>OZ026515.1:4986961-5729681 GCA_964019695.1 Loripinus fragilis | reverse complement strand
TTCGACATTCGATTTGAATGTTGGATTTAGTTTGATATTCGGTATTCGACATTCGATTTGAATCTTAGATTGAGTTTGATATTCGATATTCGAGATTCGATTTGAATGTGAGATTGAGTTTGATATTCGATATTCGACATTCGATTTGAATGTTGGATTGAGTTTGATATTCGATATTCGACATTCGATTTGAATGTTGGATTTAGTTTGATATTCGATATTCGACATTCGATTTGAATGTTGGATTTAGTTTGATATTCGATATTCGACATTCGATTTGAATGTTGGATTTAGTTTGATATTCGATATTCGACATTCGATTTGAATGTTGGATTTAGTTTGATATTCGATATTCGACATTCGATTTGAATGTTGGATTGAGTTTGATATTCGATATTCGACATTCGATTTGAATGTTGGATTTAGTTTGATATTCGATATTGGACATTCAAAATTTGAATATGAGATTGAGTTTGATATTCGATATTCGAGATTCGATTTGAATGTTGGATTGAGTTTGATATTCGATATTCGACATTCGATTTGAATGTTGGATTGAGTTTGATATTCGATATTCGGCATTCAATTTGAATGTTGGATTGAGTTTGATATTCGATATTCGACATTCGATTTGAATGTTGCATTTAGTTTGATATTCGATATTCGACATTCGATTTGAATGTTGGATTTAGTTTGATATTCGATATTCGATATTCAAAATTTGAATGTTGGATTGAGTTTGATATTCATTATTCGACATTCGATTTGAATGTGAGATTGAGTTTGATATTCGATATTCGACATTCGATTTGAATGTTGGATTGAGTTTGATATTCGATATTCGACATTCGATTTGAATGTTGGATTGAGTTTGATATCCGATATTCGACATTCGATTTGAATGTTGGATTTAGTTTGATATTCGATATTCGACATTCGATTTGAATGTTGGATTGAGTTTGATATTCGATATTCGACATTCGATTTGAATGTTGGATTTAGTTTGATATTCGATATTGGACATTCAAAATTTGAATATGAGATTGAGTTTGATATTCGATATTCGAGATTCGATTTGAATGTTGGATTGAGTTTGATATTCGATATTCGACATTCGATTTGAATGTTGGATTGAGTTTGATATTCGATATTCGACATTCGATTTGAATGTTGGATTGAGTTTGATATTCGATATTCGACATTCGATTTGAATGTTGGATTTAGGTTGATATTCGATATTCGACATTCGATTTGAATGTTGGATTTAGTTTGATATTCGATATTCGATATTCAAAATTTGAATGTTGGATTGAGTTTGATATTCATTATTCGACATTCGATTTGAATGTGAGATTGAGTTTGATATTCGATATTCGACATTCGATTTGAATGTTGGATTGAGTTTGATATTCGATATTCGACATTCGATTTGAATGTTGGATTGAGTTTGATATTCGATATTCGACATTCGATTTGAATGTTGGATTTAGTTTGATATTCGATATTCGATATTCGATTTGAATGTTGGATTGAGTTTGATATTCGATATTCGAGATTCGATTTGAATGTTGGATTGAGTTTGATATTCGATATTCGACAGTCGATTTGAATGTTGGATTTGGTTTGATATTCGATATTCGACATTCGATTTGAATGTTGGATTTAGTTTTATATTCGATATTTGACATTCAAAATTTGAATGTTGGATTCAGTTTGATATTCGATATTCGACATTCGATTTGAATGTGAGATTGAGTTTGATATTCGATATTCGACATTCGATTTGAATGTTGGATTTAGTTTGATATTCGATATTCGACATTCGATTTGAATGTTGGATTGAGTTTGATATTCGATATTCGACATTCGATTTGAATGTTGGATTTAGTTTGATATTCGATATTCGACTTTCGATTTGAATGTTGGATTGAGTTTGATATTCGATATTCGACATTCGATTTGAATGTTGGATTTAGTTTGATATTCGATATTCGACATTCAAAATTTGAATATGAGATTGAGTTTGATATTCGATATTCGAGATTCGATTTGAATGTTAGATTGAGTTTGATATTCGATATTCGAGATTCAATTTGAATGTGAGATTGAGTTTGATATTCGATATTCGACATTCGATTTGAATGTTGGATTGAGTTTGATATTCGATATTCGACATTCGATTTGAATGTTGGATTTAGTTTGATATTCGATATTCGACATTCGATTTGAATGTTGGATTTAGTTTGATATTCGATATTCGACATTCGATTTGAATGTTGGATTTAGTTTGATATTCGATATTCGACATTCGATTTGAATGTTGGATTTAGTTTGATATTCGATATTCGACATTCGATTTGAATGTTGGATTGAGTTTGATATTCGATATTCGACATTCGATTTGAATGTTGGATTTAGTTTGATATTCGATATTGGACATTCAAAATTTGAATATGAGATTGAGTTTGATATTCGATATTCGAGATTCGATTTGAATGTTGGATTGAGTTTGATATTCGATATTCGACATTCGATTTGAATGTTGGATTGAGTTTGATATTCGATATTCGGCATTCAATTTGAATGTTGGATTGAGTTTGATATTCGATATTAGACATTCGATTTGAATGTTGCATTTAGTTTGATATTCGATATTCGACATTCGATTTGAATGTTGGATTTAGTTTGATATTCGATATTCGATATTCAAAATTTGAATGTTGGATTGAGTTTGATATTCATTATTCGACATTCGATTTGAATGTGAGATTGAGTTTGATATTCGATATTCGACATTCGATTTGAATGTTGGATTGAGTTTGATATTCGATATTCGACATTCGATTTGAATGTTGGATTGAGTTTGATATCCGATATTCGACATTCGATTTGAATGTTGGATTTAGTTTGATATTCGATATTCGACATTCGATTTGAATGTTGGATTGAGTTTGATATTCGATATTCGACATTCGATTTGAATGTTGGATTTAGTTTGATATTCGATATTGGACATTCAAAATTTGAATATGAGATTGAGTTTGATATTCGATATTCGAGATTCGATTTGAATGTTGGATTGAGTTTGATATTCGATATTCGACATTCGATTTGAATGTTGGATTGAGTTTGATATTCGATATTCGACATTCGATTTGAATGTTGGATTGAGTTTGATATTCGATATTCGACATTCGATTTGAATGTTGGATTTAGGTTGATATTCGATATTCGACATTCGATTTGAATGTTGGATTTAGTTTGATATTCGATATTCGATATTCAAAATTTGAATGTTGGATTGAGTTTGATATTCATTATTCGACATTCGATTTGAATGTGAGATTGAGTTTGATATTCGATATTCGACATTCGATTTGAATGTTGGATTGAGTTTGATATTCGATATTCGACATTCGATTTGAATGTTGGATTGAGTTTGATATTCGATATTCGACATTCGATTTGAATGTTGGATTTAGTTTGATATTCGATATTCGACATTCGATTTGAATGTTGGATTGAGTTTGATATTCGATATTCGAGATTCGATTTGAATGTTGGATTGAGTTTGATATTCGATATTCGACAGTCGATTTGAATGTTGGATTTGGTTTGATATTCGATATTCGACATTCGATTTGAATGTTGGATTTAGTTTTATATTCGATATTCGACATTCAAAATTTGAATGTTGGATTCAGTTTGATATTCGATATTCGACATTCGATTTGAATGTGAGATTGAGTTTGATATTCGATATTCGACATTCGATTTGAATGTTGGATTTAGTTTGATATTCGATATTCGACATTCGATTTGAATGTTGGATTGAGTTTGATATTCGATATTCGACATTCGATTTGAATGTTGGATTTAGTTTGATATTCGATATTCGACTTTCGATTTGAATGTTGGATTGAGTTTGATATTCGATATTCGACATTCGATTTGAATGTTGGATTTAGTTTGATATTCGATATTCGACATTCAAAATTTGAATATGAGATTGAGTTTGATATTCGATATTCGAGATTCGATTTGAATGTTGTCTTGAGTTTGATATTCGATTTGAAAGTTGGATTGAGTTTGATATTCGATATTCGACATTCGATTTGAATGTTGGATTGAGTTTGATATTTGATATTCGACATTCGATTTGAATGTTGGATTTAGTTTGATATTCGATATTCGACATTCGATTTGAATGTGAGATTGAGTTTGATATTCGATATTCGACATTCAAAATTTGAATGTGAGATTGAGTTTGATATTCGATATTCGACATTCGATTTGAATGTTGGATTTAGTTTGATATTCGATATTCGACATTCAAAATTTGAATGTTGGATTCAGTTTGATATTCGATATTCGACATTCGATTTGAATGTTGGATTGAGTTTGATATTCGATATTCGACATTCGATTTGAATGTTGGATTTAGTTTGATATTCGATATTCGACATTCGATTTGAATGTTGGATTGAGTTTGATATTTGATATTCGACATTCGATTTGAATGTTGGATTTAGTTTGATATTCGATATTCGACATTCGATTTGAATGTTGGATTTAGTTTCATATTCGATATTCGACATTCAAAATTTGAATGTTGGATTCAGTTTGATATTCGATATTCGATATTCGATTTGAATGTGAGATTGAGTTTGATATTTGATATTCGACATTCGATTTGAATGTTGGATTGAGTTTGATATTCGATATTCGACATTCGATTTGAATGTTGGATTGAGTTTGATATTCGATATTCGACATTCGATTTGAATGTTGGATTTAGTTTGATATTCGATATTCAACATTCGATTTGAATGTTGGATTGAGTTTGATATTCGATATTCGACATTCGATTTGAATGTTGGATTTAGTTTGATATTCGATATTCGACATTCAAAATTTGAATGTGAGATTGAGTTTGATATTCGATATTCGACATTCGATTTGAATGTTGGATTGAGTTTGATATTCGATATTCGACATTCGATTTGAATGTTGGATTAAGTTTGATATTCGATATTCAACATTCGATTTGAATGTTGGATTGAGTTTGATATTCGATATTAGACATTCGATTTGAATGTTGGATTCAGTTTGATATTCGATATTCGACATTCAATTTGAATGTTGGATTGAGTTTGATATTCGATATTCGACATTCGATTTGAATGTGAGATTGAGTTTGATATTCGATATTCGACATTCGATTTGAATGTTGGATTTAGTTTGATATTCGATATTCGACATTCGATTTGAATGTTGGATTGAGTTTGATATACGATATTAGACATTCGATTTGAATGTTGGATTTAGTTTGATATTCGATATTCGACATTCGATTTGAATGTGAGATTGAGTTTGATATTGGATATTCGACATTCGATTTGAATGTTGGATTCAGTTTGATATTCGATATTCGACATTCGATTTGAATGTTGGATTGAGTTTGATATTCGATATTCGACATTCGATTTGAATGTTGGATTGAGTTTGATATTCGATATTCGACATTCAATTTGAATGTGAGATTGAGTTTGATATTTGATATTCGACATTCGATTTGAATGTGAGATTGAGTTTGATATTTGATATTCGACATTCGATTTGAATGTGAGATTTAGTTTGATATTCGATATTCGACATTCAAAATTTGAATGTGAGATTGAGTTTGATATTCGATATTCGACATTCGATGTGAATGTTGGATTGAGTTTGATATTCGATATTCGACATTCGATTTGAATGTTGGATTGAGTTTGATATTCGATATTCGACATTCGATTTGAATGTTGGATTTAGTTTGATATTCGATATTCGACATTCAAAATTTGAATGTGAGATTGAGTTTGATATTCGATATTAGACATTCGATGTGAATGTTGGATTGAGTTTGATATTCGATATTCGACATTCGATTTGAATGTTGGATTTAGTTTGATATTCGATATTCAACATTCGATTTGAATGTTGGATTGAGTTTGATATTCGATATTCGACATTCGATTTGAATGTTGGATTTAGTTTGATATTCGATATTCGACATTCGATTTGAATGTTGGATTTAGTTTGATATTCAATATTCGACATTCGATTTGAATGTTGGATTGAGTTTGATATTCGATATTCGACATTCGATTTGAATGTTGGATTGAGTTTGATATTCGATATTCGACATTCGATTTGAATGTTGGATTTAGTTTGATATTCGATATTCGACATTCGATTTGAATGTTGGATTTAGTTTGATATTCGATATTCGACATTCAAAATTTGAATGTTGGATTCAGTTTGATATTCGATATTCGATATTCGATTTGAATGTGAGATTGAGTTTGATATTCGATATTCAACATTCGACTTGAATGTTGGATTGAGTTTGATATTCGATATTCGACATTCGATTTGAATGTTGGATTTAGTTTGATATTCTATATTCGACATTCGATTTGAATGTGAGATTGAGTTTGATATTCGATATTCGACATTCGATTTGAATGTTGGATTGAGTTTGATATTCGATATTCGACATTCGATTTGAATGTTGGATTTAGTTTGATATTCGATATTCGACATTCAAAATTTGAATGTGAGATTGAGTTTGATATTCGATATTCGACATTCGATGTGAATGTTGGATTGAGTTTGATATTCGATATTCGACATTCGATTTGAATGTTGGATTTAGTTTGATATTCGATATTCAACATTCGATTTGAATGTTGGATTGAGTTTGATATTCGATATTCGACATTCGATTTGAATGTTGGATTTAGTTTGATATTCGATATTCGACATTCGATTTGAATGTGAGATTGAGTTTGATATTCGATATTCGACATTCGATTTGAATGTTGGATTTAGTTTGATATTCGATATTCAACATTCGATTTGAATGTTGGATTCAGTTTGATATTCGATATTCCACATTCGATTTGAATGTTGGATTGAGTTTGATATTCGATATTCGACATTCGATTTGAATGTGAGATTGAGTTTGATATTTGATATTAACCATTCGATTTGAATGTTGGATTTAGTTTGATATTCGATATTCGACATTCAAAATTTGAATGTTGGATTCAGTTTGATATTAGATATTCGATATTCGATTTGAATGTGAGATTGAGTTTGATATTCGATATTCGACATTCGATTTGAATGTTGGATTGAGTTTGATATTGGATATTCGACATTCGATTTGAATGTTGGATTGAGTTTGATATTCGATATTCGACATTCGATTTGAATGTTGGATTTAGTTTGATATTCGATATTCAACATTCGACTTGAATGTTGGATTGAGTTTGATATTCGATATTCGACATTCGATTTGAATGTTGGATTTAGTTTGATATTCGATATTCGACATTCGATTTGAATGTTGGATTTAGTTTGATATTCGATATTCAACATTCGATTTGAATGTTGGATTGAGTTTGATATTCGATATTCGACATTAGATTTGAATGTTGGATTTAGTTTGATATTCGATATTTGACATTCAAAATTTGAATGTGAGATTGAGTTTGATATTCGATATTAGACATTAGATTTGAATGTTGGATTGAGTTTGATATTCGATATTCGACATTCGATTTGAATGTTGGATTTAGTTTGATATTCGATATTCAACATTCGATTTGAATGTTGGATTGAGTTTGATATTCGATATTCGACATTTGATTTGAATGTTGGATTTAGTTTGATATTCGATATTCGACATTCGATTTGAATGTGAGATTGAGTTTGATATTGGATATTCGACATTCGATTTGAATGTTGGATTCAGTTTGATATTCGATATTCGACATTAGATTTGAATGTTGGATTGAGTTTGATATTGGATATTCGACATTCGATTTGAATGTTGGATTGAGTTTGATATTCGATATTAGACATTCGATTTGAATGTTGGATTTAGTTTGATATTCGATATTCAACATTCGACTTGAATGTTGGATTGAGTTTGATATTCGATATTCGACATTAGATTTGAATGTTGGATTTAGTTTGATATTCGATATTCGACATTCGATTTGAATGTGAGATTGAGTTTGATATTCGATATTCGACATTCGATTTGAATGTTGGATTGAGTTTGATATTCGATATTCGACATTCGATTTGAATGTTGGATTTAGTTTGATATTCGATATTCGACATTCAAAATTTGAATGTGAGATTGAGTTTGATATTCGATATTCGACATTCGATGTGAATGTTGGATTGAGTTTGATATTCGATATTCGACATTCGATTTGAATGGTGGATTTAGTTTGATATTCGATATTCAACATTCGATTTGAATGTTGGATTGAGTTTGATATTCGATATTAGACATTCGATTTGAATGTTGGATTTAGTTTGATATTCGATATTCGACATTCGATTTGAATGTGAGATTGAGTTTGATATTCGATATTCGACATTCGATTTGAATGTTGGATTTAGTTTGATATTCGATATTCGACATTCGATTTGAATGTTGGATTTAGTTTGATATTCGATATTCGACATTCGATTTGAATGTGAGATTGAGTTTGATATTCGATATTCGACATTCGATTTGAATGTTGGATTGAGTTTGATATTCGATATTCGACATTCGATTTGAATGTTGGATTTAGTTTGATATTCGATATTCGACATTCAAAATTTGAATGTGAGATTGAGTTTGATATTCGATATTCGACATTCGATGTGAATGTTGGATTGAGTTTGATATTCGATATTCGACATTCGATTTGAATGTTGGATTTAGTTTGATATTCGATATTCAACATTAGATTTGAATGTTGGATTGAGTTTGATATTCGATATTCGACATTCGATTTGAATGTTGGATTTAGTTTGATATTCGATATTCGACATTCGATTTGAATGTGAGATTGAGTTTGATATTCGATATTCGACATTCGATTTGAATGTTGGATTTAGTTTGATATTCGATATTCGACATTCGATTTGAATGTTGGATTCAGTTTGATATTCGATATTCCACATTCGATTTGAATGTTGGATTGAGTTTGATATTCGATATTCGACATTCGATTTGAATGTGAGATTGAGTTTGATATTTGATATTAACCATTCGATTTGAATGTTGGATTTAGTTTGATATTCGATATTCGACATTCAAAATTTGAATGTTGGATTCAGTTTGATATTCGATATTCGATATTAGATTTGAATGTGAGATTGAGTTTGATATTCGATATTAGACATTAGATTTGAATGTTGGATTGAGTTTGATATTGGATATTCGACATTCGATTTGAATGTTGGATTGAGTTTGATATTCGATATTCGACATTCGATTTGAATGTTGGATTTAGTTTGATATTCGATATTCAACATTCGACTTGAATGTTGGATTGAGTTTGATATTCGATATTCGACATTCGATTTGAATGTTGGATTTAGTTTGATATTCGATATTCGACATTCGATTTGAATGTTGGATTTAGTTTGATATTAGATATTCAACATTCGATTTGAATGTTGGATTGAGTTTGATATTCGATATTCGACATTCGATTTGAATGTTGGATTTAGTTTGATATTCGATATTCGACATTCAAAATTTGAATGTGAGATTGAGTTTGATATTCGATATTAGACATTAGATTTGAATGTTGGATTGAGTTTGATATTCGATATTCGACATTCTATTTGAATGTTGGATTTAGTTTGATATTCGATATTCAACATTCGATTTGAATGTTGGATTGAGTTTGATATTCGATATTCGACATTCGATTTGAATGTTGGATTTAGTTTGATATTCGATATTCGACATTCGATTTGAATGTGAGATTGAGTTTGATATTGGATATTCGACATTCGATTTGAATGTTGGATTCAGTTTGATATTCGATATTCGACATTCGATTTGAATGTTGGATTGAGTTTGATATTCGATATTCGACATTCGATTTGAATGTTGGATTGAGTTTGATATTCGATATTCGACATTCGATTTGAATGTTGGATTTAGTTTGATATTCGATATTCAACATTCGACTTGAATGTTGGATTGAGTTTGATATTCGATATTCGACATTCGATTTGAATGTTGGATTTAGTTTGATATTCGATAATTGACATTCGATTTGAATGTGAGATTGAGTTTGATATTCGATATTCGACATTCGATTTGAATGTTGGATTGAGTTTGATATTCGATATTCGACATTCGATTTGAATGTTGGATTTAGTTTGATATTGGATATTAGACATTCAAAATTTGAATGTGAGATTGAGTTTGATATTCGATATTCGACATTCGATGTGAATGTTGGATTGAGTTTGATATTCGATATTCGACATTCGATTTGAATGGTGGATTTAGTTTGATATTCGATATTCAACATTCGATTTGAATGTTGGATTGAGTTTGATATTCGATATTCGACATTCGATTTGAATGTTGGATTTAGTTTGATATTCGATATTCGACATTCGATTTGAATGTGAGATTGAGTTTGATATTCGATATTCGACATTCGATTTGAATGTTGGATTTAGTTTGATATTCGATATTCGACATTCGATTTGAATGTTGGATTCAGTTTGATATTCGATATTCCACATTCGATTTGAATGTTGGATTGAGTTTGATATTCGATATTCGACATTCGATTTGAATGTGAGATTGAGTTTGATATTTGATATTAACCATTCGATTTGAATGTTGGATTTAGTTTGATATTCGATATTCGACATTCAAAATTTGAATGTTGGATTCAGTTTGATATTCGATATTCGATATTCGATTTGAATGTGAGATTGAGTTTGATATTCGATATTCGACATTCGATTTGAATGTTGGATTGAGTTTGATATTGGATATTCGACATTCGATTTGAATGTTGGATTGAGTTTGATATTCGATATTCGACATTCGATTTGAATGTTGGATTTAGTTTGATATTCGATATTCAACATTCGACTTGAATGTTGGATTGAGTTTGATATTCGATATTCGACATTCGATTTGAATGTTGGATTTAGTTTGATATTCGATATTCGACATTCGATTTGAATGTTGGATTTAGTTTGATATTCGATATTGAACATTCGATTTGAATGTTGGATTGAGTTTGATATTCGATATTCGACATTCGATTTGAATGTTGGATTTAGTTTGATATTCGATATTCGACATTCAAAATTTGAATGTGAGATTGAGTTTGATATTCGATATTAGACATTAGATTTGAATGTTGGATTGAGTTTGATATTCGATATTCGACATTCGATTTGAATGTTGGATTTAGTTTGATATTCGATATTCAACATTCGATTTGAATGTTGGATTGAGTTTGATATTCGATATTCGACATTCGATTTGAATGTTGGATTTAGTTTGATATTCGATATTCGACATTCGATTTGAATGTGAGATTGAGTTTGATATTGGATATTCGACATTCGATTTGAATGTTGGATTCAGTTTGATATTCGATATTCGACATTCGATTTGAATGTTGGATTGAGTTTGATATTCGATATTCGACATTCGATTTGAATGTTGGATTGAGTTTGATATTCGATATTCGACATTCGATTTGAATGTGAGATTGAGTTTGATATTTGATATTCGACATTCGATTTGAATGTGAGATTGAGTTTGATATTTGATATTTGACATTCGATTTGAATGTGAGATTTAGTTTGATATTCGATATTCGACATTCAAAATTTGAATGTTGAATGTTGAATATCGAACATCTAACCAAATTTTGATTGCTCAGTTTCTGCTGATAATAATTCCATGTTTCTTGTTGCCCTCATTATGTGTGTAGGTTTCGTGCTCAGTTCAGGCTTTGTGATATACAGACAGACAGACAGGCAGATAGACAGACAGATAGATAGATAGATAGATAGATAGATAGATAGATAGATAGATAGATAGATAGATAGATAGATAGATTCTTGATTTCCTCCTTTGAGGAGAGCACATAGTGATAAATACAGAACAATGGAACAGCTATAATTTTTGAGTAACTCAAGCCACTTAGAATAAGTAATCGAGTAGTCGGCTTGGAAAAATCAACAGCAAACAGTGTATACCCCAATTAAGCTGTTCCATATGGAGAGGTCTGACTTTGGTTCACTCCGATTCCCTGTAAGCAGACCGACCCACTCCGGCATTCAAAACAAAACATCAGACGGGCTTTTCAGCTGCGTTATATTATAGCATCTAGATCATGTTATGATAACTGTCCATATTTTCTCGTGCTAACACATCCGCTATGATATCGTATATACAATTTTGTCAGTTTTGTTTGAAACGTAATGTGTACATAGTTGAAGATGAGTTCCACTTTTTCCTTGTATGCCCTGTTTATGCCGCTATCAGGGAACTATACTGTAAACCAGAATGGAAAAATACTATTACAACAAAACATACAACTTATAATATGACGAGTAATGCTAATTAAGTAAGTTATTTTATCAGTTGCCACATATTTGCTAAGTTCTTTAACTCATAGGAAAGAATTACTACACACTGTTGATCCACCAATAGGGTAAATCTGGGTCGTAGGTTCTCCTACTCAAAGACCGTTCTGACATGTTAGTCTCGTGTCAAAAATTTGAATATGAATATAAATATAAAAAGCGTAACTGATTTTATTTTTTGGTTCTTAACGAATATAAACGTGTTGCTCCAGTCCCTCGGAATAAGAAACAACTTAGTAATTTTCACTGCATAGTTACCCTCATTTTACCTTTAAAATCCAATGCTGTGATTCAGTTAAATACAGGTAAATGATGATACAAGTACTCACTTTTAAGTCCAAACATAATTGCTCCTCTTCTATTTAACTATAGACATACGAGCTTGAAAAATCGGAGGTATCCCGGGTTTTGTGTCTAAGAAGATCACACACTTTTCGAAGCCTCATTGGGGTTGGGTGTGTGTGTGTGTGTGTGGGGGGGGGGTAGTCATGAAACCAAGTTTACGAGGCGAGCAATTTTACCCCTGCTTCATCGAGATTTCTTATGACAGATGGCAGCCTATGAGGCTTCCTAAGTTATTGGAAGGGATCAGTGGTCTGAGTCCCTTTTTGAATAGTGGCATGCCAGGTCCTAGCTTGCCTGGAATTTCAAAGATCTAGGAGTTTTAATGGTCTGTGTCATTTCCTGACAAAACCTGTTTTATGCACATGCAAACAACTGTGCTAAATGGGCAGGTACTGCATCAGTTGTTTGTTTGTTGTTGTTGTTGTTTTCAGTGAATGATTGGATGAAGACAACATGCAAAATACTTCATTTGACAGATATTTCATGTAATTCTTAACGAGTTTTTTCTTTCAAAAAAAGAAAGAATAAAAAATCCTTGAGAAAAATGCTCATTCATCAAAAGGCCGACGGGAGCCCAATTTCGTATAGTGGTAGACTAAACAATACCTAAATGAGATGCACCGTTGGTTTGGATCAAATCGTGCGGGAACTGTTTAAATCAGGTCAACACTTACATTCTACTGTGCTAGACGAATCTGGTTGGACGGTGTACGCATATACCTTGTGTTGGGAATTTTAGAACACAGACAGATAATATATATTTTATTAAAAATCCAGTTTATTTAACATGTACATTGTATCAAAGTAGCCTTAAACTTCAACATATAAGACAGACATACACGACAGACATTTAATATAGACATACATTTTTATATACGATATGGGTTCGTCCTGAGAAAACACAGAGGCTTGAAGCACATTTAGTTACACTTTTTAAAATAAAATTATAAAGTGGTCAATTCTCGTGTGAAATTATATATTAAAACAATACATTTTTATAAGCTTTGACATATAAAGAATACCCTGCATAAAGTTATATCTAATCAAAAGACAAGATGGCCCTATATCCTCGTGCACGAGGGTTTGTTGTTTAAGAACCGTTTACAATTGATGCATTCTTTTCAGTGATGTTAACCGAAAATGAGGCACCAATTGTTTTGTTATATGACACTGTCCCTCTTTCCTCGTTTTATATAAAGTATTTTCATATTAATATTTTTTTAAGTCAGATCTTCCCAGTGCACTGAAAACAAGATTATTTCAACAATTGATTTTCAAGCTTCTGAAACTCTTATGAGATGTGCAAAAGAGTTGCATTTTTAAACTGTTCTCATAAAATGAACAAATTTTTAATTCAAAACATTTGACCTGTGAAATATACACACAAAGCATGTTATCTCTTGAATCAGTTTTCCAATATCTATTTTTAGCTGTCAGGCAGCAGTGAAAAAAGTGATGTCGACCTGTCTTTGGCTAAATTTAGTTCAATCAATTTTTAGCCGTCTGACAGCACTGACAAATCTTGGTGTCGACCTGTCCTGGGATAAGTTTAGCTCATCACTGGTAGACATCAAGATCTGCCACAACCAGTAAAAAAAAATTTCAGCCAATCAGAGGAGGTCTTTATAGCAGTCTTAACAAATATATTTTTAGCTCTGGCAATATAAGTTTTCATCGAAACAGAATTTTAGAACACTTCTGGTAAATAAAATTATTTGAAACAATAGTATGACATTATATTAAATTTAGATCAGTGGTTAAGGAGAACGTGTAATTTCCTGCTAATAAATGTTAAACTGCCAACACGTATGTGCATTTTCACATTATGAGCAGGATAAATGTCATGCTCAGTTGAATTGAGACTGAAAAAGTTTTATAACCTCGAGGCCAGGTGATGAATATATTTTTCTCGTTATAGGTAACATATTGGGTTTGTTGAATCGTCGAATAATAACAATTTTCTAGCAAACTAAATATACAAAATTTATAATAGAGCGTTGCAATGTAAACTACAAATCAATCCACTAAAGGTGCATAGTGTCAGAGTTGGGAAACACGTGACGCATGACGCCATACTTGTTGCAGTAAGGCGGCAGCCATCTTGGAAATGTTCTCCTCACATGTGGTAAGTTTTATGCGCTTTGCTCTGTAACACAAAAGTAGCAAAAGCAAGCAAATGAACCATTGCATGAGCTGGCCTACAGCTCATGTAATTTAAACATTTTTATTATGTGACCACACGCTGCTTGTTGACTTTTATTTTACTTCAACACAAGTTTTTAACTAGGTCATTGTGTCAACTGCCATAACGGTATGGTTTGTGTCAGATAACAGAGCATACATTGCATGTGCAGATCCAGAATTTTTTTTGCCAGAGTGGGTCAAACACTTACAACGTTTTTTTTTTTTTTCGTTTTGTTTTATCAGAAAAGAGGATCCTAATACCACTATTAGCGGGTCATCATCTGTCCGGACCCCCTTGAAAGACCCCCCTTATCACCTAAAAAATCTGGATCCACGCATGGTTTAGCGAAAAATACAATTTCAGAATAGCTTATCGCCGGCGATCCCTGAGTCGTTTATTCCTGAAAAATCACAAAAACATAGGGTTTCTTAGCAATACTGGTCCGGAGCCCCTTAAAATCACAAAGATACCAAGCCAGCATTCAATGTTGGGCCATCATCGACACGCCAGCGAAACGCCATAATATGGCGTTTCGATGACGGGCCGATGACGGCCCGTTTATAGTTGTATTTGGATCCTCCCTTCCCCTCATTAAAAAAAATGAAAAGAAAACCTTGT
The DNA here is from genome assembly GCA_964019695.1 of Loripinus fragilis. Lineage (NCBI taxonomy): Eukaryota > Metazoa > Mollusca > Bivalvia > Lucinida > Lucinidae > Loripinus > Loripinus fragilis. The sequence goes on along the minus strand of OZ026515.1, from coordinate 5,714,053 downwards.
CAAAGTTGGACCTCTCTGACAAAGCTTTCTGGATCCTCGCATGGTTTTGCAAAAAATACAATGCTCAGAATGGCTAATCGCCGGTGATCCCTGAGTCGTTTACGTTTCTATACAAATACACAGCGGAAAAACAGAACCCAAAATAATGAACATATACACACGCTTTAAAAATATAAATTGTTTTGGCAGCTCTATGTTAGTGTTTCCAATGACAGGAAATGTACAGAAAATGAATCCTGTGCAGATTGCACAAGTTTCATATTTTGTGTATTTCCTGCAATAGTACCTCTTTAAAAACCCTATTTTCATGGCACCTTTTTTTATTAGTTCTGCTCGAAACATGGACCGTCGGTGCTCATCACGAGTACGCACGATCGTTGCTTTGCGTAGATACAGGAAGGCAATATCAACCACTGCAAACCCGACATTAATTCTCTTTATAAAATGGGGTTTATCAGGGTATGTATGTATTACATTGATATATATGCTCTTCTGATGTCACTGAAATTTAACATTTACTGTCACAACATCTGCAACACTTGCTAGGAGAAATGCCAAATGCCTTGTAGTTTCGACCGTATATGATATACACGGGAATGATGAAAGCGAGGGTTAACAGACAAAACACTCCTAAGATGGCCGCAAGTGCGATGTTAGCATCTTTCCCCGGAACACAGTATTTAAAGTTGCTACTGGTTTCGCTTGCGCATGCGCCCACACTCATGAAGCAAAATGCTGTCGACCAGCCGATGAGACAACAGTTGGTCATGTGATTTATCATCCAGTAGGCAAAAATCTGAAATAGATAGGGATATATAAGAAGTTAAACCTCCATGTGTATTTCCAGAGGGTTGTCCTACATGCAAGGCTGAGAAATAAATGCAGCAATCTAAACAGTGATCTTTTTAGAAATCATATTCGTAATGTTCTTTTATGTGATTTGTGTGACGTGGTAGAGGATGTCTACCACTACTTTTTTCAATGCAGAAAACATTCTGTTGAAAGACAGGTTTTTAATAATACAGTTAGAGGCTTTCATCCTCTAAATATCAATGTGATCCTTAATGGCAATGAAAATTGGACTACTGAAGTAAATTGAATTTGGTCTTGTTCAGGGCTGTGCATAGGTATATACATACCTCAAAACGCTTTTAATAACCATCTATGACTCTTTTTTGAAACATACTTAGAAACCAGTACCAGATGACCTGACTATTTAACATTTCAAACTCAAGGGGTTCAAAATAGCAGTTTATTTTTTTTTAAATTTTTTCATCTTTATACTCACTTACCTATCAAATAACAGGTATCTATTTATTTATTCATCTTATCTATTTATTTATTTATTTATTATTTATTTATGTGTTTATTTATATGTTTTTCGTGTTTTTTCTTTGTTTATTTAGCTTTAACTTAACTAGTTCACAATTTGTTTAGTATTAATATGTAGTTGTACATGTATTCATATGTATTTGTACATGTTAAGCCATGTTTATTAGCTTTTATGCATGTTTAAATTGTAGGGGAAGGTCGTATCAAGGGTTGTGAGCACTTGTGACCCAACCCCATTGCTGTGTAAAATTTGGCAATAAGATATGTTCAAACTACCAAAGGGTACAAAAGTATCTAATTCCATCAAATACTGTTAATGTTCTGTACACTTTTAAAGGTAAAACGGAACATATTTTAAGGAAAATTTGTTTTTTTTCTAGAACACAAACAATACATGTATTCAGAATAAAATATTTCGTGTCTGCATTACAAAGTCCTCTTGAAATTTGTGTCCTAACATTGAGAAATGATAGCTGTTCAAAATGATAAAAATATGAATTGGTTTGATAATCGATTACTGAGATAAAAGACGTACTTAGCTAATGTTACGTACTTCCCAAATGACCCTCGTATATTTGAAAATATGTACAGCAAGTATTTGCTAAGTCAACCGCTAAAACTGATGAATAACCAAACAAAGATAAAAAGCACTGTCAACTTACGACTTTTCGGGTTTATAAATATTTTTTTATATATATATTTTTTTACAAATACCAACTGACTATATATAGCCATTTTGGCTATTTTTAGTTGACTGTAAATAACTATGCCGTTTTTGCGGCTATTTACAGGCAACTGTAAATGCATGTAGACTCTACGAAAAATAGCATCACTATTTGTATAATAATTGTTGTTGTTGTTGATGATGATGATGATGATGATGATGATGATGATGATGATGATGATGATGATGATGATGATGATGATGATGATGATGATGATGATGACGACGACGACGACGACGACGATGATGATGATGATGATGATGATGATGATGATGATGATGATGATGATGATGATGATGATGATGATGATGACGTTGTTGTTGTTGTTGTTGTACTCATACATAAGTCACTCACCAATTGTTTAAGTATTCCAGGACAATCTTCTGCAGTTCGATGCTCCTCACCTTTCCTCCACAATTGAATGCCCACCATTCCAGCAACAATCATCTGAAAATTTAAAAGCAGAGTCATGTTTATCTTGCAAATGTAAATATAGACATTGTTATTATCATTATACAGTAAAACCTGTCTAAAACGGCCACTCTAAAAAGGACCACAAAAAGGGGTTTCAAGACCAATTATCGCTTAATGCAGGTCAAAAGTATTGCAGAATGCTCCAAAGGGAGCATTCTGCAATACTTTCGAGCTTCATTAAGCTACCAATTGTCATTAAGACCTTTGTTTTGTCTATTTTTAGTGGCCGCTTAAGACAGGTTTTACTGTAGAGGTCAATGATGTGTTGGTTTTGGTTTTCTATTGTATTGACAATATTATGAATTTGTTTAGCAAAGTTCTGCTGTTGTTGATGATGATAAAAATGGTGGGGGTTGTGGTGGTGGTTCATCAACTGTGCACTCATTTATGTTTCATATCCTAAGTAAACATTAGCAACCAGGGCCCGGAATTTCAATGCCTCCTTAAAGTTAAGGAAGACTTAGGATAAGTATTGATTTTCAGAATGCGAAAAATAACGTTTCAAATTGATAAAAAAATCAAAATAGTTTTAATTTTTCTAAAGATCACAATGATATATTTGACCACAAGTACCACATCGATCCAGGCAATTCATTAAGCATTAAATATAGCATGTTGAAATCTCAATACTTAACTTTCTTGCTTAACTTTAAGGAGGCATTGTAATTCCGGGCCCAGGGCCCGGAATTTCAAAGTCTCTTTAGAGTTATGAAGACCTAAGCTACGTATTGAGTTTTCAGGATGCAAACAATAACGTTTAAAACTGATTAAAATGAAAATAGTTTTAATTTTTCCGAAGATCACAATGATATCTTTGACCACAAGTACTGCATCTATCCAGGCAATTTATTTAGCATCCAATATGGCATGTTGAAATATCAATACTCAAGTCTTCCTTAACTTTAAGGGGGCATTGTAATTCTGGGCCCAGATCCGCTCGATAATTGTACATGTACGAGTCGACATAAATTTGTGATTATGGCCATGATCGTGAAAGTAAATTGGTCAGTTTCTTTTCCCTACAACATGCTGAAATGGTCAGAATTTTAATGTGAACATTGTTTCCGAAATGATTGTCATATTGGACTGAAATATTATATGGAGCTTCGGGCCATCTAATCAAATGGTGACATATATCGACCATCTTGAAGATAAGTTTCAATCTCCTCTTTCTGAACCGCTTGTCAGATTGAATTGAAATAGTTTTGCAGATCAATGGACATGTCATTGGCGTAGCTCCCTTTACGCAGTATACGCACGTGCGTAATAAACACAATAATAACACTGAATGGAGATCACCTAATGTAGTAAAAGTGATTTTCCAAACCACAAGGAATTGCTCTTAAAGGAAAGAATTCGCTCCCTCTGGGAGCAAATTCTTTCCTTTAAGAGGAGTTCCCATTTCGAAAAGGGACGTAATTGTAGAGAATCGTTGCTTGATACAGTAGTCTCCCTTTTTGATGTGTGTATTTTTTTCAAAGTTCTGGTAACGCCATTGCATGCTCAGATTGTTCGCTGTGGATGTCATGAAGCCCACTATTTGGCTCGCATGGTGGCTTTCTTTTAAATATGCTGACTGGCTCGTTAGTCAGAGTTTGTTGATATTTTTGTGTGGACTATCTTTACACTGTGTTGCATCAGATTTGTTCACATAGCCAATAGAGCCACAATGATTGCTTACTTGATATTTGTAGTCCAAAGCTACTAGTCTGATGTTGCTGAAATTTTATTGAGATATTCGACGCATGAACTTGTTAGCAAGGTACATAGATAATTACCGGTTGGCGTAAGTAGTAGTAATGGATGGCACTATGGGGTCATTTTTTTTAAGCCTGAAAAGAACTTAGAATTTTTCAGGCTAAAAAATGACCCCATAGATGCCTATCCTGGTAAGCTTGAGTGACTAGCTGTGAATAACTTAGTTTATTTTTAGGGCTATTTTGGTTGGGCCTATGATTGTGATAGTTTTCTGGTCATATTCACTGGTTGGGTTGTGATTATGATTCCTGGGCTGTTGGGAAATAACTTTGTCACTTTTGATGGGAATAAAGGTCCTGCTGTGGTGATATATAAAATAACTTAGTTAAATTCAGCTTTGAAGATAACTAAGTCATTTTAGGGGCATAGTATGTGGTGGTATATGGTGTGTGTAATAGTCAAGGCTACTAAGTACCATGCGTCTTAGAGTCTCTTGGTCAATTAAGACCTCAACTCCTAGAGGCATCACTCTGTAGCGTGAACTAGTGTTTAGCTAGCCGTCTCAAGCTTACTACTACTGATTTTTTGAAAAGAACAACAAAGACTGGTGAACATTTCTATAACTTTATTGCCCCGCTAACTATAACTGATTACAATGACAGAGGATTAGGGCCGTCCCTCTGTTCATTGTTTACAATAATTTCCCTTAACATATTTACAACATATTATACTTAGGATACTTCTTTGAAAGGTGATGTGAATAATTATGACATTTACAAGTCTTTATTCTGTGTTTGAATAAAAAGTCAGGAGGAGCCATGCGTCTCATTCCATTCTTGGATAGAATGACTCTGGCATAGTTATAGATGAACCACATCTCGATATCTCTGTCATTCTGGTATAAATCTTCTCCAGTTCCATATAGTTCTTGATGAATGGCTGTGTTTAGATCTAGTCCTTTGTTGAGCTGGTGAATAATGTAGATACACCAAATTCCACATGTTTTGCTCCATGGACTCTGTAAACATTCTGTGTTATGGATCCATCTTGTAGAGTTTCTTTCAATAAATGGTAGAACATATTGTTCTTCTGGTGGTCTTCCATATGAATCGAAGTAGATAACTTGATCTCTTCTGAAGTAGATAGCCACCCAATGTTCTCCTGGATCTGTGGATATATCTGTATTGACAATGTAAGCCTTCATATCCAGTGGTTTCTTCTCTGGTAGTAAATCCTTGGCACATACTTCTCCTTTCACAGGTATATTGTTTATGACTTTGATTAGTTCAACAGTGTTCATTTTTATTCTGTTTCTGGGCTCTTCTCGTTTTCCTCAGTTTCCTTTTCTTCATAGGATTCTATGAGTTTCTTGGCCCAGTACGTCTTCCACTGTTCTGTTAAGTCACTTTGATTTTTCTTGAAGTACTGCCAGTTTTTATAGGCTTCTTGATTTTCTTCTGGCGTCAGGTGATTGATCCCTGTTGTAAAGTCCATAGGGTGTCGCAAACTGTCGCCATACAGATAGTTCCAGATTCTATCGTCAAAGTCTTTCATCACATCGTAGATGTTTAGGCCCTCTAAGGCTGGATCATGACATCCATAATCTTCAATCCATTCTCTTGGAGAAGTCCATAGACAAATATCGTGGTATTTCTGACTTGGGTGGTTCATTTTGCATCCATGACATTCATGCTTCGCACAGTCTCCAACTGCCATCTTTAGACAAGTCAATATGGCTTGTTTTAGAAGAGTTTTCATAAGACAATCAATATCCTCATTGTCTTCTACTTCTTTCTGTAAGGTACTCTTCTCATCTGATGGCTGGACTGTTGCACTGTATGCATCTGTTTGGTACATCAAGTCCTGTTCAATGAAGTATCCTGCATTCATCTTTAGTAATCTGTGGTAACTTCTCTAAGTCCGTTGATTTCGATCAGGTTGTCAAACTCTGCATACACAAGCACGTTGATCGTCTTGTCAAGTGATGTTGCAAACTGAAGCTCCAATCTGAGGTTCCCAGTTTTTATAGGGTGCAAATGAGACTGATCGGCTGCTTGATCTGGTGTCAAATCATATCCCCAAAAGCAGTAACCTCCTTTGTAATCTTCATAATCAATGTTGCAATTTTGGACCTGATTCTGACTTGCCAATGCTTGGTAAACTGATAGGAAAGATCTGAGATACTGATCATTTCCAAATCTAGGTTCAAATGGTTTTCCATAGACACTATGTCCATCACAAGTGACATCCATTTTACTTAGGTTGAAATGTTGGAAAAAGAAAGGATTAGTTTCCAAAGTCCCATTAAATGCCTCATTTAATACTAAGCCAATAAAAACTCGTTTTGGAAGTTGACCAGTGAGAAGATGGTCTTCAATTTTAGATCTTGTGCCACTACTGATTGTAAAAGTTTTGACTTCAACTCTTCTGATCGGAAATTTAGCATTATGATGAGCAATAGTTTGATTCAGTTCATTGCTAATGGCTGGTAGAAGCTGTACATTTCGTACTCTCAAGATAGCAGTATCAATTTTGATTTTTGCAGGAGAATTATCACTCATCAAACAAAACTGAGGAGATGATCGATTGAGTCTAAGTTTGAATTCTAAGCCATTAGGTAAATATTTTTCCTGCATAGCAAGATCCAAATGTAATTTACCCTGAAGCTCCACTGATTTGCTTTTTGCTACGCGTTTGCCACGATCAGTGATAGATGTATTTGTTATATCTTCAAAAGCTCCTGCTTCATCCTCAGACCAAAATTCTGCTGCTTTCAGTTGATTATCTTTGACATCAGAACCATAAGAAAACAAAATTTCAAGGTATGCTCTGTATGGATACGTGTCTGAATTATTCGTGATCAATTTATTGTTGATATACAAATCGATGCCACTGAACATACTGTGAAAAAAGTAGCTAAAGATCAAGGGGTTCAAGCTCTAAAAGACATTGTGGGTGGTGAAAATGTAAAAAAAGTTTTAAAACAAAGAGGAAAAACAGCTTTGAAATCTTTTGGTCAGTCTACTATAAATCAGTTGGCTATAAATTCAACTCAAAAACGCAAAAAGCCTCAGTCTCAATCTAGACACCGAACTGTTAAGAGGGGTTTTAAAAGCAGAGCAAAAAAGTTTAATCCAATTAAACGTCTGGTATTTGAAAAAGATATATTTGACGAAAAATGATTCAACAAGGTTCTTGCGATTGCATTAAAACCGAATTGGATATGGAATCCATTCCACCCACCATGACTACCATGCAAGGCACTCAGTGGAATGATTATCATCCCATCGCTTCTCTCGATAGTCATCATGCACCCATTGAATTTCTAATTCCACCTCACACCGATTTTTACACTGATTTGTCTCAAGCCTATCTGTATATCAAATTCAGAATCTTACAGCAAACGGGTAAAGATCTTGAAACTGGTGCAAAAGTATTTCCAATTAACAACTTTTTTCACAGTATGTTCAGTGGCATCGATTTGTATATCAACAATAAATTGATCACGAATAATTCAGACACGTATCCATACAGAGCATACCTTGAAATTTTGTTTTCTTATGGTTCTGATGTCAAAGATAATCAACTGAAAGCAGCAGAATTTTGGTCTGAGGATGAAGCAGGAGCTTTTGAAGATATAACAAATACATCTATCACTGATCGTGGCAAACGCGTAGCAAAAAGCAAATCAGTGGAGCTTCAGGGTAAATTACATTTGGATCTTGCTATGCAGGAAAAATATTTACCTAATGGCTTAGAATTCAAACTTAGACTCAATCGATCATCTCCTCAGTTTTGTTTGATGAGTGATAATTCTCCTGCAAAAATCAAAATTGATACTGCTATCTTGAGAGTACGAAATGTACAGCTTCTACCAGCCATTAGCAATGAACTGAATCAAACTATTGCTCATCATAATGCTAAATTTCCGATCAGAAGAGTTGAAGTCAAAACTTTTACAATCAGTAGTGGCACAAGATCTAAAAATGAAGACCATCTTCTCACTGGTCAACTTCCAAAACGAGTTTTTATTGGCTTAGTATTAAATGAGGCATTTAATGGGACTTTGGAAACTAATCCTTTCTTTTTCCAACATTTCAACCTAAGTAAAATGGATGTCACTTGTGATGGACATAGTGTCTATGGAAAACCATTTGAACCTAGATTTGGAAATGATCAGTATCTCAGATCTTTCCTATCAGTTTACCAAGCATTGGCAAGTCAGAATCAGGTCCAAAATTGCAACATTGATTATGAAGATTACAAAGGAGGTTACTGCTTTTGGGGATATGATTTGACACCAGATCAAGCAGCCGATCAGTCTCATTTGCACCCTATAAAAACTGGGAACCTCAGATTGGAGCTTCAGTTTGCAACATCACTTGACAAGACGATCAACGTGCTTGTGTATGCAGAGTTTGACAACCTGATCGAAATCAACGGACTTAGAGAAGTTACCACAGATTACTAAAGATGAATGCAGGATACTTCATTGAACAGGACTTGATGTACCAAACAGATGCATACAGTGCAACAGTCCAGCCATCAGATGAGAAGAGTACCTTACAGAAAGAAGTAGAAGACAATGAGGATATTGATTGTCTTATGAAAACTCTTCTAAAACAAGCCATATTGACTTGTCTAAAGATGGCAGTTGGAGACTGTGCGAAGCATGAATGTCATGGATGCAAAATGAACCACCCAAGTCAGAAATACCACGATATTTGTCTATGGACTTCTCCAAGAGAATGGATTGAAGATTATGGATGTCATGATCCAGCCTTAGAGGGCCTAAACATCTACGATGTGATGAAAGACTTTGACGATAGAATCTGGAACTATCTGTATGGCGACAGTTTGCGACACCCTATGGACTTTACAACAGGGATCAATCACCTGACGCCAGAAGAAAATCAAGAAGCCTATAAAAACTGGCAGTACTTCAAGAAAAATCAAAGTGACTTAACAGAACAGTGGAAGACGTACTGGGCCAAGAAACTCATAGAATCCTATGAAGAAAAGGAAACTGAGGAAAACGAGAAGAGCCCAGAAACAGAATAAAAAATGAACACTGTTGAACTAATCAAAGTCATAAACAATATACCTGTGAAAGGAGAAGTATGGGCCAAGGATTTACTACCATGACTCAAAATAAAGTCCAGCATGTAATGGTTTACGTCCGCTGCCTACTGGAAGTCTCACCACTGTGACTTGAATAGTCATCTGTCCATCATTGATGCGAAAATTCTCATTGGACTGGAGCACTTTCATAATCTCTTCTAACACAGCTTCTCCAGTCATAGCTGAGACATCTCTCCATGTCACAAAGACACCCAGTTTCAATCCAGGATGAAGAATAGTCATCCGCATCTTGTCATTGGACTCCATCTGGCATCTTTCTTTGATGTCTTCAACCAGCCGATCAAACAATCTTGATATGAACTGATATGGCGAAACATTGTCAGGGAAAGTCTTGATGTTGAGTTGAAATTCTTTCCCTTGAGCTCGAAATAATCTAGACTTCTTCTCGTTGACTGCCTTGATAGTGAAATAAGAAGTCAAATCTTCATCATCTTCAACGTCTGAATACATAGTCATAGCTCTTCTTTTCCTTGGTGGTGGTCTAATATCATCTTCATCATCTGAGCTCTCTGTGTCTGAATAATCCACCAATTTCGGTTTAGGCTCTTCATCATCAGAAGTGGGTGGGGTATTATCTCTCTGTCGTTTAACCATCTTGACTGTTCGAAGTTTAGTAGTGAAATGAGGCTGCAATGGGAATGCGAACTCAATTTATACTGGAAAAACCCAGATTTTTTCTGAAATCAACAGCACCCTATAAAAGCTTAGAACAATTGCTATCTTATCACATTAGAAATAATTCATTTGCAGGTAACACATAAAGAGAGCAAATCAGTTATGGCATATCAACTACCGACAGAAATACAACATATGATATGGACTTATTCGATGTACAATTCAGCTAAAGGGTTAGGATTCAGGAAGCAAATTCAAGAAGGATGGTTTAAACTTAGGTTGAGACGCTTGTCAAATGCTTTAGAGACTAAATCTCAGGATATCTATCACCAAGAACTAGGCCAACTACTTCTAAGCATGGACGAATTACTAAATCTTCCTGGCGAGATGCGCTTAAGATTTCATACGGAGATGCTCAAGATACATTACTCCAAATTTCACAGTATTGATAAAGCTCGTGTTTGGGTTGTAAGGATGAAAAATTTGACAATGGATAAACTTTACTCTATTCGTACTCGTGACACAGATATCAAGTATTTTTTGAATGGAATTATCTATGACAGTAATAAGTTTTATGGATGTTTGTACTTAAAAGAAGAAGCTCCTAAACACCAGGTCCAATGGTTATTGTCTGCATGGAATACTGAAGATGTATCTTTATCTGTGGCATCTTTAACAGCTGCAGGGATTAACCACTTTATAACCAGTGAACTGATTAGGTATATAAACAGACCAGATTCATATAACGTTGCCATTGGACATTATACTCCAAGACAGATAGAACCACAAATTATTTTGAAGTTTCCAAGTCGTGAATCTGATTATCTGCTGAATAACTGAATATGTATACGATCACCAAAAGTCTACCCGTGTGCTTAGATCAAATTTTACATTTTGATGTCTACAAAATAACTTTAGACCACATCTTATCATTAGAACCATCCAGTGCCGAGTTTTTGAAAACGAGAGCAGGAATCAAGAACTGGTTAAACCGATTTGAGACATTTGATACATTCAGATTTTGGACTAAACGTAATGCTAGAGAGATGTTGAGAATCATTGATGACACTCCTGTCACCTATATGGATTGGGTAACTTATGTGGCAAACAGCGAAAGTGTGATTTCTCACATCGAAGCAGTATTGAAAGAAATTCAACAAGCCTCAGAAGAAGAAGATATGGATTATGAAGATCTCATTTCAAACATAGATAGCTTGATCACGATATAAAAAGAATGATCAAGTCATTTTGATCATCATATCTGAGTTCAACATCATGGAAGAAGCAAGAGAGAAGAAATATTTGGAAATTCCACTTTCCAAGATATTGAAGTTCAGACCTTATAGAAGATTATTGTTCTGCATTTACATCTTGTTTTCTCATGATGAGATCACTTTGGAAGAGATTCAACAGAAACTCAATAGTCCTGAAACTTTTGAAGATTTCAAGAAACTTTGGTGGATCAGTATCAGTTATTTGATGGAAAAAGAGACACTGATCACATTTGAGAATTGGAAAAGATGTGTCGCTGACAATCCTAGTGTGATCGAATTTCTCTACAATCATAGAAGAGACAAAACTATATCTGGACTATAAATAGGTGGACACCAGTGAGAGAGAATCATTTCACTTCTGACTTTCAAAGAGTAAAGATGGCAAACAGTAGAGATCCAAGGATGGCTAAAGTCTATGATAAATAGAGCATCTACTATCATTGTGTATCATTGAAGAAACTTTTATCTCAAGAGGAACAAGCTTTGATGCAGCCATTAGAAGATAGTTTGAGACAACAAGACAAGTTGAGACCACCTTATGGAGAATGTCACCATTGTCATGATACGGGACATTGGATTGGAGATTGTGCAGAGGCTAAGAAATTAAGAGAACAACAGATGTCTACCGATAAGAAGAAGCCTGCATATGGACAATGTTTTATCTGTGGACTTGCAGATCATTGGGCTCCAAATTGTCCTAAGAGAGAAGAGGATTTTACATCTCAACAGTCTTCTATATCTACAGAGAAGCAACAGTCTTCAGTATCTACAGCGAAGCCTTCAAGGAAACGAAAGGCGCCTGAACCAGATCTATCTGATATCAGTCCTAAGAGAAGACGCTTGGATACTCGTTCGACAGCTATCCTTACAAAGACAGGGAAGAAGCCATATTGTTTCATTTGTAAATCAGACTCTCACTCACCTCGATCCTGTACAGAGATGGTGGCGGAGAACTGGGATAAAGTGATTTCTCATGATGAACCAGACAGTGACTCTATAGTGCATATTCATTAAAGACTGGACTTAAAGGATTTATAGTGACGATCAGTTCTGTTTTTAAGATAGTGTAAGTTGTAAATAAAATTACGGTGTTGAAATTGTGTTTGTTTTTTATTTTGAGGTTATTCTTTAACGAAACTAATTGAGTAGCCCTGAAAAGGACTGTTATTTTTTTTTTAAAGTCTCCTAAGTAACAAAATATTTCTTACTTAGAAGATTTTAAAATAGGTTGAACAATGGCTACAGCTTTTCTGGAACCAATCCCTCTACGAGCAAGAAATTGCTCTAATCCCAACTTATTTTGCTGTCTCTCCACCTCTTTCCAATCTTTTCGCTGCAAAGCAGCACACAACTTAGTCAAACTGAATTTTTCAAAGAACTTCATTTTTTTGAGAGAGACACAAAGTACGTTGGGTTATATAGTAGGATAGGTGGATTGACCTATATTCTACTCCTCCGCTAGAGAGAGCAACTAAAATCTGATTGGTCCAGTTAAAGATCACGCCATAATCACCCCATTACTGTAAGCATGATTAGGAAATACTACAATCACACATATCTTAGGCATAGCCTTACATACAAAACAAATTGCAACATATTAAGTTATTCTTTCTTGAAGAAATTGGTGGCCCTGAAAAGGGCCGGTTTGGTGGTTATATTACCACAAAGGCAAAAATTTAGGAGCAGGGGCATCTACTGGGGCGGCCACCACATGCAGGGCATCGCACAGACCACTGCTCTACAGTTATAGTTCTTTTCACTGGGATGTAGAAGGGTGGATGGTCTGCCTCCGCATCCCAATCCTCAGAAGGTTGAGGTGTGGGGGAAGAATTATCCCCCCAATCTTCCTCCTCGTCACTGATAGTTTCCACCTTCACTTCCATTTTCGCATCATTAATCAAATTTTCGACCCTTCGACTCATCTCCAACATCTTTTGATGATTCTCAATCATTTGTAATAGAACTTCACCCGTATCCTTCACAGCATTCACTGTCTCCAGTAACCTCCTAGTAGCATCAACCATAGTCTTGCCCTGCTCCTCCAAATCCTCCAAACGCGAATCCAAATTGCAAGCCATTTTGTTGTTGTTGTTAACAGAATGAAGAATTTGAGATTTGAAACGAGCTTTTATAGTTTTCAAAGGGATTGACCTACATTGAACTCCTACGCTAGAGAGAGCAACAATACACTGATTGGTCAGTTCATTTATTTTCACCCAATCAGAGTTGACTTGATTTCTTGAAACGCGGGAACTTTAAACTAGGTCAATCCGCTTGACAAGTATAAAAGGCTTGAGCACACTACACTTTCACCATTCATAATCATGGAGCCATCACTGACAATAGATGATATGATCAACAATCCTGACCTTTTGCTATCAGCAGTGAATGAGACATTTGCTAGCGATACGACACAACAGTATTATACGCCGCAAACACCCTCAGTGTATATGCCTCAACCTGTTCAACAGATGGTGCAAAAACAACAGTCAAAGACTCAAGTCATTGAAGTCTTACTCAAAGAACTAAATGAGTTAAGATCTAGAGTGAAGAACTTAGAAGAATTGTCTCAGCAACGTGCACAGCAGCAACCTTTAGAGATGCCATCCATCCAGATTCCCATTAGACTTGACATTACGACAAATGATCAAGACACCAGTCAAAACATAGGAGTTGGAAAAGCAACTAAGAAAATTAGAATTACTAAGAGGAAATGCTAAAAATCACCTAGACAATCAACAAACAGCCCTTTTCAGGGCTACCACTTCCCTAGAAAGAATACCACTAAACTTGCTAAATAATATATCCTAGTTAACGCTACAGAGTGATGCCTCTAGGAGTTGAGGTCTTGATTGACCAAGAGACTCTAAGACGCATGGTACTTAGTAGCCTTGACTATAACACACATTAACACTACAGAGTGATTAAGGTCTTGATTGAGCAAGAAAAATTGCATAAATTAACAACATAGAACTCAATTTTTCCATGATATATTTTATTTAAAAAAGTTAAAACTTGTTTTTTAAAAAAGTCATACTTGTTTTTTGTGACATTATCAGAATCTTATATACGTAAAACATTACGTCATCGATTTTTATAAACCACTTCCACTTCTCCGAAAATCTAAAAATAGATTTTCCGGGAAATTGGAAAAGCACGCGACATTCTGACGTCATCACAATGACTGGTTCCCAGTTCCGCTATATGTTATATACTATTATTGATTTTTTTTGCATTGGTTCCCTGGCTCCCTCTCCCACTCTCCCAATCTACGCGGCACGTCTATAGTAATACTAGAATAGACGTGCCGGAGAAAGAGAGACTATATAAAAAATGAACCAGTAATTTATCACAACTGCACTTTTCTCGCAAAATAAACTATCTAATAATACTCAACGTATGACAGACCAGAAAAAAACTATCACAATCACAGATCAACCTGCGCTTTTGAGCAAAAATAAACTAAGTTAATCTCAACAGCCCAGAAAACTATCACAATCACAGATCAGCCAGCGCTTTTGCGCAAAAATAAACTAAGTTATTTTTAATAGTCCAGAACACTATCACAATCACAGATCAGCCTGCGCTTTTGAGCAAAAATAAACTAAGTTATTTTCAATAGTCCAGAAAACTATCACAATCACAGATCAGCCAGCGCTTTTGCGCAAAAATAAACTAAGTTATTTTTAATAGTCCAGAACACTATCACAATCACAGATCAGCCTGCGCTTTTGAGCAAAAATAAACTAAGTTATTTTCAATAGTCCAGAAAACTATCACAATCACAGATCAGCCAGCGCTTTTGAGCAAAAATAAACTAAGGTATTTTTAATAGTCCAGAACACTATCACAATCACAGATCAGCCTGCGCTTTTGAGCAAAAATAAACTAAGTTATTTTCAATAGTCCAGAAAACTATCACAATCACAGATCAGCCAGCGCTTTTGAGCAAAAATAAACTAAGTTATTTTCAATAGTCCAGAAAACTATCACAATCACAGATCAGCCAGCGCTTTTGAGCAAAAATAAACTAAGTTATTTTCAATAGTCCAGAAAACTATCACAATCACAGATCAGCCAGCGCTTTTGCGCAAAATAAACTAAGTTATTCTCAACAACCCAGTAAACTATCACAATCATAGACCAAGCCAGAACAACCCTAAAAATAATCTAAGTTATTCACAGCTAGTCACTCAAGCTTACCAGGGTTGGCATCTATGGCACAAATTTTTAGCCTGAAAAATTCTAAGTTCTTTTCAGGCTTAAAAAAAATTTGTGCCATAGTGCCACCCATTACTACTGGCGTAAATTACCATCATTTAGACAAATCTGAACAGTCCTTATGGCAGTATTTCAGCCTAATATAAACAGCATCTCGAGAAACAAAGTCAGAAGATAAAAGGCATGACTGACAGCCATAATGGCAGTAGTGATATACCTATTCGAAAGGAAAGCCTCAAAGTAGTATATGGGTCAGCTAAGGGTCAATGACGTCACGAAATTCAAATCCAAATTATAATAAGGCCATGAAATCCAAGATGACCACCATACGACCAAGGGAACTCTCTTTAGGATTTGGTCATTTGTAAGCAGTACTTTGAGGAGGCAACATGGTTAGTAGATATTTTTTACTTTGTTTGGCTGCTTGGCCGGCCCATCGCGGTTTACCTGTTAGATTTCTTTTGCTCTGGTATTTAGTTTTATTATATACCTATAAATGATACGACTTTAGAACTGTCTGTTTTCTGGCCATCTGATACAGAAAGCTGGATCAACGAACTAAGTTTTTCTAAATCCATATCACTATCCTTTAAAACGAGGCTAACGTCGATTACTAGCTTTTGCAGTGACGTTAGGTAAAGTAATTTTCAAGCATGGATCCAGAGACGGAAAACATGATGACCTAACGTTATATTACATGATGTGACAAAACATAATGGCCAACGTTCCCGCATTTTTTCTGGAATAAAGACCAAAACAATATATAAAATCAAAATAATATCAGAAAAGGGTATATAATAAACATAATATTATTAAAGTAAATTGATCTTGCGTACAGTATCACGTCTCGTGGATAAGGCCATACCATTGGATCACCCTAGATGCTTCGCATCTTGGGTTATCCGATGGTATGAACTCATCCACTGGACGTGATACAGTACGCTAGATCAGATTACTATCAAAATTATGTGTATTTATTTACTATTGAATCTCCTTTTTATATCTTGATTTATATGTTCTAGGAGATGATGCATTGATAAATTAGGGGTCTTTCATGCAAACCAAATATCTATGTGCCTTGATCCACATCTGAATTAAGGGTGAGGTTGGCAACGTGAAACCTTTTTAACCCCTCAGTAAAAGTATTTTCACTGGTCTTTCCAAGTCAGTGCTTCTTTTGTGGATCCTTTTTGTTATGCTGGTGTGTGTTGTGCCATCGTGTATGTTCCTTGTAGCCTTGTGGTCACCTGCTGGGAAAATGGCTGACTTCTTGGCTGTCGTTTTGTTGTTGTGTTTTGTTACTTTCCCAAATGTGTCCTGGTCCACATCAGAATGAAGGCCGAGGTTGGCGCTGTGAAACTGGTTTAAGCCTTCCAGACAATCATTTTACTGACGTTCAACGGCGGTACTTCTTTGTGTATCTTTTTTTTCTGTCTTGTGTTTGTTATGCCTTTTTACGCGTCTGTTTATTTGTGCATTGTGATCAACTTCTGGGAAAGGATGACCCCTTGGCACTCGTTTGTGGTGTCTAACTATGAGTTTGTCACTTTCCCATTGGTATCCTGGATCAGGTGTGGTACTTGATTATATTGATTCCTGATCTTTGTATCCTTACTTACTTTATTTTCGCTTCAATTATTTATATATCCTACAATTTTAATAAACTATTTTACAATAGTTTAGTTTTGATATCACTGTTTTCTCCATCTAGAATCGAGTATCTGATCCTCAAGGGATGCTAACCAGCTCCTGAGAAAGATATTGGGTCATCAAATTAATGAGTTTTCATTGCTTTCATAGACAAACTGTTGATGTATATGAAGTCTCAGTTTTAGCTCCTTTGGATACATCAGATTGGGCGTTTATTAGAGTCATTCGTGCATATACAATAAGGATTTAAGATATTGGCTCATCGAATAAATGAGTCTTCATATGCAGAAAGTATGGATGTAGGTGAAGGTTCTGTTTAACATTCTTTTTGATACATCAACACAAGCGTCTTTCAGAGGCATTCACATATATGTAACAAGGACCTAAATCTTGTTATTCAACTATGTTTTTCAATGTGCACGTTGCACATACCTGACTTGTCTGATTCTGTAAAGAGACAATCAAACACTAATGCTGTTCTAAATGAGTTCTGGAATTCACATAATGGTCTAACTGCGTGTTAAATATAAGGAGAAGGGGAGGAAAAGGAGAGGTGTAGGAAGAGGGATAAGGAGGAAGAGGGAAGGAGGGGGAGAGGAGTTAAGGAGAAGGGGACGGAGGAGGGGAAGAGGAGACCAAGGAGGAGGGGATAAAAATATTCTCAATGAGAATTTTAGAGTTGACCATTCCCTTATAGGAGTCTGTGGAGGAGAATGAGGTGGTGGAAGTGAAGGAGATGGATTTTGGACTTGATGGTGTTCACATCAAAGCTAATTTATTGTATCTAAAAATGTGATGGCACATGCGGAGGCAGAAGAGGGTTAGGGGGAAGGAGGAGGAGGGGAGCAGAGAGGAGATGGAGGGAGAGGAGGAGGTAGAGGAAGGAGGAGGAGGAGGAGGAGGTAGGAAAAAGAGGATTAGCTAAAGGGAAGGGATCATGAGGAGAAAGAGGAGAGGATGAGGAAGTGGAGGAGGAGGAGGAGATCCAATTTATTATCAATGAAAATCTTAGAGTTGACCATTATATGCAAGGAGTAGGAATAGAGGGGGGAGGAGGAGGAGAGAGGAGGAGAATGATATGGAACGAAGAGGAGATGGAAAAGGGGAAGGATTAGGAAGAGTAGGAGGGGAGGAGGAGGATGGTAGGAGGAAAAGGGGAGAATGATATAGGAGGAGGAGGAAGAGGACAGAGGAGGTGGAGGGTAAAGAAAGAGGAGATTGAGAGAAGGAGGAGAGTGGGCAGAGGAGGGGGAGGATTGTTGCTTGCATGCACAAAGAATGGATGTAGGTGAAGGTTCATTTAAAGCTTCTTTGGATAGATCAACATGTACGTTTATTATTGAAAGTAAGTAAAGGTGCAAAGATCAGGAGTCGATACAATCAAGTACCACACCTGACCCAGGATACCAATGGGAAAGTTACAAACTCACAGTTAGACACTACAAACAAGTGTGTATATGCGACAAGGACCTAATTCTTGATGTTTAATTAAGTTGTTCAACGTGCACGCTGCACATACCCGACTTTTCTGTTTCCATACAGGAAGGGGAGGGGTGGAGGAGGAGGTGAGGAGGAAAAGTAGGAGGGTAGGAGGAAGTGGAGGAGGAGGATGGGGAGGAGGAGGGGAGGAGGAGGAGAGGAGGAGTAGACGGAGGAGGAGTATGATGAGGAGGTGGGGAGGTTAAGAAGTTGAGGAGGAGGAGGGGATCAGATTTATTTGTGAGATTGACCATTTTATGTGAGGAGGGGGAGGAGAATGGGCAGGATAGAGGCGTGGGGGGGGAATGAGGATAAGGAGGAGGAGTAGGAGGTGGTGGAGGGGAGCCCCTCACCCCTCACCCCTCAAGGTCACTGGGTCAACCGAGGTCGAGTGGTCTCCTAAATCCAAAATGTCATGCCCTTTTTTTGGATGGCAGCCATGTTGGATTTATGCCCTTATTTGGATTTCGTGGCGTCATTGACTCTAAACTGACCCATATACCACTCCTCAATATGCACCCCTTAGATGAAAATATATGATAGTTAACTTTGAATTATTGAAAAAAAATCTTTATACACTAAAAAGAAACAATGGGAGTTGAGAATGTTTTAGTTAACCGACATACTCATGAAGATAAGACAGGAATTCCTATGTTAATTTACCTGTCAGATTTACTGACTTGTAGTTTGTCTTTTCAGTTTGGGTTAAATGAATGTTAATATATATCTGGAACATAAAAAATTAAGCGAATTTGGCGCATATTGAGACTTTACATCTAGCTATTCTTTGAGTTTTTGCTTACTGTAAAGGCGGCGCCTCATGAATGCGTAATAAGAACTGGTCAACCTTAGGCATAGGTAAAAGCTGAAAATGAGGCGTGGTTTTATTCAAAAGTAATTGTATCATTTTGCGCCGTTATCTCAGTTTAGACGCAAAACACATTATTTAGTCCTTAAAACGCCAGCAAAATGACTGTATCTGAAAATGTCTATTTAACATAAGCATAGAGGCAAACATTGTGGACCCAGATCGGACTGCTCCTACAGGAGCAGTCTGATCTGGGTCCGCACTGTTTGTCTTTGAGGCTTCACATATTTTAGTAGACAACAAAAGCATACATTTTGTGATTATGCGCTTTAAGGGTTAATACATGTGAGTTCAGTGTGTATACGGTTAGGATTTTCCTGAAATGCACGCACGTTTGCGCGGCCCAAGCAACTTATTAATTCTTCACCAAATTATAAAAAGAACCTGATTTCTCTTGTTTAGCAGATGAAATAGCCAAATAACGCCCAGATTTGAATATTAAAGTTACCGCCTTTACAGTTAGCGAAAAGTCTATTAATACTAACCATAATGGCTATAATCCAAGGTCCGACATTTAAGAGAGGAAACCCGTATAGTCCTTGTGCTGCCACGCCTATGTGTGCCATCCCAATCCCAAGAAAAACGATACCGAAAATTATCTGAGCAATTGACAATAATTTTATCTTCTGAGTTGTGGCGTTTCGCTGTTCTCGAAGTTTTCCTGAAATTTCAAACAAAATTTTATGAGTCTCAGACGCTCTCAGAGACGTGAAATCTTGCCTCGAGGTTATAAAAATGTTATAAAAATGTTTTCATGCTCAACTTAACTAAGTATACGAAAAATAATAAGAGCTTTTATATTTAATGTAGACATCCAGCATGCAGACTACGAGGATTGTTCAAATATGAATGCAAGTAGCTTCATAACTTTCTTCACATATATGCTACAACAAAATGGTAAACGTTTCTACAAAGGACTATATGTCACCTTTAAACTGGCACTAGTCTTAAAGACAAATACAGTATACTTATCGAGCTATAGCCCTTTGAATGAGGGTCACGTTAGTATACTAACAAACTCAATGCTTCGAACATATACCAATGATACTGACGAGCGTATGATTCTTCGATAACAGGTGCAAATTTCTTGTATTTTTTACGGAAGTATCCCCATATTCTTATATATTGATTCTGTGAAAGTTTCAAAAATTGTTAAATTACAACGAATAGGTTTCACTAAAGTCTCCTTGTGTTTGCAAATAAATGGTAAACAAAACATCACCTTACAGTTAAACCTATCTCTAACAAAATGCACGAAACAACATTTAAACTTGTTTTAACTCAAAGACAATATGTTGATCGCTCATACTGAATTATTGGTGCAAATTATTGATGGATAGTGGGTTATTTTCAAACGCTGAAAAACACTTTATTAAGTCAAAACTGCCCTAAGTGAGGGGGCTATAGAATTTATACTTATTTTTTGTCATAACATTGCGGCTTTATTCTTAATTTGAACGTAAACTTTAAGTTTGACCACTATAGGCATTATTTACAATAAAATTACTCACCTGGTCTTGAGGACTAGACAGATTGAACATATTTTAATTAACATAAACAAGTCATTAAGAGGCAGAAAAATGATTGAAAAATGATATAAAATGCAATTAATCTGTAACTCCCTAATAGTCTAATCAGTAGAACTGATAAGGTTGAACTAATTGCAACAGAATTTTTTCAGCAATCCTGCGACTATTTGGGTTATCTTGAGCAACATACTAAAAGTTGCAAGTCCTATCTTGTGGGGAAGTATATATATTTTCGACTTAAAAATGATCACTTTTATGCCTAAAGTGGCCATTGAAGATTATTGTTGTCATTTGGACACTTCTTCTACAGTTGTGGCAAGTGATTTATGCTTTGATTAAAGAATTTGGTTTGATTATATGAGTATTTCACATGATAAAAACCATATCAAACCATATCAAATGAGCCGAATTGTTAAAAATCAGGGGTTGAATTACCCCACCCACCATATTACAATTATATTAAGATAAGAAACATAATAGTTCTGCTTACTTTTCTATTACAACATTTAAGTATTATCTTAACAGTGTTGAGGTTGTTGTGATTGGACTTAATGACCGAACAACATATCATATGGTATTACAGTTATAACGTTACTTACTTGCATATGTATTTATATTTAATGCAGTACTATCTTTAGACCATAGGCTGCCAAAAGACCTCTTAGGAATCAGGTTTGTAGACTTTGTTTTCTAAAACCACATTTTACTAGTCACATAATAAAGTATAATAGCTCTTTAGCGGTTGAGGCGATACCCTGCAATAGCACAATTCACTATGTTACCCTAAAATAATAGGAAATCCTATAGTGTTATTATATCAAATCATTCCTTATTCTTACATATCAATATTATCTATATATTGAAAGCAAATGATTAGTAATATGATTATACCTAATTTAGACACCTGTTATTACAGTTATATACGTTACTTTCTATCAAATATAATATTTTAATGCAATAACCACTATATGAGTTTACACTACTAATGTATGTAAATTACTGTCATGAGTGATGAGAGAAATGATGAATATTGTAATATTTGAAAAAACGAGTAACTAAGAATAAAACCCAACAAAGCATTGCTGATAAAAAAGGAAGAAACTTGAACCCTAATCACATAAAACGCCATCTCAAGCCAGAGTGTTAACAGCTTTTATAGAAACTACTTATATTTTATGATCAAATTATGTTTCTTAAATGCTTACATGTTATCTTTTTATCGCTCTGAAACATTTGTGTTTCCTTCTTAATGTCTTTGAAATGATATATACAAGATATTTTTAACTGGCTACAGCTTAAGTTAAATGAGACATTGATATAAAACAATTGTAGTTGCCTTGTAAGCCACCAAAATGCATATAATCATAGCTTAACAGCTATCAACTACAACAACTATATTGATAATACTCAGGGACAAACGCTAACTCAAAACTCCTAAAATTACCGTTGTCATTTCAAACAAAAAACTTTTTTTATTGTAACGGTTACTGCCCCACATATGGCACACCTATCCATATGGCTATAATCGCTTCATGTCCTAAGTATATCCAGTTTGGTGAAGAAAGAATACAAATTATTTTAGTAACATTTACAAAAGGTGTGCTTACGAAAATGGTCACACTTATCATATGCTTTGTCTGGTTCTACAATGTTGTAAAGCATTGCAACAGGGCAGATTTTGTTCTTAAGCTTCTTTTTGGTAATTCATTTGAAAGATCTAGGCTTATTATCTTGAAAAAACTCTCTTGCATTGTAAGTATTATATTGTAGCCATTGCAAAATGAATGGACTCCAATAAATTATTGGTAGTTTTGTTTTGCATTATTTCTATCAATTAGACTTAGTCTAAGCGTGACATTTTGCTCACATAAAATCATTTTGATTTTGCTCACATAAAATCATTTTGATATTTAGCATGTCAAATGAGAACATAATCATTCATACAAAAATTACATCCAATTCATCCTTTGCACATTTCAAAGCAAACTAAATTGATTATAAATAGTAAACAAATAATAAATCAAACAAGCAAGCACATTTGATTTTGGTTCATAACCCAGTGTTGAGCAATGAAGGGGCAGGCGATCCTGTAAAAATGTGTAGTTAGACACAACATAACCTTTGCTGCTCTTATACACAAAGTTAGTGTGTAGATGAAGATATAGGCCAAATTTTAGAACGCTATCTTCGCTGCATCGGTATGGGTGATTAAAGATGCATTTGCCATGTGTGATAAGAACCCAAATCTCTTGTGCTGCTCCAAATTTTCATTTGAGCTTGTATAAATTACATAAAAAGCGTTCAACATTATTTTTTCATCTAAAGGTAACGAAATTTATACTTATACTGCTGTCAAAGAACAAATTGACATGGTATTGAATATTTGATATACTATATCATACACACATAACACAAATGAAAATAGAAATACAGCTTTATCAACCTCTGAGATTTATAGTAACCTTAATACAATACACAAGTAAAAGAAATATGATTTCTTATGTTGATGATCGAACAAAAGGAAGCATGGTAAAAAGATATGTATATATACTTTCATTAAGTTTATGTGTACTTTCTAGACATTACATGTAAGTCTATCATTGGTGACAATGACTGTACTGAATTAAGGGCCCTCTAAATGCTTATGTTTGTTAGAACAGTTGATTTTTTGGCGTGTGTCTTTTAATCAATACCCTCAACATTTTTGGGTGCTTTTATATAATTTCCTATTTAGGAGATGGGCAGTCTTATTAAAGCCTTGGCTGCTCACGTGTAGTGTATTTGTTTATTGCTAAGAAGGAAAACATTTCTGATACATATTACAGTAAAAAAATGTGTTGATTTTGATTTTATTCCACTTATACATAAAGTCAATACACTGGTGAGTTTACAATTCATTCTAATGTTTTATATACATATACAGCTATGTTATCAAGGAATCCATTTACAATATTCCTGTAATAATTTGGCTATACCACATTCTGTATAGTGGAAATTAGCATCAGCTATATAGGCATTGTTAGCTAAATCTAAGTAAGATCTCATGACTGCACGTTTTTTAAACTATAAATTTTCCATCTAATAAAAGTAAACTGTTACTAACTGTGTTTGTATAATGTAAACAACAGTAAACTGGGTACACCAAATATTTTTTTAAATAACTGATTAGATTTTTTTTTCAATTAAGTTATTCTTTCAGATAAATATTATAAAAATCTACATCCACACATATATTAGCTTTTCAGGCCCAATTATATACTGTCTTTAACAGTTTGGACAAACATAGGTTCTTATGATATATCTTATAGGGTTATATATGTAACTTTGATATATTTGACAGAAAATGGGAATGTATTCTTCTGCTGTAATTAAAGAACTTTCCTTTTATTTGTTATGAGTTTTTAAATCTTTAACTTTAGACAAATCAAAATAATTATTTTGAAGATAAAAATCGCCCAAAAATTTACTATTTCACAAATTTAAATGTGTGTAGATATATCGAATTTAGTGTATAGAAATAGTTTCTTGAGAATAACTGATAATTATTTTAGGACAAACTGGTATCTTGTTATAAATTTAACACAAAATCTGTTTTTGAATGAAATAAAATACCATATTATCTATAAGATAAGGTATTTAGCAGTATTTGTTTGTTTGTTTGATTTGATTCTTTTCGTCCCATCAACAATCTTTCAGTTATAAAGGGACGAGTCTTCCTGGGATGAACCAGTACTAAGCTAGGATAAATGTTCTTGCTCAAGGACGCAACGCAGTGACGCTGTTGAGGCTCATACCCGCGGCCCTTCGGTCTTGAGTCAAGCACTCTACTACTGAGCCACTGCGCTTCCATTTAGCAATATATATAGCAAGTCTCAAAGTTTGTAATGTATGTTATGTATTTCAGCACAAGCAGCAATATGCTACTTTACACCAGAAACGATGTTATGTGTAGCTTTTCAATGTGTTAATCCATCAAATGTTCATATATGGGTTTTAAAAATCAATAAATAGCATAACATGATAACTTTAAAAGTGAAAAGGTTCTTACTACATTCAACATTTAATTTGGGATCATCATATATTCAACAGCTTATAATTCTTAAAGTATTTATGATATAAACAAGCTGCTTGCAGTTTTGAAATAGCCAGTTAATTGTCGTTTAGGAATGTTGTATCTAAAACCCAAATACTCATTAAAAAGCTTATTAAATGAAACTATTGAACACATTTAAATGATTTCAATAGGTGTAGTTGGAAATGTAACGTAAATGTCATAAATAACATAAATGTGAGTTCCTGGAAGCAAACAATTTATTTTGATACTTGTTTAGGCCTCAAAGTAAGCTGTCGGTTGTAACGAACGACTGTATGCGTCAGTTGGACACCACCTGGATACCATTTCTTATTCAAATGTCGCAATTTTGTTTTTAAAAGTAAAAAAATGGGGTAGGTGTATAAAACGTATCATCCTGAAAAACTGCTACCACAATTTGACCGTACAATGTGTATAGAAATGTTGTAGAAGGCTAGTTTTAACTAATAAAGTCAACCCTTTTCTGGCAGGAAAATTGTGCCAATCGAATTTTCAAATATTTAGCTCCTCGACTTGTAGTGAGGCTGATTGATAATATGACTTTTAAATATATGAACAGCAATAGAAGGGATGTGAGCTTTAATCTTAATAAGGTTACATACTTTCATAAAGATTATTCTCTCCCTGCCACTAATTTTCAGTTACTGATGACAGAACACGGTGTTCACTAAGTTCTGGTAAACGACTTGTGGAACGGAGCAATGATAACTGACCATCATGGTAGGATTGAAAAAAAAAACTGTTGAAAGCGAAATCGTCCAATCACAGCAACATCAACAACAACTACTACTACAACAACAACTGGTATATTTATTGTGAGAGTCACTATGGGTTATCAGTTTGTTATGAATGTTAGAATAATACTATTATATTGTAATAGAAATGTAAACAGAAATAATTGTGTTTCTAATCTTAATATATTGGTGGGTGGGGTAATTCAACCTCTGATTTTTAATATTTCGGCTCATTTTATATGATACCATATGTGTTTAATAACATATGTATAATGTGTATTACTCATATAATCAAATCAAATTCTATAATCGAAGCATAAAGGACTTAAAACACTTGCAGACGAAGTGACCCATTGAATAAAAATGATCTTCAATGGCCACTTTAAGCATAAACGTGATCATGTTCAGTCGAAAATTTGAACACTTCCCCACAAGATAGGACTTGCAACTTTTAGTATGTGATCACAGACATATTTATATAGCAAATACCACTAAGTGCATTTCTGTTGCAATTAGTTCAAGGTTAGCCTAGTTTTGAAGCCCCACCGACTAGTCTATAATGACATATTATGCATGTTTTCAGCAAAACGCAAAGAAAACGGCATAGCGATGTTCATTATTACTTCACCAGTAGATCACTCAAAATGACGTTTATCATAAAATTAATGACGTCACAAACGTGCCTCTTTACTCGAGATTGAAACAGGATTATATAAACTTTATCCTGCAAGCAACTTTCGATTGTTACTTAAACTTGCATCTAAAATTTGGTTCGATTTTGTCTAAAACTTACAAAGATATGACACAATATCCGTACATGTACCAAAACGTGCATTTCAATTTGCTTCAGAAAAACTTCAATATACAGGAATAGCCTTTATATAAGGGTTTGCAACTCGAGAAATAAAGTGAGTGTTTCTTTATGTTTGGTGCCATTTTAAAGACGAAAAATAGTTCTTTCCAGAAAGGTATGACATTTTGTCGTAGCATATATGTGACGAAAGTTATGAAGCTACTTGCATTCATATTTGAACAGCCCTCGTATACGAGTAATTCAAATAATTAGATAGTTTAATGTCTTCTTCCTATAGTTAAAACTTTCATTTTAATTGACTTTCTTAATTTAATTTGGTAACATATATAACAGGCTTACAGAGTGCAGACGCAGCTTGAGATGTTCTTTCAGATAAGATATGCCTACAAATTTCCCTGCGGGGTGGGGGAGGGAAGCGGGATTTTTTTCAGCTTGAAATCTATACATTAATATTTCAATTAGGTGGTTTGTCTGAACACGTACTCGTTCGGTTTTCTCAAAGAAAATCTTGATAAACGTCCGCTACAAATACAGGTTTCCGTACAATTTACTATCTAGCTACATGGTCAATAACTCGTGAACTCGTTTTAGGTCAGATTGATTAACCTCTTGCCTGCTTGTATAACCTCTCCAAACATTTTGGACCCATGGACCCATGTCAGCCACAACAAAACGTTAGACCTGATCTGGCTACAAACTGTTCCACACGTTTTTGGACATTAAAACAGTCGATAAACAAGCAAACAAAAACTGCCCAGCTTGCACAGAGTTAAGGAGCATCATAAGTGTTGCTGTTGTTGTCGTTGTTGTTGATAACCAGTTATTTTTATAGACATTATCGACATTAAATATTTTGTTAGGTCTTTGTATGATGGGTAGAGTAAAACCTGTGTAAAACGACCACTCAAAAATAGGCAGAACAAAGATCTTAATGACAAATGGAGGCTTAATGAAGGCCAAAAGCATTGCGGAATGCATTCCGCAACACTTTTGGTCTTGAAAACCAATTTTCGATTTTCTTGAGAGTGGGCGTTTGACAAAGGTTTTACTGTATTTTTCTTTCTTTTTTTGTCATCTGTTAACGTTTAGAAAAATTCATCCTTTGGGGAATACGATAGGTGATCTAGAACATGATTTATGTTTTGTCGGGCCGTTTCTGGGTCCAAAACTGTTTGCGAAGGTTAAGTGCATATGCCATAAGTCAATGGTCGTCTCGTCAACCAGGCCCATGACATTGTTTCGTTACCTGGTAAGTTGGTGGGATGTAGGATGCAGTAATATAAACAAATACATACATTTATACCATCTTTACCAACTTAGCACGAAATAGATCGTGATGTGCAAGGTCTACACTGATGTAGGTGGTATAAAACAGTTATACAATGTTTGTCCACCTGTACGTAAGACAATCCACTCACCAAAGCTCGTGGATTATCTCCATGTACAGGCGGACTAGCCATGGTATAACTATTACATATAAAATGACAACAGGCCAAACGATGCCACCAAAACAAAGGAAAGCGAAAATGGTTTCGACGACTAATAAATTCATTATTTAAAATGATCGACACCTTTTCTGGCCTGAACCTGTTGGCCTTGACATACAAAATATTGTTTTCTAATTCAGGCCTCCAGACAAGAGTGTGCAATCAAAGAAATATTTTCCGAGTTCTCAAGCAAAACATACGTTGAGGGTACTCAATGAGACGGTTCTTTAGTTTTGAGCACCAAAAACTTTAATGTGTTTAAACTGAAGGATATATAAACACAATATTTACGCACAAAAATATTGTTAATCTGCGATAATGCCTGAATATAGACAACAGCCAATATTTGATATAGATGAATTTAAACGTACATGTACAAGAAAATGTGTTACCTTTATCTGGAGCTCCAATAACAGTAAGGGTAGCCCCATAATCTCCACCGTATCCCTTTTCCTTTTCATCCATTTTTTCTCTCTTGTCTAGGCTATAAAATCTCCGTTTATCAGTTAAAGTACAGAAAATTGGCAAAGTGTATTGGACTATTTATCGACCGAGTTTTTGTGGTTAAGTTATGAAAAATACATTCATTGCTATACTCATGACTGTAGGTACTAAAGAATGCAATGAACTATATATGTGCTTTCATTTGGTCGATACTTAGGATAAATGTAACACAACACTACGAGTTTGAAAGATAACCCAGTCAAACAAATCAACGTCGATCACACAACCCGATACACTGGCACGGGTTAAAATTGAACCAACGCTAAAGAAAAAAACGCTCTAAAATGCCACTAAAACATCAAAATATCCCTTTTGTTACACCGGATTTCTCCAAAAAATGGCGTCAGCGTCAAACATTCGACCGCCATAACGTCGTCACGACGTCATAGCCGCGAACAGCGCTTTCGCGAACAAAAGCAATATGATCAGACCGGGTCGAAGCGAGTCATAGCCCCTTGCAGGTTGTGGCGTCATGCAAACGACAATCTTAAGTATCATCAACTTCAAACCTATGTTCAAACGGGCGCAGCACGTTTGAGCGCCCTTTCTAAATTTACGTTTGAGCGACCATACATTTGAGCCAATTTTTACTATACGAATAAGTTTAAGGTATTCTGGTATACCAAGGTACCCCCTTTCCGTAAGCCAGATAAAATATATCCTGCTCACCAATCGTAGAGGTGCACGTAGAATCTGAACTTTCACACCCATTCGTGGTACGTTTACTGTCAGTGTCAGGATCTGCCCTTTTCTCTGGTGGAAATGTAGCTGATCCATCGATGTATGTCTGTAAACATCATTATTATATAGGGATCAAACATGGTTTTCTATGCATTAACATCTGCTGGACACCGAGGGTGATGTTGAAACCCGAACCTGAAAGGCGAGGGTTTTAACACCCCCGATAAGACTAGCAGATGGTAATGTATCAGAAATCCATGTTTGATCGTTGTTATTGTATAAAGTCATTTTGTCACTTGAAAACTTTGGAAAAACGCTTCAAAAAGTTCCTTTTTGTATTTCTATAATGGCGCGCAAAAGCATGAAGGATTCGTAGGTTTTGAAAACGCCTGTTCCAGAGCAAAGACTTACGTCATCCTACCGTCACTAAATTATGTTCATTCCTATGCAATTTACTTTTGATGACGTTAATTTCGTGACAGCCTAGAATGCGTATATGTAAAGTACAAAAGCCGTGCATCAACATCACGTGAACTGCCTGATTAATACATGGGTTGAAACATGGCTGTTAATAGCTCGCGATGCAGCTTTTTATGCAATAATGCATTTTCGTTCTCAGGAGCATCAGCGAATATGCCAAACAACAAACACTCCACTACAGCTTCTGGTTTGAGAAAAAAAACACAGACCGAAAAACAACTTGAACCACTTCTGAACTCTTGTAGACATTTGTCAAACCAATAACTTGTATCTTTCGCCACCATGCTTTTGCCAGGTGGAACTGGCAAGCCTTGATTACAATCACTGGCTGCACCATGAACTGTAATTTTGAAATTCAAATGTAAATGGCTAATCAGTGTTGTAATAGAGTCAATTCATATGTTGCACATACGTCTCGAAGATGTCCAAACATCTTGAAATAGCAGTGACTCTTGTTTTGCCAGGTATCTTTGGGTAAAAAAGTTCGCTCAAACGTAATGTTCGCTCAAACGTATTGTCCCCGTTCAAACAAGAGAAGAGCTGTAGCGCAATGGTTGAGTGTTAGATTTGGGATGGAAGGGTCGCTAGTTCAATACTGTTTTGTGTCCGAGAGCAATACACTTTATCCTCTACTCTGCTGAATACTGGATCACCCCAAGAAGACGGAAAAACGTCCTGACATGACTGAAGACAACCAAACATGTTCAAACAACACGTAAACCGCGTGGTTTGTGTAAAGGAAACACTCCTCTTATCTGGCCATTCCTGAAAAATAATGTATACGAGAGTATAGGACCCGGCACCGCGAGGAAAAGCCACATAACAATCACGAGACACCAGGAAGACGAACTTAGAACAGCAATCAGCTCTCTCTTCCTCATCAAGATGATTGCAAAACTGGAATGGACATAAAGAAACGTATAACAAAAATGCATTTTACTGGTGCAAAAAATTCGCCCTAGATTCTGCTGTTGTTGAAGTACAAGAAATGTTCAACTCGCATGGAAGCGTTCTGGCTATTGCAATGTATCATCATGGAGAAACACTCTATTCAAATTAACACACTATGATGAAACAAAGAATAGGGCTCACGACTCACAGATAGTCAGAGCTAAAGAAAACCTCAACTTGAGCCACGGTGGGTCACATCATTCGCCAACCCACCGATTAAAGCTTTACGACAGAACCGGCATAGAGGCTGAGGCCTGACCCACTGTCGTGAAATTAAAGAGGAAATCATAGCTATAAGCCGTGATTAAGTTTAAAACCAGGCATGCAGACTGTCGCATGATATCCAAGTTATATCCAACCTTTATATAACGTTTGATAATCTTTTTGAATTGATCACTAAAATTAGGTTTTCACATAATTCGTTTGAATTTATAAACTAAATCACCATAAAATATAAGTTCTGATATGCCTTGTTGCAGAAGAGCTTTCAACCAGTGTTGTATTTAACAATTAACTCTGAGTGTCTGTGGTAGAATTTTGAAAATCTTTTCAAAAAGTATGATATCTATAACCTTGTTTTAAAAAAATAGCAATTAATAATAAGTTTCT
Source organism: Loripinus fragilis (assembly GCA_964019695.1). Classification (NCBI taxonomy): domain Eukaryota; kingdom Metazoa; phylum Mollusca; class Bivalvia; order Lucinida; family Lucinidae; genus Loripinus; species Loripinus fragilis. The sequence continues at coordinate 5,682,693 of OZ026515.1, read as the reverse complement.
GTCGTTGAAGTCATCAACATTAGAACACACTCTTGCAAAACGAATAAGCTGAGAAATATATACACCATAGTAAGGGGAGCGAGGAACATCTCCATCAAGAAACAGAAAATTCACTATTTCAAAATTAAAATCATCCCGTTTATCATCAATTTTAGAAGAAACTATGCCATTTGTTATGGACAAGTTCAAGTCGATAAACGGAGCTATGTTTTTAAGCCCCACCCCCACCCTCCCCCCGAAGGCTTAGGCTGCTGTCCGTTCATAGGCGGTGGTTCTGTTGTTGTTGACATGTTGTTTATTGTTACTCACATTTTGGGAGTCTGTAATTGTTCTAGTTTTTCTAATTTTACGGCTCCGTCCTGCAGATTGTGATTGTGGTATTTCATGATTATACTCATTTACTGTTTATTATAGAGCAAGTACAGAATCCCACAATGGGAGTAACAATCAACAACGATTCAACAAACACAGAACCACCGCCTAAGAATGGACAACAACCTAAGCGATTTGGGGGTGGGGGGCTTAAATGCATCTTACCGGTACAAAGTCTTCGCCCTAGATTTTACTGTTGTTGAGGCACATAAAAGTTAAGCTCGCATGGAGGCTCCTTAACTATTGCAATGTATAATCATGGAGAATCAATCTAATCAAATAAACACACCGTGATGAAACAAAGAAAAGGGCTCACGACTCAAAGATAGTCACAGCTAAAAAAAAACTCAAGTTGAGCCACGGTTTGAGCTGTCTTAATAGTAGAGGAGCCAGGGTTCAAAATGTCAAAAATAAGCATTTAGGTATGTCCCCTTTTAAGCAGAATTTTCACTTATTTTATCCTTTAGTACATAGTATAGGCAGTATGAAACCAGATAGTGCACTCATTTTAAGTCTTGCAAACATACCTGTAACAGTGTGTTTAATACGTTACCCCTCATTTTCTTAAAAACAAAAACATGTAAGTAAGTCTATTTAGATAGAAGTTGAAATGTTTAAATGAACAAAACATTTATGCAATCTGTAAGAAAATGCTATTCTCTACACATATTGATGTTTTAATAAGTTGTTAGGGTCCATTATAATGTCATTTACGTTACATTTTCAACTATACCCTTAAAATGATTTATATTTTGTTAAAAAGTTTCATTTAACAAAATTTTCAAAATGTGTTTAACTTCAGGATAACATGTATTCAAAAGAGCGTTGGCTGACCATTTCAAAACTGCAAACAGATATGTTCCAACATAAATACTTTGTCAGTTATAAGCTGTTTAGTTAGATGACCATAGATAAAACTTTATATAAGTTTAGAACCTATTAGGTTTGAAAGCATGCAATTTTTTCTGTTAGCTTTTAACGCCTTATGATAATTGTTTTGATATCACCGACTTTCGAGTAATGCTTAATAACATTTCTGAGGTAAAATATCATTATGTTGTTCGATTTTCAATATGTAACGTATAAAACAAAGTTGAAGACAAACAAATACTGCTTAATAGCTTAAATTATACATCACTGGAAAGATTATTTCATTAAAAAGGGGGGAGGGCTGTGTTTGATAGGCATAAAAAGAGTATTTGTTCCAAAAGAAGAAATTATCAGTAATAATTAGGAGACTGTGTATATGGTTGTATTTTTTTTTCTTTTAAGAAATGGTATACTTCTTGACTTAAAAACAAAACACATTGTTTGCTATTTTTTCTATGTAATGTTATGCAATTGATAAACTCATTAAATGATAAGTCTGATGCAACATCTCAACTAGGATACATGTCATTAAGTTTGTTCAGTCAAATTTGCTAAGGTAACATATATAACTATAAATAAACGAAATATATATCATGATCACATATTTGTCTCAACCGTTTTCCATATACAGCTGAGTCTGAAAACCTAAGACAAATCTAGATATTGGCACATTTTTTTCTTCTTTTAATTGAACAAAACAATCTAATAAGCTATGCATAAGCAGCCAGAGCTTTGTGTCAGATCTGTTCACACTCATCACAATATATAAAATAGTAAATAACATATCCGTTCTATCAAATCCGATTCATTTATGATAAAATATCTGGATGTTGGAAACTTTGTTTGTTGTTGGTTCAGGGAGGTTTGTATCTAGCCTTTGTTTTCTAATTTGTTTCTAGTTCAGCAATCGTCTTGACAAGGAAGAGAGCTGGTTGCTTCACTTTGATTATATTGTAGATATATGTGTTCCATGTCCCTTCCAGAAGGTGCAGTGGGTCAGTCAGGAGTCTGTGATTGTGACATTTCCTAGTCATTGACACTTATTGAAAGAAGATGTTTGCTGGCAATCTAGACAGCATCACTCCTTTATGAATGTATAAAATAATAGATTGTTTACGTTACATTAAATTTAAGGAAACATACGTGTTTGTTATCATTTTTTCTTTAAGAGAGTGGCTCTGTTATGCTAATTGTTTAAGCCACATCTATTTATGCATATATCAAAACTCAGAAGGTGACTTTTGAATTTATTCTAGCTATGAACTTTAATTTCAGCTCATTTTTAACATGGCTTTCATTGTCTGATTAATGAAATTGATATTTTTTTAAACTTAACACTACTAATCGTTTGTCAAAGCAATGCAAACTTAAAACTGAATGGGTTATTCAAAATGAATTATTGCCGTTGAAATTGGGGAAATCATCCGTGGGTTTACATGGCAAGGCAGTTATCATATCAAAGAAGTCTAGATTTCTTCAGTTGTAATTTACGATACCAAATTTACCTTTATAAAATTTCAAAAGAGAGAAAATGTTGAAGCCAAATTTAACTAGGATGCATTAAAATTACAGTTTAAAAGATTATTTACGTTAGTCAGAATGTTGATAGGTATAGCAATATCTTAGAGTAAAAAAAGCAGTCATAAGATCAAACTTAATTTTAGCGATTAGTGCTAATATAGCTGATGTTAAGGTCTATCATAATACCATAGCAGTCATTGGACCCCATTTTAAACAAACTGTTGCAGGAATCCTGTCAGTTGATTCCTTTTATGTGCGTTAAATAATAGATGAGTTGTAAACACATCAGGGAATAGAGACAAAAAGGCATACATTAAATTATCTACTGTGCTTATGAAATAATTCTTATATGGACAATAGAGAAGGCACAATAGTTAGTATCATTACTTACACAAATAATAAATTTACATGTTATGCTAAGAAAGTATGCATAAACTTAACAAATAGTATGTATGCATGTTTAATTTGTCTGTCGCTCTTTTTTATCAATCGTCTGCATAAGAAATTGTAATTCTTTCGATTTGTAAAAGTATCATGATACATCTCAGATAGTGATTACATTGTCTCTATTGCCAATTGCACTATATGTAAGTATGAGACAGCATAGCATTTGTTGAGTATACTATCTGAAAGTATTCTTTGAAAGTATCATAGTTATGGTTTTGTTTCTATTACATGAACTATCATTATACCATAAAAATAGCATCGTTTAACAAGTTGGTACATGTTTTATAGGTATTAATTAGCTAGTTTTAAAGACTGAATGACGGTTGTTATGATTATTCATTGTGAATGTAAAAAATAGATAGTGTCCTGCTGAATAAAACAAACATTAAAGCAGATTATATCACGTATGCTGATAAGCTAAATTATAGCTAAAAAGCAAATGTACGCAAACATTCTGAAATATATGATAAATCAAGTCCTATTCTAGAAAGTTGTTTGCTCAAGGTCCTGATTATCGAAGTATAATAATTTAGAAATGTCTACAATACTAACAATGCAGGGGAGCTTTTCCAACTTATTAATTGACATGTGTCTGTTTCTTAAGTATTAAAATGGAAATTTAGAATAAATGCTGTCCTGTTTTATTGCTTCACAAACGTGTAGAACCAGGCAACACAATGATTAAAGTAATGATCTATATATTCTTGTTATATACATTACCAACATAAATAATACTCTTTTTCCAAGCGGACATGCTGTAGATGCTAAAATATTATAACCCCAAGGATAACTAAGGCTGGTTCTAAATCAGAGACAGAAATTTCACGATTTCCAAAAACTTCAGTTTTGTTTCATATGACACCGATGAAGGTATCTTTAATGTTTCACTTCTTGATTTGGACTTCTGCTTGGAATATCTTATATTTTTAGAGTTTTAGGTATATTTTGTGTCTTATTGTTTTAAATATAGCTGCTGTAACGAATAACTGTTGATAAATGGATATATTTGTTGGCTTTTACAATGTATTCGATGGATCTGACTATGTCACTGCGTGCTTTTTATTTATTCATTGAGCTGTTGACGGTGAAAGAAAATGTCTTGTATATGTCATTTAACGCCATTTAATGCATAAAAAGAAGCAAATACATGGTAGTAGCACAGATTTTAAAGTATCATTTAAGCTTTTTGAAACAATTTAGTCATGAATTATAAATAGGTATCAACTATCTTATTTACATGATTCATAAAACAAATACTTAATGGCATTTATGTGCATTATTTACAAGTTTTTCCCTTTAAACCAAATAAGATTTTGTTGATGTTGCATCTCATTCATATTAAATGTTTAAAAAAACAATATTTCCAATCTAATTTTGAGCAATAACATGGTAGTCAATTTCATTTTCACCTTCTAGCTGTTTGTACGCATATACACATAACATTGCACAAAATATTGTTTTAAAAGAAAGTAACGTATGTAACAAAACTGCCAGGTGCCTAAACTAATATTTTTATTCTGCTATTAAGCTGCATCTAATTAAAATATCAATCATAACGATATGTCAGAAAACGATGCAAATGATAATAACACTATACTAGGAGTTTCCTTATTATCTAGTGGTAACGTAATAGACTTGGCTATTGCTTGATAAATGCACATGTTCATCAAATGCTAACATATTTTATGATATATAAAGTAGCTAAGAAAATCTTAAAGTACAAAAATCTCCCTCCACAAGTCTTTTGGCAGCCCATGGCCAAGTAAACAATAGTAATATATTTAAATGTAAGTAACGTATATAACAAATACGTAAGCGTAAGTCATTTAAACCTATTGTCAGTTTGGTGCTTTTAATTAAGTTACTGTACAGCAATATGCAGACAGTAGGAAATGTGACCTATCTGGTCTAAATAACTTTTCTTTTCAATAATATAGCGAATAGCTTACTACATGAAGCCTGCATGAGGGTAGCTATGGTTACCCCATAAATAAACATCTTTTGTAAGACTTAAAATTTGTGCAATATCTGTTTTTTACACTTCTGAAACACCATACTAACTGTGGATATAGTCTTAAATTCTGCTACTTTCCGGCCACTTTTTTCCAATTTTTGAATCTCTGGCTCCCCTACTATAAACAGCTACAGACAAGCATCAGGCATCAACCCACCGATTAAAGATTTACATCAGAGCCGTCATGGAGTCTGAGGCCTGACCCACCGTCGTGCAAAAGAGGAAACCATAGTTATAAACCGTGATTGGGTTTAAAACCAGTCATGCAGGAATCCTTTGGATAAATATGTTGGCACTCCGTTGCCTGAAGTTGTGTGTGTTGTTTTACTATTTGGAACTTAAAAACGTGCCGTCTGTTAAATTTAAAGGATGTGTACTTGTAATGTTTGTTCTGGAGATAAATACTTTGTGGTGCTTTGGCATTACCAAATGAACTTCGCTTTAAGCTGGTTCTTTTAATTAAAAATCCTTTGAGGGCAATGCCCATTAACACATTCCTTACTTATTTTGATATTAAAATCTTAATCTTTCATTCTTTTGTGATGTTCAATAAATGATTTGTATATTTTATCTGTAACAGTCATAGGCAAAATACAATATGACAGGCTAAACAATGCAAAGCATTGATCTTGGATAAACCTGTATGTTGCTTTTTTAGATGTGCTGGTACCACATATTTACCCCAAACCACAATTAATTATAGCATTTGCACTGCCTTATAATGCAGGTATGAATAGGGCATCATTTTGTTTTTGTTTGTTTTGTTGCTATACGTCCCAAGTCAACAGCTATGGTCATGGCGGGACGGTCAGTTCAACTAACCACACGTTTTTTCTGGGCAAGCTTGAACAAGCAGTTAACCAATACTTCGTGCACATATACTAGGCCAAAAAAGAAACGCCACATATAAAGATGTAAAATATTATACAATTATTGACTATTAAGGCATTGGACATGATGTGATATCCACCTGAGAGTACCAATATTGACCGAGGCTCCGCCTCGGTCAATATTGGTATTCTCAGGTGGATATCACATCATGCCCAATGCCTCAATAGGCAACAATTGTTTTATTATATAATTTCTCTAAACAAAAAAAGCAACAACAACAACAACAACAACAACAACAAAATCTTGGCTATTGACTTTGTCTTGGACAGTCTTGAATTTCTTTTTTTACATGATGACAAACTGATTTCATTCAGTAAAAAGAGGAATGAATGCATACTTTATTTGTAATTACAAGTGCAGACAGAGAAGATCCAGATTTAATGCCGCATAATGTGGCATTTCATCAGGGTCTACACTGTTTGCTTAGACAAAAATGATCTTCAGGATAATAACTGCAATTTTGTTTAGAAATTAAAACCTGTGACCCCTTGAATTATACAATGGACCATTCCAAGTTTATTGCATCAATCCAGAAGGAAGAATCCATTAGTTCATTTAAGAGTTCTGCTAATTACTATACTCCTCAAAATAATTGAAGGACCAATGCTATCGATTATAACATTGATGCATTTTGTGTAGAACGTATTTGGAAAACCAATTTTACGATCTAGCCTAATTTTTTCCGACATCCAATTGCCAAGTGAAACGGCAAAAAAGAAAATGGTAGAAAATGTTACTAACTAGGATTTTTTGTCGTTTTAAAACTTGACCTAAATGCATTGTAATGTCATTTTTTGAATGTGATCCATGGACCACAGAACTGCATGAAAAGAATGAAACATGCTTTTAAATGCTAAAATCTCTGTTTTCACATGATTGCATGGTGTTTTAATCCCGTCAATACCACCCACCTATTCCTGTGAGAGAAAATAGCCCCTTTTTGCTGCGGCGTAATGGCCAGACTATGAGTTCAGACAACTGGTTTTGGCGTTTTTCTGTTATAATCTTTAACCAAATTCGTCGGGGCATCTTTCTAACACTCAAAGGCATAGATGACGACTGAAAATCTGATTTTTGATGGCCAAGTACACCCATTGTTTTCAATAAACTAAACCATGTCAAAACTCCATTGTTAGAGATGAAAATGCTTGCTTCCCAGTATATTGAAACTGTTTGAAGAAATGTTTTGCATGTAAGCTGAACTGTTTAAAACAAAGTTTAATTTGATGTCACTTTCATTCTACTCGAATGACCACAGAAGAATTTCTTTACCCCACTCACTGCATTTTGAAAGTGTGTTTTTGAGGTATGTTCATTTGAGACGCAGTCATGGCAGAATTAGGCATGGAAATCAGTAATAATGATTCTTGACTAATGGGCATAAAGAAGAGAAAGCTTTGGGCCAAGTTTTACAGAATTTAAATGTTTGAGCTAATTATACTCGCATTCTAAAATCTTGGTCCTTTAATTATTTTGAGGAGTATATATTGATCAGCAAAGTCTGAATAACATGTATATGATGAAACACCAAATCTTGTGAATTTCATGCTGCTGTCACTCACTGAATTGTATTTACAGCAAATCACGCACATTTCATGCTGAAAGCACACCTGTTATGGTATGTTTCTATGAAGTCTATTTTAGTAACTAATATTGAATGGGAAAAACCAGCAGCCCATGTGATATGTAGTTTTGTGGACTCGAGTGGATAGGCATCTGGGCCAATCAAAAGATGTCTATTTATAGGTTATATAATAATGTGTGTTAAATGAGAGTTACAAAACTTCATCTGCTATCTATGTTTCGCTACTATTCCTGGCACACATTATTACCATTGTTTTATTGAGCTCTTTCCACCCAAACCAATGTGCTGGCTGTTTTTTTTTATTTTCCAGTTTTTCACGTGCGCATTTGTTTTATTCAGATTTACACATGTACTAAAACTGAAATCTCTAGTCGAATATCAAATTTAATTGAAAACACTTAAAACTTTTAAGATTAAAGATTACACATTGTTAATTTACGATGCCAAGATGCACACATGTTGAACGCGAAAGGGCGATAAGAATAATACAAGCTAACATGACGCCATTGGTGATAGCCCAACAATTTCGATGCCATGCATGGACGATTGTGCGTCTTAGGAAACGTTTCTGACAAATTGGAACAATGTCATACCGTGCGCGTAAATGACGTCATGGGACAGTGACGCGACGTCAAGATCGATAAAACCGTAGGTCTAAACTGCTCAATCAATTTCGTCAGGTGACAATGATAGCTAGGAAAGCCCCAGGAACTAATAATCCAAGAATCAGCGCTCAAACAGTGATAAATCTTTTGCGAGAGACTGGTGAAAGAACCCCATATATGCTTTATATGCGGCGTTTATTTTTTTACCTAGTATACTTTCGCTTGTAACTGACAACAATCCTTCTTGAATGATTCAGCGGAAGGGAGGAGAATGACGGTAGAAATTATTTCACAATCAATCTCCACGCCGGGCCGGGATCGATCTCGCGATCCCTTGATGAAAAGGGCACCATGTTGTTACCATGTAATCTATATCATAACTTTATACTTACAAAGAAGAGAGAATATATGCATTTGCTTCAATTGGAAATATAAAATGAATGCTAAGTCTTTATGATATCATAATATTATATTATAATGAAAAAATAAAATATCCTTTGTTTGTTTATATGCTTGACACAGTCAACGATTTTTTTATCATATCAGGATGATTTCCTGTCTTCCCTAAGCAACAGATAAAGTTTCTTGCTCAATGAAAGAACACAGTGATTCCGCAGGGGGCGATTCTTAAACTAGCAACCATTTGATTCCCAGTCTAATTCTCTACCAATAGAGCCACTGCACTCCACGGAAAACCCTATCAAAAGACTGCTGAAATCTATGAAGTGATGGTCAAAGAGCGACTAACATTCATTTTTAAACGAGAAAAATGATGCGTTCATGATCAAATTATTATTGTAATGTATGCAACAATCAGGATTATATGCTATCCAAACGCATGTATGTCTTAAATGACTTTTGTTGATGTACATGCAAGTTGTTTTGACAAACATAAACAAAGCTTGACTCCATTATATATTTTAACGAGGCTTTATAAGTTTTTGAATTCTATGGTGACTTGGTGTATAAATTTAAGAAGATTGTTGGCTCTAATAACTTTTCAGCGCAGTTAATTAAAATAATTTCCCATTATAAAAAGATTGACTATAACATTAATGTATTGCAACAGACTACATGCTTGGTGGTCAACCCAATCACGGTTGGCAACTTTGATTTCCTTTTAAACTGCACGCCCGCGGGTCGGACTTCAGATTCAATGATGGTTCCCACTAAAAGACTTATCTATTGATGAGATGGTAGGGGCCTTAAGCTTTGGCTGTTGTCAGGCCCACTAGGTTTTATTTACTGTTGAGCCCGTATCTTTGCTTTATCTCCTTTTTATATCTTGATTTATATGTTCTAGGAGCTAATGCATTGATAAATTATGGGTCTTTTGTGCAAACCAAACTTCTATGTGGCTTGATCCACATCTGAACTAAAGGAGAGGTTGGCTCGCCCTGAAACTGGTTCAAGCCCTGCAGGAAAATATTTTCACAGAATGTTCCAAGGCAGTCCTTCTTTTGTGAATCATTTGTGTTATTTTTGCTTTGTGTTTGTGTCTTGATCCACATCTGAACTAGGGGTTGGGAACTTGCCGCGCTGTGAAACCGGTGTAAGCACTCCAGAAAATTATCTTTACTGACCGTTCCAAGGTGGTGCTTCTTTTGTGGACCATTCATGTTATTTCTATCTTGTTTTTGTTATGCTTTCGTGTGCGTCTGTTTATTGATGCCTTGTCACCTGCTGGAAAAGGGCTGGCCCCTTAGCTCTCGTTTGTGATGTCTAATTCTGGGGTTTTCACCTTCCCATTGGTGTCCTGGGTCGGGTGTAGTGCTTCATCGATTCTTAATCTTTGCCCTCTTTCTTACTTTCTTTATGCATATTTTAGTAACAGGTTAACCCATATTTCATATAATTAATGAGGAAATGAAGATCTGTTTTGAATTGAATTGATTTTAGCATGGTATAAAAGTAAAATGAAATAAGCATTGCACTTATTTGTAAACTTCAAATTACTTAATGTAGACACTGCAGCCAAAAATAATGTATTATTACACACTTGATGTTGTTACGTATGTAATATTATGACAACGATTTCCTCACATGGATATAATAATTAATGAATAAGTATTAGTGGTTGCTAGGCAACAGCAGAAAATTAGATTTTTGCCCCACTTTTAGCGCTAATTATAAAGTAGTATATTTTGAACACTTATATAAGCAATAATGACATATTTGCATGTTAATTGACACATGTTTAGATAAATCTGTTCTATAGTCTTCTTAAAAACATAGAAAATAATAACTTTCAATAAATGTTCTATACCAAATATAATACACTATTAGTACAACCAACTTTCAAGGAAAAAATTTCTTGCAAAATCGGTGATATATCATAATAAAAACCCTGCTAGCACCATATTTGCAATCTAAATCATTATCTATGACGTTCAAAATCAATACACATAATGTTTTTATTTATCTATGAAAAAAGTTTTAAAAAAGAGTCTGTAATTTCTTAGAAATTTGGGCATGTACCGCATATAGTGTCCCGTCCATGATCCTTTATCCTGTGTTCATTAGTTGCCTTGCAACCGTTGCGATTGCAACATGGAAAATATTTGAACTTGTGATTCAATTCCCTATATTCTAAATAATATGTGAAGATTAATGAAACACATCCTAGAGAAAAGGGTTTTATTTTTTTTGGTCATTGTCAGGACATTTTGGATGACCCTCGTACACTGACAATCCATGCTCACCAGTAGCTCTCCGCTCAGCTGACGCCATCCTAAAATAATTGCTACAAGTTTGACAAGTGCTAGCGACCCAGACTCTCTCTCTCTCTCTCTCTCTCTCTCTCTCTCTCTCTCTCTCTCTCTCTCTCAGTATAGGCAACTTTATTGTTTAAACGTATTCCTAGACATATACAATTTTTTATAAAGTGACCTTTTATGCCATGTTGTATAAACTATGTAGCTGCATATATTCTAAAGAAATGAACTCTATAAACTTTAAAGCTTCCGTTCAGATCCTTTACATCGTTCTATGCAATTATTGTACCACTTGTATTATTTATAGAGATAAAATAAAGTTTAAACTTAGTATAAGTTTAATTTTGTTAAGTTACAGATAAATCCTAAGACAAAAATGATTGAGTTGACACTACTGATTTTTATATAAATAAATTAAGTAACATAGATAACTACCTGTCACAAATAAAAGCAATGCTCTTGACACAGACAGTATAAAGATAAGAAATGTATGCATTCTTGCAAAACTGCAATTGTGCTATTTTAATAGGGGTGAAGAGAATACTTTCTTTCTTGGGCGGACAAATTTCAAACAACATGTTATTGAATATGAGCATACACTTAAATGTGGTAACATAGCCAATATACAGAAAAAGGGTTCTTCTGTGGAATTTGTTTTATTCTCAACTACATGTATATTTAACATTTATGCTTTTGAATGATCAGGAATATCTTTTAGCTCTTTAAAGAGAAAACATTTCAATATTATGTTATGGCTGTTTTATTGTGTGAAACATTTTGACCCTACCCCTACCTGCATATCCTTGTTTACACAATACCTGCACATGTTGCCTGATTGATAACTTTGCCTATTGGTTTCAGTATAAAAGTACCTACAAAATGGTATGTAACAACTATTCTGGCATCCAATTTAGGTTACTTGCACCCCCGGGACAATTTTTCATGGGTGCCAAATTGCTCATTGGGACCCCTTGAATGCGAAACGAAGGTGTCCCCAAAAGAAATTTGGTATGTGCTATGTGCAAATGCATGGTTTCCATGGCAACTCATAGCGAATTTGAGAATGGGTGTCTGCTTACAAAATTACTCATATCTCAGATGTTAATTATCCAAGACAACTAAACTTAATACCAAATTAAAGGCCTTTGAAGCATATGCAAATGAATAAAATTTATGACAACATTAAAATGTGATTCACGAATGGGGGTATATGTATAAAGTCAATAATAGATCAGCTGCTTTTAGACAAAGATTATTGTACTAAATTAAAGCTAAGACATAGGCCTTTCATTCCATGGTCAAATATGCATGTTATCATATTTACATAGTTAACGTATTCATCAATATTAATAATAAAAACGCTAAAAATAAGGGGAAATCATTAAAAATATAAATAGGCTTGTTTCATCCCAATATTGTCATTGTTGCATGTTTTAATGTTATCAATGTTTCAATTTGACAAGTCCATTCATCCAGTGGTCCTGTATGAAAATTATCTCATTTGAATATTCATGAAAATACATGAAAACTTTAAACTTAGAATTCAACCATATCTAGGGTTTTGTTGTGCGTTGCTTTGTGTCCATTCTAGTATTGCAATCATCTTGATGGGGAAGAGAGAGCTGGTTGCTTTGCTTAATTTGTCTTCCTGGTGTCTCGTGATGGTTGAGCGGCTCTTCCTCGCGGTGCCACAGGGTTGTCTGCGGTTTGTGATTGTGGTATTTCCTGATCATACTCACTTATTATTTTTAATCATCCTAGAGCACTAAAATTCGTGTCAAATTAACGATTTGACAGATTTCTTTCTTCCTGTGGTCCGATATGTAAATCTACTATTTTGCATATTAATAGATATTAATGAAAGTAAGTAAGGATGCAAAGATCAGGAATCGATACAATCAAGTACCACAACTGACCCAGTATACCAATCAGAAAGTGACAAACTCAAAGTTTGACACCACAAACGATAGCAAAGAGGTCAGCCCTTTCACAGCAAGTGAACACAAGGCACATATAAACAGACGCTCACAAAGGCATAGCAACCTCAAGGCAAGAAAAACATAAACGATCCACAAAAGAAGTACCGCCTTGGAACGGTCAGTAAAATATTTTACTGGAGGGCTTAAACCAGTTTAACGGCGCCAACCTCACCCTTAATTTAGATGTGGATCAAGACACATAGATATTTGGTTTGCATGAAAGACCCCTAACTTATCAATGCATAATCTCCCAGAACATATAAATCAAGATTTAACAAGGAGATGAAGCACAGATAAGGACTCAGCAGTAAATAAAACTGAATACCGGGGCAAAAGAAATCCAATAGGTAAACCCCGGTGGGCCCAACAAACAGCCAAAGCATCAGGCCCCTACCATCTCATCAATAGATAAGTCTTAAAGTCGGAACCATCATAGAGTCTGAAGTCCGACCCATCGGCGTGCAATTAAGAGGAAAGCAAAGTTGCCAGCCGTGATTGGGATGACCACCAAGCATGCAGTCTGTTGCAATACATTAATGTAAAACCTTAAAATGAAATATAATAATATGTTAAGCTCTAATTTGGTATTAAGTTTAGTAGTCTAGGATAAGTAACATCTGAGATATGAGTAATTTTGTAGGCAGAACCCCATTCTCAAAATCGCTATGGGTTTCCATGGAAACCATGCATTTTCACATAGCCCATACCAATTTTTGAGGACACCTTCCTTTCGCATTCAGGGGGTCCCAATAAACAGTTTGGCACTCATGAAAAATTGTCCTGGGGATGCAAGGTAACCTAAAATGGATGCCAGGGTAAGCCTTATCTGTAGCTGGGCCCACCGTGGCTCAACTTGAGGTCTTCTTTAGCTCTGATTTCTGTGAGTCGTGAGAACTTTTCTTCGTTTAATTTGATTAGAGTGTTTCTCCATGATGATACATTGCAATAGTTTAGTAGGCTTCCATGCGAGCTGAACATTTCTTGTACTTTAACAACAGCAGAATCAAGGGCGAAGATTTGGCACCAGTAAAATGCATTTAAGCCCCCCCCCCCCCCCGGTGGCTTAGGCTGCTGTCCGTTCTGAGGCGGTGGTTCTGTTGTTGTTGATTTGTTGTTTATTGTTACTCCCATTAGGGAAGTCTGTAATTGTACTATGTCTCGTACTGGTTGAGTAGATCACTTTAAAGGTACTCAAGATTTATATGCAAAACTTGTCCAACTTAAACAACATAAGCAACTATCATCCTAAATTTAAAGGTGTTAGGATGCCTCGACAGGACTCTGGGAAGGTACATTCTGCTGTGATCTTCAAATTAACTACACTCAAAGAGATAGTGGAACGCATCGCCTAATTTATTTAAGAAACACAGTTCACAAATTCGGTCATTCCTTTCAGCCCCCCCCCTCCAGGATATGCCATACTCAATTGACAGTTTATTGCATGAACTTCTAAAGTGACAGACTGCTTAAGCTATGTAATTTGGAAGAAGTTTAAAATATTGTTCAAATTCCAATTCTGTCTTAGAAATTCTATAGTTTAAACATTAAGAGGAGTTTAAAGCAGCTTTACCACATTCTTGTTTGTAATTTTTAATAAGCTTTACTCTGAACATTTAGCCAAACATAATGGTACAATTTCTTGTGAATCTCATGCATGCTGATTACCACTTAAAATAAGACAATTTTGACACTCAATATCCATTTGGAATGAAAATAATCACCTTCATGCATCGATAGTATACTTTTATATAATATGTATACTATCTTGTCTTGTTTACCATAAACAATCCTTTGCCAAAAGCCTTTCATTCTTAACTTAATTTGAATACTAATCAGATATCTCACTAGTTCTCCATATAGGATACGGTTAGGTGTTGTTTTCTTAACATTCAAAATAATTTTGTAGAACTGTGTACACAGTCTTTCGAGTATGTCAGAGCTTTCAAAGTCAGTTACTTCATAACCATACAACAAAATTGGAACAATCATACTATCACAGAGTTGCAGTTGCAGATCTATAGGAAGTTGCAATTATCGAGATTACCTTAGAACAGAGAACATTGCTTTATGGGCTTGTTCAACTATTATTTGGTTATTTTTTATGAAACGACCATTGTAAGAGAAGCGAGTTCCCAAATATACAAAATTTCATAGATTTTTAAGCTTTATCATTATAGGTGAACACATAATTATTCTGAAATTTTCTATTGCAAAATATAATGCTTTGTGTTCTGGAAGGATAAACTTCCAGGACCCACGAATTACAATAGAGATACATTGCATTTAGAGCTGCCTGTAGTTCTTCCTTGGATTCCGCTAATATCACAGTATAATCGACATACATTAGAATGTACAGCTTGAAAAAACTTCAATTCCATCAATTCCGAGATTTTTTTAGACTTATCAAATATATTTTCCAGGCCATTATAGGCATATGCAATAAATTCAGTTAGATCATTGAGAAACACTGAAAATAGCTAAGCATACTTATACATTTTAACATTATCTAGGAACTGGTATAATATTTTAATTTTGAATCTGGACCAATCGATCATATTTTGTGTGAATAGCTCTATTTTATTGTACACTAAGATAAATTCTTTTTACAACCAGTTTCAACCAAAAAAGCCAATTCTCTTAAATATGAATGTTCCATAAGAAAGTCACCAGCATGAAAGTCTTTTCCGAACCCACCTTTTGGTCAACAATTTTTACTACAAAATGTACCAGGTCTGATGGCCCTGGTGGTCAGTGTGCATGATAAAGCTGCTCAAATCTTGCTAAACCATGTAGAAATCCACAAGATCATGTGAAACATTTTAAAACTCTGAACACCTGTCTGCCTTTTTTTTCAATACTCATCTTCCAGTTTGTGTATTTAAAAATGAAAGTTGAATTGTGAGTCATTCATTTCCTGCCCCAGCCCCACGTTCGTATTGTAGCTGGAAAGCCACATTTAGTGTTTTGAGTTGCAAGAAAATGCTTTTTATTGATGTTCAAACATCCCCAGACTCTCATGAACAACAAGTTACGGTATAAAACACAACAAAATGTATTCAGAGCATATAATTGAAGGATACCCCCTTGTATTATGACATTTGCCCATATACAGCTGATGGGAACAGTGTTTCACTACCTTAACTAGTAACAGCAAGAAAGAACACTGATACAAATCTCGGATGAAATGTATAACCGCAACTGCAATTTATCACCATGATCACCAATGATGCTCGCCCTTTCTCTAGTCTAAGCGCAGTCAGAGCAGTACAAATTTACTGATATATATCTTTAACAAGAAATATCTTTAAAAAAGATATTCAGCGGCATTCAAAGGAGAACATACATTTAAAATCCAGTTGTAATAGGAAGATGTTTTTATGCACAATAGATTGGTGTTAGATGTTGATTGATTGGATGAGGTGAAAATTGAAGGTTGCCAACGTGAAAGTTTGACTCAGAGTATGTGAACGATGTCTTTTGCAGTCAAAGGGATAAAGTGTATTGTAAGCCTGTTGTATGGACACGGTGAAAATTTGTAATTAGTCTGGAAAGTCAGTTGGTGGAGGAGTTGCATTGTAGAAGAGAAGTGTAAGTCTAAGCATTGGTATGGCTGCGTAGGTTTCAAAGCCCCTGTTACACTTTTGCAGTATTACAAGTAGTTCATAGCTAAGAATGTTTGGAGTTATGATATATTTTGTATATTTCATGTTTAATATTAAACATATAGATTAAAAGTGTATAAGAGAATGTGAAGTGGGAAAAACTTTTAATACAAATGGTAACTGGAAATCATTTACTATGAAAGCACCTGATATGTTTAACAAATACAACATTACTTGAGATCATTGTCTAAATAAGTAAATTGTGTGCGCTTGAAAATGATATAGTTTTAGTCTCATTAATTCACCATCGCGTCAGCGATGGTGATATACGTTAATAAACTTCCATGGGCGCGTGTTCGATTCGGGCCTGTTCCATAAGCAAGTTGCTAACTCCCCAGCAGCAGTGTCTTTTACTGTTCTTTCTCAAACTCCCTGTCGATCAAGCTACTTCCAAAATTCCACCATTGCGTGAGCGATGTTGATACTATGTCTCCGCCGGGAAGCATCTTTCAAAAACTAACCTAACTGATTTGAGCATTGTGGGTACACGTGACATATGTGTTTATCGATAGCGTCACCAAATCATGTGATTAGCCCGATTGGTTGGTTCATACTTGTTATCAATCTGCGTCATCACGTGTCACTGAAACCAAATTTTTGACCCAAAAATGTTTTAGCTTAGAAAATCTTATCATTGTTTCGCTAAATACTGTAATACCAATCAGTGTTATTGTTTAGCTACCAAAGGTTACTGGATGCCTCCATAAACGGATTATTTATAGCCATTCAGTGTGTGTTACTTTCTTAACGTAGTGTTTCGGATAATGCGCACCGCGTATTGACACAAATCCGACTTTTCAGTGGTGATGTGCCTTAGCAGACAGGTCGATTCTTTATTATCGCGCCTGCGCAAGACAATGATGTTGATAAACTTTGGAGGCCA
This sequence comes from Loripinus fragilis, assembly GCA_964019695.1. NCBI lineage: Eukaryota > Metazoa > Mollusca > Bivalvia > Lucinida > Lucinidae > Loripinus > Loripinus fragilis. The sequence continues at coordinate 5,665,150 of OZ026515.1, read as the reverse complement.
TTTAGAGACCTTACCACTGAGCTTGAATCCAGATCAAACGTGGAACCTTCGGATATTCTAGGCTAAAAGTGACGAAATAACTAAATGTAGATGTGTCAGTTACAATATGTCCCCTAGGCATTATGTGCGAGGAATACGGTTGGGGAGGAGGTTAACTCTACCACTGTTCAGTGTGTTCATGAGCAGGGTCTTACTGGAATATGCATATTCCTGAGTTTAATTTGCTCCCAATGGATCACCTGTATACAAATCGTTAACTAAAACAAAAATACTCAGAGCTTGAAACACATGAACCCCTGAAAATAGTGGCTTCGGCAAATGCAATATAAAAACACTAGGGGAAACCGGGGCTAGTTCGGCCCCATTTTAGAAAATGTATAATTTTCGAAAGACTATTAAATCTAGGTCTATGAAACCTATATATTTAAGTAAGGCACAATAGGGCGGTACCAGTCCCGGTAACCCTCAACATGTGTCTCTATACGATAAAGGGTAATCTTCATTCAAGGAGAACAGGTCATGATGGCCGAACTTGCGGCGCTATAAGTTCGGCCACCCCTCGGGGCAAGTTCGGCAAAGGCCAATATTATACAGTCAAACTTCTGTAGTTGGAATTGCAAAGGGCCAAGAATATGAAACGACATTAACATAACATATGGACTATCCAAGTTGGTTCTTCAGAATACAAATTAAACAAAAATTTGGCTTACAATGTCGTATTAAATTGTCCAAGTTACATGTATCGTCTTGCTTTTGGGGCCAATTTATTCGTTGAATTGCTCTTGGGCCTGCCTAACCCATTAATGCCAAATAAAATGTCCCACCTTTATCAATTGGACGAACCAGTTTGGAATCAAAGGGCTATTGGGTAGTAATTTTCATCAAATTTTATAATCTGTAAACAATCAGTGAAGACCATGATCAGACTCCGCACTCTGTGGCGTCTGATCTAGGTCTTTACTGTGTACAAATGGCCCAGAGGAAGGCGCTAGGTTTGTATTGGTTTAGAGTTTTTTTTAACTTATTTCTTTCTAATCTTTGAATAAATCTCGTTTTAGTGTAAAACAAAATAAATAATAATAATAATAATAATAATAATAATAATAATAATAATAATAATAACAATTATAATAATAATAAACAGAAAAGGAAAAGTTTGCATTACGTGTCTTAGACAGGTATTTTAACTTTTGACTTCAATGTAAAATGGCGATCTGAAACTTTCGATGAAATAAACGTAATCATTGTGCAGTCAATCGTTGTGCTAAATATGAACACGGAGGTATTTAGGATCCATGATATGAACACCCTCACAAAATAGGTGACCTAAAATACAATGGCATGCATTTTATGTAAGTGTGGAGCAAGTTTGGCTATGGGCCGAACTTGCCCTGACTTAAGTGGCCGAACTTGCCCCTGACAGACTATTTCCAAATATCACGTGACAGCTCCTTTTAAGATGCAGGAGAAAAAATTAACAATGTTTTATATCAAAGCACATAATCCTTTCGAAATAAAAATATAGAATTTAAATCGGAATCTTAACACATCTTTAGATAAATTAAAACAGAAATTACTATGAAACATTTACTAATCATGCATGCCAAGAAAACGAGTTTTCTGGTACAATATCAATCTACCCTTCAACAATGCAGCCATTGTGTACTCATGTAGACAAACTCGTCACAAGTAATTTCCAAATATGTTTCCCAGCCCCATATCTTAGTTTACATGCTAAATATAGCCACATGCCGAACATGCCCCGAGGCCGAACTAGCCCCGGTCTCCCTACAAACGTTCTTCTTTAAAAACTGTAAAACGCCATGCGATGGTTCTAAGCTTTTTTTAAAAGCTAACCTAGTAATGATATTTATCTTGCATAGGTGGTGTCAATACTACAAAGAAACTTGGTGACAGAACATACCGAAATATACCGGAATGTCGCCGATGGCGACACGTTTTTTTGAGACAACTCGTCGACAGATTTTGAGACAATTCGGCGACATTTGTTGAGACAACTCGACGACACCTTTATTCTTAGTGAGGCACTGGAGGGGTTTTTAAGGATACAGAGATATTGGCCAAAAACTTAAAGGGATATAAAGAAAATCACATACCTATAATCAATAGGTTAAAGCAGTGATTATTCGGTAGGTTCGGCCGAATTCGGTACGGTTACAGCTTTTAGACACAACCGGTTGAAATTGGCAATCGGGCTGAGCGGGATACTACAAAACAAATAGCCCCAACATCTTGCAAACAAAAGGTGATTACTCCGAACAGAGTGGAATTCTTTTAAACAGGACCCGAAGAAAACTGCTGTGATTTTCTTGAAATTATAGTTCGTTTCAATGAGCATAGATGGCAGACTTGCAGATGTAAGATTGTTTCTGATTGGTGGATAATTTAGATAGTCCGTTTCAATGAACATAGATAGCAGACTTGCAGATGTAAGATTGTTTCTGATTGGTGGATAATTTAGAGTAAAGTCGATTATAGACAGCTGCCGCTGAAAAATGTTGTTTCTAAGATCTACGTTCACGAAAGATTGTGCACATTACTGTCAGTTAGTTGTCATCAAAATTTAGATGCAACTTTTAGCAATATTCTTGTAGCTGCTTGCAGGACAAAATTGATATAATCCTGAATTAATTCAGAGTAAGAAGACGAGTTTGTGATGTCGTTAATTATAATATAAATGTCATTCGGAGTGATTTCCTCATAATGTATTGATGTACATTGCTGTAAATTATTATTTTCGTTTTGCTGAAAATATGCTTGATATGTCAAAAAGGGTTTTTTTCAAAACGCGCTGTCCTCTGTAAACAGAGTTATCATATTTAATATCAGTTTCCAAGGATATTTCTGTTTCTATATGTGACGAGACTACATTAATTACAACATGTTCAATCTGTCTAGTCCTCTAAACCAGGCGAATAAGTTAATTTAAACATATTTTATTGCCAAAATATTTACAGCAATGGGGTTGGGTCACATGTTCTCACACAATTAGTGGCAATCCTACATTCTATATAAACATAAAAAGCTTATAAACATGGCTGTATACAAACACATAAATTAATACTACACAAAAATAGTAAGTGAGTATGATCAGGAAATACCACAATCACAAACTGCAGACAACCCTGTGGCTGCGCGAGGAAGAGCCGCTCAACCATCACGAGACACCAGGCAGACAAATTAAGCAAAGCAACCAGCTCTCTCTTCCCCATCAAGATGATTGCAATACTAGAATGGACACAAAGCAACGTACAACAAAACATAGAACAATTACAGACTCCCACTATAGGAGTAACAATAAACAAAAAGTCAACAACAACAGATCCACCGCCTTAGAACGGACAGCAGCTTAAGCTACCGGGGGGCTTAAATGCATTTTACTGGTACCAAATCTTCGCCCTAGATTCTGCTGTTGTAAAAGTACAAGAAATAATCAGCTCGCATGGAGGCCATCTAACTAATGCAATGTATCATCATGGAGAAACATTCTAATCAAATTAACACACCATGATGAAACAAAGAAAAGGGCTCACAAAGCAAAACAGATAGTAAAAAAATAAGACTATATCAGAAATACGGAATAAATAGATAAATAAGTTAGTTAAATGATTAAATGAAAAATAGACGCATAAATATCTTTATGGATAGAAACACCAGTTTATAACATAAATGAAATAAAAATAAATAATGATAATAAATAAATAAGTATATAAGTAAGCTTATGGATATGTACATGGCAGTAAAAGCAGTACTAAAGTAAACAAATTAGTAAATATGAAAATAAATAAATAGAAAGAAATGAATAGAAACACAGAATACAAGACTGCTATTGTAGCCTATAGATAAGTTAAAAGTGACGTAAAAGAGCGTACCAACACTTGAAGGTAATACAGGTTATACCGTTATTAACGGTAAAAAATTACATTAATACCTGAGCGTACCAGCGTAAAAGAGCGTACCAACACTTGAAGGTAATACAGGTTATACCGTTATTAACGGTAAAAAATTACATTAATACCTGACAAAGGTTTTCAAAATACTGAAATATTATACCAAGCCGTCATAGCTCAGTCGGTTGAGCCGAGGCAAATATTTGTATCTATATCTATTAACGAGAGATTTACAACGGGGGAGGGTTCGAATCCCAGACGATTGATTTTTTTTTCACGAAGGAGATATTTTTAAATATCATTATTGCTTAAACAAGACTTTTATCATATTTTTGTTATATTTTAAATGTTTTTACTATAGTATTCTTTGAGTTTTTTTGTGTGTGTTTTTTGTGAGTTTTTTCAGCAGTAGCTGTCTATAATCAACTTTACTCTAAATTATCCACCAATCAGAAACATTCTAACATCTGCAAGTCTGCTATCTATGCTCATTGAAACGGACTGTCTAAATTATCCACCAATCAGAATAAACCTTACATCTGCAACACACCGTACAACCGGCTGCTTTAATGACAGGTCACTTACAATGATGACAGATACGGGATTTTATGTCCCATGAAGGGTAGGTTATAATTTTCGGTTGGCAAAATTGTTAGAGAAGCCCTCTGGTACTCTGTGGTGGATGAGTACATTGGTTAGTAATGCGAGAACTTACAGAAACAAGCTGACGTTATATCTCTCACAAATAAAGCCACACTTGATCATCAATTCAGAGGTTTCCCGAAAAGTAAAGTGTATGGTCTGGATCTAGACTGTTTACCTATGCTCAATATCAGTTAATCAAATAACAGATAAGATTATTTTGACCTGAATGCAATATGGAAGATGCTTTATGCTCTCAGTTGAGACCAAAGGCTGAAGAAATATGTTGATTTAAAGTAACTTTCTAGACTTAAGACCTGTCATCAATGTTTGCCACTAAAATTCATGACCTGTCATCATAGACAGCCACTTCAAAATTGATCTGTTGACAAATGCAGCCGTTTTTGCTCTACCTGTCATCTTTGATGGGATCCAATAACTTTATAAAATCAAACTGTTGCTTCAAATTTAGCAGAAATGTAGCTGAATGACAGAAGTGTTATTATATATAAGTGAAGACAGCAGACTTTGACGTAGAGAAGCACAACATATAATGATAACCGTTTTTTGTGACTTTTCTCAGGAAACCTCTGAAATAGTGATCAAGTGTGGCTTTATTTGTGAGAGATATAACGTCAGGTTGTTTCGGTAGGATCTCTCATTACTAACAAGTGTTCTCATCAACCACAGAGTACCATAGGGCTTCTCTTACAATTTTGCCAAACGTAAATTATAACCTACCCTTTATTGGACATAAAATCCGGTATCTGTCATCATTGTTAGTAACTCGTCATCAAAGCAGCCGGTTGTACGGGGTGTGCAAGTCTGCTATCTATGCTCATTGAAACGGACTATAATTTCAAGAAAATCACAGCCCTGTTTAAAAGAATTTTATTCTGTCTGGAATTGCCTGTTTATATAACAAACCGCAAAACTTTTTCAACATAATCACCTTTTGTTTGAGAGATGTTGAGGCTATTTGTTTTATAGTATCTGGCTCAGCCCGGGTTGCCCATTTCACCCGGTTGTGTCTAAAAGCTGTAACCGAACCGAATTGGGCCGAACCTACCGAACTTAGCGAATAGTCACTGTTTTAACCTATTGATTATAGGTATGTGATTTTCTTTATATCCCTTTCATGTTTTGGCCAATATCTCTGTATCCTTAAAAACCCTTCAAGTGCCTCACTAAGAATAAAGGTGTCGTCGAGTTGTCTCATAAAGTGTCTCCGAATTGTCTCAAAATCTGTTGACGAGTTGTCTCAAAAAACCTGTCACCGTCGGCGACATTCCGGTATATTTCGGTATGTTCTTTGTAGTTAATATAAATAGCCTACATCCAAGTGCGGATCCAGAGGGGGGAACGGTGGTCCGAACCCCCCCTGGAAAATCACAAGTTATATGGGTTTCTATAGGGAATAAGCTATTGGACCCCCCCCCCCCTGGAAAAAGTTGGACCCCCCCCCCCTGGAAAATGTTGGACCCCCTCTGGAACCTTGAAAAATGATAGATTTCTTTGAAATTGACCATTTGACTTCTGTCAGAGCTTTTTTTGTCAGACTGACCTGGACCCCCCCCCCCTGACGAAAATTCCTGGATCCGCGCATGACATCTACATCTAATAGTTAAGTATCGTCTGTTACCATTGACCATTATGATACTGTAGGCGGTAGAGAAAGAGAAACTATAGGAAAGATAGAAATCAGTAATAAGGAAAGAAAGAAAATTTAACGAAAGACTTCCAAGTGTGTTTTCGACCCTTCAAACTAGACCAATCTGGTTACGGTGACAGCTAAGGGGTATGGTAGCCCCACCAGCACAGCTCTAGCTAACACTAGGTTCTACTTGCAGTTGGCCCCTAACTGTAACCTTTACCTACGCATGTAGATGAATGCCAGATTAATATCATTATTAATGAGGCTAAAACTATCTAATTTCCAGTGAATACAATTTACTTATTTAGACAATGATCTCAAGTAATGTTGTATTTGTTAAACATATCAGGTGCTTTCATAGTTAGTGATTTCCAGTTACCATTTGTATTAAACGTTTTTCCCACTACACACTCTCTTATACTTTTAATCCTATATTTAATATTAAACATGAAATATACAAACTATACCATAACTCCAAACATTCTTAGTTATGAACTACTTCTGCAATAGTGTAACAGGGGCTTTGAAACCTTCGCAGCCCGATCAATGCTTTAACTTGCACTTCTCTTTTTAAAATGCACATCCTCCACCAACTGACTTTCCAGACTAATTACAAATTTTCACCGTGTCCCTACAACAGGCTTACAATACGCTTTATCCCTATAAACTGCAAAAGACACCGTTCACATACTCTGAGTCAAACTTTCACGTTGGCAACCTTCAATTTTCACCTCATCCAATCAATAAACATCGAAAACCAATCTATTGTGCATAAAAACATCTTCTCATTACAACAAGACTTTAAATGTATGTTCTCCTTTGAATGCCGCTGAATATCTTTTTTAAAGATATTTCTTGTTTCAGTTTTTTTTACATTCTTCACATATTCATTTCATTACAATCCAATACAAAACAATACAAAAGAGGTCAGCACAAACATTCTTCGTCTGCTGATTCTGTGTCGGAATAGTCTGAGCACTCTGTTGCAGTGTCTGTGTCTTCGTCACTGGAGGTCACCTGAATAACTATCTGCTCAATGTTTATATGATAAATAGAAACCCAACTGCTTCAAAGCTCAAATTTGTACGTGGGTGGTAAACGACAAGTCTTTTTGTAAAACAGCTATTTCTAAAAAATGTGTAAGGAGAGTAGACTTACACTATTACAAAACATGTCATCAGGTCATCGCCTTCTTTCCGCTTTTCGTTTTCTGTCATATCCGATAAAAATAATAAAGGTCATCATTCACAAACATAAAATATCAAAAACCAAAGATAAAAAAATATGCCGTGATTGGGGTTCGAACCTTCAATTGCAAAACTTCGGGACAGAGGTCTACGATCTTACCTCCGCGCCAGCCCAACTGTGACAAATATTAATGATAAAAGAATATAAGGTACAAAGTTAGCGAAACCGTTTTACCTGGACATTGTCTAATTATCAAAACATGCTCTGACGTCACTTTGAATTTATCTAGTAAGGACAGTACTAAGAACCCTTTAGTTTGAGAATTGTTTAATTTGGTCCTTGAGTTTGGGATTTTTTATATAAAGATATGAGCCGCGACATGAGATTTCCAACATTGTGGTATGTGTGACCAGCAAAGGTTCAGTTCAGCCTGCGCATACGCGCAGTCTGATCTGAGCCTTTGCTTGTCGCATGAATATTCTATGACTGTTAAGCTACTGACCGAACATCATTTAGAGTTTCAAGCTTAACTGGAGGCTGCACAGACTCGTCGGAGTCTACACTTGGCAAAATGACACATTGTTGGAAATCACATGCCGCGGCTCAAAAATTTGAAGATGAGCTTTAAACGGGTAGGTGCTAGAATGTCTATTCCCAAAATGTCTAATCCCAAATTGTCTATTCCCTTAATGTCTACTGTGCCAAAATGTCAATTCGCGTTATGTCTACTGTGCCAAAATGTTTATTCCCAAAATGTCTACTATTTAAAAAACCTATAAGTTAATGTAAAAAAAAAAGAAAATCAAAACAAAAACACTTTTTCAACATTTACCTGTATAATTAGTTACAGATAACAATAGACGAAAACTACTCACTATGCTAATCACCAAGCTGACCCTTCAATGTAAAGGTGAGTTTACGGAATACCCATCGAGCTGTCCATCTGTGCGTCCGAAGTATTCAAAATAATTTAATGACTTTCAAGTAGAGTTTTTATAGCAAATTTTATGGTGTCCAAAAAGTTAAAGTAATTAAATCACCTGAACTAAAGGCTCAAATGGTGAGCTTTTTGTATACCTATCGAGCTGCAGTCCTTCTGTCTGTCTGAGGGTCTGGATGGGGTATAATGAAAAGTGAATAATGGCCCTTTTTTATAATGAATATTGAATAATGAGCCAAAAAATAATGAAGAGTGAATAACGGGTGCCTAAAAATAATGAATAATCCTATTTTTAATGAATAGAAGAAAAAATTAATGAATAGTGAATAATCAGATATTAATGAACTATGGATCTTATCTTAATGAATAACCCAAAATTTTAATGAGATGAATAATAGGCTAAATTTTTCAAAGAATAGTGAAAAACAGACCCCCCACCCAGACCCTCCTCTCTAGTAACCCCGTCTGTCCATGAAAATTGCTGCATTGACCTAAATCACAATTATATCCATGACAGAACATACTTATTTCCAAATATCTAAAAATATATCAGTTCTTAATCATTAATTCATTTTTACCAAAGGAGTAAACATTTTGGAATAGACATTTTGGCACAGTAGAAATAATGGGAATAGACATTTTGGCACAGTAGACATAATGGGAATAGACATTTTGGCACAGTAGACATTATGGGAATAGACATTTTGGGAATAGACATTTTGGGAATAGACATTTCGGAAATAGACATTCTAGCACTACTCCCTTAAAACAAATAGTCAAACTGTTATTAAAACGTTTTGTAGCGTGTGGACAGTCCTGAACAGGACATTATTGTTTTCAATATTGCCAAAAAAAAATCAAATCTAATGCCCAGTGACTGAAAAATACCTACTGTATAATTGAAAACCTGCCTTTCGACTGTGAATTTTCTACAATGAAATAAGTAGTGGATGACGTCCTCTATTACGTCTAAAAATCACATGGTGGATAAGTTTATTCTAAACGGTGGCTATAGTGGTCAGACTTAAAGTCTTAAGGTTCAAATGCAGTTTAAAAACGAAATGCCATGGAAATAGAATTCAGCATAAACTCGGTAACCCTTTCACTTAAGACATTTCTTACTTAACTATTTACCTCATTGAGACGACTTTTAACACTTTTGGACCTGGCCACTCTTTACAAACGTGAAAGCGTATTTATATAATTATTCATAATGGATGGATCTTCGCATGCATATTCACGAAGGAAAGGTTAATAAAAATGATTTTAGTTTAAAAAATGATAAATCGATTCATAGTTTGTGACAGTTCAGTACGTAAAATCAACATATTTTCTTTGAGTTATAACTAGTTTAAAAAGTGAGTGAGTATGATCAGGAAATACCACAATCAAATACTGCAGACCAACCTACGGCACCGTGAGGAAGAGCTACAGGACATTTACAACAACAAGACATTCAAAAGACAATAAAAGCAAAGCAGCCAACTCTCAATTCCTCGTCAAGAAGATTGCAAATCTAAAAAGGACATAAAGTAATGCGTAGCAAAAACAAAGACCAACCGAGAACCCCCGCAAACAATATGGGAGTTACATAAAACAATATATCAACAACAACGGACAGCAACCTAAGCTACCGGGGTGGGGGGGGGCTGAATGCATTTTACTGGCGCCAAATCTTCGTCCTAGATTTTGTTGTTGTTTAAAATACATAAACATTGTTAAGCTCACACGGAGGCTTCCTAACTAATGCAATGATGCATCATCACAAAGAAACAATCCAATCTTAAAACACTATGTGCAAAACAAAGAAAAAAGCTTATGACTCACAGATAGCCAGAGCTAAAGAAAACCTCAAGTGCTGCTTCGTGCAATTCGCAATAAAATGAAACATTTCAACTGAAAACTGAAAGGGTGGTGTTTTCACGCCGGATAGGCGTAAATCGAATACGGTAATGCTATCGACTAACAAAGATCAAAGATAGTTAGAAATAATGTTTTTTTGATTGGCATTTGTCGCCCCATTGGCGAAAATGGCAATCGAAAACGCTTTTTCTGGCAATTTTTTATCCGCGTTCGTCGATTATTAAGAGCTGTTCGATTGCCGCCTATCCGGTGTGGGTTTTCTTCGATGTAATTTTACAAAACGTGTCGGATTTTCGTAACTTTCACAAAATATCTATTATAAGAGCATAGGGATAATTTGTTAATTTCGACTGTTTATCATAAAAGTATGTGTCCGTCTGTTTGATGCATTGGATTTGTTAGTGTATTGGAGAGACCCTCATATCAAGGTCTATGTTGAACCTCGAAAGTATATATGTATATTGGCTTCGAGGTTGAACCTCAAATTTCAGACTTAGTAAATTTCACTGCTCGTGAGAAATTGGTACAAATACGTCACATATTTCGTACCAATATCTCACACTCTGTGAAAAATACGCACAAAGTCTTTCAAATAGCATACATGCGAATTCATCACATCGATAAAATACACCCCCAAAAGCGCCTGCATTTTTCATTCGATTCCAATTCTCCACAGTTTTGTCACTTACATATGTGACGATTAAGTACCAGCGTTTCACATATCTGAGGATTTGGTACCAGTTCTTCACAAGTGTGAGTTTTGATGCCAATTTTCACATGTGATGATTTGATACCAATTTTTCACAGATGTGAGAATTTGGAAACCGTTTTTTCACATTTGTGAAAATTTGGTACCAATTCTTCACTTCTAAGAAAAATCGTAAATTTCACATTTGCCAAAAGTGTCGTATTGGTACCAATTCTTCACATGGTGTGCAATTTGCGAAGTTAGTGTGAAATTGGCGGTTCAACCGGGCTATTACTCAAGAAGTATATTGTATATTTCTTAAGGTCTTGTTCCAGTGTAAAGGCGGCAAAATAGTTCTTTCTATCAGCGAATTGCATTTTGACAAGGCTCATCTGTGAAGAAAGTTATGAAGCTAGATGTATTCACTCGTATATACAGACGTAAGTTGCTGGAAAAAATTACCAGGATAACAGTTATCATAGAACATACGTCTATTAGTTTCATCACAAGTTCTCTTAATATACCTTGCTAATAGAATCAATAGATATGCCACTTCCTTGGTACATCGTAGGTTAAACTGGTCTTTCATAGATAAACAAGTTTAAGTTATTGTATGGTTTGTGCGTATGTACGGGACAATCCACTTACTTTAGCGAGTGGATTATCTCCCGTACATACACACAACCATACAATAACTGCCTTATTGCACCAGCATGCATGGGCACTTGGTGCATTGTGAGATATTGATGTAAAACATTGTTATATCACTCAAAGGTGCAATAAGTGCATGTATAGTGGTCAAAATTGTGAATAATTTCGTATAGTAAACATATCATTTGGCTTTCAGGTAGTGACGTCTGAACATCAAGAGAGTTCGCATGACAACATGTTTGGTTAACTCTGTACCTACTATTGTCGCCTGCTGATAACCTTTGCAAACAGTTTGGAGCCAGATCAGGTCTGACAAAACGTCGGGTTTGTTCTGGATCCTAACTGTTTAACACTTTGATCGCTTTCTTGAAAGAGTTTTTTTTCTTGAAAGAGTTTTTCAAAATTATTGATTTGAAAAAACAAAAAACAAAAAAAAAAACAGCGGAGACGTCAAAAAAACATTCAAAATATCCCAGTAGGCAAAGGGTTCAATATCTAAATCTACTTTATGGATTTGAATTTTGACGACGAGTTTTATGTGAATAGTTAAACTCTTTATATTAGATTATTTAATTAAGGCATATTCATTCTGTTTACATACTATGAATCATCGTAAAACTATAATTCTGAACCATCAAGTTTCAAGTATTATGTTGGTGAATTGCTTAATAATTTGTAAAGAATCATGGTAGACCCTACTTTTACTGGTTGATAACGTTATAATAGGATATGCTATAGCATGGAAATTGTACGGCAGTATTACTTAGTATGCATGTCTTGTTGTTAAACCCAATCACCCACTTACGGTTCACCTCAGACTTTAACCATTTAAGCCTAGCGTCCTTTTTGTGTAACGTAGGCAAATAGTGCAGACACAGACCAGAACGCGGCGTCTGATCAGGGTCTCCACTATTTGCTTGCAGAATGTTCTATTAAAATGTGGATAAAAATGAAAAATATCAGCCAACATCCCTTAAAACAGAAATGGACTGTTGCTATTGATAACGGTGGGAAATTCCATTCGGTTTAAATGGGTTAATGAAGACCCTGATCCAAATCCAAGATCTGCAGGTTGGTGGCTGATCCGTATCTCCTGTGATGCACACATGGCTCAACTAGTTCTGGGTGTATGTGAGGTATAAGCCATTTTATTTGTTTCCTTGTTTTTTTTAGCCCTGAAAACATCATCATAAAATTCATCGGAAAATTCCGTCTGTTTAAGTTAAGTTTAGAGACAAAAAGTGTGGAGCCAGATCAGTGATCCTATCTGGGTCTACACTGTTTGTTGGAAAGGCTTTTTAAACAAATCAGCAGACGACAAAAGCAGAAGACTTGTTTTTTGATTGGCGCTTTAAGTGTTAGTGTTATTTGATTGGTCTAATCCTCTGTTATGATGCATTAGATGGTTAAGGAAACCTCTGACCGATCTAAGGTTTCCGCAACAGCCTACCAGAGAGACAGGTGATACCCGCAGCGAAACCTCGCCTATCAAAAAGGCTGTCACACATGCCAGTAGTTAGATAATATTGACATGAAAAAGTATGCAAAATTTGATCAAAATACACCATGTAATTTAAGAGTTATGAGCATTGTCACTATCTGACCACACTATAATCGCACACCTGCTGGTCGTGCAATACATGTATATGACAAGTAAACCGAGGCATCCAGTGCATGGGCATGTTTGTAAACCATAATTAATCTTGCACAATAATTTAATAGTTTAATGTGCATCTTTATTTGTGTGTTAATATTTAGTCAAGTATTCACATATGGAACTGATATTCCATTTAATATTACATAAATAGTCACACAATTCCTTTCTGTATTGTTTACACTACCTCCTTTATCGGGACCAATCCAGTTATTATTCCTTTTAAAAACCATGTCTAGACATAATTTAATAGCTGTAAAATAAGCCAGATGACCCAAACATTCTTCTGAAACGCGCACCTGCCCCTGAGTCACAGAAAAGTAAATGACCTTAATGTGAGTTTTTTTCAATGTCATAGGCCTTGAGCTGGCTATAGACAACCCAGGGGGAATTTTGTACACTATGATTTTCTGAAACTACATTATACAAGACACAAAATAAAAAATGTTAGCTCTTTGAGAGTGGCATCATTAGCGTGTGACATCTCGTTATATACGTTACCCCCCCCCCCCCCCCCCGAAATAGTCCCTGATAATGTCTCAACCATGACATGTTCGTACGTATTTGCATGATGACACAGGTTTATGAACTTCTTGTAACACAGTTACATATTTTTTAGCATTTATTTTATAAATGTGTTGAGTTATTACCGTTGCATACGGTACTTAGTGTTTCCTGCGTTATTTCCGAGTATCAGTATGGTATTTATTGACTATTTGTGTATTACATCTGTCACAGATTATAGTAAATCTATAAGGCTGCTACTTAGATGATTTAATTTTTTTTATTATGGTCGCTTACACTATTTTTCAGGCCAATGTTACGTGTGTTACCCTTCAAAATAGCATCAACATTCAAGTTAATGTCTCTAACAAGCCCTGCTTATACTTATTTGCATGCTGGCACAGGTTTATGTACTTCTTTTAACAAGGTTTACCTATTTTAAGTATTCATTTAATAAATGCCTAGAGCTTTAAGTGTTATGTGTGTTACCAAATAATACATAAGTTATTCTGAGTATCTGTATAGCAGTTGTTGACTATACATGTATAAAGTCTTTCAGAGATTTTAGAAAATTTATAAGGTTGAAAAAAATTGAAGTTCCTTTTTTAATTTATGGTGACTTAAACTATTATTATAATGTGATCCATCGACCTTCGCTGTTTGCTCACATAAACAGTAGATACCATGCATTCAAATATGAAGTTCTGAAGGACAGTCACCGTGAAACAGCTCAGTTCTAAGCAGGGTATATGGATATAATTCAGATGGTGTTGACACTGATTAGGGCTACAAGGAAAACAACTTTGAATTTCATGTCAGCTCTATATGTATGTCTTGTTCGCAGTGTTCATTGCACACGATCACGACAACTACGCACAATATGTACCTGTGCAACTGATTACATGATACACATCGCAGATGCAAAGAACTTCTCGGACAAAATGGGTTTAGTGTGTCACAATCATTGGTTCTTTGCATGAGAAATGCTTTTGAGATAAAGAGGTATTGTAGTATGACCGATGCTTTTTTCTTTGATCTTTGCTGATGTTTAAATCAAACACCCTAGAATAACGACGATAAAGGAGCTTAAAACCGTATTCTTTGCACCATTACTTACTTTTCTAATTTTAGTTAAACAGCGATGTTGGCGGGAACTTCCTAAATAGCGACAAATTAACACGTATGTAAATGTAATATAATTGTCATCTAAGGCCGGATGCAGGGAGGAGCGAATGTAAAGTTCGTCAGGTGTCAGTAACACGTATTTGCACTTGCACCATACTACAAGCTAAATAAAGGATTCTTCCGCGGCTTTCTGTTTAAACCGCTCGGTGGGCTACGCCCGCCTCGCGGTTTAAACAAGAAAGCCTCGCAAAAGTATCCTTTATTTATTATTTATAGGCTTCAGTCGCTAGAACTGCGCTTCATACTACAGATGGAATGGTGTGTTACTAATCACATCAGAGCTCAGTATATTGAAACAACTCTTCAATGCACTGAAATGAAATATTCAATCTGCTCAGATGCAAAGCAGAACGAGTTCTAGAGGAAGTTTCTGGCTTCACCAATCCTTTTAGTTCTAGTTTTGAAGACAATGAACTGTAATTTTTGTCTTTCGGTGTTCCTGCTAAGCCTGGCATAGCTAAGGATCTTATTGAGGCTGGAAGGCTGTTGCAGACTTCATTGACTCACTTTAAGTTGAAAATCTGTCTTTCATAACCCCATAAAATGCTACAAGCTAATAAAGTTTTGAGGATTGCGAGGTCAAGAAGAAATTGTCCCAATTTACAAGACATAATCTGCCAGATGAGAGCTTAAAGGAGCGTCTTTTAGTCAGTATGGACGTTCTATTGGACATAATGTTGACCTTGAGATGACACTGCCGTACGTTCTTGGACCTGTACCATGTTCACTGTCAACTCCTGATAGAATTTCCACCAAAACTGACAAGTCCAAACTTATGCATGGCGTGAAATCACACATTGAACCAACATTAGATTGGCCATGTAGTGCTACACTTAACTTTGATGGTACTGCCATACTACAGAGCATAATAGCTTTTCCTGTCACCTTTATGGATCTGATGGAACCAGTATTCAACCAGGCACAAAAGACAGGGCATGTTGGTTTTGTCACTGATACATAAACAATGTATAAGCAACAGTCTATTAGTTTTACAAACATCCTTGCAGAGGTTAACCTGTGTGTTTTGTTCAACACTGGTGTATGCAAAAAAATGTGTACCTTCTGAATGTCAACAACATTGGCCAGAATAAGGGGGAAGAGATCTACAGTCATACACTGTTAAACAGATTGTGACACTACTAATGTGTCAATGTGTCAATGTGTTAGCACCACGGAAAGGTTTTTCCTAACAAACTGATAGAGAACCCCTCCCCACTAGTTCATCTACATTCTAAGCAGGGTAGGAAAGCAAACAAAGAAATGCTCTAGGCACCCATCAGTGACATGAAGCCCTAATATATGCTATTTATGTAAATGTTAATAAGCTGCAGTACGACATGTTTCTATCAAAAAAGGACCAAAGTCATACACATATACTGACTTTTTCAAAAGGCATGAATATGAGCTTACTTCCACCCTGCTTTCCTGTCCTTAAGATGTACATACAAAGATTGAACTATCAAGTTTTTCCCATGAAAACAAGTGAGGCTTTCCAGATATGGACAACATGTGTGAAAAATGAATGGGAAGGAAATCGAGTACCTCTGGGTGAAAGAAAACTTGATTGTACCCTAGTAAAAGAGCCACAGAATTATATTTCACATTTTGTGTGATATGGGGTTACCATGTTCAAAACTCAACAACTCAAACCTTATGAAAGATAGAAACATAATATTTGCAGTTGCCAAAAGGTACATAAACATTTTTAACACAAAATGAATAGGTAAGCACATTCACATTAAAAATATCAAACTATTAGTTTCAGAAATCATTTATATAGAAATAATGAAAAAAATGTAACATACGTAACACTTTGGGGTGCATATTTGTTTTCAAAGTCATATATTTGATGCAAAAATAGCTTACTTGGATGAAATAGACAATTTGGAAATCTTACCGTATAGTTTGCACTTTTTAGAAGTCATGTCATTTGCTAAAATTATCAAAGATGTTGATGGGTAACCGTAATATATGTAGTTGGCTGTTACAAGGTAATGGTGCCAATACCAGAGCGCTAGCATATTGCAAAATCCTTGCAAGATAAATCTGATAGAGGATTAATAAGCTGTATAGAAAATTCTTTAAACCCTTGGATAATATACAAAGAGTTGCTAGATTGGCAAGAAACAGCCCTATAACTTTGATCTTTTAAGTTGTTACTCACATATTGCACTGTATGTTACAAACTTTCCATGAGTATTATGTTAACTATATTTGATGTCTCTATAAAAGAAAAGTGGGAAATTGGTAGTTTATGTTTTGAGTTAGGAGATGATGCATTGATAAGTTAGGGGTCTTTCATGCAAACCAAATATCTATGTGTCTTGATCCACATCTGAATTAAGGGTGAGGTTGGCGCCGTTAAACCGGTTTAAGCCCTCCAGTAAAATATTTTACTGACCGTTCCAAGGCGGTACTTCTTTTGTGGATCTTTTATGTTTTTGTTCTGTCTTGTGTTTGCTATGTTTTGTGCGCGTCTGTTTATATGTGCTTTGTGGTCACCTGCTGGGAAAGGGCTGACCTCTTGGCTCTCGTTTGTGGTGTCTTCTGTGAGTTTGTCACTTTCCCATTGGTATCCTGGGTCAGGTGTGGTACTTGATTGTATCGATTCCTGATCTTTGCACCATTACTTACTTTTACTTCCTCAGCAAATGAGCCAGAGTTAATAGAAGTACATGGACATGTGCCAGCATGCAAATAAGCACAAGACGGTTATGTTGGAGACCTTATCTTGAACGTTTAATGGTATTCGGAAGTAACGTATGTAACATGGGCTGTAAAATAGTGTAAGACACCATAATAAGGAAATTAAATTAATTTAAATAGCAGCCTTATAGATTTGCTATATTCACTGACAGATGTAATACATGTATAGTCAATAACTGCCATACTGATACTTGGAAATAACATATGAAGCACTAAGTAACAAATACAATGGCAAAAAATCAAGACATTTATAAAATAAATGCTAAAATTATGTAACTGTGTTATAAGAAAGTCTTAAACCTGTACCAGATTTTAAAAGAAGTGTGAATATGTCATGTGTTGCATGTAACATACGTAACATGATGTTTCACGCTAACGCTGCCACTCTCAGATAATTAACTTATTACATTTTGTGTGTTATATAATGTTGTATCTGGAAATCATAGTGTGCAGAATTCCCCCTGGGGGTCTATAGCCAGTGCATGGCCTACAGAATTACATTTTACTTTTTTGTGTTATATGGGGCTACCATGTTCAACATCTAATAACTCAAAAAGTATATAAGATAGAAACGTAAATTTGGTTTGCATGAAAGACCCCTAACTTATCAATGCATCATCTCCTAAAACATATAAATCAAGATATAACAAGATGTATCGATTCCTGATCTTTGCAACCTTACTTACTTTACCTCCCCCAAGGGGGAATTTTGTAGACCATATTTTTCTTAAAGCCCAATGTCTTGCAAGGATTTTGCAACATGTCAGCCCTCTGACAATGGCAGCGTTAAGCTGTAACAACCTGTTACATACGCTACCCTACAAAATATTTGATAATTTTCATTCTTGTTAAGTCTTCAGAAAAGCCCAAAAGATAAGGTGAGATTTCCAATTGCTTATATTTTCTAAGTAAGCTATTACTGGGCCACAGATATTGTCATTTGAAAACAAATATAGTCACCTCCGATGTAGCGTGTGTTACATTCTTTTATTGAACCCCCTTTTAAATGATAAATGAATCTAATATAGTTTGTCTTAAATTTTATTTAAACCAGTTTATGCTCATAAGCTTTGTATTATATTAAAGAACTTTTATTGACCTTTCCAAGTCACGTAAACCATATCCAGCCAGTTGCCTATCAAGATCAACCTAGTATTATCATTTTAACATATTTTGTTATATGTCAATACCCCTAAAATTACATGTCAAGACCAAAGGTGATTGGTATTTGAATAGGGTTTACCTAACATGGTATTACAGATATAATTGTAAAATCACATGGCCAGTATAGACAAACCAAGGATGTCTCACCTATAGTTTGAAATTCCACATTCATTGAGCTACTTAGCTGAAAGGTCAAATGTCATTCGTGACCTTCAGTGGTTATATAAAGAAATTGTCGCATTTGGTCAATTATATCAAGTACGCATTATGACTTTGGATTCAACAGTTTTCAAAAAATAAATTTTTCATTTTTAGATTCATACAAAAAAATTGAGAAACATATTTGACCTTGTCTTAAGGTAAATCAAGGTCAACCTAGGATCACTAGCCAAACGTATATTGTAGAGCCCACATTCACAATGCTACACACCAAAGCCCAGGGTACAGTGATGCCTTAAAAAGTGTTTACCTCTAATGAGCACCGGGGAGCGTAGCGCAGTCGGTAACGTGTCTGGCAACAGATGCGAGTCTGACTGCAGATCCAGGGGTCGCAAGTTCGATCCCAGTCCGGTCCCATACTTTCGTGGAGATTGATCATGAAATAATTTCTACGGTCATTCTCCTCCCATCCGCTGAAAAGAAGGGTTGTTGTCAGTTACAAACGTAACTATGTTCACAAAGTACTGGTTAACTGCTTGCTCAAGCTTGCCCAGGAAAAAGTGTGGTTATGTGAACTTACCGTCCCGCCATGGCCATAGCTGTTGACTTGGGACGTAAAGCAACAAAACAAAACCTCAAATGAGCATGGTGGCAAAGTTAAATTAAAAAAATGATTGAATCACCAAAAAGTTGCTGCCATTTGTTCATTAGTATTAGCAATTAAAGGGCAATGTTTCCAAAATTTTCATACACACGCCACCTTTAATGCGCGAATTCAAGTTGTAGGCGGGAAAGAAGCTTTATATAAGTGCACTCCAGGCTGCTTTAATTCTGGATGCAACAAAGTGAACCCTGATCTGATGAACTGAATTCATATTGTTTGCAATAGTATATGCTAACAACGTAGGTAGTCAGATTAGCAGACGACAGCAGTCGTGAATAACCG
The DNA here is from genome assembly GCA_964019695.1 of Loripinus fragilis. Taxonomy (NCBI): domain Eukaryota; kingdom Metazoa; phylum Mollusca; class Bivalvia; order Lucinida; family Lucinidae; genus Loripinus; species Loripinus fragilis. The sequence continues at coordinate 5,645,295 of OZ026515.1, read as the reverse complement.
GAAAAAGGGATAAATCAAGGCATGTGGGAATCCACCAATATTCACTTGAGATTAGGGAAAACAACCCAAACAGTAAACAATGCCTTCCTGATATTGAGTTGTGCCCCTCTGACTATACACTCCACTGAAACGTTGGAGAATCAATTATATCTCACGTACGCACGTAGTGAAGTTTCATTTACCAATCATGCATATTCCTCACATCAAAAGAATACCTCCCCCCCCCCCCAAAAAAAAAAAAAAAAAAAGCTGCTGCAGTTTGCATTCGAGTCCAATTCTTCACACGTATACCATAGTTGATAGATGCAAACAACTAATTGAGATTTTCACCTGTGTGGGGATTTGTTACCGATTCCTCGCATGTGTGAAGTATTGGTACCAATGATTGTCGTGAGCGAGGAATAAGTACCGATTTTCTCATGTGCAAGGAATTGATGCCAATTATTCGCATGTAAGAGGAATTGAACCAATTCATTATAGGAATCGGTATCAGTCCTTTACACCAAATGTCACAGGTGTGACGAATGCCTACCAATTCTTTACACGTCAGAAATTATTCACGAATTCTTCACATGTGTGGGGAATTGGAACTAATTCTTCTTACATGTGAAGAATTGGTATCAATAAAAACAGGTCACAGGTGTGAGGAATACTTACCAATTATTCACACGTCAGAAACTATCAACATGAGATATTTGAGCATAAATTTTAGACCCTAAAATTTAGCGAAATTTACCATACGTACACTTTGGCAAATATGACGTATTGTTACATATTCTTCATATGGGTGTGAATTTTACGAAAATGTGAACCTCACGGTTCATCATAGCTGACATAGTGCTTGTAGGCAGTTGCGTTTTTTATCCAACAGTACCATTATTGGAGTTACCTTTTAAATATTTTATTTGTGTTTCTCATATAGTTTCTCATGCAGTATAGATAGTTTTCAAAATATTTAATACAGAAATGTTATTATCCAAATAGTGAGTTTTGTTTTACTGAGGGTCTTGGAAATATTATAGCCATGGGTTCAGCTTAAAGATAACCGTGGCGTGGCACATTCGATATAGTGAACACAAGGTCTTCATCATTTCATGAGCATTCGTAAAATGAATAATACTCGTTTGCGATTTAACCTATTTTCAGACCAATGAAATTTCCCAAAACAAAAAATACCATATTTCATTCTCTGAAGATTGATTTTGGTCTTAGCAAACTGTTCAGTCGCATTTCATCTGGGTCCTCTCTGTTGTAAAAGTACCCGTTTAGGGGTTCTCTGATATACAAAGGGTTAATTATAGACGGTGCATTAATGGTAGAGCAAAACTGAGCGAAAATTGACCTATGACCCCTCCCCACCTGAAAAATAGAAAACGACTATTTGAATGATACGGCAAGATGTTGAAGTTTCTTGGATCGCCAGAATTACTTTTTCAAAAAGGGGCAGCGGTGTTAAAAATTGGTGAAAACTTCAATGTTAGAAACGAAATTGCGAATTTCTGAAATCCATTTGCAGCAGCAGATACATAGCACCAGCAAAGAAACAATGAAAAATGATTTATTATACTTATATAATCATAGCCTGAGTCGTTTATTATGACGTCAAAGTCAGAAATGAAATGCCTTTATTTTTGGGTGAAAATCAGCGTTTTTTTTTCATACAAATAAATCTAATTTTTGTAATCTGACTGGTAAAGTTTTAAAATTTATAGTTGTTATGTACCTTTTTTTCAAATTTGATGCTGTTTTATTCAACTTCAATATATCTTGTCGTGTATACTTAGAAAACACGCCAACATGTTATCACGCTTTACCTAAAATCCGTCCTTTTAATATTCAAGTGTATTTTGGGAAATGCATTTATTGCTATTACTTGTATGTCTGGCTATTGTTATATTAAGACAATGCCGTACATGTAGTAAACATTCCAAATGGAAACAGCATTTATTAAGTACAGTGATATCATATCAAGTATTGACACACAATAACATGAGGGCCAAATGACCCTAGATCACTCACCTGAGTTTTGTTTAAAACATCTTATTTATAGATATCTATTGGAAACTGGTCACGCTTCTGGTGACCCCTCAGGCGGGTGATTTTTGACCCCCAGAGCCACAGTTTGAGAAAATTTAAATATGATCCGCTTGGTGATGATACATAGCAAATATCAAGGCCCTAGGCCTAGTGGTTTAAGACAAGAAGAGTGTTTTATGTTTTCAATATGCAAGAAGTCGATGTAAAAAAAGTAAGTGAGTATGGCCAGGAAATGCCGCAATAACACACTGCAGGCCAACCCAGGACATCGTTAGGAAGAGTCGAAGAACAATAAAGAGCCACATGAACTCTGTGACCTCCAGGATGGGGCCATTTTAACAACAGAGCCACAACTTGGTAGAGTACCACTAGTGGATGCTACATACAAAATATCAAAACTTTATGCCTTTTGTTATCTGACAAGAATATGTTTATTGTTTCTCTAAAATAACCTATACATAAAACATGTGACCTCTGGGGCGGCCCCATTTTTGATCCCAGTGCCAGAATTTGAACATACTTAGTAGAAATCTACCACGTGATGCTATATACTGAATATGGGCCTTAGGCCTTGTAGTTAAAGACAAGAATATGTTTATGTGTTCCATAAATAAGCCTACGTAAAACATGTGACGCCGAGGTGGGCCATTTTTGGCAAAAGGAACATACTTTGAACAAACTTGGTAGAGGTGATGCTACATAACAAATATGAAGGCTCTATACGCCCGCCAGTCTACGCCTCGTGGGTTCAGACAAGAAGATATCTTTAAATTTTCCCAAGAGAAGCCTATATTAAACATTTGAAATCGCAGGGCGGGACCTTTTTAGTCCCAGTAACCTTACTTGAATAAAATTGGTAGAGACCTACTTTACATACCAAATATCAATGCTCTTGGTCTTGTGGTTTCATACAAGGTTTTTTTTCTTCTATATTTCCCCAATGTTAGCCTATGTACAAGATGCGACCCTAGGATTGTGCCATTTTTAGTCATATGGCCATAATTTGAGCAAACTTGGTTGAGGTCTCCTGGGTTTTGCTACACACCAAATATCAAGGTTCTATGCGTTGTGGTTTCAGACAATAATATTTTTTAAGTTTTCATTTTGAAAATATATTTCAGCCCATCTGATCTATATATGCAACGGACTGAAGCCATTTGAAAATTTATTATAGAGGTCTATATAGAATTATTCCTGCCAAGTTTGGTTAAATCCATTAAGTAGTTTAGGAGGAGATTTCCTTTGATGCAATTGTAGCGATGGACGATGGACATCCAGATATCAAGACAACCAACATTAAGCCTTTGGCTCAGGTGAGCTAAAGCATGAAGATACAAAGAAAGAAGCACACTCAATGGCAAAACACAAGTAGAGTGGGATCAATCAATGGGGGAGGGGGCGCATTGCACGAACTGTATCTGCAATTACGTTACAGTATGGTTTTGTTTACATTGACCTGTGTCTCCAAGGTCGTGTTAACAATCCAAAACCTTTACTGTCATCTTAAAGCCACAGACAGCCAGATATATTATATTATATATATTATATATTGGATATATTATTCCACGTCTATGTGAATTTCGATATCTCACTAGACTAAGGGGGCACCAAAAGGGGACTTACCTCCTGTTTATGTTCACCAAGATAAATATTAATATTTCATCAGAAAAACCTAAACCCTTCAAAGAATCCCCTTATTACGACAAGCCTCTGGTCTGCCCAATATAGCACATAGGCAGAGTCATAAACACATAAGAGAGTGATACCACTTTGAGGATTTAGAAATGAAGGTCTTTAAATGTTTTGATCTTGAACTATCAATCAAAGGTCATCTCAATAGTCAGAAACCGTTTTTGACATAAACAAACCTTAGGCAATCAGTGTGCAAAATACAAACCACTTACAACAATACATTTAAGATATTTCTGCTTTACATGCCATACAACCAGAATTAAATTATTGTGACCTTTACCTTTGACTCAAAAGTCATATTGGCAATTATTATACATTATATGTAGCACCTTTATGAAAAGCATGCACGTGTTAGACAGATTCTAATTGACCTTTGACTCCAAGGCCAAAGCGGTGAACTGTAACTTTCTTTGTAATCTACACACCATAAGCATTAATTACGAAAAAAAACCCTTGGTCAAATAATGAAAGAGGTTTTCGCGTAACAAACCATAAACTGATTGTATGTATATTTGACATTGACCTTTGACTCAAATCTTCTAGCAGTGATCAGAAACCTATATTGTAATCCACACACCATAGACAAACATTGTGCCTTTTATGAACACCCTTTATCAAAAATGAAAGAAGAGTTACGAGTCGTATTACAGATTTTTTCACCCAGAAAAGTTTTGCTAATTTTAAGTGTTGCATGTACTTAAACGAGGGCGTCCCTCTTCAAAGCCTAATAAAGAATCACTGCCCCTGCTCTAAAACTAATTCCGGTGGTTTTATAATGTACAGTTAATATGCTTTCCATTGATATATCACAATCCTATTTTACTGGTGGGAAGGGGTTCCGCCTAAACAAAGCTACTTACAATTTGCCAGAATTTTGGCCCATTGATATGTTAAAAAAATTGAAAACATGAAAAACACTATTCATGTCAGAAAATAAAATGCCTAAAGTTTTGGTATATGGTATGTAGCATCACCGAGTGGTACTCTAGCGAATTTTTTCAAATTGTGGTCAAAATGGCCTCATTCTGGAGGTCAGAGTTTACATTGACTTACATAATGAAAACATAAAAAAAACTCTTGTCTGAAACTACTAGGTCTAGAGCCTTGATATTTGGTATGTAACATCACCCAGTGGACCATATTTAAATGTGCTCAAACTATGGCGCAACCAGGGGGGTCATCAGGAGCATGGTCAATTTTCAATAGATACATATAGATAAGAAGTTTAAATAAAACTCAGGAGAGCGATTCAGGGTTACTTGGCCCTCTTGTTATTGATTGTTAATACTTGATATGATATCACAGTACATGATAAATGATGTTTCTATTTGAAATGTTTATTATATGCACATCATTTTCTTAATATGACAATGCCCAGATATACAAGTAACAGCAATACATACATTTCCCAAAATATACCTGGATATAAAAATGTCTGCTTTTGAGGCAAAAAAAAAACGAAAATATGTTGGCAGGTTTTATAAGTATACACGACAACATGTATTAAGTTTAATAATACAGCATCAAATTAAAAACAAGATGAATGATTACTATAAATTTTATAAAGTTTGGATGTAGATAAGTCAGTGGACATCAGGCTAAGATTAATACTCCACATTCTTCCAAGGAAGAATTACCCCATCAAGATACTGAGGGGACTTGTCATTTTCCAAATTCAAGGCTGCCTACGGAGGTTGGTACTTTAAACAGTAAACAGGTTGGGGTGTTGAGAGACACAGGGTATACAGGGGTAGTTGTTAGGAGGAGCTTAGTTTCTGAAGGCCAGATGTTAGGTAAGGAGTCTGGTGTGACAATTATAAATGATTCCAAGCAAAGGTGTCCTCTATCCCATATTAATGTTGATTGTCCTTTTTATACTGGCATTATGTGGCGATCCATCATATGATTTAGTCATTGGTAATATAGAGGGTTCCAAATTTCCTGATACAACCCATAGTACCAAGAAGCAGTAAATAAAAGATAGGAGATAGTATGGGAAACTCAGGGTGGTAGATCAGACTATTAGCGAAAATAGGAAATAATTACTCAGAACTCAAGCCTCGAACGTTAAATTAACAGAGAGTATGAGGAAAAGGGTAGAGTCTGGTAGCGTGACTATGAGTCGCGGTTTTTCTAGTGGTGAATAGGAATGGTTTAATTTGTAGGCATTATAAGAAGAATGCTAAAGTTTCATTACAATAGGTTGTTCCTTCTAGTTTGACGCACAGCGTTACGAAGAAAGCCCATGAATCACTAAGGGTTGATCATGTAGGCATAAAGAAAATTAAGGATAGGGTCACATATGAATTTTATTGGCCATGAATATCAGGCTAAAATTAATACTCCAGATTCTTTCAAGGAAGAATTACCCCATCATGTATGTAGAGAGGTTTCAAAACTCAGTTTTGCATCTTGTTCCATTTGTCAAAAAAACAAATCGTAAAACTAAGGCAGCAAGTAGGCATAATCGTAGTTTAAAGGAATTGTACAAAGTTTTGACAGAATAAGCATGCACATTGATGCATGAGCTTGTGCATGAGTGCATTGCCAAGTACTTTTCGTACTTGTAAGGGCGTTTTTCTAACACAATAAGAGTAGTAAAAGTAAGAAAGAGGGAAAAGATCAGGAATCGATACAATCAAGCACCACACCTGACCCAGGATACCAATGGGAAAGTGACAACTTCACAATTAGACTTCACAAACGAGAGCCAATAGGTCAGCCCTTTCCCAGCAGGTAACCACGAGGAATCAATAAACAGACGCACAGGAAAGCATAACAAAATCAAGACAAAAATAAACCATATATCATAGTAAATATCATCGATATAGTTCTAAATTCTAAAACGTTTTCTCAAATATCATGAAATGCATTTATTCATCTTGAGGATAGGGCTATATAAACCCCACAATTTCATAACTTTAGGGGATACAGAATAACTTTCTTGCTTGGCCAAGACAATTAGAATTGTGTATAAATTCTTAGGAGGGAAGAATCTCTGTGTGTCCCCTCCATCATGGGGAAATTACGGTACAGTACATAGCCGACGGTTCTAGGCTCAGGTGAGGGTCCATCCCAGGAGGGCCATCTCCGTTACTAACAGAGTGCCAGTCGAAGGAATACTATAGTGAAGAATAACCACGAAAACATAAGCGCAGTTATCTAAAAATTAGGCCATGGGCCATTGTTAAAATATAAATTAAAATCACATGCTGCTCGCAAAAATAACTTTCGTGAAACCATGGTGAATTAAGCTATATATATATGTTGCAACAAACTTTCAACCTAAGTTGAACAGATAGTCATACTGAAATCAAACATTTTTGAAGTAGAATTTTCATAAGGATAATTTCTTTTGTTTACTTATTGTTTATGTTGATTTGTTTTTGCTTGGCTGGCATACAAATAAGACGATAACCTTAATGTATGATTCTAATTCTGAATCTAACATGAAGTGTAACTTCATATTCTGAGCGATACGACCAGCAAAGCAAAAGCAAGGACGTTTATGTGTTGTATTTTATGATTGTTACTTATTGTACGTAAAAGTATTTAAATTGTTCATTTCTTTGCGTGCATTATTTTTCCCTGGAGACAAATTCGAACATAGCAGAGGTCAAAAAATGAAATCCTTCCTCTTTTCGTCCTGGCCGTTTTAGGACGTAACAAAGAGGTTACGAAGATGTCTTTTAAAGTTACTTCTATGTTAGCCAATTGGTTCAACAGAGCATAACCATTTGTGCAATTTGGAAAATGGCATCATGAAAAACATTTCTGTGAAATCAGATTTTGCTGTCAAAACAGCATGCACAAAGCCTGCGCTTGTTTTAAGTGACATATAGCAACGTCTTCTTATATAACAATTTATTATATATTTTACTTTTTCTTGTTCAACGTTCATAAATTACAGTTAAAGCTGCATACTCTGTAACTATGAACATTTTTCGAAAAAAAAATCTTTTTAAATCATTTGTAAAAGTAGAATTAAGCTATGTTTTCACAATAAAAATGCTCAGTACAGCTGAAAACTGCGTGGAAAAGTGAATTATCTTATCAAATAGGTGTTTTTTTTCTCTTGTTGGTAATTATTTGCGTCCCTCCAAAAATTCTACACCGTTGAATTTTAACATAAATGCAGATGTTTTGATGGTGATAACTTGTTTAGATTTACGAAAATGGTAAAATGTTTACCTGGATTTGAGTATTTTTACTGTGTTCTTGAAAAATAAAAACATTATTTTTAAAATTAGAAGATCAAAAGTTACAGAGTATGCAGCTTTAAGGAAATACGGTGCAAACGTTTTGACCGACTCTTTATTTTAAGAATTGTGAACATTTGCAGCGCTTAAAAATATTGCAGTCAGCTACTGGTAATGCCATTCTATATATTTAACGGAAGATTTGAAGCATTGCTTTTGTCAGTAAGTATACTTCTGAACAGAGAGAGAGAGAGAGAGAGAGAGAGAGAGAGAGAGAGAGAGAGAGGCGGAGTCCCCATTCTAAGACCGTGACCTTCACCATCGCTATTCACATCAGTGATGCTTATGTTATTCCCATGATCCAATACTCATCTTCATTCAGAAGACTGTTACGTGCTCTGTGATCAATATGATTCTGTTGCCAGGCTCATATTCTGAAAATAGCACCAGAACTAGGTCTATACCATTCCACGAGAAAAATGGTTTCAAACATATTGCGGAAAAGACGAACAAGATCGATCTGCGCTCATGCGCAGATCGATCTTGTTCTTCTTTATCACTGGTTGATCTGTTGTATCTGTAATGATTCTGGCGGTATAAAATACATATTTGTAACATTACAGACCGGTTTGCGTATTCAAATTTTGCAAATGTGTAAGGTATCGTTTTCTCTAGAATTTACGCTCATGGCTGTTATTTAAAGGGATTAAATCAATGGCTGCGGCTGTCATTGCGCATCCATATAGTCGGTCAATGAGAGTGACCAGTATAATGGCACTGAACTATGGGCTGGTGATGGAGTGTTTCCACGTTATCTTAAAGCGACAGAACCATAAAGAGCGTTCTGAAAATGGATTGGCGATATTCCGAACCCTGACTGCCCGGATTACCTGCTTAAATGGACGTTTATTTCTGGTACACTGGATTAAGATCTGAAAAAGCTAGCCAATGTGTTAAACCGTGTGCCATTAAATTGTGCGATTTTGCACATGTACATTTTCATCGATTGTGACACCAGAATAGAATATTTACATTAAGGGGATATATATTTCAAAAACTCTTACTTGCATGAAATTTTCCCAAGATGCCCTTATTCAACATTGCAAAAATGGTTACGCTCCACCGAACAGGGGGCCGCCAGGGCTCCAGATAAGAAATCTTAAAAAAAAATCTACCCCTGAACCACTGACCCAAATTCAAAATAATTTCACAGAATTATTCCTCATAATACCCTCTACCAAAATTGCACAAATGGTTACACTCCGTTGAACAAAAGGGCTGCCAGTTATCCTGATAATAAATAATTTTAAATGACCTTTCCTCCTGAACCAATGGTCCAAATTCAAAATAATTTACAGAATTGTTCCTCATGATACCCTCTACCAAATTTGCACAAATGTTTACACTCCGTTGAACAAAAGGGCTGCCAGTTATCTAGATAATAAATAACTTTAAATGACATTTCCTCCTGAACCACAGATCCAGATTCAAAATAATTTCACAGAATTGTTCCTCATGATACCTTCTACCAAAATTGCACAAAATTTATGGTTCGGTCTGATGAACAAATGGGCTGCCAGAGCTCTAGATAATAAATGTCTTTAAATGACCTCTCCTTTTGATCCACTGGTCCAAAATTCCATACAACTTCACAAGAATAATCCCCATGATGCCCTCTTTCAAAATAGCATAAATAGTTCTGCTGCACCAAACAGGAGAACTGCCAGAGCTCCAGATAAGAAATCTTTTAAACATCTTCTCCTGAACCACTGACCCGAAATTAAAATAATTTCACAGAATTGTTTCTCATGGTGCACTCTACCAAAATTTCACAAATGGTCGACAACATTTATCAGTCATTCTCATGTGAGCGACCCAGGGCCCTAGGACCCTCTTGTTCTATCTTTCCGTTGGTCTGTCCACCTGTCTGTCCATCTATCAATCCGAATCATCGTCACAGTTGCTGGTATCAATGGCAGGCATAAGAGCGTGCATAAACTTGATTTCAGGCACAGTTTTACAGTTAAGTTTGGACTTACTTGGCCCTGAAAAACTACTATATTACTTGAAACATAATCAAAATGTTTTGATAAAGGAATACTGGTTGGCTCTCAGATGAGCGACCGTTGCCTTTGGACTTCTTGTTTAAATTAACAGAGCGGACACGACTTACCTTGCATATAACGACAGACAAGCATTTTTTACTTGGAAAAAAAACTTATAAATATCATGCATGGTCTTGTCAAAATGTATGTGATGAGCTGGCCTTTTTGTTGAACACATTTTTATTCGATTTGGCACCAAGTCGTTTAGACAAGTAGTTGGGATTCCTATGGGCACTAATTGTGCTACCCTGGTTGCCGATTTATTCCTGTTTTGTTATGAGGGAAACTTTATGATGTCTTTTTCTGATGATAAGCAGGCTGATTTTATTGATGCTTTAACACTACATCCAGATATTTGGAAGGTATTTTAAACATTAATAACGTTTATTTTGACAATATAATAAGTCAAATATACCATTCAGAGCTTCAACTTAATAAAGCTAATGCCTCTGATACCGAGGCCGCGTTTTTAGACTTGCATTTGTCCATTTCTAATGATATTGTTTCCACCAAAATTTATGATAAACGTGACAATTTTGATTTTAAAATTGTCAATTTCCCATGTTTAGATGGTGATGTTCCTCGCTCTACATCATATGGAGTCTACATCTCTCAACGCATTCGTTTTGCTAGAGTATCTAGCCATGTTGCTGACTTCAACACTCGCAATAAACTATAATGAAATATTGTATGAATAAATATAAAAAAATGTCCTACAGAATATGCTCCAAATTTTATGGCAGCATATTGTACATGCAGTGTACACAAGAGCATTTTGTTAAGGCAGCTCTTTTTTCGCTCTACATAGCTGCTTTCCGGGGGGACTGACCGAAAATAGACGGGGAAATACTGAACAGTAAGAGACACTACTGCTGGGGAGTTAACACCCGATTCGTGGCCAGATTTTATTTCCGCTACTTGTTGTAGAGCTCCCCAGCTTATTTATACGGGGCACAAGTCCTACGACTTATAATACTGGCCATTGTCGCACAGGAAGCATGCTAGCGCACACAAACCTGTCGCCTTTCGCTCGGTGCACACTGGGATTGAACCGCCATTTTTATTAAAATTATATTATGCGATCACTGCTTGTATGACTCAGGGCTTTACATTCAGATAATATTGACCAAAAGATAAATGATAAACTGTCAAAAATTTAACTTTTTGCTATTTTTAACAATAAATTCTGTCACTACAGGAGTGCGAGAATTGAACGTGACTAGCCAAATTAGACTGGTTCTCTCCCTTTAATAGCTTGTCAGCATATTAAGACAGGTAACTACTAGCCGCCATTGCGCCTACGTATAGCATGCACACTGACGTCATGAGTGACGTGGTATTGGAAAATACCCTAGACATAAAGTGCATTTTTTAAACAAGCCGTTTTATTAAGTTTATTTTGTTCTGGGAGTTTATATATTTTTTTCGTTTATTTAATTATCAAATTATAGCAACTGAAAAAAATCTGAAGTTTGTGTTGAAAAATCTTTTCTGGAGCATGCGCAGTCGCATGAGTAGGATTCTCTACTTGTAAATGAATAGGCGTTACCAGTCGTTATATGCGTAACGGAAGTAGAGCTTTATCAACGAGGGGAACCAATCTATAGCCAAATATCGCTAGTTACCCATGATACAAAGGGCGAAATGCGAGAGATCTAGATGAGGTATCGTCAGGTCTCGCGAGAATGATAATACTGGCTGGTGTATATTACAAGTATAAGCTTTTCAAAAAAGCTGGCGGTCGTTTAGCCTTATCATTGTATGTTTTCTTGCCCACTGCATGCTTCCATTTTGAACTTCTAGAGCTTTTCCATGTAGATTTATTCTAAACTCTGATTATTAACATCTGAACTGTGATTTGTTACTGTTCACAAAACAAATTTGGGATTCCTAGAATTTATACTCGTGGCACGATTTTTCTAGATCTGATGGCAGTGGTAAAGGTGTGTGACGCTCCATGACCCTAAATGCATTAAGACACGAATTTTGGCATTCCTACCTAAAATAATATAGGAGATATACTCCGGATATGATATGAACACTCAAACACTTAGGACACTAAGGACTGGCAGTTTGAATACTATATGCCTCCCTTTGGGGCATAAAACCTGTTTGTCATGACCGTCATAAGACAGTGTCTGAATTCATAGTAATTCTATGTGATCAGATGTGGATGACAATCTAATAAGTACGTTTACTGATGTGAAGTTCGCTCCCACTCTTTGCCAATCAAGGACGTTTTGACTTTGGGACATTTAACTTTCGCCAGCTTTTTTGAAAAGCTAATACTTATTGGGTTAATATAAGCGGCAGGGCAAATTGACGCCTTCTTTGTGAAAATTAAATTCGTAAACAAGCTTGCCTCGCGCTTTATGTAGCCCTACAGATTTCGCGGACAGTTTACTTTGCGCTGTAAGTCAACCCACGATATTTGGTACCCCACTCGTTGTTCGGCAGCGGATAAAATATAGCATGAGCATGGCATAAAGGTTTGGTAAAAACACGAATTTGATGTGTGTTTTGAATGATGTTTATATAAGCGGCCGGCCATGGCCGACCGCAAAAAGTTTAGTGCTGTTGATAATTTGTTCACGTGCTGTAACATTATGTATACAGTTGAGCTGATAATATCTCCGTCATTTCACTAGAGTTGTCCAGGACTCACCCTGCCATGGGCCATTGTAGCTATTTGCTACCAAAAATGTAGAGTGGCTACAAATTTAAGTCATTGGCTAAAGGTACAATATAGGTGGTTAAAAAATAAACATACTTGCGAAAAAGTGTATTTTTGTCAGCTTTTGGATTTTAAAAGTGTATTTTGATCAGCTTTTGAATTTTCCAATATGTGAGTGTTTCAAGACAGTACGGCTTTTAAGATTCCTTCTGACTTAAGTAATCTGTGTATTTAAATAGAGAACAACTTGATGGTGCTACTTACTGGCGAAAACCTTGGCTATTAAAAGTATATTACTTTTCCAATTGGCTAAAGTGTTGGCTACAACAAATTCTGACCCAGGGTTAGGCCTGATTTCTCAGTGCCACCACTCGTTTCACATGTAGCCTGTGCAAGTATTCCCGAGTATATAGTTCAAACGACCCCGCTACTTGCTAATCGAACAGGCCCGAATCGAACACGCGCCCATGTACATCATGCAAATCTTGTGTTTTGCCCAAAATTCCAAGATGGCTACCATGATTGAAATGGATTTTCGTGAAGGACTATGTGCGCAAATTTTCATACTCGATTTTTGGAAAGACTATGTTTGTGTCTTAGGGTGGAAACACCCGCTTTGCTTAACAGACATCTAGTCATTCGCCTTACGGCGAACTGACCAAAAACACTGTTCAATTGTATTGATCCGGAGAATAGCTATAGGAATAACAGGAAGACATGTTTAACAAGTATTAGCTTTTCAGAAAAGCGGTCGGTCGTTTAGCCCTATCGTTGCATGTATTCTTGCACAATGCCAGTGCCGGACCCTGCCCCCCACCCCCCCCCCCCTAAAATCGTCCTAAAAAATCGCGCATTATATGATATTGCGAGTATATACCGTAATGGTTTGGGTTTGGTGGAAGTTTGGGGTGTTTTGGGTGGTTTGGGGTGTTTTGGGGTAGTTTAAATTTTGGGTGTTTTAATGGACCGCACGAAGGCTATGCTAACAGTTAAATTCGCAAACGAGTTTGGCTCGCGCTATAGGTAGCACTACAGATTTCGCGAACAGTTTGCTTCGCGCTGTAGGTCAACCCACGAAATAGCTTGAGCACGGCATAAAGGTTCGGTCCAAACCTGAATTTGATGTGTGTTTTGCACAAAGATTATATATACGGCCGGCCACGACCGACCGTAATAATAACATATATCACTGGGAAAATATTGAACAGTATGCTTAAGTTTACACAAAAACGACTTTTGGTGTAAACCTATACGTATTTTACAATGTGGATGTTTCCTTAGCCTGTAGAGCATGACAAGTTGACCTTTGGTGTCCTCTTACAATGTATCGACCATCGAGCACAGTGACTAAGTAGGTACAGTGTTTTTGTGGGTTGCTAGGAGTCACTGTGTAGTGTGACTGAAAAATTATTGAATGGGCTGTAATCTATACTTGAGGACTTTGAAAACGCATCTCCATATTTTTGCACTTTTTTTATGAACCGTATTTGCGAATATGCGATTAATAATTTGCTAGCATGTTTTAATGTGCAACCCAGAATTTGTATGAATCAGTCGTTATTAGCGAGACGCTGCTGATGACGTCACATGGGTACATACAGCACCCAGTACCATTCATCAAAGTCAGATAAACTCGTTTGATTATTTTGGTGTTTATACTGTGGTGTATATGATACCATAACCAGTAACGTAGTTTTGGACTTTGAAAACTTCAATATTTGAAAATAAACGTCAAATTTGAACATCAATTTACAGCTCCTTTTCAGAAACATTTCCAAAAGTTACCTTTATGCACGCTTTCATCACTGATATTGACTCCGGTATTGACTACTTACACTGACAATTAACAATCATGTGGGGGAGACGTTTTGAAGTAATATGCTGTCATGTGATCGAGAACGTGTAAAAAGTTTACGTTAACATCACTACAGGCGTAAGTAATGCATAATCTGCCATTTGTATATGCCCTAAGCCTCTTCCAACAAAACCGGACTGAAAAATCGATACTTCGAAAGGCCCAAAATGTTGAATTTTAGTGCTTGATTAGTATGCAGAGTGGATGGGGCATGTCGGTATCTCTAAAGGGGCGTTAATTTGAACACACCGATCTGTCAACTAATGTAGAATCGTTCGATGATGAATGTGCAATCTTGAAAGAAGCACAGGACGCAAATCGGTTGAGTCGGGGATCAAAACTAACGCGGATTAACTTGCAGCTGAATTGGTGTCCTTCAAAATCGACCACCCCTGTCTTAAAACGGATACTTTTTCAATATCTTAAACTAAATTTACAACCATGAATTTTCTAGTGCACATTTAAAGCTGATCAGACTATGCTATGCAATAACAATTATCCCACTGACATTCTCTGGGTTTATGAAGTAAAGGATTTACTTTCGGTGATGCGTTTTCAAAGTCCTTCAATATTATTAAAGTTTTTTTTTCTGGTTTCTGGTGATTTTTAATAAATAATCTACAGGAGGGACCATTATTACCCCTGGAATCGGATAATACACTTATAGAGGAGCACAGTGGCTCAGAGAATGAGCGTCGACTTGATTGTATCCATTCCTGATCTTTGCACCCTCACTTATTTTGCGAAACCGGAAACCCATGTTAGAGCCATGCTATGTCCTCAACATGCGCGAGTCCAGAAAGTTATGTCAGAGAGGATCCAACATTGACAATTTTTTTTATTAAGTTTGATGGGGGAGAAATGATCCAAAAACAACGATTAGCGGGCCATCATCGGCCCGCCAGCGAAACGCCATTGCTGGCGTGTCGATTATGGCCGAATATTGACTGCTGGCTTGGTAGCTTTACGATTTAAGAGGATCAGGACTAGCATTGCTAAAAACTATATTTTGTGATTTTCCAGGATGGTCCGGATCCCCTATTCCCCTTTCGGATCCGCACATGCTCAAGCAAGACCCTTAGTAAGCATCAAGTCAAAGTAAAATGGCTATCTTGAAATAGGGTGATATCCAGACCTTTCTTCTATGTGCTGGCCGATCACTAAAGTGCAAAAAAGTAAGTCAACTCTTAAACGCCGACCAAGACTGCAGCTTACGACATATAAATGCCATACCCGTGCAGTAGCTCTATCATAAGGTTAACTATTACATGTGAATCGTCTGACGATTCACGTGTAATACCAAACCTTACCTTGTTGCTACATAATAGCATTGATTTTTCGTTTGAACAGCAAAATGCATATAGTTGTAAAAAAGTATTGCTTTTTAACTAACACTTGCTAATGCTGTTTGCAAACAGTTTGGGCCCACAGACCAGGCCGACAAATCACAGGACCTGATCTGGATCCAAACTGTGTGACACTCTGGACGTATTCATAAAAGAATAATTTGAAAATGTTAATGATTTTGAAGACAAAAAATCAACAAACAAATAAAAAAATGAACATGCAAAAATACCCAGCATGCAAAGAGGCATGGCTCATTACCTGTGAAAATTCTGCTAATGTTACCTGTTTGAGATAATTTTTGGATGTTTGCCCGCACTTAACATTAATGTATCAAGTTTGTTTACAATCTTTACGATGTTTTAAAAAAGTAGACCGAAAATACTAGTAGGATGTATGGTAGATGAAAGGGGCCACCAGTGTACATGGGGTTAAAAGATTTCAGGAAATCCTCAACTGCAGTTCTGGTTACATTCCCTCCGTAAAAAATGTTCATGAAACTTTACCAGTGTGTGAAACTTTTGGATAGCTGTCATCTTCTTATCGTGCACATCGGTCACAAGAATTACCTTCATATCGAGCATATCTGTCACCAGAATTCCTCTTCTTATCGTGCAAATCTTTCTCCAGAAGTGCTCTTCTTATCAGGTATATCTGTCATCAGAATACCTCCTCTTATCATGCATATCTGTCACCAGACTTTCTCTTTTTTTCATGCATATCTGTCACCATACTTTCTCTTCTTATCATGCATATCTGTCACCAGAACTTTTCTTCTTATCGTGCATATCTGTTACCAGAATTTCTCTTATCTTGCATATCTGTCACCAGACTTCCTCTTCTTATCGTGCATATCTTTCACCAGAAGTGCTCTTCTTATCAGGTATATCTGTCACTAATATTCCTCTTCTTATCATGCATATCTGTCACCAGAATTCCTCTTCTTATCGTGCATATCTGTCACCAGACTTTCTTTTCTTTTCATGCATATCTGTCACAAGAATTATTCTTCTTATGATAATATCTGTTATCAGAATTCCTCTTCGTACCATGAATATCTGTCACCAGAACTCTTCTTCTTATCGTGCTTATCTGTTACCAGAATTTCTCTTATCTTGCATATCTGTCACCAAAATTCCTCTTCTTATTGTGCATATCTGTCGTCAGAATTCCTCTTCATATCATGCATATCTGTCACCCGAATCCTTCTTCTTATCATACATATCTGTCACCCGAATTCTTCTTCTTATCATGCATATCTGTAAGCAGAATTTCTCTTCTTATCGTGCATATCTGTCACCAGAATTCTTCTTATTGTGCATATCCTGCATATCTGTCACCACAAATCTGCTTCCTATCTTGTATATCTGTCACCAGAATTGCCCTTATCATTCATATCTGTCATCTGATATATGTCAATAACCAAACTGATATCATTGAAGCTTTTAACTCAACCTCCAGATTTAGATGACTTACTTAATATTGATAATCCTTATTTTGAACAAATGGTAGGTCAGATATATCCTACTGAACTTCAGTTAAATAAGGCAAATTCTTCTGATACTGAAGCTCCGTTTTTGGACTTGAACTTGTCAATAACAAATGACATAGTTTCTTCTACAATTTATGATAAACGGGATGATTTTAATTTTGAAATGGTAAATTTCCCATTTCTTGATGGAGATGTTCCTCACTCCCCTTCCTATGGTGTATACATTTCTCAGCTTATTCGTTTTGCTAGAGTGTGTTCTAATGTTGATGACTTCAACAACAGAAACTTATTTTTAACTGCTAAAACAAGGTAATAGATATCATAAAATTCGACAAGCATTTTCTAATTTCTACCACAGACACTCAGAGTTAATTGTTAAATACAATATTGGGTTAAAAACTCTTCTGCAACAAGGCATATCAGAACCTATAATTTTATGGTAATTTAGTTTATAAATTCAAACGAATTGCTGGAAAACCTAATTTTAGTAACCAATTCAAAAAGATAGTAAAACGTTATATAAGGGTTGGATATAACTTGGATATCATGCGACAGTCTGCATGCCTAGTTTTAAAGCCAATCATGGTTAATAGCTATGGTTTCCTCTTTAATTGCACGACGGTGGGTCAGGCCACAGACTCTATGACGGCTCTGCCGTAAAGCTTTAATTGGTGGGTTGGTGCCTGATGCTTATCTGTAGCTGGACCCATCGTGGCTCAACTTGAAGTTTTCTTTAGCTCTGACTATTTGTGAGTCATGGGCCCTTTTCTTTGTTTCACCATGGTGTGTTAATTTGATTAGAGTGTTTCTCCATGATGATACATTGCATTAGTTAGATGGCCTCCATGCGAGCTGAACATTTCTTGTACTTCAACAACAGCAGAATCTAGGGCGAAGATTTTGTACCAGTAAAATGCATTTAAGCCCCCCCCCTCCCTCCGGTGCCTTAGGCTGCTGTCTGTTCTAAGGCGGTGGTTCTGTTGTTGTTGACATTTTGTTTATTGTTACTCCCATGTGGGAGTCTGTAATTGTTCTATGTTTTGTTGTATGTTACTTTATGTCCATTCTAGTATTGCAATCATTTTGATGGGGAAGAGAGAGCGGGTTGCTTTGCTTAATTTGTCTTCCTGGTGTCTCGTGGTGGTTGAGCGGCTCTTCCTCCCAGTGCCATAGGGTTGTCTGTTGTTTGTGGCTGTGGTATTTCCTGATCATACTCACTAACTATTCATTTTCTTATAATGCAAGTCAGTCTCCAGAATACCTTTTCTTATCAAGCATATCTGTCAGCAGAATACATCTTCTTATCGTGCAAATCTGTCTATCGTGCATATCTGCCCCCAGAATTGCTCTTTGTTATCGTGCAAATCTGTCTATCGTGCCTATCTGCCCCCAGAATTGCTCTTTGTTATCGTGCAAATCTGTCTATCTAGCCTATCTGCCCCCAGAATTGCTCTTTGTTATCGTGCAAATCTGTCTATCGTGCCTATCTGTCCCCAGAATTCCTCTTTGTCACCAGAATTCCTCTCATCTTAGTACATATATGTCATTAGAATTCCTTTGTCTTTTGTAAGTTTCCATACTTACCTGAAATGAAACGAGGTCAAAATATTATCGCTTGAGTAGAAGAAATGAAATACGCTTGTGTTTTTGTTATTTTGGTGTTGCTATCGTAAAATTAGCGAATGACAAAATTGTCGAAAAAAGTAAATATCCACCTTTGTAACTCACACACAACCCATCCGTATTCAATGCAACCGAAGTTTGGTAGGCGTGCAGCCCTTTGTGAGACCATTTAAACCTATATATGAAAAACTTGAACAGTTGGCTGACATTAGCTGTCCTTTAGGGTCTACCCTTTCTGGCTTTTAAGTCGTTTAGTAGCTGCGGAAGAGTATGCAACCTGTTTTGTTGTTTGGGAACACCAAAGACGCAGATCAGTCTGAGCGTTAAGGCAGTTTAATCGACATTGAAAGTATACCGATATTTAAACATCAAGCTTCTATTTTAGCTGTAGTCTTAACCCTTAAAGCGCCAATCGCAACAAAAGTCGTCTGCTTTCTCGTCTGCTGAAATGTTTAAGAAGACTGTATGTCAAACGGTGTGGACCCAGATCAGACTGCTCTTACGCTGTATGCTTCTATACTTAATTCGTCAGTAATGATAGACAATTATTTGAAGCAGACGACTTCAGCAGACGACATTTTTTTTCTTGGCGCTTTAAGGGTTAACTCTTATCTTGTCAATATATTTGTCCTGAAAATGTCGGCTACCTTTTACGTCTGCTGGAAACATACCCTATGCACACTGATCAGACTGTTCCTAAGTGAGCAGTCTGGTCTGGGTCTATAGCGTTTGCAATATAGGCTTACAAAGTGTGAAAAGAAAACAATTGTCGTGAACGGCAGAAAGGGTTACAATCATTTGACTTTAAAGTGTATGTTACCTTGTCGCAAGTTTTTCGCGTCAAGGCCTATATCATTATGTAACATGTCATGTAAAAAATACGGTAAATAGGTCAACAACTGAGCCGTCTCATACATAGACGAACCTGTGCGGTGCCATCAGCGACTTAGCTGCTCCCATGCACAAAATATGGGCAGACTAAAAACTGGACATCAGTTGCATATGCGCCTTTAAAATGTATAAATGAATATTCAGTATGCGGTAGCGACCGATTTTCAAAATCAGATGGCCTATATCACAGGCATTACATGGGCAGGGGGTCCTCCCCCACTGGAAAATCGCAAGTGGCTACAGGTTTCCTTAGAAGTACTTATACGGACCCCCTCGAGCAGTAATTGAATTGTTTCTCGAGGGAGTTACGGGCCTCTGTGAAATACGGTTGAAAACTGAAAAAAGTTATCAGGGCCTCGTGACGTAATTTTGTGGATCCACCCATGTATTACAACAACAAAAAAGTGGCAGCAGAACAAAAAGCCAATACCCAACACTTTGCAAATCGGTACCATTATCCCCATGATTTCCATATAGGACTTTGCGTGTAGACTTGTAAATAAATGGGGGAATATGTGCTGGTGATAGCCTGCTCGTATATTGTGTTACCCCAAAAATGTAGAAGACAACACATTTAATGCAAACTTCGAAAAATAGGTAAAGCTTGATTTGGTAAGAATGACTGCACTTTCAACTTGTTTAGTCTATATATACACTCAAGGGCACACATAACGCAGCACTTACCATATATCATATAATTTGAGAATATATGGACGGATTGCATTAAAATTGGGAATAAGAATAATTCAACACTTGATATACCCCGGGATCCAATTTAGGTTACCTTACACCCCCAGGACAATTTTTCGTGGGTGCCAAACTGTTCATTGGGACCCCCTGAATGCGAAACGAAGGTGTCCTAATAAATTTTTGGTGTGGGCTATGTGAAAATGCATGGTTTCCATGGCAACCCATAGCGGATTTGAGAATGGGGGTATGCCTACAAAAGAACTCCTATCTCAGCTGTTACTTATCCTAGACTACTAAACTTAATACCAAATTAAAGTTTAGACATGGGCATTTTCTCCCCATATGCAAATTTGCATACTCATAAATATTTATGAAACATTAAAAATGTGATTCAGAATGGGGGTATATGTACAAGATCAATAATATCTCAGCTACTTTTAGCCATAGATTACAAAAAATTGTACTAAATTAAAGCTAAGACATAGGGCTTTGATTCCATGGTCAAATATGCAAGTTATCATATTTGCATAATTTGCGTATTCATGAATATTAATGAAAACGCTAAAAAATAAGGGAAAATCATTAAAAATATAAATCGGCTGATTTCATTCCAATATTGTCATTGTTGCATGTTTTACTATAATCAATGGTGTAATTTGGCAAGTCCATTCATCCAGTGGTCCTATATGAATCTCACTTGCATATTCATGAATATACATGAACTTAAAAAGATGAGGGAAACTCACGTAAAAACTTTAAGCCTAGGGGAGGGGTTGAGGTACGATCTATCCTGCACTCCACTCCTAGGGCCTTTTAAATTCATGCAAAATTGTTCAGCGGGACCCTCTGAATGCGAAACCAAGTTCTCCTCAAACATTTTGGTATGGGCTATGTGAAAATGCATGGTTTCCATGGCAACCCCTTATATGATTTTAGAGAATGGGGGTAGACCTACAAATTCAATCATATCTAGGGTCTACTTATCCTAGAGCACTTAAATTGGTGTTAATTTAAAGCTCAGACACATGTCTTTCTTCCTGTGGTAAGATATGTAAATCATCTAATTTGCATATTTATAACCTTAAAAATTAAAAAAACAATCATAAAAAAACCCATAAATAAACATGTTTCAGCCCAAAAACATCTTCAAACCATTATTGTTGCCAGTTTTAATATAATCAGTGATACAATTTGATAACTTCTTTCATTCATTGGTCTTATATGATAAATATTTCATTTGCATATTCATAAATATTTATGAACTCTTAAAGGTCTTGTGAATCATCAAAAACATTTTGAAATTCTTCATGGCGTAAAAGACAGTGATGAGAAAAACAAAATGATTTTATTCGAGATGATTTTTTCAAAATGTCATATTTTATGTAGTGTGATTTCTAAGCAATTAAAAACAGCACAATTAAGCTTCTATATGCAAATGTTGTATTTTATGATATTAAATCATTTTCAGCAAATAAAATATTAAATAATGTTTAAATAAATGTATATATATTAAAGGTCTTGTGAACCTACAAAAAAACTTTTTTAAAACTCTTATTGTTTGAATAGCCAGTAA
This sequence comes from Loripinus fragilis, assembly GCA_964019695.1. Classification (NCBI taxonomy): domain Eukaryota; kingdom Metazoa; phylum Mollusca; class Bivalvia; order Lucinida; family Lucinidae; genus Loripinus; species Loripinus fragilis. The sequence goes on along the minus strand of OZ026515.1, from coordinate 5,623,120 downwards.
CAAGAGAAACAGAATGCCAAAAACCCAATCAAAAAATTGAAAATAGTTACTAAGTTATGAAGGTTTCAAGATTTAATTAGATGAAAATATGCGAGAGGCTCATATGACGTCATTTGGGCTTTTTGAAATATTAAATTTAATATATTTCATTTATTTTAACATTATTTAATATTTTATTTTCTGAAAATGATTTAATATGATAAAATACAACATTTGCATATAAAAGCCAAATTGTGCTGTTTTTAATTGCTTAGAAATCGCACTACATAAAATATGACATTTTGAAAAAAATCATCTCGTAACAATAATGTGGGCTGGGCTTATATGCTCATTTGCATAATTTTAAAATTTGCATAACTTTTGACTCGGTTGGAATTTTAAGACGGGGTTTTCAGCATTTTGGTTTTTTCATCACCGTAATTCAAATCATGAAGTGTATCAAAAATGTTTTTGAAAATTCACAAGACCTTTAAATTTAATATTTAAAAAAGCTCAAGTGACATCACATGAGCCTCTCGCATATTTCCATCTAATTAAATTTTGAAACCTTCATTACTTGGTAACATTTTGATTTTTTTGATGGGGCTTTCGACATTCTGTTTTTCTCATTACTGGCTTTTTGATCAATAGGAGTATAAAAAAGTTTTTTGAAGGTTCACAAGACCTTTTAAAAATGAGGAAAAAAACAAGGGGGTAATCAGACCTAAATTGAACACATAGGACATTTCATTATGGGTGTAAATTTGTCCATTGGGACCAATGAAATTTCATGGTTTCCATGGCAACACAATATGCGACTTTAAAGAATTGGGTATACGTACAAAATACTCATATCTCAATAGCATCTCATCCTAGATTGCTAGACGTGGTACCAAACAAATCCCTTGACCTAACACTTTAATTGGGTAGTTACATATGCAAATTATCTAATACACTTATTCATGAATATTAATGAAATCTTTAGAAATGAGAGATAAAATCTCAGAAAAATTAGGGGTTGTATGTATAAAATTACCAATATCTCACCTGCTATGCGTCCTAGTGTATCAAATTTAGTGCCAAATCAATGCTTAGACATAATACTTTTAATTTAAGGTCAGCTATTAAAAATAATTAACATGCATAGTTATGAATTTTAATTAAAACAGAAGAATTAAATGAAAAAATAGCGGAAAATCAAGTGGGTGTACTTACAAATCTAATAATATCTCAATTGCTAAGTGCCATAAAGTACCAAACTTGGATTTGAATTAATGCTAAGACAATAGTTTAGTTAACAAATGATCAAATTTTAAAATGATCGTATTGTAATATTCATGAATATTGATGAAACCATGAGCATTTTGTGAAAAATACTTGAATATTAAGGGGTTATACCCACAAAGTTACTCATATCCCAGCAGCTTATAGCCCTTAAGTAGCAAACATGGTGCCAACTTATTGCTATGACACAGCCCTTTATCTTTATGGTAATATTGACCAGTTTTCTCGTTTACATATTCATGGAAATTAATACATGTATAAACATTAGAACAAAGAGAATAATCGCTGAGAAAATAAAGGGGACTATACCTACAAAATTACCAATATCGCAGCTGCGAATTGCCCTAGATTATACTTAATTTAAGTATATAATTAACAGTTTTACCTAGTGGGAATATATAAGAATTATCTCATTTGTATAAGATCAAAACAAAAAAAAAACTTTAAAGATACAAGAAAAAAATATATACAAATTGATATCGGTGTACCTTAAAAATTACTAATATCTTAGCTGCTATAGATCTTATACTGTTTTTCTTTTACTAAAAAATATAGGTTTATGCTGTTTTATATGGTACCAAGTTTGCTACTATAGGGCAATTGAAAGCTAAGATATGAATCATTTTGTGATATACCCCCTTGATTATCCTGTATTTTTCTTAATTACTCATGTTTTCATCAATATTCATGCGAAATTAAATCTGATGTGTTATAAATTGGAGCATTTTGGTAAGCATGCTGCGTCTCAGCATTAGTTTGAAATCAGGTTTGGCACTATAGGGCACTTTACAACTGAGATATGAGTAATTTTGGAAGTGCATCAAGAATCATATAAGGGGTTGCCATGGAAACCATACATTTTCACATAGCCCATACCAAAATGTTTTGAGGAGAACTTCGTTTCGCATTCAGAGGGTCCCACTGAACAATTTGGCATGAATTTAAAAGGCCCTAGGAGTGCAGTATAGATCATACCTCAACCACTCCCCTAAGCTTATCGTTTTTACGTGATTTTGCCTGATTTTTTTTAAGGATTCATGTTATTCATGAATATGCATATGCGATAATATTCATAAAGGACCACTGGATAAATGTACTTGTCAAATTGTACCATTGATGAAATCAGCTGATTATCCCCACGCTTTTTTAAAAAAAAGCGAAGGGGATATTGCAATCGCCTCCGTCCGTCCGTCTGTCCGTCCGTCCGTCTGTCCGATATGATATCTCCTCCTAAACCATTGGACGAAATTCAACCAAATTTGGTGTGTGAGTTACTCACATAAATGGGGCGTGCAACAGCATTTTTTTTGCCCCGCCCCCTGCGGCCCTGGGGAGAGGTCAAAAGGTCAAATATCATTTAATTTCAATTTCAAAGTCAATTTCAAAGATTTTTACACCAAACTTTGTGTGTGTTCTCACATATGAAAGATACAAAACATATCGGACGGGATTTTTATTCTGTCGCCTGGGTCATGCCCCAGGGGTCCGACTTAGGGGCGCTGGGGTTGCCCAGGGTGTAAAAAAAATTCTTCAAACATAGTCATGTGGCATATCAAATCGACGGGGATGACGAGCAGAACAGAATGCAAGTAAAGTTTTTATCCTAGGGTCAAACTGGTGACCTTTGGGTGAGGTCAAAAGGTCAAATATCATTAAATTTCAGTTACAATGTCAATTTCAATGATTTTTATACCAAACTTTGTGTGTGTTCTCCCAAATGAAAGATACAAAACATATCAGATGTGATTTTCATTCTGTCCCCTGGGTCATGCCCCAGGGGTCGTTCTTAGGGGGGCTGGGGGTGCCCAGGGGGTCAAACATTTTTTTTTCCAAACATGGTCATGTGGCATATCAAATTGATGGGGATGATGAGCAGAACAGAATGCAAGTAAAATCTTCATCCTAGTGTCAAACTTGTGACCTTGGAGTGAGGTCAAAAGTCAAATAACATTAAATTTCACTTACAATGTCAGCTTCAAAGAGTTTTATACCAAACGTTGTGCGTGTTCTCACAAATAAAAGAAATTATTTGGAACAGAATTTTTATTCTGTTGCTAGGGTCATGCCCCAGGAGTGGGACTTGGGGGTGCTGGGGGGTCAAAAACTTTAGCGTGGGGATTTGCGATGGCGCCCCATCGACTGCGCATTCTAGTTTATATTTTTAATGATTTTCCCTTATCTTTTTAGAGTTTTTATTAATATTCATGAATACACAAAGTAAGCACATTGATAACTTGCATATTGGAGCATAGAATCAAAGCCCTATGTATTAGCTTTAATTTAGTACAAATTTTTGGATTCTATGGCTAAAAGCAGCTGAGATATTATTGATCTTGTACATATACCCCCATTCGTGAATCACATTTTTAATGTTTTCATAAATATTTATGAATATGCAAATTAGATAATTTGCATATGCAATCTAATTTTCATATGCAACACAAGGATCATAGGCCTCTGTCTAAGCTTTAATGTTTTTGTATTAAGTTTAGTAGTCTCGGATAAGTAAACGCTAAGATATGAGTACTTCTGTAGGCATGCATACCTCCATTCTCAAATCCGCTATGGGTTGCCATGGAAACCAGCATTTTCACATAGCCCGTACCAATTTTTTTTTGAGGACACATTAGTTTCGCATTCAGGGGGTCCCAACGAACAATTTGGCACCCAAAAAAATTGTCCTGGGGTGCAAGGTAACCTAAATTGGATCCCGGGTTATTTATCTTTATTCTAGGCATCTAGAAAAAATTTAAAACGGTTCTGTGAGACAAAAAATATTGTTCATCACTTACATGACCTTATTATTGCAGGAGAGAAAGGAGAAAGGGTTTATGGTGAATCGATCAGGAAATTCTGGCACAATTTGAGAATAAAATCAAACCTCGGGTGTACGTAAGGTGCATTATGCACTATGTACGAAAAAGCTCTATTTTGTTAGGGAGAACTGGCGTAAAGAAAATAAGTTCTGTAGCATAGAAGTTCAGCCCTATAAATCTCCATTTTTCTGATAACCTGAAAAGTTTAATCAGCAGAATAAATTCAGTTTATGTATTTTTCCATAAAATATCCCTTGATATTTTATTGAAAAACAATAAACTTCATTTATAACCGTTTTTTTTTTTGCTGTAATCACACTTGTTATCTTTTTGGCAAGGCTTATGTGACGTCAGCGTTACGTTATGTACCTTCAGCGTCATGTTATCAAAGTAGATCCTCGATATACATCCGAGGTCTGATTCCACGGAATTCATCAGAATTGGCTGAGGCAGTTACGGTTGATGGTGAATTTGAAAGTCAAACCTTGAATAGAATACATCGAAGGACGTCTATGAAAGGCAGCCTAAACTACAGCTTAATCCCCATAGTAAAAAATAGTTAGTGAGTATGATCAAAAAGTAAACCTCAAAAAGATAAAAGTACTAGGGAAATATGTCATTCTAAAGGCAGATAGGAAATATTTGGAAATGTGTTTTTTTTTTTTTTTTTTGCTTTAAGTCGTAATCTAGATTATGATGAGGTAATGTTTTGAAGTATACTTTTGATCTATTACCTTGGACATTGTCTAATTATGATGGTACTCATAAGAAAATGAATAAATCCACTCTTTCGTTTCATAGTTGTGGTTACAATCCAGTCAGGAAATACCGGTAGCAGAATATACATGACAACTCCACACAACAGAGTGTGAAGGTAGAGGAGAAGTGACCGGCTTAGTAGTATTGTTACTGGTCAAAAGATACAACAGTGGAGGCAACTGCTGAGAAGTTCAACAAGTAAAACTGCTCTCATCAAATGTCTTTGCCAAGCATAGAGAAATGATCCACGCCCAGAGACGCTTGGTAGCAAACTACTCTTCATTACATATAAGAAGCAGTGTTTAAAGTCACTAAATATGGCTCTGAGTCTTTCTACCTCCCACGAAGAAGCATGACACACGTATGTTGCTTCAGGCAAAACATGCTTCCAGTAACTGTAGATTCCTGTTTATTATGACAAAAGACACAGATGGATCTATCATTTGCCTTTCGATATTCTGTCAGATAGATTGGTATATGTATATCCGATGTAGAATAATGAACATACTCTATCACGTTGACATTAGCAAACTTGGTGGGTTGGTGCCTGATGCTTATCTGTAGCTGGACCCACCGTGGCTCGACTTGAGGTTTTCTTTAGCTCTGACTATCTGTGAGTCATGAGCCCTTTTCTTTGTTTCATCATGGTGTAGTAATTTGATTAGAGTGTTTTTCCATGATAATACATTGCATTAGTTAGATGGCCTCCATGCGAGCTGAACATTTCTTGTACTTCAACAACAGCAGAATCTAGGGCGAAGATTTGGTAGCAGTAAAATGCATTTAAGCCCCCGGTAGCTTAGGCTGCTGTCCGTTCTAAGGCGGTGGTTCTGTTGTTGTTGACTTTTTGTTTATTGTTACTCCCATTGTGGAAGTCTGTAATTGTTCTATGTTTTGTTGTACGTTACTTTATGTCCATTCTAGTATTGCAATCATTTTGATGGGGAAGAGAGAGCTGATTGCTTTGCTTAATCTGTCTTCATGGTGTCTCGTGATGGTTGAGCGGCTCTTCCTCGCGGTGCCACGGGGTTGTCTGCAGTTTGTGATTGTGGTATTTCCTGATCATACTCATTTACTATTTTAGGTAGTCTCTTGGTGAAGAGACATATAAACCCTTTCAAGGACTGAATGCTTTCACCAGATGGGACTCAGTGCAGCGCCATTCATGGTCTGTTACTGGTGGTAGACTGCATAAAGCCACAAGGGGGTTTGGTAAGGCATGTGTACCCACTGTCAACACTACTTTAAAACTGGCAAATGTAATTCAATGTGGCGAAAAGTCACTCTATGATTGTGACTCGGCATCAGCATCACAAACAAATACTTTTTGGTTATTCACTACATAATCAAACTTTGGAAAATGTTCAGTCGGCAATATTCATTGGTACAATCATCACTGATCACATGGATAGGGGTCATCATATTTCAGAAATTTCTTCCATAGTAACTAAGACACTTGGTTTCCGTCGCAGGAACTTGGCTTTTGCACTTAAGAGTACTAAGAAAGTTGCATACAAAACTTTGATTTAGCTTAAACTAGAGCATGCATCTTCCAATTGGAGTCCTTACTCAATCTTCAGATTAATAAAATTGAGAAAATTAAGAGGGCGACAGCCCACTGGACCTGCAGGTGATGGTGAAACACAAGCAGTGTCGGCAAAATGCTTGATGACCTTGAGTGGCCATCTTTTGAGGACGGTAGGGATTGGTTCTCCCTACATCTCTCTCACAAATAATCTGGAAAAACGGTTCCTTCAGAAATACAGAGAACCTACTCTATAAGAAAACAACAGACTCGGCTCAGCCGTGGCTCAACTTGAGGTTTTCTTTAGCTCTGACTATCTGTGAGTCGTGAGCCATTTTCTTTGTGTTTCATCATAGTGTTATAATTTGATCAGAGTGTTTCTCCATGATGATACATTGCATTAGTTAGAAGGCTTCAATGCGAGCTTAACATTTCTTGTATTTCAACAATAGCAGAATCTAGGGCGAAGATTTGGTACCAGTAAAATTCATTTAAGCCCCCGGTGGCTTAGGCTGCTGTCTGTTCTTATGCTGTGGTTCTGTTGTTGTTGACTTGTTGTTTATTGTTACTTCCATTGTGGGAGTCTGTAATTGTTCTATTTTTTTGTTGTACGTTACTTTATGTCCATTCTAGTTTTGCAATCATCTTGATGGGGAAGAGAGAGCTTGTTGCTTTGCTTGGTTTGTCTTCTTGTGGTCTCGTGATGGTTGTGTGGCTCTTCCTCGCGGTGCCATGGGTTTGTCTGCGGTTTGTGATTGTGGTATTTCCTGATCATACTCAAATACTATTTTTTGGAGTCTGTTCATGAGAACCAATGGAAAGTACAACAATTCCCACGCCCCCTAGCACTGGCTTAAGCGGCATTCTGCTTTCCGTCTGATCCCAACATAGCTGAAGGACCAGAAACAAGACTCATTGTGGTGCAGTGTCTATTGAAAAAGGCAAGTACTTGATCTCTGCTAGCACACAGTTCGAAAACAACAGGTCACCATTGTAGATACATATAGTGATACCCTGAATGATTTCACCCAAACCTTTCCACGCTGGAATAGTCTTTCTCCTTTGGTGGTCAATACCCAGACCACAGAAGAGTTTAGGGCACTCTTCATTTAGTAAAAAACAAAGCCACTTTTATGTTTGGTCTTTGCTTTTTTGTTCTTCAAAATGGATGGATGGATGGATGGATGGATGGATGGATGGATGGATGGATGGATGGATGGATAGATAGATAGATAGATAGATAGATAGATAGATAGATGGATGGATGGATGGATGGATGGATGGATGGATGGATGGATGGATGGATGGATGGATGGATGGATGGATGGATGGATGGATGGATGGATGGATGGATGGATGGATGGATGGATAGATAGATAGATAGATAGATAGATAGATAGATAGATAGATAGATAGATAGATAGATAGATAGATTCTGTCAGAGGAACAATTTACATTGTTGGAAGTGTTAAGTTGCAAAATGTATGCTTCACAGACCTCGCTTTGCATTGTCAATGACTTGACTTCAATCTTCTTGATGTGGTGAGGCTGGTGTTATTCTTGATGTCTTCCTCACCGTGCCATGGGTTTGTCTGCAGTGTGTTATTGTGGTATTTCCTGGTCATACTCGCTTACTGTTTGAGATACTGATTGTTTAGTGTCAAGAAAGGAGACGTAGATATTGGGCAGTTTCCACCTTGTCAATATACCCTTATGTTTCATGCCATACAGGCTAGCTATCAAGCATGTATGAGCCGCGACATGTGATTTCCAACAATGTGGCATTTTGATATGAACAGACTCAGACGAGCCTTTTGCAGCCTCATTTTAAGCTTAGAAACTCCAAAAGCTGTTCAGTCAGTAGCTTAACACTCATATAATATTCAAGCGACAAGCAAAGGCTCTGATCAGACTGCGCGTATGCGCAGGCTGGTCTGAGCCTTAGCTGGTCGCACATACCACATTGTTGGAAATCTCATGCCATGGCTCATATATGGAAAAGATGTTTTGAACAAGAAACTGACACCCCAAGCCCAGTGGGACGTGGATGGATGATTAACAAAGTAAGAAAGGAGATAAAGATCAGGAAACGATACAATCAAGTACCACACCTGACCCAGGATACCACATGGGAAAGTAACAAAAATACAATAGACATCACCAACAAGAGCCACGAGGTCAGCCCTTTCCCAGCAGGTGACCACAAGGCAGCAATGAACAGACACAAAAGCATGAGAAACACAAGACACAAACACGCAAATGATCCATAAAAGAAGTACCGCATTTGAACGGTCATTAAAAAGCCTTGGAACTGTCAGTAAAAATTTGATGAATGATAAAGGATGGGCAGCTTGTAATTGACTGGATGCAGGCTTTGTCTGTCCTGGTTGCATGTTAATGCAGTAGAGTGAGCAAAACCTATGAATGACATTGTGTTACAAATGCACTTAAAATGTTCGCCAGCTATGTGACCATATAATTGACGACGACTTTGAAGAGATTGACGACGACACAGCGGATGAAGATGAAAGTGTTTTTGATGACGATGATGAGTAAGCTGATTGTTTAAGCGACACTGATTAAAAACCAAGCAGAATGAATTTGACACGTCAATGCCTTATGTTTCGACTACGACCCAGTTGAATGAGCTGAATCGTTTGTGCATGCTCTACTAGCTGATGGCTCTTCCTCGCGATGCCTCGGTTGGTCTGCAATGTGTGATTGTGATATTTCCTGATCATACTCACCTACTTTTTTGTGGTTTTTATTATTTGTCATTTCAAAATGTCTTAATTGTATGCATGTATATATGGTTTAACATTATGTCGCATGCCTTACCTTTGGCTCAATAGAAAATTGCAGTAAACCCTGCCACTCAAAAAAAAGAAAAAACTAAGATCTTAATGACACATGGTAGCTTAATGAAGGCCACAAGTATTGCAGAATGTTTGACCTACATTAAGCGATAATTGGTCTTAAAACCAATTTTGTGTCTTTTTTTGATTGGCCGCTTAAGAAAGGTTTTACTTTATGTGGTCTTCAATCGAAAAGGCCACTGTTGATTTTATTGTGCCACAGGATTATGCAAACTATGTGCCAATTAGTTTCTTTGTTCAGAATAAACAAACACATATAATCAATTGCTGCCTTATTTGGTTAACAAAAGGTCACAAATTATGCTATTGTGATATATTTTTAGTATAATTGTTTAGTCTTCAAGTCTGTGCAGTTTGTAAGTATTCCATTCACTGTACCATGCGCGGATCCAGAGGGGGGACAGGGGTTCCGGACCCCATCTCTAAAAATAACAAAAATATAGGGTTTCATAGCAATACTGGTCCGGATCCCCTGAAAAGCTCATTGCTACCATGCTTCCAAGTTAGCGTTCGACGTTGGGCCATCATCGGCACGTCAGCGAAACGCCATTCAAATGGCGTTTGAATGGCGTTTTGCTGGCGGGCCGATAATGGCCCACTTGTAGTGGTATTTAGATGCTCGCTCCCGTCATCACCTAAAAGAAAAACAAGCTTGTTAAGTTTGACCCTCTCTGACAAAACTTTCTGGATCCGCGCATGCGTACAATAAAACACAGTAGTAAGGGGTAAACTGAAGCTTAAACCTATGACTTGCATATATGTTATGTACGTTAGCATTAGCATTAGGCATGAGTTTATTTTTTCATATAATATTTAACATTATTATATGTCTTGCAATCTTGTTTTATCAAATTAAGTGAGATTAACTTCCTCCTTTCAACTGACCATTAAGCAATAAAGTATGTTAGATAAAGTAATTAACATTACATGTTTTGAAAGGAAATTAATATAAAAGCTGATATGTTCCTTAATGCATTCACAAAGTAAGTAAAAATGCAAAGATCAGGATTCGATACAATGAAGTACCACACCTGACCCAGGATACCAATGGGAAAGTGACAAACTCACAGTTAGACACCACAAACGAGAGCCAAGAGGTCAACCATTTCCCAGCAGGTGACCACAAGGCACATATAAACAGACTAGCACAAAGAAATAGCAAACACAAGACAGAAAAAAAACATAAAAAGATCCACAAAAGAAGTACCACCTTGGAACGGTCAGTTAAACATCTTACTTGCGGGCTTAAACCGGTTTCAAGGCATGCCAATCTAACCCTTAATTCAGATGTGGATCAAGACACATATATATTTGGTTTGCATGAAAGACCCTTAACTTAACAATGCATAATCTCCTAGAACATATAAATCAAGATATAACAAGGAGATGAAGCAAAGATAAGGACTCAACAGTAAATAAAACTGAAAACCGAAGCAAAAGAAATCCAACAGATAAACCATGGTGGGCCCGACAAACAGCCAAAGCATCAGGCCCCTACCATCTCATCAATTGATAAGTCTTTAAATCAGAACCGTCAAAGAGTCTGAAGTCCGACCCAACGGCATGAAATTAAAGAGGAAAGCAAAGTAGCCAACCGTGATTGGGTTGACAATCAAGCATGCAGTCTGTTGCAATACATAAATGTTATAGCCAATCTTTTTTATAATGGGAAATTGCTTTAATTAACTGCGCTGAAAAATTATTAGAGCCAACAATCTTCCTCAATTTATACACCAAGTCACCATAGAATTCAGGTTCTCTAAAGTCCTTGGCGCAAGAGAGATTTAAGTCCAACTTGGAATTTAGATATCAAATCATGGTACCATCTATAAAATTTAGAAAATGTTTTGCGATGTTTATGCTACCGATAGCCTTGTTTAAGAAGTTTTTGTGTTAACAATTCATTGGGAGTGTTGAAGTCCTGAACTAGGAATACGAAAAGAGAACGCGGAATGTAAACTAATGGGAGATATATGTAATTTTGTAAATTTAGTTTTTATCATAAAAGTTGTTTGGGTAAGTATTATCCCAAGACAAGGAATTGACACACCGGTTATTAAGATGACAAGCCAGTATAAATATGCATCCTTAAAAGCAAAGGAAGGCATAACAAATGCAATCGATAATCCAAATGGCTACTACAAGTCCACAGGGATATAGAAAGCAGAAGTTATACAACTGGGCATGAAAATCGGTCATCTATAGTGATCTTAAATGCGGTACAAGACATAGAGGATATCAAGGGACAGGAATAATGGAAGGAGATTGTACACATAGCCCTAAGGATTGGAATAATAAGAGCATTAAATGAACAAGGCATAATAATACCAAATTTTTCACCAAGTTTGATGGAGCTTTTTAAAATGTAACGTAAAACCTCTTCTAAAACGTCACCTATATTACACTCAATCAACCACTAAGACACGTCCTCCTAGTTTTCGTAGGCTTTACATGATCTTCTTGTCAAAAGGGGTAGGGGGTCTGTTCAGTTCGAAGGTGCCGGCATCTTTGTCAGCTCACCGCCTATTTGCATTTTTACTGTGTTTCACTTAAAGTTAATATCCGTAAAATCATGCACAAATTGAGTACAGCTTTATACTAATCTTGTGAGTTTTGGTTGAGTGTGTGGCCCAGTCGATAAGATATCGATCAAACTTCACCTTACAGGTAAGTCTTTTTTAATTTTCACATTTTATTTACTTGTGGAGATTCGATTTTAGAGTTTAATTCTTCACTATGGAATTTGTACGCCAGGGGGAGCGATTTCTTACCTTTAAGAGCAGTTCCTTATGTCATGGAAAATCACGTTTACCACATTAGGTGACCTCCCTTGAATGTTACTATTTTATTACGCATGTGCGTAATTGCGTAATGGGAGCTATGCCAATGATATAACAAATGAATATGCCTGGAAACGTCACAATCACAGTCACATTAACGAAAGACTATTAAAGAAATAAAAAATGCAAAACTAGTGATAACATTGAAGATTATAAACAGTTACGAAATAAAGTATCTGCGATGATAAAATCTGCAAAACAATCAATGTGAAAGACAAATTTGAAGACGGTAAGGATAACCCATGCTCAATTTGGAAATTATTTAGGGAATTAGGAGCTGGTAAAAATCTAAATCCCAAGAAAATAGTCTAGGCATAAATGTTGATAATGAATTCGTATCTAGTGATGTAGAGATATCTAATGCTTTCAACAAATACTTCGCAAATGTGACTTCAAAACTAAAAGAGTCAATACATGACTCTAATTTTGGATATATAAAAAGTTTGTTGATTCAAAAGTAGACAATAATGTTTCTAATAGTATTACAGAAATAATTATAGCATTTGTAAGAAAATATATTCTCAATTTAGATATATTGAAATCAACAGGTCTGAATGACATTGGTCCAAAGGATATTGAAAATTTCTTATGACATAATATCCCCAGCTATTACATTCCTTATTGATAAAAGTTTGTCACTACGTATTTTCCCAAATGTTTGGAAAACAGCATATATTGTACCCATTTCCAAAACTGCACCAAAAGAAGATATAAATAACTACAGACCAATTTCGATATTGCCCACTGTTTCAAATATTATGGAAAAATGGATCCATTTGAAATTCGTCACATGTCTAAATGATAATGAATTATTACATGAAAAGCAGAGGGAGACAGAGCTGGACACTCGGCTGAATCAGCTTTAATCCTTTTGATGACTATTGGCTAAACGCATTAAATGAAGGTAAATTTGTTGGTTGTGTAATGATTGATTCCGAAAAGCTTTTGACCTTGTAGATCATGCTGTTCTTTTGAAGAAACTTGAAATATATAAATGTGGGAAAGGTGATTTATCTTGGTTTAAATCATTCTTATCTACGCGAATACAGAAAGTGTCCATTAAGCATTCAAAATCTGATACTGAAAACATAACTTGTGGCGTTCCATAAGCGTCTATTATTGGACCACTTTTGTTTTTGATATTAATTAATGATCTGCCTCTTAATCTTCAAAATATTGTAGCGTCAACTGACTTGTATGCAGATGATACTACTATATATGATATACAATATGACAAGCAAGTATTGGAAAATCATCTTCAAATATCTCTAGTACTGCTACAGCAATGGTGTAAAGAAATTGGAATGTTAATTAATACTGCTAAGACTCCTGTCATGTTCATTACCTGTCGACAGAAAAGATGCACTTTAAATGATGCTTAATTCCACTTGAAGTGCAATAAAATACACCTTAAACTTACTAAAGGAGATAGAAATTTTAGGTGCAAATATAGATGAAAAATTAATTTGAAATTCGCATTGTAAGTAAATGGTTAAGAAGGTGTCCACACATTTATGGCTCTTGTCTCAAATTTCTTCATACCTATGAGTTAAAGACAGATTTTTGTTTAATAATGCGTATATTCGCCCTCATTTTGATTACTGTTCCGGTATTTGGGGATCATCTACATGTTCTAATACAGATAAAATAACTAAATTGCAACGTAGAGCATGTAAGTTTATATTGAGACTTGAATACTCTAATTTAGAAGAAGCACATGATCACCTAAATATGTTGTCATTTTCTGAGAGTGTGTTTCTACAAAAAGCAAAAGTAATGTACAAAGTTTCGAAAAATATCACCTGAATATCTGACTGATTTATTCAAAATGAGAGAATCCAACAGTAACTCTACCTTATATTTACTATCAGTGAGTGATACCCAAGCCTGAAAGAAGCTCTAGCGATAAGGCGTGTATTTTCCCTAGTTGACATGATTACAAACATCAAATTTTCAAACTGCATTCTTGTTTTTAAAATTGATGCGGTTCGGCAGCGAATTATGCAAAGTAAGCATTAAAATACGTTTCAAAGCAATTAATCATAAGCAAAGCAGTAAAAATGTGCGCTTTCTACTCCCACCCCTCATTTTACGTCTTTCTACTGGGTGCCATTTAGACCAGACTTTGAGTAAATGCTTTGCTAGTTTTCAAAAAGTAAAAGTGCTAAACTGTAAAGGATAGAAGTGGTATTCATTTCCCAAACTTTACAATACCCTTCCTGCGCATGCGTACGAAATATACTTAAAAGTGTGGCGTTTGTCACTGGAAAGGTGAAACTGGTACTTTTAAGTTTGTTTATAGATGCTTTTCCCCCCTAGACCCAAGATGCCCTTTGGACAATGACATGTCGCTATAAACATAAACAACATATGTAAAGGGCGTCTTGGGTCTAGGGGGGAAAGGGATTGTAGAGGCCAAAGAAGACATTAAACATTTGACAAAAATTGACTGATTTGCCAAATGGTCATTTTTATTGTACATCAACTGTATAAAAATATATCTCTATCGTGATAGACAATGTGTTTACCTTAGTGTAACGGTCTATTTCAAATACGTGTTACTGAAATAACAAGCACAGTTGATGATCATAATAAATTCTCGTTCAAAGCGAAGTAGGATTATTATATGCATTAAGGACAAAGTAAGTAAGGGTGCAAAGATCAGGAATCGATACAATCAAGTACCACACCTGACCCAGGATACCAATGGGAAAGTGACAAACTCACAGTAGACACCACAAACGAGAGCAAAGAGGTCAGCCCTTTCCCAGCAGGTGACCACAAGGCACATATAAACAGACTAGCACAAAGACATAGCAAACACAAGACAGAACAAAAACATAAAAGATCCACAAAAGAAGTACCCCCTTGGAACGGTCAGTAAAATATTTTACTGGAGGGCTTAAACCAGTTTTAAGGCGCCAACCTCACCCTTAATTCTAATGTGGACCAGGACTCATTTGGGAAAGTGACATAACACAACAAACACGGCAGCCAAGAGGTCAGCCCTTTCCCAGCAGGTGACCACAAGGCTTATAGGAACATACATCACAGCACAACACACACCAGCATGACACATAACTAACAAACAACGATCCACAAAAGAAGCACCGCCTTGGAACGGTCAGTAAAAACACTTTTACTGGAGGGCTTAAACCGGTTTAACGGCGCCAACCTCACCCTTAATTCAGATGTGGATCAAGACACATAGATATTTGGTTTGCATGAAAGACCCCTAACTTATCAATGCATCATCTCCTAAAACATATAAATCAAGATATAACAAGGAGATAATGCAAGGATAAGGACTCAACAGTTAATTAAACTGAATACCGGAGCAAAAGAAATCCAACAGGTAAACCCCGGTGGGCCCGACAAACAGCCAAAGCATCAGGTCCCTACCATCTCATCAATAGATAAGTCTTTAAGTCGGAACCATCATAGTGTCTGAAGTCCGACCCACCAGCGTGCAATTAAAGAGGAAAGCAAAGTTGCCAACCGTGATTGGGTTGACTACCAAGCATGAAGTCTGTTGCAATACATTAATGTTATAGCCAATCTTTTTATAATGGGAATTTATTTTAATGAACTGCGCTGAAAAATTATTAGAGCCAACAATCTTCTTCAATTTATACACCAAGTCACCATAGAAATTAGGTTCCGAAAGTCCTTGGCGCAAGAGAGATTTAAGTCCAACTTGGAATTTAGAAATCAAATTATAGTATCGACTATAAAATTTTGAAAATGTTTTGCCAAGTTTATGATACCGATAGCCTTGTTTAAGAAGTTTCTGAGTTAACAATTTATTGCGAGTGTTGAAGTCAGCAACATAGCTAGATGCTCTAGCAAAACCAATGAATTGGGAGATATAGACTCCATAGGATGTAGAACGAGGAACATCACCATCTAAAAATGGGAAATTGACAATTTCAAAATCAAAGTCGTCACGTTTATCATAAATTTTGGTAGGAACAATATCATTAGAAATTGACAAATGCAAGTCTAAAAATGCGGCTTCGGTATCAGAGGCATTGGCTTTATTTAGATGGAGCTCTGAAGGGTATATTTGACTAACCATATTGTCAAAATAAACATTATTAATATTTAAAATATCGTCCAAATATCTGGAAGTAGTGTTAAACGCATCAATAACATCAGCCTGCTTATCATCAGAAAGAGACATCATAAAGTCCCTCTCATAACAAAACAGGAATAAATCTGCAACCAAGGGAGCACAATTAGTGCCCATAGAAATCCCAACTACTTGTCTATAGAGCTTGGTGCCAAATCGAACAAAAATGTTGTCCAACAAAAAGGTCAGCGCATCACATACATTTTGACACGACCATGCATGGTATTTTTTAGGCTTTTCTGAAGTAAAAAATGCATTTCTGTCATTACATGCAAGGTAAGGAGAGCCTTCTCTCTGGAAGGTTCTTTCAATAAGATCAATAAGTTTATCTTTAATTAAAAGGTAAAGTAGTGTAAAGAGTAGAAAAATCATAAGTAGACAAACTGGTCGCATTGAAATCTCTAGCTTTAAGTTTAAGTTTATCTAAAATTTCAACTGAATTTTTAATAGACCAAAATAGGTTTTTACTAGATCTCTCATATTGTTTTTAGCCTTGTTTTTAGTCGTCACGTTTATCATGAATTTTGGTAGAAACAATATCATTAGAAATTGATAAACGCAAGCCTAAAAATGCGGTTTTGGTATCAGAGGTATTAGCTTTATTAAGTCGGGGCTCTGAAGGGTATATTTGACTTACCATATTGTCAAAATAAACATTATTAATGTTTAAAACATCGTCAAAATATCTGGATGTAGTGTTAAACGCAGCAATAACATCAGCCTGATGAACGCAGAACGTGGCATTTCCTCAGGGTCTGCACCGTTTTCTCAGGAACTGAAGTACAACATATCTGATGGATTTCCCATACAGATAAAAGCAATAGTATTTTGATTGTCCACTATATATTTTAAGGGGTCACAGGTAGGGTTGATAACCCCGATAAAAACTTCTGTATTAACTGAAAATGTATTAATTAATAACGAGTACCTCTAAAATATAGCTGTACTTTGTCTGTGTAACTAACATTATCGTTATTATATATGTGTAAATCGTTGTTTAATACATCCTACCACTTTTCTAAAGCTCCCCTTAAGAGTTTGTCTATTGACAGTCACTGAGCAATCCAATATTAACTCAACAAGCCTATTTGAGTTGGACAAGACTTCATTTACAACATTAAGAGGGCTCTTACGACTAAGGATGGTAGTTAATTGAGCCTTAAAATTCACTCTTACAGCCTCAAGCCTAGAGCACCCTGCAATAAAGTGTGCACGAGTCTCAGTCCTCTCCCCACAAAGCAGACAACACTCCCGGATCAAGCGCCCACCGAATACGGCCCGATTTTCCTGCAGAATGTATGTTCCTGTAAGTAGTCTGAGTTTTGGGTACGCCCTTTTGATTGTCCTTACGTCATGGGGAATAAATTTCCATACTTGGTGAACCTGTCCTACACGCATGGACTCCATATTCAGCCATTGTAATGAGACCTTTGCATCCGACGCCCACTCTTTTTCAACATAAGAGTCAAACTGCTTCTTTATCAGGACTTTCCACCCCTCCAAGGAGTCAATATTGTCAATGACATCGTAAATATTTGGGAGGTTATACTTGTATAAGAGGCGGTTACAGTCAGCAAACCAGCTCTTGCTTTCTATAGATTTGGCTGCCAATTGACGCTGTGCTATCTCATACTCCAGCGAGTTCTTATTTAGCAGGACATTACCTAGAAGAGTAAGTTTTCTTATATCAAGCTCTTGTTGGAGCGGTCTTATGCCTAGGAGGCCATACGCCGCAGAGGTTGCAGTACCAACAGGGAGACACTGTATGCGTTTCATTATAGAACGCTGGAGCTGTTCCAGCTGCTGAACATCTTTAGTCCGTAGACAATACGTCTCCAGCCCATACAACATCCTTGGCAGGGCAAAGACCTTCCAGAGGTGCGCAATGACCATCGGAGCAACACCGGAGGATCCATAGGCACCCGCCCCCATGATGGCGTACATCGTTCTTCATCCCATTTGCACTCTGGTATCAATATCGACACTTCCTGAGCAGTTCCTATCAACCCCCAAGTGCACCTCCGAAACACTTCTCTGGATCTTGTCCTCTCCCAGTGTCAGCATCCTATCATCCTTCCCACAGGAAGCCACTTTACTCAGCTCAACCTCTGCTGATTTTTGAGCGTTAATGAAGCAGTGTTCTCTGCTGATGTAGAACTTAACCACTCCAAGAAGGAGCTGCAGGCAGATAAGGAATTTTGCCAAGAGTGCCACATCATCAGCGCAGCTACAGTCAATATGGCCTATGGACATTCCAGCTCTAAGGGACTCCAATAAGTGGAGGAGATCATTATTATACAGTTTGTAGTGTAGAGTAGACAGGATGTCCCCCTGGCGTACCCCTTGTTTAATCTCAAAAGAGGGTGAAACGATTCCCTGCCAATTAACAGCCGAGTGGGCACCTTTATAAAGATTGCTGAGACTAGCCAGACTTTCCCCTGTTTACCAACATTATGAATCTTTCTAAGCAGTGAATCCTGCCATACAACATCAAAGGCCTTACATGCATCCAATGTGACCAGTTTCAGGGGCTCTCCTATATCCTTAGCCTAATTTTGTGCTTCTGAGATGATCAAACACCTCGCTCTCGGCAGGAGTTGCCAATTTCTGAAAATGATCAGAAAAGGCGCTTGCAATCCCCTCTGTAGAAGAGAAGGTTTGGTCTTCAAAATGCAGCACTTCCGTGGCAGTGTTCTTAGTAGATCTCTGTTGGTTGACCAATTTATAGAAGATTTTCGTGTCCATCTCCTTAGCAAGCATAAGCTTTATGTACTTCTTCTGCATTTGAAGGTAATTCTGCTTACGGATTGTCTGCCGCATTGCCCGCCGGGCTGCTTTCTTCTTAATAGGGAGGAGATCTGTAGCAATGGTTAGGCTGCCTGCCTCTTTCCATTTCCTGTATGCCAGTTTACTAAGCCTTACTGCTGCTGCAATAGTATCATTCCATAATGGGAGTCTGCTCCTTTTTCGTGCTACATTTAACTTCTTTGGAGTAGAGGCGACCGATGCATCATAAAGGAGCTTATTTAAGGCCACTGCTGTCAGATCAATTTCCAGTAAGGTGAGTGGACCATTGGTCTCAATCTTCTGGAGACCAGCCTGTAAAATGTCGGAATAGAGTTGTAAATCACATTTACCCCATCGAACCTTTGGCTTGATATGATCTTTCCTAGAATGGGTAAGTATGTTCCCCTCAGGGTTGTCTCCCAAAATGTTAATCGGGATAATATCTGTATGTAGAACAACTTCAACACGATCTGACAGGTTCTCATGACATTGAGAACCTATTGCAGCACTCTCTTTCTCAGTAGGGTGTACAAACCAATAGTCTATCTGCGAGTTTGCACGGGTAGTCTCGTGCATATATGTTGGGCCAATCGGACACTCATTAGGGAGTGAGAGGCCATGCTCCTCCAAAAAGGATATTAGTAGTCTGTCTCGCCTACAACTCTCCTGCCTATGTACTGAAGAATTGAAGTCGCCACCCAACAGGATCTTATGCAAGGGAGTATACTTTTCTATGATCTCATGGATTTCATCCAATGCCGCTTGGAAGGCAATGTCACAGTCGGCCGTGCCTCTTGACGGGACGTAGACATTGATGAGACAGATATTTCTTGGTTTGGATTTAATCTCTATTGCAATCACACGATCACTTCCATCTGGGAGCGGAGAAATACAGTGGTTGAGGGATTTGTTCCACGGAATGGCCGTACCTGCACGGCCTCTTGGGGGCTGCGTGGGAGGGAGGGGGTCAATATCATCGACACACTTTATATGGTAATTGCTATTGCCATATACGTGTTGGGCTAGGGTTGTCACAAACGCATATAGCCAATGCTCCTGCAATAGGATAATGGGATGAGTTTTTGCTAGACTTTGTAGGTAAGTCATATTTGTTTTCATATTTTTAACATTTAAGGTTACTAGGGAGATCGGGCCACTTGGGCTTCCAGCTCTGCATCCTCCTCTATATCGAGCACCACCACCTCCGGAATTTCCATCTCTGTCAGGGTTGACTGTTGCCCTGCTCGCTTCACTGGCTGGGAGACTGGAGTTGCCATTCTCACCACAGAAGGGTACATCATAGGGTTGATTTATTATCTATTTCCTGGTCCCGTCTATTTCATAATTGTAAACCAGTGATGCACAGCAGGTTAATGACCTGATGCACCTGCATTTACGCTGTGCATCAGCAACATAATGATTAGGGGAATTAAAGAGTGTTGAGCCGGGTAGGCTGGTCTTATCCGGGTCACCCCTGTTTATTTCTTATATTAAAGAGAAACGTTTAAAGCAATATTTTAAGGTTTTCTTGTTGAGAACAGTGACAAGTAGGTTAAATTGTACCAAGGTAGAATGTATCCTATACCTTAATGTGAACAGCAAGTACCAGGTTCAGTCTGTGCACATGTGCAGGCTGGCCAGGGTCTTTGTTGTTCCATAAAATATTATTATGCACCCAATAAATTGAGCATGTGCAACATTGAAATTAACATTGCGTTTACCTGAGCTATTTCTTTAACATACCTTCATCCTTGGTCCCATATTGTAAAGATTAGGTTAAATGGGCCAATATTGGTTTTATTGTAAATATATGTGTAGGGTGAATGACTGTCCCTGTGTTGTACGGGGTAGTTGTCTTCATAAATTTGGGAATCCCGACCGAGGTCTGTCAGAATGTCTGTTGGATATAATCGTATGCTTATGCAATAATCTAATGCATAATTATGCAAGACTGTCCCTCACAGGCACAGCAATATATAAGTTTGACTGGTCTATGTTATGTCTGTACTATATGTTGTTTTGTATTGTCTTGCAGAGCATCCTTTGGCTTTTGTCTTTGACTATGACTTTGACGTTTGTCTTCGTCTTCATATTTTAAAACTAATATAAGCTATAACCGACTGAGCACCGGCTACATACAGTATGTGACCAAAAGTGACCCCCTACATGTTCACAAGCCCTATCACATGTCGATATCAACATTAAAAAGTTTTTTTGTACAGAAAACAAGCAGTCATTTGATTTGTAATTATAGAACCATATTTCAGTCTTATCAATGATTAAATTCTCTTGTGACATGGTGTTAATGTCGCACTCAGGTTAACCCGGGCCATTGACCAGAAATAAGCAGTTTAGCGAGAAAATACATCTTCTTGTAGGCCAAGACCTACAAACGTTAAAATTTGACAAGAGATTTTATACCACCCTTACCAACTTTAGCATGAAAATATCTCATGATGTGCTAGGTCTACAATGATGTAGGTGGTATAAAATAGTTATACAATGTTTGTCCTCCTGTACGTAAGATAATCCACTCGCTAAAGCTCGTGGATTATCTCCACGTACAGGAGGACAACCCATGGTATAACTGTTACTTACACAAAAAAAATTTACACAAAAAACTGGATTAAAGGCCAAAACCTTTTATTACTGCATGATTTGCATTGTGTGATCGTACCTTATGTTGTTGTACTATTTACCTTCAACATTGGTCATTACCCGCTGGTCAAAAAATGAGGTTAACCTTACCTGTACCACTGCTGAACACGAGGTATGCGTTCAATGTTGCAACCACACACCGGCTATGCGGCAATCGACGAACGCTCTTAACAATCGATGAACGCGGATCAAAAAAACGCTAGAAACAATGTTTTCGATTGCCATTTGTTGCCAGTCGGGCGACAAATGGCAATCGAAAACTCTGTTTCTAACGATTTGATCGCTTTCGTCGATTTTTAAGAGCATTTCGATAACGCCCACCATAACTGACAAAATAGCTTCAGACCAGTCGTTTAAAGGACTTACTAAAAAAGGGCTTTGTATCTTAAATTCAGATTCGTCGTGTGTGTTACCTGTACCTTACAGGAGTCAGATAATTATCACTTACGGGCGATTAGCAACGCTACTGGCGAGACTGCGCCACCAAATTGTGGCATTTTGACAAGTGTAGACTAAGACGAACCTGTGCGGCCTCCTTTTAAACTTAGAAACTCCAAATGATGTTAACAATCATGACTAGCAAAGTCTCAAATCAGAATGCGCTTATGCGCAGGTTGGTCTGAGCCTTTGCTGGTCGCACATACAACATTGTTTGAAATCTCACTTTGCGGCTCATTTGCTGTCCACAGATACCTGATATGGAAAAGATCAAATACCTGTACCCTAGACCAACTAGGAAACAGCAAAATGACTGAACGGAAGATCAAAATGCCACTATATCCTGACTCGGCTAATATCTAATATTGATATGCCATAATATCTATTTTGGCCCATTGCGAATAATTATGTAAAAGCGCAAACATATCATAGGTTCAAAGAGATATGACCGTTCATACAATCTTTAGTACGAGTGACCCCAACCTCTTGAATTCGGTCACACCCCCGTCATTTAAAAAAAGAGTTATGTAGTTTTTGAAAATGTTAAGATTTATATCCATTAAGTTGTAGCTTGAGAGGCACCAGGAAGACAGAGATAATACTGCCCTGCCCTGCATTGGCCTGCTTTTATGCCCTGTCCTGCCGCCGGACTGCCTACGTACTTCGATGGTCTGTCTGCCCGCCTACCCGCCTGCCCTCCTACCCGCCATCATTAATTTATTCTCTCCTATACATTTGATTCAATATATTGTTGTAATTCTATTGCTTCATCATCGCTACAGCATCCCCATTTAGCCGTAAACCATTTCATACCTTTGAAGTATATTCAGTAGTATATTTTAGTAGCGATATGTTCTCCGAAAAAAAAAACCAGTATCTGTACCTGCATATAAGTGATTGTTTTTGAGTATCCTAAATTCTTGTGGCCAACCGTCTCAACTGCGGTAATTGAGTTCAGTTGACGGCATTTAAGCACCAGGGGCTATTGGGGAAGCATATCGAAAATCTCCTGTTTTATTACAGCAAAGCATTTAAAACATTTAATGTTAAGCATTTCTTTTGATACATATAATAAGTGTAGAAGTATATTGTGCGTACAAGAAATCAAGGCCAATAGAATGTACAAGCAGTCACTGCTCAGGTGAGACTGCTCATCTGGGCTTTTGCTTGTAGCCTTTGCATTGGATATCAATATATTCATGCTTTGTGGACATTATTGTTGTATATGTATATATGTTGATATGAGTCAATAACCGTTTCCCTTCTATGTACATCCTTTAAAATTAATCCATTAAATGTAGCCACGCGATATCATGTAGCATGAAAATAATGATGTCCATTGTCCAAACCAAGGAAACCTATGCATAAGATTATCTCGAAGTATAATCACGAAACATCTATTGTCTCTGCTTTTTTTATTCTTAGCGTTTTTATGTAAAAGTTTTTTTGACAAATTAATGCAATTACTAGATTACTTATCTTTAATGTAATATAAGTAAAGTAAACCTGCAAAGATCAGGAATCGATACAATCAAGTACCACACCTGACCCATATCAGCAAAAGCCACGATGAGTCCGCTCAAAAGAGCAGTCTCACCTGAGCAGTCACTGATACATATGTACCTTATTTGTCTTTCTGTGATAAAGTGGTTAACTTCACACGGATTGATGGATATGAGGTTCATCCTTTCACTCTCTGACTACCTTGTGGTTCGAAAGGTAAAACTGTAATACAAAATTCCAATACATTTCATCCCGAAAATGATAGCATATCTTATGAAGGATGAAAGGGATGTTCTAATTATTTTAGACAACTCATTGAACATATTATCAAAGGTTATTACATATATATTTGCTTCATGTGACCAACACTGCGTTTATTGTTAAAATAATGGGATGGACTAGAAACTGTCTAGTTTACGTCTAATAAAATTTCTGTTCTGAACTGTATTCATATGAATATGGCCTAGGCCTATGTTGACGACATAGATGCTACAATTTTGAAATATTCTCGAACCGAGCCTTATTTCGTGTACCGTTTTTTTATTGACTTGAACTGATATTGTTCCTCGCATAGAGGACAGCAACAAAGACTGGTGCATACATGCAATCTTTGTGCAGTCACACAAGAGCCTTCGCTGCTTGCACACACAAAGTATGGAACAATAAAATAAGCCTATGTGGTATCTCGGGCTGGTCGACAAGACTATCCAGTGCGTTTTTCTTTTGTTCTGGAAAGTCCTAAGTTTTTCGATAGCCACTTGGCTTTTGAATACTGTATGACTTTATTTGTAAACAACAATAAAACAAAACGCCGTGTCAGAGAAAATTAAGGTTCATCACGTAACGGTAAGACAATGACGCA
The DNA here is from genome assembly GCA_964019695.1 of Loripinus fragilis. Lineage (NCBI taxonomy): Eukaryota > Metazoa > Mollusca > Bivalvia > Lucinida > Lucinidae > Loripinus > Loripinus fragilis. The sequence continues at coordinate 5,598,661 of OZ026515.1, read as the reverse complement.
CCAGTCAACAATCAGAAACGTGACTGGTGTTCTTGTTTCGAATAAGAATATCACCCCTGGAAAAAAAATAAATAAATAAAGAATATCACCCCTCAATGAAGACCAAGAGTTAACATTCGCTTTTTGCAGGCCTGATCTATGTCTTGTTGTTGTTTTTTTCACAAATTTATTCGTTTATTATACTCGTAGTAGACAACACTTCCCCGTATTTGGCATCTTGTTTGGGATAACATCCGAAGAAGTTAGCCAATTTTGTAAAAAGAACCCATCCACCCTAAACATATGGGTAACATATGTTGACCTTCACTCTACAAACACGGTAATACAGAAAGCTATATTGCCCACTAGCTAGACTGGCTCCAGTCCTTAAAACAGTTTTCATCAATGTGTCATATCATATACTTGTATCAATCAGAGCTAGACTGGCTACAAGTATATGATATGACACATTGATGAAAAATTGTTTTAAGGACTGGAGGCAGTCTACCCGCCAGCCTGATCTGGTACACAGGTGCCGTCGTACACGTTTATTTCATTCTCTTTTTGAATAACACAGCAATGTCGTGCCACAGAGACGCCAATAAGAAAGAAGTCAAGTTAGCAATTATCTGAACTGAACTCTTGACACGGACGAGAATGCCACTGAACAAACAGTAACGAGATAACTGCATTATAACACGTATTATTCCGATCCTGAATAGAATAGACTCTAAAAGAGGATGTTACTACTCTCGACTCTGTCATGCGAAAAGGGACACGTGATGATGTTGGTGCGGTGATTAAGAATTGAGAATGCTGATCATCTCTGGAGAGAGAGAGAGAGAGAGAGAGAGAGAGAGAGAGAGAGAGAGAGAGAGAGAGAGAGAGAGAGCTGATCATCTCGCTCACAACATTAAAATGGCACACTCTCCACGAGATGGGTGTGCCATTTAATAAATTCAACACTTTCCTTTGAGACAGCTTTCAAATGGCTTCTGAAGAGGGGGTGGACAGGGGGGTACCCCATTCCCAGTTCCCTCCCCCTTTCCCCCCACTTCCCTCCCCCTTTCCCCCCACTTCCCTCCCCCTTCTCCCCCACTTCCCTCCCCCTATCAGATTTTTCCCTCCCCCTGATAAAATTTTGTTCTTATTCAAGAACTAAAGCGTATATATGTAAGTGAAGAACTAAGAATGGTTCACCATAGACTCGGCTGTCGTATTTTCATGCACAATTACCCAGTAGGCAAAGAACCAGACTATCTCCAGATCAATGTCTTTTCTAGAACCAGCGAAGGAAACATTATTTATACTAGGCAAAACAAAAAACCTCTTGTTTATGGTCACTTTTGGCGCCTACTCATTTTTGAGCCTTTTTGGGACATTAAGGTCTATTTTCTAGACTTTTTAAAGGATTCTTGTTTTACTTTTTTCATACCAAAAGTTTATTTAAAAAATTGCCAACCTATCGTCCTCTTAACATATTAATGATATTGAAGAGGTAACGGCAAAAACGATATTTATTTATTTTTTTTTAATTTTTGGCCTTACTTCTTAAATCATAAATACAGGTTCATGCTTTGCGCTGCTCTTAAAAATTGTGTGTCTATTAACTCTTTTTGCATGCTTGGTATGCTGATTTGTTTTCAAAGCTAACTTTTTCGCAAAAAATAAAAATCAGGAATACCTGGTGCCATCAGAGTGTCAAAAGTGTTGGGTCAAGACCAGGGCCGTCAGAATCCAGATCAGGCCTGATAGAAGCCGATCTGGGTCCAAACTGTTTGCAAAGGTTATCAGCAGACTACAAAAGTGTATAAGTATTAGGATGTTCTGCTGGTGTTGATTTATTGATGATTGTTACTCCAATCGTGGGATTCTGTACTGTTCATTCACGATATCTTGGCTCAAAGAAACAGTTAGGTGGATTTTACCATTACATCACTATAGGGTAGCTTCTTATTCATGTTCAAAATAAATATTGTATTAAGCGGTATACGTGATTCTTTTCCAATCAATATGAGTGGTGTAGAGGATAGCGTGGAGAGCTATCAATCATATTTGGCTGCATTCTGTGCGGTTAATGTGTTCGAGTCCTATGAAATCCATTTTTTTGTTTTGTCATTCATGTCTCGATCCCTCTCATTATTTTCATGCTCAAATATGCTTTCACTATATTTTTTCACTGCACATACTTCTCTTGGCTGTAGAAATGTCTGATAGGAAGGATATTTGATCCCAAGCCAGACAAATTGCTGTCACGGACCCTATTTAGGACCCCTTTGCTGCGCATGTTATTTTAAAAGTATGCGAAGAAGATGTCATGAATGATGCACTATTTGCGCCATTATCTAATTAGAGAGAGAGAGAGAGAGAGAGAGAGAGAGAGCAAGCTGACTGGCATATCAAACAAAACGTTATGGCGCATCAAAGCTGAGTCGGAGAAGGTGGTCCTCGCGCCTCGGCAGGATGAAGCCTAGCGACTTTGACAAGTGCGAAATATGTATAATTTGTAAAATCACACACAAACAAGACAACAAACTATATATAATAAAAGAAAGATCGTTGATTTTGAGTTTCGAACCACTATCTCTTCATTACCAAAAAGATATAACCAACGTGTATGTGCGCCCTATCGACTGAGCCACGAAGCCATTTAGAATTCCAATGATATAAACTCTTTTGTTATAATATTACCGTTAATTTGCATCAAACCTCATGTTCCCTTATTTTCAATAGTTTAGTCCACCGTTAACGGTATCATTGAGCCAAGATATCGTGAATGAACAGTAATTGTTCTATGTTTTGTTGTACGTAACTTTATGTCCATTCTAGTTTTGCAGCTTTGCTTGGTTTGCCTTCCTGGTGTCTCGTGATTGTTGTGTAGCTCTGTCTCGCGGTGCCATGGGTTTGTCTGCAGTTTGTGATTGTGGTATTTCCTGATCATACTCACTTACTATTCTTGTAAAAAGTTTGTTTTAGAAGAACTATAAGGGAGACAAGGAAGGGTTCATATGCATGATTTTGAGTTGGCGAGATATAAGCTCTAAGGAACCTTCATAAAACTCCTCACATTTGTGGAAAAATGAATTCTAGTATGAACAGTGTAGGGTGTAGGCCTAACTCTTTTGAGCACTAATCTCAATACTTGATTCTTGTGAATGTCACTTTAAAGCTGCATAGTCTGTAACTTTGATCTTTTAATTTTAGAAATAATGTTTCTATTTTTCAAGGGCACAGTAAAAAAACTAAAATTCAGGCATATATTTTACCAATTTCGTAAATCTTAACAAATTATCAGTATCAAAACAACAGCATTTATGTTAAAAAATAACCGTCTATAATTATTGGAGGGACGCAAATAATTACCAACAAGAGAAAAAAACACCTGTTTTTAATAGATAATTCACTTTTCCATGCAGTTTTCAGCTATAGTGAACAGATTTATTGAGAACACATGACTTAATTCTACTTTTACAAACACCATTTTTAGAAAAGAAAATTTTTCGAAAAAATGTTCATAGTTGCAGACTTAGTCTCTTTAAAATACGCCATTCATCGATATTTTGACAGATCAAAACTCTAGCATACCATGGAGGTCAGCCTTATAAGATCGGTGAACTCTTTTTTTTTTCTTTTTTTTTTTTACAAGTCATTCTCTAGCGCGGACAGGGACGCAACTTGCCTTAAATTAATAGTCTGCACTTAAAAATATCGTATTCTGATGAATAACTTAGATGAGACGCTGTAAGGTTGAGAGTAGTAATGCACGACACCATTCCTACTGATGAGACGCCACAAAATGAAAATGCGTCATCACGGTCCGCGCGCCACGATATAACACACTCTAGGTAGTGGTGTACAATATAAAATCTTTAAAAAATCAGGGCCTCTTTTTTTACTTCGATTTTGGGTGCCGAACCTTCAAAGAAAATAATGCCACCATAAACATGATAACACCTATCACAATTAGAAACACGTGCCACAATTGGATTTAGGCAGATTAGAATTGCTTTTCTACACACATTTTGTATATGTATTACCAGGAATATAACTGGCATATAATAATTCACTTGTTTCGGTTTCATACGTACTCTAATGCGTTTTTGCGTAAGCGGTAGCTATATATACGTCCCTGACGAAATAAATAAAATAGTTATCGACGGCAGCTGAACGCCGTTTTTAAAATGTGTAAATTCCAACCGGCGTTTCAAAGAGGAAGAGAAGCAAAGGGACACAATACAATACGAAACTGATAAATATGGACAGAAACAATCAATCAAGTTTGCTACTTTTAAGACGCCCGAAATTACTCGAAACCAAGACTCGAAAGTGAACTGCGTCCTTTTAGGCCCTTATATGACTTAATGGTCTTAAAGGGTATCGTTATGAATCATTTTTTATGAATTTTCTAGTAAAAAAAGCAATTTCGCCCTCCAATCTTTTCAGACCCCCGCCAACAATTGCCCCTCTTCCCGCCCCCTCTACTCCCGCTTCCCGCCCCCTCTACCCCCGATTCCGCACCCTCTACCCCCGATTCCGCACCCTCCATCCCCGTACCCCCGCCCCCCCTGTCCACCCCCTCTCTGAAATTTCAGTCAGTAGACAACAACCCACTGTGCTGAAAGATGGCAAGCTTTTTTGAAAATCTTATACTTGGTTTCTCCTTTGCAAGCTTATTGCGGTCGTCCATGGCCGGCCGCTTATATAACGTTCATGCAAAACTCACATCAAATTCAGGTTTTGACCGAACCTTTATTCCGTGCTCAGGATATATTTTATTCGCTGCCGCACAACGAGTGGGCAACCAAATATCGTGGGTTGACCTACAGCGCGAAGTAAACTGTCCGTGAATCTGTAGGGCTACCTATAGCGCGAGGCAAACTCTTTCGCGAATCTAATTTTCATAAAGTTGGCGTCAATTTGTCCTGCCGCTTATATAAACAATAAACTATTAGCATAACGGTCGTGCGTAAGAAATTAACAGTAAAACGTCCTCATGTCGAATCGTTCTTGATTGGCAAAGAGTGCGAGCGAACTTCACTTCAGTAAACGTACTTATGAGACTTTCATCCACATCTGATCACATAGAATTAATATGAATTCTGGCACTGTCTCATGACGGTCATGACAAACAGCTTGTATGCCCCCAAAGGGAGGCATATAATAATCAAGCTGCCTGTCCTTAGTGTCCTAAGTGTTTGAGTGTTCATATCATATCCGGATTATATCTCCTATATTTTTGAGGTAGGAATGGCAAAATTTGTGCCTTGATGCATTTAGGGCCATGGAGCGTCACGAACCTTTACCACTGGCATCAGATCTAGAAAAGTCGTGTCACGAGCATAAATCCTATATTATTTGACATTGGAATCCCAAATTTAGTATGTGAACACATATTGGGGTAACGGAGGCTGTTCATATACAGTTAAGCACCCACTGTGACCTTGATTTCTGGCACCGTTTTTTGGAAAAATGTGCTGCCCAGTGTTATCAAATAACGTTCCATAAATGCGTAGCATGCTAGATACATTACCATAACATACCAAGCAACATACTCGCTGGAAGCATATGTTGAATGGTAAAAAAATCAAAGTTTAGATGGTAATAATCAGAGCTTAGAACAAATCTGCATGGACAAGCTCTAAAAGATCAAAATGGAAGCATGCAGTGTGGAAGAATACATACAATGATAGGGCTAAACGACCGCCAACTTTTATGAAAAGCTAATACTTGTGCATTGAGCGTCATCATTCGAAAAATAGAATCCTAATGGCAGACATTTTTTTAATTCACGTCCCAAAAAACCAACGCCTACTATAACTGAGGGTCTGGATGGGGGTCTGGTAATTACTTTTCATTAAAAATTAAGCCTATTATTCATCTCATTAAAATGTTAGGCTATTCATTAAAATAAGACCCATAGTTCATCAAAATCTAATTATTCACTATTCGTTATTTTTTTCCTTTAGTCATTAAAAATAGGATAATGCATTATTATTAGGCATTCATTATTCACTATTCATTATTTTTTGACTCATTATTAACCATTCATTATAAAAAAGGGCCATTATCACTAATCATTATACCCAATCCAGACCTCATAACTCTTTGTCTACAAGTGCCGTCTGTTGATAACCTTTGCAAACAGTTTGGACCAAGATCTGGTCTGACAATTTTGGGCCTGATCTTGATCCAAACAGTTTGACACTCTGATTGTATTCCTGAAAGAATATTTCGTAAAAAGAACACAGACGATAAAAAAGGATGAAAAATTACTGAGCATGCAAATGGTTAAACAGGTATGCATCCATCCACTAACTGTAAGTTAATACCTCGGATTAATTGTGGGAGGTTGAACACGTGCAATTTTGTTCGTGGGAAAATGTCACGTGCTAAATTTTTGTGGCATTGGTCAGATAATTTTTGAGTGACATTCTGGGCGTGGTTCGGAAACGTCTATTCGATGTGTATTTTATTAATCAAAACATAATAATGGTTTGGGTATAGATAAACAAAGTTATAATTCGTTTCTTGTTTACTGTCGTGAGTTGGTTCCCGGTACCGTTAGTTTAACAGGTGACAGGGCCAAGGGCGACGACAGTAAACATGATTCGCACTATAAACAGGCACTCATTAATCTTCGACATCATTCGGTCACGTTCGGTAGTTCATTCGGCCACGTTCGGTGTGTATTAGCTGTTTTAATTGATTAATGTATGGAACAAGTATCTTTTAGCAAGGTGATTCGACAATGCTGAGGCAGTGGTGTAGTGGTAAGACGATTAACTCATATTCCGGATTGCGAGGGTTCGATTCCCACTGGGTATAATTATTTTAAGTATCATTTTCTTGTTTATTTTAATTTTGATGGATAGTTGACATGATGTCTTTTTTCAAGACTGATAAGAGATTATTTATGGTCGGAAGCTGACGGCGGTGGGATTAAAACTCTTGGACATTGTTTCTGATAACAACCTTATCAAAGTCGTCCACAGGTTTGTTTTGTCCCTGTTTCGAACTTTGTGGCGACGAAAGTGTACCGGTTTCTCGAAGTTCTTTTCGTACTCGGAAAACGGTTCTTTTGCTGACCCCAGTTGCCTGAACAGTATGTTGAATATATGATGAGCTGTCCCGCCCTGAGTGTTTCTCGAAATAGTTTGAAACATTAGCTATGAGAAATTCGTCTTTAGATTTTAAATTTTTTAAAGATTTCTCAGTCGACATCATAGTTCCTAGCTAATATAATGCTTTAAAATGAATTCTATCACATTTACTTTTACACGTAATAAGTCTTGTAAAAATCGTGCAAGTCATGATTTATGATAAAATATGAAATATTTTAAAAAAAAGATATATATTGTATGTCGTGAGACTCGAACCCTCCATCTCAACCTTGACAGCTATGCCCTCTATCCAAATGGCTAAGCGGGACAGTAATGGATACAGGATTAGAAAATACTTCTATATTTTCATAATGTTTGCAAATCTAAAATTAGTTTTACGGAGTTATTCGAGTTTATACGGCATATTCATGAGTGCCAGTTTAACTTTGTAAAGCTATACTCAAAATGTATATGCTAGATTTTTTTTTTAAAATTGTATGTTATTATTTTCTTTCAGGAATGCAATCATAGTGTCAAACAGTTTTGCTACAGGTCTGGGTCCAAAATGTTTGCAAACGACACTATCATCCCACCATAAACGAGCTAACGAAGAACCTCAGAATGTCGCTCGGGGTCTTCTGTAAGTGGTTGCATATTCACAGTATGTAAACTGAAATAAACAGCATGTACCCATTCCTCCTAGCTCTCGCCTTATACATATAAAATTACAGCACTCGTGCGTAACCAGTTGTCGTGATGTGAGAGTTGTTGGTACAGCTGTAATTGCGAGGGCCCACCTATTAGAATTCATTTTTTTTCATAGATCTTAGTAGCGGTTACAGTTACAACCATGTAATCATGTACACATGTGATTGCCAATTCCACTAAAACCATCTAAACTGGCATTTAAGCTCGTTTTCGGCACAGAACGGCTCAGATTGTGAGCAAGTCGATTTTTAACAAAGCAAAATGCAAAGGAGGAAACCGTTAAAATCATGGAATAAAACGGAATAAAATAGATAAAATGGCTTTTCTTACCTTGGTCGAATGTGTATTGTCCGTATCGCTAACAATATAAATCGAAACGTGTACATGTACCTACATACACGCATTTTTCCGACTACTGGCTACGCATGTTTATAAGGCGAGAGCTAGGAGGAACGGGTACAGGATGTTTATTTCAGTTTACATTCTGTGATATTGTATAAATCAGTAATCCCTCATGTTTTGACATTTTGGGGAGTTAACACATACAATAATAAAGCCCGCAGCTAAACCAATGGTGAAATGGATTGTTGTGACCAGAATACAAAACTGAACTGTTACGGCCACAACGAACAGCAAATTCGTTTAGTTTTAGTTTAAACGTATTTATTGCCAATACAAAGCAAGGGGTCGGGCCACAAATTTTTCCAACATTAGTTACGGCCCTTCCCCTACAGTATACATACAAAGCATTACATAGACAATGGCGAACATATTTGAGCTGGGACATGAGATTTCCAACAATGCGGTATGTGCGACCAGCAAAGACTCAGACCAGCCTGCGCATACGCGCAGTCTGATCAGAGCCTTTACTGGTCGCTTGATTGCTCCATGACTGCCGAGCCACCGACGAATATCATTTGAAGTTTCTAAGCTCAACAGAAGGCCGCACAGGCTCGCCTGAGTCTACACTTCTCAAAATGCCACATTGTTGGAAATCACGTGTCGCGACTCATTTCTTTAAGAACAAAGTGATGATAATCGTTTTCTTAAAATGAGCTAATGATATAATGTTATTGATGGTAATGGAAATGAGAATGAGTGATTGGACGGACTTTGTTGGGGTAATATCAGTGTGTTTCAAAGTTCAGGTGCCAAGCGTTTTATTTTGCTTAATTTTATATGAAGTGAACTTTAAATGATTTAGTATTTGAATGTTTATTATCGTCAATGTAAATCAATCAAAGCGGTTTGAGTTTTTAATAAAAATATGAACAGATTCAAAGATGATTTCATTTTCTGCATCCGTGAGATTTGGATTTCCATATAACAGTATTTCTAGTCTTAGTGGGAGAAAATTTCTCAAGGAATTAAATAAAAACAAGCGTTGAATAGTATATTTGTGACATCTAAGGAAGTAGTGTTCAGCATTTTCGGGTTCAACTTGACAGCCACAAGTTGGGTCAGGACGCAAAAAGTTCTTAAATAAATCGAGATTCAAACTGCTGCAGTTGTTACGAATTCTTGCGTGCAGAACAGATAAACGCCTATTGCCAGATGCATAATAACTTGGTACTCTGGAGTTAATAGCAAAGGGCCTTTTCATCTGATACTTGAATGAATCAAGTGTATTTGAATCTTTGAGGCTGTTATCGGATGCGTTCCTAATTGTTATTGCTGACGGGATACATGGTTTCTTGAAAATTTCAGTACGTGCAAATGGGACTGAGCAAATGACAGCTAAAACACCCATGTTTGTACATTTTACTATAAAAAAAAAATCAGCTCAGCTGTGTCATGACAGCGACGATCACAACGAACTGCCGTGACCAGGATTCGAACCTGGGTTGTCGCGGCCACAACGCGAAGTACTAACCACTATACGATCACGGCTATCACTGCTGAGCTGTCTATATGAGGTAAACTTATCAACATAATTTATTCCTTATTGATCGGGCTTTTATTATTATTCTGAAGTAATCAGCAGACGGCAAAAATGCATTCAAAAGTATCAAGTAAAATCCAAAAATTACCCAGTAGGCAAAGAAATAAGAGTATAAAATAGAACACCCAAAAAACAACAACAAAACATCCATGTTGGTGTCTCAGGTTGGTGTTCATATGTTTACATTATAAAATTGCCCAGCTGTGCCATGACAGCGACGATTACAATTCATGGCCGTGACCAGGATTCGAACATACTAACCACTATACGATCACGGCTATCACTGCTGGGTAAACTTATTTAACAGATCGTCACCCTACCAAAGCCAATGCAAACAGAGATAGGAGACTAGATAAAGTATCGGGTCTGATCTGGATACAAACAGTTTGACACCTTTGACTACGGTTATCTAAGTGGGGCAAACGTGACCGGTGCGACGAAGGTTAAAGTTAATAATATACAATTATTGACTGATGTTGAGGTAGACATGGAGTGTTATTGAACAGTAAACGTCATATTGACCGACGCGGAGCAGAGGTCAATATGATTACGTTTACTGTTCAATAACACTCCATGTCTACCGAAACATAAGTCAACAGTTGTTTTATTATAAAATAAATGTACTTTATGCATTTCCTGTCATATTATACCGTTAAAACTATTGACGTTAAGATTGATCATGCGAAATTCTGACGTTCTGACGTCACTCCCCGTAAGCCATGTAATATTACCTCGTGCCGTGTGCTTTGCAACGTCATATCCGGCAAACCATGCAATATGTAGTTTTATTGACTCGAGTGGATATGCATCTGGGCCAATCAGAAGATGTTTATTTATAGATTAAATAATAATATACAATTATTGACTAATGAGGCATTGGATATGATGTGATATCGACCAGATAATACCAATATTGACCGAGGCGAAGCCGAGGTCAATATTGGTATTCTCTGGTCGATATCACATCATATCCAATGCCTCATTAGTCAATAACTGTTTTATTATATAACATTTAGAGAAAGATGTAAAGGTATTATTGCACCTGGAAAAAAATACTGAACTTATATACAAGTTTTGGGACAGACAAGCATTTAGCAGAAACAGTGCAACCCTAAATAAGACCACCCTTTTACTATTGCATATATGTTGTGCATGAGTGTCATCATTCAACATTTACAAACAAGAATTCTAACACACTTCGCATGTAGAGCCAATGATAAAATAAGTGTGATATGCCAAACAATAATTCACAGCTTTGAAAGCGCAGGGAAAATGTGTGATAGCTGACGTCATTTGTTACTGGTAAATGACGTCATTCATGGCGTTAGACGGTGTAACGTCGTTTTTACGCTTGAAAGACGTTACAAATACATGTAAACGTATGCGACGTGGTCTAAGTATTGGCGGGAGTTCTTCAGTGCAAAGGCGGAAAGTTGGAAGAAGCTGAAGACTTCAAATTTGTTTTCGCCGTTTAATGTGCATTAAAATCGAAATAGATCAGCCTCAGTGCGTGATTTGTTGCGTTCTCAGCATCTACGATATGATTATTAGCCACGCTTTAGAAAAGCAGAACCAGAACGGAAAAACAGCAAGGAGTCTAATTTTAGTAACTAATATACACTGGCAAGCGCGCGCAAGCCAGTGAATATGACAATATATTGACTGGCCACGTGAGCGCTCTAAGCCAATGAAATTCAGTCTTTTTTCTTAGTTATATAATAAAAGGTTTTATCCGCTATTGTGACGGCAAAAGCCGAAGTTCACTCTTTTACCTTTACAGTGTATAAAAGTTATTTTCTCCAAATATTCTTGCTTCCAAAAAAATGAGATTAACATATGGCAAACAGCGAAACTAAGAAAATACATGCAAAAATGAGAACATTTTTGTTTTTGATGTTTGTAAATAGAACGCCTCGAGCTAAAAAGTTTCTGTATCAATAGGGATCGCAGTGGCTCAGTGGTACAGTGCTTGACTCGAGACCGATGGGGCCGCGGGTTCAAGCCTCACCGGCGTCACTGCGTTGTGTCCTCGTTGTGTCCCAGGAAGACCCGTCCCTTTATAACTGAAAGATTGTTGATGGGACGAAAAGAATCAAGTCAAACAAAAACTAGGGATCGCAGTAAATATAAGCTTTGTATAAAAAAAACATCATTTAATTTCATAATAACTTGGACAGGATGCGAAAACCCCAGTTTAATGCTTGAACATACCACTATTGCATGACTGGCTAATAAGTATTTCAAAATTACTTGAAGTAAGACAGTTGTCAGTTACTTGCGAAAGGGTGTGCCGCAGTAAGAGTTGGTGCTCAAGATTCGGTTAGTTGGCCGTCTCGTAATGACTATCGCTGATCATTGTCAGAGACGTCAATATCAAAACAAGTAAAAGCTCCCTTTGATCTTGTCCAGCATTCATTATTTGCACTAATAAAGATAATCTGTCTAAATCTGACACCGCATTATTAGTACCTTGGTTAAGCTTGACGAGTTGATGGATGGGTATACGCGAAAAACTTGTCAGTTTTCGACTCCTGATAAAGCAGCCAAATGATGAGCCATGTCTTAGAAAATTTAATCCTGACGTATTCAGCTGGACGGAGCTCTAGATGTTAGTTTGTGTCTTCATCTATGTCCATACTTTGTGTATGTGAGCAGCGAAGGCTCTGGTGAGCCTGCGATATTGTGCAGGCTCACCAGATCCTTCGTTGCTCAACAGTGCGATAAGTTCCAGACCTAATTGCAGATCATAGCATATACATGACATTGATACTGTGAACAACTAAATTTTGATCAGCCCTCGTAGAATGGCAACTTTTCTGGCGTTAGAAATTCTCACAGCAGTTTTGAATGTTTCTTCCCTTCAAATCTCAACAGCTCTGACAATAAGACTTGAGTGATTTATTTTCAGGTGTATGATGACAAGCTCTACAAATGGAAAACATTGCAGGTGGGTATGTTTTTGTTCCTTATCCAGTTCTCGAAGGTAAACAAATAGCAGCGATGGCGCTGAATGTGATAAACGGATGCACATGCTTGCACTAGCATTCGTTGGCACTTTGTAACTGGTTTAATTTATATTATGAATAACAATTATTGATAGATAGATACATGAAAAAAGAAAACAATACTAGGTGAGTTTCTTTTGATATCAAGTTTTACCAGGCAAGGCTTCGAGGATGCACGTTGACTGCATCTCACTTTCATGTCAACACGTGGCCTTACGCTTTATGACGTTGAATCGACGTTTTATTACTTATTCCATATGAATTCATGCTTTAGATTGTCAAATCTTTAAAGTTTTGAATAGATGTGAAACCTTCTTGTCTCCTCTATGGAAGCTTTTGTGCATCGTGTTACAGTTTCCAATCTGATACAATGCACTAAGCTTTTTGCGCATATAAGTTGATATCAATATCTTTGGTTCTGACGCATTAGTCCCTGGTTATTTAAGAAATAGATTCGCGCTCGCAGTGATTTGTTGCGTAATATATCACTGGCTAGAGGTCAGTCGTTAAAGTGAATAAATCATGAGCGCGAAGCGCGAATGATTTATCCACTTACGACTGACCGACAGACAGTGATATATTAAGCAACAAATCACTGCCAGTGCGAATTTATTTCGATTCTAACATACAAAAAGATTAAAAATATGAACGAATCCCTCATAGTATATTACGATTCCACCATCTTGAACAGACTGTCAGAATTTCCCGCAACTCTTGTTTAGACTGAAACGCGTATTTTTACGTACATTTTGACTGCAGGTAGTTGTAAAAACGACGTTACGCCGTCTATTGTCAACGTTACAATGCCATATGTGATAGATGACGTCATGAAAATTAAACTGGCGACCGAATGACGTCACGCCGGTCCGTGTCCAGTCCGTGCAGTGATTTATCATTCAATAAATCACTGAGTTTAACCATTGGCTATATAGGCGAGGTGTGTTAGAATTCATGATATGTATGAGCAGGCTGGTATTCTTACCTGATCGCAAATCACCAAGACAGTTAACACACTGGTAAATGTATATGTTGATTTGGTGGTATTTACGCGTATTGCCCGTACTTCATAGACCGGAAGTGGTAGATATTGATGTTAATACTATATAGAAGAACATGCCATATGTCTAAAGGACTATAGAATTAGTTCATTTTTAAGTATTCAGTATGTGCATGGCGATTTATGTAAGCGTTTAGGAATATTTTCGAGTACCGATCTGCATGATCGGTACTCGAATCTATTCCTAAATGCTTACATAAATCGAAGTACCGGCAATACGCGTAAATACCACCAAATCGACATGTACATTTACCAGTGTGGTTAAGGCTCCCACTTGACCATCAGTAAACATGTCGATCAACTCTATGCCATGGCTTATGTTTGGATACCTCGCGTTTCTAGAATAAGAATAATGAGACTGCTGATTAGACTAAATGAGGATCCGACAGGTGTGTTAGCGTAGTGTTAATGATGTGCTATGACTAAATTGGCACAGGTTAGAAAAAGTTAATATGCCAAGAAAGAGTTGCTGCCCCACGCAAAAATGCATTTTGCATAAGTATGTGAATGCAGGAACTAGAGCTTGAATAGTTTTTGTATAGTTATACGAAAAAAGAGCAATGTCCGATCAGCGAATCATCCAAAACCTTTCTTAGCAACATTTTAATACTATATTGTTCATAGACCCCAAAGTTCTGGATTTGCTCATTTCAAGAAATGGGTTGGGTGTCTGGTGTTTTGCGTGTATTTCGTGATGTTTTTTGTTTGTTTGTTTGTTTTTCGGTTGATGTTGTTTTTTATTTATATATTTGAGTGGATGTTTGGTTTGTTTTCAAAAGAAGTCTTTAATGAATACCACCAGACTGTCAAACAGTTTGGTTCTAGATCAGACCTGACAAAAATGGTAAGGCCGACAAATAAAGAAAATACTATGTTGAAGTTTATCAGTGCTTCATGTTGTGGCCGCGACGACCCAGGTTCTGTTGGTTTAAACATATTTTATTTCAGAAACGTACATTGAACCATTATAATCATCTCTTAATACAAAGTATAGGGTTAGAACGAAAGTAATACCACTTATATAGTTATTCTCCTAGGTGCTACACATTGTAAAAAGTAGGCAGGTTAAACAAGGGTTTTCTACTCTCTGGAAAGCATTAAGAGTTCAGCTCAGCCAATCATTACCCATGTTTGTTTGTAAATCTACTAGTAGCCAGCTAATCCCATTGTAACCATATAGTGAAATTTTGGAGCACTTTACAAGTTATCTTCTGAATTAAGCCATGTTACAGGGTCGCGAAGGGTCTTCCTACTTTAATATAGAACAGCTTGTTATCATGCATCTGTAAACAGGTGATGAAAGTAAATAGTGTCGCCACTTATTAGAGACCCACATTATATGGTTTCTCATCAGCTGGGTCTACACTGGTTGCTAGTGAGCCTTCTATGAATGGACGCTAGACACATGTGTGTACCTACAAATGAAATACGATTCAATGTTGATAATATAAGGTTGCAATACTTTGTAAAATACAATTTATCTAAAAATAATCAAAATCAAATAAAAAAGAGATGAATACCAAGGGAATCCGTGATGACCTGGTAACTCTCCTTGGTTTAACTTTGTAAAGAAGTTGTTTTTGTTTTTTTTTGTTTTTTTTTTTGTTTTGTTTTTTTTTTCGATTTCAAGCAATTGCCTAGACTGCTGGTTACAGCAGCATGAAAAGAGCCAATATATACCCGGCCATGGTGTCTGCAAAATGTTGGACTATACTATGCCATACTTTTGTCGCTATGTAGTACCCCATGAAAAATCATAAGTGGCTATAGGCTTCCATAGAAATACTGGTAGGGACCCCTTGAGAAGCAATTGAACCCCAAATTGCTTCTCAAGAGAGGTTCGTAGGGCTCTCTATAAAAATCCTGGTCACACACACACACACGCACGCACGCACGCACACACCTCTGACGGAATTTTCTGGATCCGCACATGATCATCGTTCACCTGTTGTATAGTGGTGACTCCTAAACGAATATTTTGGCAATTAGTGAAGACTCAGACTCAGATGAAAGTCTACGAGTGTCATCAGGGTCTACACTGTTTTCTAAAGCAAAAATGACCTTCAGTGAAGGGGATATTGCATATTGCTTTCAAAAGCTCCTACTTGTATGATTTTTTTCCTGTATCAAGGAGACAGAAACCTTAAAACTGCATAGTCTGTAACTTTTGATCTTCTTATTTTAAAAATAGTGTTTTAATTTTTCTAAAACACAGTAAAAATATTCAAATTTAGGTATACATTTTACCATTTTCGTAAATCTTAACAAGTTATCACCATCAAAACATCTGCATTTATGTTAAAATGCAACGGTCTAGAACTATTGGATGGACGCAAATAATTACCAACAAGAGAAAAAAACACCTTTTTGATAAGATAATTCACTTTTCCACGCAGTTTTCAGCTGTACTGAACATTTTTATTGTGAAAACATAGCTTAATTCTACTTTTACAAATGATTTAAAAAGAAAATAAAAAATTTCGAAAAATGTTCATAGTTACAGAGTATGCAGCTTTAAGTCATATTGTTGTATGAACAATTTATACATCTCATATAGATCACTTTACGCCCCAACATACAGCTTTTGAGCAACCGACAACATGCTTATCAGTCGTGCTTTAGTTACTTCCAGGTTTTATACCGTTTGCAATATTGTGACACGCTGTGTGAACTTTAGAGAAAAACATTTGCATGAACATGAACTGCAATTATCCGACTACAAAAAATAGAAGTATTTTTGTCCAAATGTACACATTTCTGGTAGAAAAAAATATTTTTACAATTTTTGCTTATGAATTTTTCATGTTAAAAAAAATGTGAATAATACCAGAAATATATACATTTGGGTGGAATTTACTTTTATTTATTGTAGTTCGATAACTGTGGTTCTTGTTTATGTTAACATTTTTATCTAAAATTCACCTAGTATGCCACAATATTGCAAACGGAATTGAACCAGGAAATGACTCAAAAATGACCGATAAGCATGCTGTCGATTGCTCAAAAGCTGTGTGTTCGGGCGTGAAGTGATCTATGTAAGATGTATAAATTGTTCATATAACAATATAGCAAAACGTATCCGTCTCCTTGATGAAATAGCCATTTTTGTTTATACAGGAAACATTTCATACAAGCAAGATCTTTTGAAAGCAAAATTCCCTGAAAGAAACACAATTTCATTTGGAAAGTATAACCCGAAACCCTCAATATATACAATGGACCATCCCAAGTTTATTGTATCAAACTCAAGTTGCATTTTTTAAAAAGATAAAAGAAGGTATAGCAATTTAGCCACAAATAAAAACAAATATTTTTTTCCTTAGAGGGGGGTCCGTACCCGATTGTCTCTGCTCAACTCGCAGGCGACTGATCGTGTTTCAGTAGTGGGTAAAACAAGTCTTAGAGACCTAGCAAACTCCGACTCTCATCTACATGCTGGGTACTTTGGCATGCATTTTTGATGTCTGCTGATTTTTAAATTACTTTTTTAAAAATAAAACAATCATTCAGGAATACCACCAGACTGTACAGACCGGGATTGATATTTTGTTATGAAAATGCTAGCTTAGCAGTGATAGCCGTGATCGTATAGTGGTTAGTACTTCGCGTTGTGGCCGCGACAACCCAGGTTCAAATCCTGGTCACGGCAATAAGTTGTGATCGTCACTGTCGTGGCACAACTGAGCAATTTTATTATCTAAACATTTGGAGACCAAAGTGGATGTTTTCTTGTTCCTTTTACCGTTTTTTTTTTTTTTTTTTTTTTTTTTTTTTTACTTTCTGTTTTTATGTCTTAACTCTTTGCCTACAGGGAAAATTTTTGCATACTTTTATGTCGTCTGCTGATTTTTTTTCAAAATAAACTTTTTCAAAAAATTCTCTCGGTAAAACCATCAGAGTGTCAAACAGTTTGGAACCAGATCAGGGCCGACATTTTTTCGGGTCTGATCTGGGTCCAAACTGTTTGCAAACAAGAAATACCTTTTAAAAATATATTTGGCTGCATTTCAAGTGTGGAATTTGTTATTATATGTATTGCTGTTTGCTACACTCTAAAGTTCACACCTGCCGAGAAAAAAGTAGAAGGTGAACTTACTATCAATTTCTCTCAATCCTCAAAATATAGTTAATACTCTTACAAATCAAAACAGCACCATAGCTAAACATAAATAAAAAAATACTTAGGAGAAAGAATAACGAAAGAAGTTGTAATTATAAGAATTGAAAGATGTTCTGCGTTTCACTGAGGTATGAAATGTCGTTTAAATAACATCTAATTTTTGCATGATAACCTTCACTTTCAATTCTTAATAAGAACATCCTCTTTGAATGTAACGGAAGCCTCATGCGAGCTATATAAAAGGTTTGCAGACGACATTTTAATTTTGTTTTGGAATTTAATGGTATGAAATATTGGATTACACTTAGAGGTAAGAAACTTTTAGTGAAAAACGTGAATTTTCATGATTTAACTATGTTTTACAACAGTGGCCTCTCTGATTGGCATCGGAATAAATGTATTGGTCTAAAAATAGAAGTCTACTTACTGATTCGTTGGTATTTGCAATAGTATTTTGGCTGCTTCAGTCTGTATCCCTAAATTTTACAAATTTTCTATGAATGCTGTCCCGCGTAATGAGTTTGTATGGACAGTCTGGTATTTTTCCTATTTTAGGAGGTACTATAATATGCGTTCATTCCTGATTGGTTGAAATTTAGAAAGGGAAAATGGTAGCAGCCGAAAAAAAAACAGAAGACGACATAAGCCTCACTATATTGCTGGATCCAGACATGACGAATAATAATTGTTGCAAAGTGTTCGACCCTGCAATATATGGTTTATCATTAACAGGGTCTACACTGGTTGCAAGTGGATGGTTTATGATAGGACGCACATGCGTGTTTATATTTGGCATGCCAAATAAAGGAGGTTAAGAGGTTTGATCAGTCAACGTTTCATGGGTTGCCACACAACCCTTTACAACAAACACGGAGAAAATGCATGCGTAACAAGATATGCTGAAGAAAAAACAGCAACTTAGGCCTCACCTGTAGCTTAATATTAAAAAAGTGATGTCACAATCACACACTGCAGACCAAACGACGGCACCGGTACTGTGAGGAAGAATCACAACAGCCACATGACCTTGAGAAGACAATGAAAGTCAAACAAACAGGTCCCGTGATTTTAAAATCTGTTCTATGCTCAACTAAGCTGAGCACAAAATTTATCCTGTTCATAAATGTTAAAATGCCAACAATTGTTGGAATTTTAATATTCATCTGCTTGGTAAATGCGACATCTAAGAGACTTAAAGCAAGAAACTTCTTCATTTGTCGGTTTTATAGTTGGTATGAGCAGTTGATATTTCGTGCTCATTTGAGCTGAGCATGAAAAAAGTTTTATAACCGCAGGGTCAGCTCTCTCCTTACCAGCTAATTTAGTTGCATGCGAACAACAAAGACGCAAAACAGACTACGCTTCCGTGCAGTTTGATCAGTGTATTTGTTGTTTTGCTCTCTGGAAAAGTGGCATAGCTTGATTAGCTTGCTGTATGCATTTTCATATTCTAGATAGTCTCTGTTACTCAGCAGGCAGTATTGAAACTAATCAGGGACAGGGTTTCTCGACGCGAGAAAACCTGTCTTCGGTGTTTCAGATCAGGTCATACAGCAATCAGCCTGCTAAGCTACAAAGACTAGCTAGAACAGAGAAATTTTCACTCGGAGCAAGTTTTGAAATGATACTTTCCAATAAGCGAATAACAAAGGCACTGATCAGACTGCGCGGATGCGCAGGCTGGTCTGCGCTTTTGTTATTCGCTAACCCCCGAAGACAGGTTTACTCGCATCGACGCGGATATTATTATGATATTAATCAAGTGATTTCGTATTGGCGTAGTTACAGTTCCTCGGTCAGCCGTATTGGCCCCGAGGCCATTAATAACAAATTTTTTGATAAACTGCTTATAATACAATATAGCATTTTTAGGCATTATGTAATCTATTTGACCTCAGCTTAATACAGTAGACCTGATACCAATACTGCTGACCTCAAGTCGATATTGATTGACCTTCGACCTAAACAGAAATGGCAACGTACGGACACCTATTGAGTAGCTAGATAATAAAAAGGTCTTATAACTTTATCCACCAATTCTTGTGATTTATCTGCTCTTTTATAACAGTCCGGTCGCAAAGGATAGCATTACTTAATTGTACAAGAAGAAGGCAAATATTAGATATCATCCGATGAAGGAGATTAAAACCACATGAATCAATGATGACATGACCACAATAATCCATGATGACATGACCACAGGAATCCATGGAGACATAGTGAAATACTTGGCGAGGATTATCTTACCAATGTAAAGAAGTGATTTACTGAATTGCAAGAAGCACACAATTAAAAAAAATAAGTGTAATTTCACATCAAAGTGATGGCAGATGAGTTGCCACCCACCTTTACCTCCTAAAACAATAATTGAGCCTCATCGCGAGAAACCCGGTCTTCAAGGATTTGCGAACAACACAGGCGCAGACCAGCCTGTGCATCCGCACAGCCTGGTCGGCGCCTTTGTAATTCGCTTTTTGGAAAATTTTATATGTAAACTTGCTATTGGTGAAATTTCAATTATCTAGATTGTCTCTGTAGCTCAAATTATGCCCTTGGGCCAAAAATGGCTCCGTCCGGGAGATCACATTTTTTACATAGGCTGATAGAAGAAAAACATAAAAATTCTTCTGGTCTGAAACCACAAGGCCTAGATCCTTTTTGTTTGGTATGTAGCATCACATAAAACCTCTACGATTTTTTTCTTCAAATTATGCTAACGGAGATGAAATGGCTCTTCCCAACGGAAAACATAAAAAGTCGTCTTGTCTGAAACCACAAGTCCTAGAGCCTTGATATTTGGAATGTAGCATAACATAGTAGACCTCTGCGATTTTTTTTCAAATTATTCCAGTGGAGCTAAAATGGCTCTGCCCCAAGGTAACACATTTAGGGAAAGCATAAAAACAGTCTGTAACCACAAGACATAGACATAGAGCCTTGATATTTAGTATGTAGCATCACATAGAAGACCTCTATAAATTGTTTGACATAATGCCCCTAATGGAGCTTAAATGGCTCTGCCCCACGGTCACACATTTAGGGAAACATAAAAGTCGTTTGGTCTTTATTGTCTTAAACCACAAAGTCTTGGTATTTGGCACGTGGTATCACCTTGTAGACCTCTACCAAGTTTGTTTAATTTATGCCCCTGTGACCAAAAAATGGCCCCGCTCCAGAGGTCACATGTTTAACATAGGCTCTATATAGGGAAAACATGAAAAATCTAGGCCTAGAGGCTTAACTTTAATTATAATTTCCATGGATGTTCTACACCCTGCTACTTTCGTCAACAGAATGGAAACTTTTCCATGTAAAGTTTTAATTATACTGCTGATAATCCGTTTGGAAGTGGCAAAAACAGTCATTTCAGGTGAGCGACGCAGGGCTCAACGACCCTCTTTTTTCGTCTTCAGCGTTGAACGGTTGCAAATCAATGTCATTACAAACAGTCGAATTAAAGCTGTATCACACCGTAATATTTAAATGTAAAGAAGAAGGCAAATATCAGGAATCGATACAATCAAGTACCACACCTGACCCGAGACACCATATGGGAAAGTGACAAAAATACAAAGAAACATCACACACAAGAGAGCAAAGCCCAGCAGGTGATCACAAGGATGCAAGGAACAGACAAGCCAGTATAATAAAGACAAAAGTGAAACAAAAATAACCAAAAGGATCCACATAAGAAGCACCGCCTTCGAACGGTCAGTACCAATCACTGGTGATCTTTTAACCATGTTTAACGGCCAAATTTTGTTTTGAAGCAAACAATTATTTCCAGCTTCCATTTAAAAACAGAAACATTGAAACGTGTAATATAGGTCAATGTCACTATGCAACAGTGTATACTCAATGAGTTGCTTATGACGATTACTGTACGCAAGGCTTGGTACTACAACTATAGGGTATATTCGGACAGACAGCTAAACCTTGTTAGTTTCATAGTTTAATTATTGGAATAAAAAATAAATTAACTAACCAAACAGTGAAATTCCTGATGAGACGGCTCATAAGGAGCCGTCTCATCTGGATTTCCACTGTTTGCAAATGTGTGTCCGCATTTGCCTGATGTCCGAACTTACCCAACTTTACCCTATCTACTGCACAGAAACGCGTTTCAGTGGCCAATCAAATTCATATAATATGAGTTATAAGAGATGATTTTTTTTTTTCGGATGATCATGGAAGGATGAACGCATGAACAGAACCAACTTTTTCAGAGGGCAAAACACATTTAGCCTGTTGATTATTCTCTCGTGTGTAGTCACCAAAATTCCTAATAAGCCTATGACGTTCATCTTTTCATGCACTTCCGATATATGAAATCCCTTTCTTAATTATACACTATCATGATCATCTTTAACGTTCAGCTGACGACAGCAGTATAAGAAATTAGACTTCGCACTTGATTCTCAAAATCATCACTTGCCTATGTTGCTATCGGAGACTGTGACAACATGTAATTCTGTACCAAACCATTGCTCGTTGCACGTGATAACGGATTGTTATTTTACACGTGCTTCCTTTGAAATAGGAACTTAAAAACTACATGCTTCTGACAGCATGTTGACTTTACACGTGCTGTCTTCCAATAATGGCCAGGGAGTGTCCTACAGACTGGGATAGGAAAGATATTGTGATATTTCAGAAATGTAGTATATTCAGGCCCTCCCAGGGGACGTTGGGAACATAGGGAAACAATGATATATATTTAAGTGGAGCAATGGAACAAATGATAAATTTTGATAGGGTACAGGAGAACAAGGGCATTTTTGGGGAACGCGGAACATAAAAAGCAATGGGCGTATAGGAAAACAGGGGAGCAAGGGAAGGGGTGCCCCCCTTGGAGGACCTTCATAGTAGACCACGTGATAAACGGGTACATTGCAACTTTTAGCTCTTTGCATTCTAGATTATTTTGCATGTTTTGTGGTCTGCTGAATTCTTTCAAAATAAACATTTTCAAAAACTTTCATGTATTCGAGAATATGACCATTTTCTTTTCATTTATTAACGAGAAATCAGTTCAAAATACTAATTAGAGAAAGTTGAGGGCTTGAAAAATAAAGAAAACCCCCGAAAACCGTATGACTAAAGAATATGAAAAATGCCATTTGTTACAATGTAGAAAATGGCGTTTATGCCTCGGTTACATTTGCTACGGTCGTCGTACGATTTATTTGTCTACGATTTTCTCTACGATTTTTTCGGCATCGTAGGCGGCTATAAGCTACGACGTATGCGGTTACATTACTTACGATCACCTTACGATTTCTTTCGGCGACAAACAAGAACAAACCTTTACAGAGACCTTGCGGATATCGTGCGACAACCGCAAGGTTATCGTACATTCTTGCATAGATATCTATTCGTATAGCTGTTTACACTCATTGTCAAATGAACGAAAATCCATGTTCAAATCAGGAGATTCACGTGCTGTTTGAACATGGGTCTGAACTTGAAAATACTTAAAATGAGCCCTGCATTATTTGCATGATGTTATATACGGAACGCATTGCGGACCAGACTGATCATTTTGCTGATGTTTTTGTTCGCGAAAACGTTGCGTACGGTTATGACGTAATGACGTTCGAAAATACACAGCCGACGCCATTTTGTTTAGTGAAATCCAGTGTAAGAAAATGGACAATTTAATGTTTTAGCAGCGTTTTCAGTGCGAATTGAGCTGGAATAAGGTAAAATATGCAAGAATAACGATCACAAATGTTTGTTTCATTGCATTAACACTTGCCAGGTCCCTCGGATGATGTTGAACACTCGACCTATCGGCCTCGTGTTCAACCAGCATCCTCGGGACCTGGCAAATGTTAATGCATGAAAAAACATGTGTGATCCCTATAATCATCGTGTTATCTTCACGACCTCCCTATAAATCGCACGATGCCCATACGATGACCTTGCGGAGGTCGCAAGGAGTCGGTACGCTGACTGTGAAATTGTCGTGTAATTATGTGCATGGATTTAAACGGCTATCCATGTTCATTTTTGCATTCCATTTGAACTATATTTCAAAGTCATGTGACCACATGTCGTGCTATGAAGAGGCTAGTGTTTTAGCTGAACATGGTCCCAAGGTATAGAACAGCGTGATTCGTTTTTGTTTATTTAATTGTCAATTTCTAAGTTCTGCAGTTTTCATAAAGTTTAAATCACAGAATATTAGAACCCCTTTTTATAGTACACTTTTATAATTCGAAAAGTATCACTTTAATTGAAAATATAAAGATGCTTTAATTGTATCAGCGTAGACTAAAACGCTCATTTTGGTTTTATTCAATTTAATCATCCACCAGCAACACATAAAATGTTCGTCATAAGCAAAATTGAAGTCGTTGCATGCGAACAACAAAGGTACTGACCAGAATGCGCTTTCTTACACCCGACCTGGTCAGCACATTTGCCATTCGTTTTCAGTAAAATACATTTTGTAGAACATTGATTAGCATGCGCGGATCCAGAAAGTTATGTCAAAGGGGGTCCAACTCAACTGTTTTTTTTTTGTTGTTTTGTTTTGTTTTTTAGTTGATAATGGGGAGAGGGGATCCAAATACCACTAAAAGCGGGGTTCATTATTGGCCCGCTAGCGAAACGTAATTTTAAATGGCGTTTCGCTGGCGGACCGATGATGGCCCGTTATGTAATGCTGGCTTGGTACATGTGTAGATTTGAGATTTTATATGGGATCTGGACCAGTACTGCTAAAAAACTATATTTATGTGGTTTTCCAGTGTGGGTCCATGCCCCCTGTCCCCCCCCCTCTGGATCCGCCCATGATTAGACTGCTTCCATCAGCAAACTGAACTGTGTCCATATTGAGTCACACTGAGTGGTGGTATTAGAGACATCGCCTGAAGATAAATATTGAAATGAAACAAACAGCTAATGATGTCTCCAGGAAATTGTTGACACGTCGCAAGGCGACCGCATGATCATCGTGCCATCGCCTTGGGGTTACCGCAGGATGATCGTCCGATGTCCGTACGATTTTATGGCCCCTGCAAGGGCATCGTGTGGCGACCTTGCGGGCTCCTTACGACTATCGCAAGAGTCTACGATCATTTTTGGGCTAAGATGACAATCTAAAACCCTGCGTTGTCCTCACGATCACCGTGCGGTGCCCGTACGGAGGTCGTACGATGTCACTGCGATGTGTCTACGGGCTACGGGCTTACGATTTTTTCAAATTTTTCATTGTGCGGAGTTAAACAAAATCGTAGAGGCCACGATGCCCGTAAATCCGTACGATGATCGCAAGGTCTCCCTGCGGAGGCCGCACGGAAACGGTGATTTGGACATCGTAGGAGCATCGTATACTCGTCGTAAGGCAAATGTAACCGAGGCATTAGATGGATTAATTTTGTCATAGTTGAGTTAACGCATAAAAGCATAGGGTTGTTTTTGAGGGACAATGGCAAACAGTGCAGATCCCGATCAGACGCCGTAGAACCCGGCGTATGATCAGGATATCCACTTTTTGCTCACGAAATGTTCTATTTAAGTTAGAATAAAATGGAAAATACCTCCCAACATCCCTTTAAACAAAAATAGACTGGTCCAATTGATAAGAAAGGGAAATTCCATTCGACTTAAATGGGTTACTTCGTGTCCGTTGTTTTATAGGCGTAGCTTTCATTAAGTAGTTACGCACGTGCGTAGGGAAAAATTGCACATTATGGAGAATTCACCTAGTACAGAAACATTGTTTTCCCATATTATAAAGGAAATTAAACTTTTTCGAATCCTCTCCCTGGGAGCAAATTGTCTCCCTTAAAGAGAAGTCTCAATTTTTAAAAAGGGACTTAAGTGATGAGAATCACTGGTCGTTTTAGTAGTCTCCCTTTGATGATCGATCTGGCTACGCTATTGGTAATGCTTCTCAATGGATTTTTTCACTATGAGTCCATTTTAATATCAGTGGTCTTCGACATTTTGCTAATTAAATGCTATGAATGTTGGTCTCCCGTACTTAGCCATACTGCTAAAATATCGTCAGAGTAATAATTTGCAGCCATGTTATCATAATTAGCACGCTTTTATTCGCGAACAAAATGACGTGGTCTCCTCGCTATTTTTTATCTGCAAAATTCACTCCTATATCATGCCGCCGTGGTGTCTTGTACACCTGGGGTCGCAGGTTCGATTCCCGGCTTCTTCATAAAGCCACTTTCGATGAGCCTTTGGGTGTTCCCGTCTTAAAACCAACCCAACCCGGCGGAGGTGATAAGCCACAAAAAGTTTTTTTCCCGCCGTGGTGTAGTGGATAAGCGCTATGCCTTGTAAACCAGGGGTCGTAGGTTCGATTTCCGGCTTCTCCAGAACCACTTTCGGTCGAGCCTACGGGTGCTACCGTCATGAAATACACATACAAAGTATAAACCACCCTGGCCCGGTATTTGCTACTACCCAGGGGAAGCCACAAAGGATTATTGACACTTGCTATGGGTAAATGCCTATGGTTTTCAGTGAAAATAAAGTTTGTCAATCGTCCCTTTCTTCGCCGTGAAGCTACCCTGACCTGAGTACTTTATGGCTGTGAAATCTATTTTCGATATTAAATGCTTCAAAGATGTAGAATTTGGGGTAGAACAATCAGTTTTACATTAAGATATATAGAAATCCGAAAACATTTTTTAAAATATCACCCCCCCCCCCCCCCGTGTGCCAGCAAAAGCTTTTGCTTGTATATGTGTTACCATATTTTACACATTGTATGGAAGTGGCTTGCTGGCACAAGGGGGAAAGATGTTCAGCAGCCCCAAAACCCAGGGCCTGAGCCCATAAAATGCCTTTTCTACCAAATAAGAAATTAATGACAGTTATGAAGTTCTCTAGAACCAACCTCCTAAATTGCTTTGTATTCTGTGCTAGTTTAATATAAAGTACTTAAAGATTAAAAGTAGAATTTGCAAGGTTTTATGCAATTTTTCATAAGAAAAAATCTCGCTGTTATTAAATGACACATTATTTTGCAAACGTCCTGTACTTATCTATTTGCATGCTAGGGAATTGTTCATGTTGTTATTTTCGTCTGCTGACTTTCATCAAAATTAAGTTTTTAAAAATAAACCACCCAGGACCACCATCAGAGTGTCAAACAGTTTGGATCCAGATCAAGAACGACATTCTGTTGGTCTTCATCTGGGTTCAAACTGTTTGCAAAAGGCTATAGGCAGACGTCAAAATTATTCACTGGCATGCAAAGAGTTATAACAGGTAAATACTTTAGTGTTCAATATATTGTCTCATATAGGGATGTACATGCATATGTATACCATAAATATTGGGACACTTTAAATACATTTGACATGCTATGCCCTTTAAACGAAGCTCATGTTATATTCAAAGGGTCTAGTTAGAAACAGTTTTACTTTCCAATGATAGGGAGCGCAGTGGCTCAGTGGTAGAGTGCTTGACTCGAGACCGAAGGGCCGCGGGTTCGAGCCTCACCGGCGTCACTGCGTTGTGTCCTTGAGCAAGAACATTAATCCTAGCTTAGTACGGTTCAACCCAGGAAGACCCGTCCCTTTATAACTGAAGACGTAAAGAAACAAATCAAACAAACAAACAAACAAACTTTCCAATGCTAAATGGGACACTTTCATTCCTTCAAAAATATCTATTTCTTTTGTTGAGCTTTCAGTTTTGTATTATTTACGGTACATGTAGTAAAAAAATGTACTGGTAACTTCTAAATTATCTCCCCAAAATCATTTTATAACAAAAATATTTTGTTTTTAAAACAATTTCATCAATTATCGTGATTCGTTAATACTCTGCATATGGTATGCTCAATAGATATCACCATGCCTACCAAATAAATCAAGAAAACGTGCAGAAATCACTTTTTAAAGCACTTTTATTTTCATGAATTTTCAGACCCCCTCCCCTTTCTACCCGTCATAACTCTCTAGTGCGTAAGAATTTTGAAAATATTTTGCTAGCTGGCTCTTGCCATTAGATTCACCTATTGCACTGATACTACATGCACCACACTAGAAGCTCAAAAGCAGCGTTCTGGGTATCAGAAAAATAGGCGTATAAGGCCCAAACCGTCAATGATCATTAAACGTTTGTATCATGCCATGTTGAGTTTGATGTATGTCTAATACTGTATGGAATCGGTCCAGCACCGTGAGGAACTAAGACAGAGAACACTAACAGCCTTAGACAGTAAGAAAACAACTAAAGATCTCTTCATCAGCGAGATGATTCCAAAACTAGAGAGGTCCATACTTACATGGACTTTTCCATAAAGCTTAAGCGTGCGTGTGTGTGCACGCGTGCGTGCGTGCGTGTGTGTGTGTGTGTGTGTGTTGATGCTTTACGTCCTAGCCAACAATTTTCGATCATGTCGGTCTTCCTGGGTTGAACCAGTACTTAGCAGTGGATTGAAACTGTTTTCTCAAGGACACAACGAGTCCCGAACTAGCTACCTTTCGATCTAAGTCTGATACTCTACCTTTTATACCACTGGTCCACTGCGCCATCTGAAACCAGTTGTCGGACTTTCATCAATTTTACGAAGTGATCAAAGACAGTTCTAGTTGCGCATATTTCCCCTTACCAAAATGGCAGTGGGAGTGGTAGAGTGCTTGACCCGAGAGCGATGGGCCGCGGGATCGAGCCTCACCGGTGTCAATGCGTTGTGTTCTTATGCAAGAAACATTAACCCTAGCTTAGTACTGGTTCAACCCAGGAAGAACCGTACCTACATAACTGAAAGATTGTTGATGGGACGTAAAGAATCAAATCAAACAAAAACAAAAATGGAAGCCCATAGATCTGGTAATTAAACATTTTTTTTTATTTTAAAGTATTATTCTATACATATAATGATACAATATATGGAATTATCCCTTTTCGTATTTTAAGGGGATGCCGGTCATTTTTATAAGATGATGTTTCCTTAGCAAACAGTGCAGACCCTTATGAAATGCCGCCTTATACAGCATTTCATCTGGGTCATCACTGTTTACCAAAGTTCCCCTTATAACACTGGTAGGATTAACATGGTTAATACCGATAATTAATAAGAAAATCTGCGGCCAGTACCGACAGACTTAAACCACATGCAGTAATCGACATAACGGTAGGGTCATCCTAGGTTAAGTCCGGCCACTGACCGCGACTGACTAGGTTAAATACTGACCAATACATACACATACGTACTGATATATCGAGAGGCTGTTCGGATTAAAACCAGCCTTGTCGCCATACCAAAAGGCAAGAGGGAGAGTTTCTGCTGTAAAGCAAGGCAGCTGGTACATTTAATTTCTGAAGACCCGAACCGAATTTCTCAGTCAGGAAAAGCATGTACCCGATCAGCCTACTCCTAGAGGAGCAATCTGATCAGGGACTTATTGTTGGCTATCTTCAGTAGAATCTTTTATTTATAATGGGTTCATCAACTGAGTTTTTTTAGATGTTTGTCTGCTAGTGTCGTTTATTAACCCTTAATGCGCCAATCACAACAAAAGTCGTCTGCTTTTCACGTCTGCTGAAATGATATAGAAGCCTCTATGGCAAACAGTGTGGACCCAGACCAGACTGCTCCTATAGGAGCAGTCTGTTCTGGGTCCACGCTGTTTGTTTCTATACTTAATTTGTCAGTAATGTTAGACAATTATATGCAGCAGACGACTTCAGCAGACGACATTTTCAGATGAATTTTTTCTTGGCGCTTTAAGGGTTAATAATAACATCTGCAAGCAGTTTGGGCCCAGATCAGGCCCGACGCTTGGTCGGGCCTGATATGAACCCAATCTGTTTGACACTCTGATGGGATTTTTGAAAGAACGTTTCAACAAAAAAATTATAACATATAATAAAACATGTTATAAGGGGTGGTTTGTAGAAGTTTATGATTGATAGAAAGCGTTAAAGCAGAATGGTTTGAGTAAAATGGAGTGAACATGATTGACAATGCCATCGGATTATCAAACATTTGCAAATGACTTAAAGTTTCAGTCTAGAACATATTTAGTTGAAGAGTTTGGAACATATTTTCTTTCTCAATAAACTGCCAGACCCTCTTTCGAGTATTATCGGCAGGTGTACTTTGTACACTCCGGGTTGCAGGATGAAAGCCTACAAGTAACCATATCTAAATTACCGTAGGGTTCTTTAACCTGCACAGGGTGTGACTTTCCCTGCACAGGGGACATCCAATTAACGTCCCGATCCGAAGGACGATGCATTTATCTAGCGTCATCCCTTCAAATGACACTAGAGAAAGCGTGTTCGGACACCGAAATTTTTCTCGCCACGAGCGGGAATCGAACCTGGGACCGCTAGCACCAGAGGCAAGTGCCTAACCACTGAGCTACAACGCTTTCATATTTATATCGCAGTAAAGTTAAAACTGTCTCCCCTACTTTGCCTTATGGACGTGTCTGACTTTCTATGCATTAAATTACAAAATCAGACTATACCAGTGCTTAGTATTAGTGTTATAGTTTTCTTCTGTTTGTGGATCCTGCCAACAAGACAGATATTTGTGTCCTCATCATTAAACATACAGTTGTATATATCCCGCAATCGGTTGAGTGTCACCAAAAAGAGCTTTCAAAACAATCCCTTTGATTCATACATAGCGACAGGAGGCTTATATTTAAACATGGAATGGCGTGGAAGCATAGAGTAAAACGGTATTGAGAGGTGTGTTTTGCGTATTTACTTATTTATAAGTTTGTTGTTTATTTATTATTTTCATAAGTGAAATCCATAGTCACTTCTCCAAGAGGTCTATGTGACAGAGAAACTAAAGACAATACTCCAAATATAGCACTCCACTCCACTCCATGCTCTACTACACTCCATGTTTTACGAAATGCATACTTATGTATGACAAGTAGACACCCACTTCTTATATAAAAAAAATCATCAGTGGGTCGCAATTGTTTGCTGGGAAAATTCCTTTAAAAAGTATCTCTTTAATGAAAAATCAATACTTGTTATATACAGTCTTCTATGAAAATCAATATTTGTCCGCGGGATACTATCCATTCCTATCCATCCCCAGTCATGCATTTGGCGGTGACAGGAAAAAAACTATTTTCGTGGCGGTGATGTTTTCGCATTGGACATTTATTTGCTTCGATTTGTATCTTCAGCCTGGGTCAAACCGATGTGACATTATTTCCGCGTATCACGTAAATATTTAGACTAATCATTCTTATGCTATCTTCTCTGTTTATTCATGTTCTCTGTCTGTAGGCATACTGTCAGTCTGTTTTTACTTGTTGTTTTTTTACATTTTTTTGCTCTTATTTTCTAATACATGATAAAATGAAAAGTTCGATTCTGTTTTAATGGTGGCACGAAAAATTTAACCACACCTACTGCTAAATATAGAATGACTGACGGCACACAATGATTGACAGAAAAGTGAATACATATTGGTGCTATAGAGATGGGTGCTATATAATACTAGTTTGAGCATGTGTCTGTAAATACCGTCTTTGAATCCGTAGTTATACTTATGTACTTATCAATAAGTTCGCCCAGAAAAAAATATAGCTGGTATCAGACAAACTGCACAGGTAAAAGATCTTTTTTCTCCGTGCCGCGGTTCATATAGACCATGAGTGAAGACCGTGTGTCTGTTTGTTCGATCTGTATAGTTATTATTTTTACGAGCACAGTGTATGAATGTAACGTCCAAAAGGTTGACGACCCATAAAAGTGACATTTATGTAGGCCTACTTGCTGTTATGTAATGCGGCCAGCTTAGCAACCATGATTGAACGTCAGTTCTAACCTGGTTCCAAACCGTTTAATTCTGCGACAGTGTTCCTGAAACTATTTTTTTTTTTAAAGTTGATTTTGAAAAAAAAATCAGCAGACGGCAAAAATGCATGAACAAATTGCTCAGTAATCCAAGTTTTCAGGCTGACCATCAACTGGCCGTAATGTGCACGACTTTGGCGAACCTAGATCTAAGAAACAGTATGTACAGCTCTGACCGAGCCAAGAAAGGGCGAGGAATCATGATAATTGGTGATAAATTGCAGTTGAGGTTATACATTTCGACCAAGATTTGTAGGAGTTCTCTTTCTTGCTGTAACCATGACTGAAACGTGCGATCGTTGAGAAAGGAAATGATATTACTTGACTTTTCGCTTACTGTAAAGGCGGCAACTTTGATATTCATATCACATATTATTAATAATTTGGTAAAGAGTTAATACGCTTTTTGAGCCGCGCAAACGTGCGTGCATTTCGTGAAAGTCCTAACCGTATACACACTGAACTCACATTTATTAACCCTTAAAGCGCATAATCACAAAATGTATGTTTTTATCGTCCACTAAACTATTTGAAGTCTCAAAGATAAACAGTGTGAACCCAGATCAGACTGCTCCTGTAGGAGCACTCTGATCTGGGTTCACAATGTTTGCCCCCCTGCTTATGTTAGATGCAGTTATTTTGCTGGCGTTTTAAGGACTAAATAATTACTGATGTGGTGGCACAAGATGATGCAGCTACTTTTGAAAAAAAAAACACGCCTCCTTTTCAGTTTTTACCTATGCCTAAGGTGGACTAGTCCTAATTACGCATTCATGAGGCGCCACCTTTACAGTAAGCCAAAAGTCAAGAATTACTTGACAGTCTATTATCTCTTCTCAAATACGTGTTTTCATTCCTATGATGCTATTTCGTTGAGACATTTGAATTTAACGCTGAGGCTGAATTGAGGGTTTGATTGCAAGTTCTGTCTTTTAGAAAAACAAAAACAATTGAATTATGGAAATACCAGTTCAAGTACCGCTATTCAGGGCATCAATGGCACGAAAATATCTGTTGTAAATGTCCCCCTATGTGTAAAAGTATCATATTACTGGTAAATATTCTCAATTGTTATATTGCACTGCACAGTCTGTCAGACTTGAGGGAGGTACTGTGCTTGGGTTCCCATGAGTCTTCTGATGTACCAACCTTGAGTATACTTCATAAGAGTTAGTTCCGTTTCCTCTTTTCAAACATAATACTCTCCAGTTGTTAACAAGGGCAGTGTGTGTTTTCTGCTTGGGGTTGGAGTTGCAGTGTTGCACAAAAAATCACGATTAATTTGTTTGATTTTATTCTTTACGTCCCAGTCAACAATCTTTCATTGATGTTGGGACGGGTCTTCCTGGGTTGACCCAGTACTAAGCAAGGAATAATGTGTCTTGCTGAAGGACACAAAGCAGTGACGCCGATGAGGCTCGAACCCGTGGTCCTTCGGTAACGAGTCAAGCACTCTAACACTGAACCGATGTGCTCCCTTAAAAAAGAAAAAAAAAACGATTATTAGATATTAGACTGTACCACGGTTCTTAACCCTTCAAGCGCCAATCATGACTGCAGCAGACAACAAATTTTGCGACATCTTTGCTAGTTTTTGACAAAAATAAGGCATTATATTTCATGCAGACGATTCTCATTAGTATCATTCCTTTAAAAAGCAGCAATATTTGAAATTGTCGTCTGCTGCAAATTATAGGTGGCGCTTTATGGGTTAACTCTTGTCTGCAAGTGTCGTTTGCTGGAAATCTTTGCAAACAGTTTGAGCCCAGCATGCAAAGAATCAATCGATATAAGCTTCTTATCTGGTCATATAATATATACTTATATATTATATACATATATCACAGGTTTAGATAAACAAAAAAAAATCAGCGTAAAATTGTAAATATTTTCTTGCCCATCAATTCTAACATATGTTTTGGGTGCTCAAAAGAACCGTCTCATTGAGACGGTTCTTTTGAGTACCCACAACATATGTTTTGGTTGAGAAATAAGAAAATTAAATTTTCGTTTCGCACTCTATCTAAAGTCCTGATATATTATTTAATTAATTAGATGTATTTGCTGGATGATGACGTTCTCTAAGCTTGACAAACAGATTTTATCGGATTTTGGCATACTTATTATAATAGTTTCGCGAGAAAATGGCTTGTTTCTAAAATTCCTAAAACAATGGAACGACCTTCACCCTATAATCGTTGTCCGATATTATGAATGACCAGTTAATGAGAGCTTAATTAGTTCAAGCCTGACAGTGGTCGAACCCATCAACCCATCTTGGAAACGTATGGAACATTCATGGAACAAATTGCGTCTTCGAAACTTTTGTAAACTTGTGAGTTGTTGCTTAATTAATAGCCTATTACAAGAATTGTCGTCTGCTTGATGACCTTTACAAACAGTTTGGACCCAGATCAGGAATTAAAACAATATGACACTCTGATGGTACTCTGGCGACAAAAAAAAACATGCAAAAATAACAAATAGACGAAGAGTTAAGAATACTGTATAATTATAGAAAAAAATGCTTTTTGATGGAATTGCACGACCTTGAGTCTGCTTTATAATCACTACATGAGTCTGTCCGTCCCTTAGTGAAAATGTTCATAACTCGTGAACCACACGTATATTTTGATCACATTTTGCATACATATGCATATCAACATTCCCTGACCACTGGCATGCGAACCCACCTTTTTTGATGGACGATGATTTGCCGAGCATCAGTCCAGCCTGCTGTGGTCAGTTAGTGAGAACCCTCACAACTCTTTAGCCTTATGGGATATTTTGATCAAATTTTGCATATGGGATATTTTGATCAAATTTTGCATACTTATTTACTTTTATATTGTCCAGCCACTGGTAAACATAACGGTGATGAGGGTTTGCCGAGCATCATTTTGGCAAATTGAGTTTTTTTAGTGAAAAGGCTAAAAACCCTTGAACCGCATAGTATATTTTAATCAAATTTTGCATACTAATAATACATGTTAACATTATCGAAACACAGGTATGCCTAACGGTGACTAGGCTTCGCAAAGAATGTTTTCTGCATAAATCCCAAGACTCTTGCATACATTGTACAATGTAATTGAATTAGCTCCCTTGTTGCAAGGATTTATGTAGTAGTCCCAGGTTAGGATCAATAGCTCTGGTCCAACTTAGTCATAATTTACGGTGAAATCTGTAAATTTTGGCTTTGTGTGACAGGAAAATTACAAGTATTTAAGCGTCTTGTTTATTTTTAAAAAGCTGTTATTGTGTCGTGGTTTTCTGTTATATTCGTGAATTTTCGTTATAAAATTTATAGTACGAAAGAGGGCAAACATCAGGAATACAATCAAGTACCACACCTGACCCAGGATACCAATGGGAAAGTAACAAACTCAGAATTAGACATCACAAAAAGAGCCAAGAGGTCAGCCCTATCCCAGCAGGTGACCACAAGGCAACAATAAACAGACGCGCTCGAAAGCATAACAAACATACAACAGAAATAACATGAATGATCCACAAAAGAAGTACCGCCTTGGAACGGTCAGTAAAAATATTTCACTGGAGGGCTTAAACCGGTTTCATGGCGTATTTCAGATGTGGATCAACACACATAGATGTTTGGTTTGCATGAAAGACCCCTAACAAATCAATGCATCATCTCCTAGAACATATAAATTAAGATATGAAAAGGAGATAAAGCAAAGATAAAGACTCAACAGTAAATAAAACAGAATACCGGAGCAAAAGAAATCCAACAGGTAAACCCCGGTTGGCCAGGCAACAGCCAAAGCATCAGGCCCCTACTATCTCATCAATAGATAAGTCTTTAAGTCGGAACCGTTATAGAGTCTGAAGTCCGACCCACCGGATTGCAATTAAAGAGGAAAGCAATGCTTATTTCAGGGATAATTGTGTCTGCATATCTTGAAACCATTAATAAAAAAGTATATATATTCTTAAGCCAATGTTGTAAACTCAACTTCCTAAAGCTTACGTGGGTGCATAATACGCGCTCTATATGTCAGGGGCGGCGACATCAGAACCGAAAATTGTAGTAGTAAACTCAACTTGAATCTTTCAGTTCGGCTATCCGAACGCTGCTTCCTAACAGCCCGCTTTCGTATCGACCCGATTTCAGAATGGCTATCCGTTCTCCTTTTCGGCTACCGAGCATTTAAATACCTAGAGTTTAATTCTAATTAGCAAACGTTTAACGTGGGTCATACATATTACTGTCAGTTGATTGAGAATAAAAATTCATATCTCATCAGACCTCATAAGTCAAAGCTAAGCGCTGTAAGCAGTCAATACAACTGGGTTGAATTGGCTGATTGCTCGTTTTAGTGTGGGAAACGATTAGCTAGAAACTCGATGTTCGCAAAAAACTTGATCCCATCAATACCTAGTCTGTTCCCTTTTAATTTCACTTTAAATATATAATTATTCAGAACAATTTAGGTTTTAATGAAACACTTAATATTCTTTCAAGAGAAAAACGCCCTTTTCAAAAACTGTTAGCTGAGTACGTTGGTGTCATCAAGGTATCTTGAAGTCTAGCATCCGCATGGCCTAAAACCTGGACCTTAGTAAACAAAGTAGACCTTGATTTGATGCCGCGGTGCGACATCTTGTCCGATAATGAACAATTTGCGGTCTTAATAGCATTGACGTCGCGCACAGTATTGGCGTACAAAACGGGTTTTTGCATTTTTTCTGTTTACAGGAACCGATTTTTGATATTCTGGTCATTTTTTTTGTTTTGAAACTAGGGGTGTACGTTTGCCTTTTTAAGAGTTTATTGATTCTTACTTAATAATTATCAGAACAGTTAAAGGACAGCTCAAGAACTCAAAATTTGGGGGTAAAACGTCTGTAACTGTGTAACAATAGCGCTGTGGTATACTTACGCAAATGCGTTTTACAACGCCATTTTGACGTCAATTTTTGCAGGATTCAGTCTACGCCAAAGCTCAAACGCCACCGTTTAACGTAATTTCTAGTTTTTTGTTTATTTCTCTACAATGACGTCTCAGAAAGTTAAGTTTTGTAAAAAAAAATCTGTAACTCGTGACAAAAAACGCGTGAAAAATACAGAGGTGGTCACTTCGATAAGTAATTTTGAAATCTTGATGGCGTTTTATTGACAAAATATTTGTTTGTTTGAAATGTACTTTTTCCGTTGTGAAGGTTAATCGAAAAAAATTTGCATTGCCGCTTTCTATTTAAAAATGTTCAGCAAAACCTCAAGTCTTAAAATTTGTTACCAAAACACAATTTTCATAAAAATAAATATACATCCTCTTGAAATTTAAGCACAGCATTAACTTTGACAATGAATCACACTTGAAAAGTATATCTCCACAATGAACTTTGCTTGCTTACTTAAAAATGCGGTATATGAAGTTTATCCGCCGAAAAATAAAAATAATGTGAACATTTACTCCAGTCTTAAATTTTGTTACCAGGGTAAAAAATGACGTTAAACAAGAAACGTCAAACGAATTATTTGAGAATAAGATGCCGTTCTCAGTTCTGTTGTGCATGCGTGTATCCCAAGTTAGAAATGCTGATTCTGACGTGTATGACATCGAATTTATTGATATTTGAAAGCTAGAAATAGTTTTCATATATTTACCAGAGATTGAAAGTCTCTCCAGAAGCAAGACGTCTAACTAAATACATTGTATAAGAAGAAAGAAATTAGCGTCGCGACGTTACAATTCGACGTTACTTTTTGTACGCCAATACTGTGCGCGCCGTCATTACGTCATCGACGTTGATGTGAGGTGTTTTTTTTTTTTTTTTTAGTTTTTACATTGTGTGTCTTGGCTATGAAACAATTCGGAATTTTCTTCACAACCAAACAGCAAAATCTGCATTTTTGTATGCTGGTTAACAGCAAAATAAAATAAAGACGCTGGTTCAGCACGGTTTGCAATTGTCCCTGCATTTTTGGATCCAAGTATTGTCTTTTTGTGATTAAAATTCTTTTGCAGGGGCGCTGTCCTAAGATGTGAAGACTGTTTCGCTTAAGATTTACTTTATACGTGTATGACACACGGAAAGCTTTCACAGTAAGAAAGTAAAGAGAGAGAGAGAGAGAGAAGAAGAGAGAGAGAGAGAGAGAGGGCTGGGGAAGAGAGCTGTTGACCACGAACCTCTCATTTGTTTTTATTTGGATTCTTTTTGAATTTGTTTTAATAATATATGTTTTCCCGTCATATTGTGAGGAAAAAGGTGGCAATGCGACATGTAGGCCAATATGTATCAACCCAACGAGCAAATCTTTTCGACTTTTATATTTTGTCTTGCTCTCTAAGGAAGTGTCCTTGCCCAAAAGTACCCTCTAAGTATCTTTCGCGTGTTAATTATAATTAGGAGATATGAAGAAAAAGTGGTAAGCACTTTTAAATCCAGAAGCAGGGTTTTAAAAAGCTTTAAATGTCACGTGAATCATCTATTTAATCCTAGTAAGAATTAAGAAAATAATCACAAATATGTCGTCGTCTTAATGACATTTTTTCAGGCCCCGACTCTTAATATTGAATTTCATCGTGACAAACAGCTTACTACTATGGGGAAATTGGTTGGGGTCATTTGCCTGTTTACGATCTATTCTTGACGCGTTGTATCTTTAAAAAAGATCTAATTGAGTAACCTTTACAACGTGTGCGGCAGCGAAGCCGGTAAGTCAGATCAGCCTTGCAAGTGCACAGGGCGAGTTGGAGCTACAACAAAAGCAGTACTAGCCAAAACTATTGATAATCTGCATGTCCAACACGCATGCAGGTTACATGCCCTCATGTGCCAAACGGGCCATTCTATCCTACAACTACCTATCAATAATTATTCTTATTCGAATTATGTGCAGAAAACCGGTTATTCAACTGATTCGTGTTCGTATTAGAAAGCAATTTGAATTTATTTTTAAACAATTAAGATTGCCCGATATTTTCACTTGATTTGATTTCAAAAACGTACCACGCGATATGCATGCAACATAAAAAAGAAAGAAGCCAGATGCCAAGTTTTAAACGGTCAATTTGGATGCCATCTTGAATACCCTGGTGACACGCAATTTTTCAATATAAACCTATTTATGAATTTCCCACTGTTATAAATTGGACCAGTCCATTTCCGTTTTAAGGGTTGCTGGATGGTATTTTTCATTTTAATTAAGAAATAGATCAGCTCCAGCAGTGAATTGTTGAGTAATAATTCACTGTTTGGAGGTCAGTTGTAAAGAAGATCAAATCACGAGCCCTGATGCCTGAACGAGTTACATTATCGGACAATTAGCTGGAAGTGTGTATAAGGGAGGCAAGTAAGTGTCCAAACAAGTGCTTCAAACGGTTCTGTTGGACAGTACCTTACTTGACATCAAGCATAATGTACCAGATTTTCTTACATCCCAGAGATTCAGGTGGTTTTTAAAACTGGAAAAATGAAGACTTTTAGTTCTGCAGTATAATTCCGACAGCAATGAGTTTTAAAAGTTTTTATGCTGGTTTCTTATTTGTTGCATTATGTTGTCGTGGCATGTAGCAAAATCGGATCCAAAACATGGCTCTTCCAATGCACAGCACTGTTTTTGCGTTTGTATTTTTTTTTTGCATTAATTAACACAAATAATAATTAACTGTGCTATGGCGAAAAAAAATGCCTGGAACGAACGCATGAGTCCGGTCAAACATATTTATATAATTCAGGGTAAACTTTGATCACGGTTTCTCGTATTAAATGGATATTGAATAATATGCGTTTCTTTTGCTGTCCAGTATAGTTTATATCCAATGCAAAGATTTAAATGTTTAATTTTATACGCCCTTCTACTGTAAATTGTTTTTTACACCAAATGCACAGCTCCGGCTCGGACACAGGCTAGGGTTGCACCATCTTTTCAACAAAGGTTTTGTCGGTATTACAAGATGGGGTTGCGCCCAAACCGGTTGTCCTTTTGCATCCATCCGGTGGATCTGGACGACTGGGTAGTGATTCTCCGTCGCCTGACTTCAGAAGTTTGACACTGCTCTAGGATTCATGCTCATAAAATAATATAAATAAATATATTATTAAAATATATAAAAGAACTGCCAGACGTCCATGCAAAAACACGTCCCGATGCTAGTCAAAATTTCCCTGTCAGTTGCCGCGGCTGGTCACGCGTAACAAAAAACGGACCACTTCGGTGCTTTTTGAACCTTCTGGTACACCATACTAGCAGGTGTCCAACTGGCCTTTCGCCCACGGTCGTTTAAAATCGCGAAAAAAATTGGCACAGCAAACCTACCCCCCCCCCCCCCCCCTCCTTCTAAAAGTGGACGCATTGAATAATATTTAATTCGAATGGTACGGGCAACACGATATGTTGGTACTTATCACCAAAGATCAGACAAGTCTGCGCATACGCGCAGTCTCGCCAGAGCCTTCGCTTCTCTTTTACTCAAAGTATGGAAGTAGATGAAGATTCTTCACTGTTTGCATATGTCCCACAAAAATGACGCTATGCTTATATGGGTTAACATATAACCTACGACAGATATAAGTCCAACATAGAAGACTCTATCAGGTATAAATTGGTAGTGTTGACGTACTTTTACTCTGATCACAACTGATACCATGTAACATATTGAAGTTCGCCCCCGTACTTTTTAATTAGACATCAATGCATTTCTAAGCATTCATTTACTTATTTACGTCACTGTTCCAGATTGTCGCGGCTCTCTGAGCTCGTGAAATTGTCTCAATTAAATGTGGGATGCTGACCCGTATCGAAGGCCATGATAAGACTGTGCGAAGTTTAACTCTTTGCTGCCTGTTTTAAAATTTATTGCTTTACGTAAAATAAAAGCTAAATCTTATGGCTAAACTATCATGCAATTCGTTCACTAGTTTCTTTGTGTCTTGATCCACATCAGAAATAAGGCTGAGCTTGGTACCGTTAAACCAGTATTTTCCCCCTTTTTAGC
Organism: Loripinus fragilis; assembly: GCA_964019695.1. NCBI lineage: Eukaryota > Metazoa > Mollusca > Bivalvia > Lucinida > Lucinidae > Loripinus > Loripinus fragilis. The sequence goes on along the minus strand of OZ026515.1, from coordinate 5,557,969 downwards.
TGACTGTTCCAAGGATTTTGTGGATCATTTTTGTTATCTTATCTTTCATGTTTGTCTTTGTGATGCTGTCTTGTCTTGAGAACTGACCTCTTGGGTCTCTTGTGTGTGGTGTTTTCTTGTGTTTTTTGTCACTTTCCCATATGGTGTCCCGGGTCATTGTATCGATTCCTGATCTTTGTTTTCATCTTTACTTTATTTTGTCTTATTTCGTCACTTATTTCATGAATTGAGCAACTGCATAAAACACCGCGCTCAGCAAAGACAGGTCACTCCAGTAAAAACCAAAGTCTCTGCTACCCAATCAGCGGCATAGAAAGGCGTGCCTCTATCGGCCCACCAGAGAAACACCATTGGAATGGTGTTTCTCTGATGGGTCGATAGTGTCCCAAACTGTATGCTGGCTGCGTATGCACAATTGCAATGTGTAGCTTAGGGCTCATAAACAACGAAGACTGACCATGCTGGGCGTATTCCGAGGCTAATCTGAGTTACAGCTGAACGCATAGCTCATTTTTGGGCTTGCCATACACCGATTCATTTACCACTTGGAGCAATCGAAATAGTTGTTGTTGTTGTTGTTGTTGTTGTTGTTGTTGTTGTTGTTGTTGTTGTTGTTGTTGTTGTTGTTGTTCATTCGTCGACTATCTCCATTTTTCGATTATCGCCTATCCTGCGTGTGTAAGCCCCAACAATATTCTTCAACCCCGCCCCTACCCCCAATCATCTTAAAGTAAACATAATCATCTCCAATGCTCAATGCCCTGGCAATCTTCATCTTCCTCAAGTTCAAGCCTCCGCAATCTTCTTCAATGTCCCCAACAAACGTCTTCAAGCCCCCACATTCGTCGTCAAGGCCACACAATCTTCCTCAACGCCCCCACAAACGTCTTCAAGCCCCCAAAATCGTCGTCAAGGTGGTCACACAATCTTCCTCAATGGCACACAATCGTCTTCAAGCCTACACGATCGCCTTCAAGGCCCCGACAATCTTCTTCAAGGCCCCAAAATCTTCTTCAAAGCCACAATCTTTGATGTCCATAAAACCTTCTTCAAGCCTTCAAACCCTCCACCCCTCACACACAATCATTTACAATGAATCGACAATTTTCTTCTAAGCCCCCACAATCGTCTTCAATGCATCCAAAACCTTCTTCAAGGCTCCACAATATTCTTCAAGCTCCTACAATCTTTTTCAAGATACTCCACGATCCTCTTCAAGGCTTCCGCTATCTTTTTCACCCCCCCCCCCCCAAAAAAAAAAAAAAATTCTTCAATGTCCACATGATCGTCTTCGAGGTCCCTACAAGCTTTTTCTTGGCCCACATAATCTTATTCAAGGACCGTATATTCTTCATCACCACTTCCAATTTTCACAGGATCTTAGTGGTTCAGTGCTTGACTTGAGATCGAGTCGCTGTTATGAGCCTTGTCGCAGGCATCGTGTTTCCCCATTAGCAAGGCACTTAATCCATACTGCTAAGGCCTGGTTCAACCCAGAAACACTTTCCGACATGAGTGAAAACGTGTTGAATTGGACAAGACAAGACTTCAATTTTTTGTAGTTTCTTTTCTAAAGTCATTTTCTCTGATACGGCTCGTTTGATGTTGTTGATTTGGTCATAAAGCGGTTCAAGTTGTGTGCCACGTGTCATTTCTCATGCAAACCAATCACACTATAAGCAATAAAGAAATATAGCAGAGTAGTGCTATAAAATTAATAAACGCATTGCCATGTAAATTTTATTGCCAAGAGTATTTATCTTGTTCATAGCTGATAGAAAATCATCTCGTTAGGAACGAATCTCATTCCGTTGCTTTGGTAACGCTGGGCCGATGCCCATGCAGTAATTCAAGTCTTTTGAGATCATTTTATGATACCAAATAAAAAGAAAATTAAACATTATATGAGAAAACAGTACCGGTGCATAGTCGCATTTCATCTTAGCAAGCCAGGGGTGCTAAGCCCACTTCGTTCCATACTTTAGTATCCTTTGACAATACTAAAATGAATAAGTATGCAAAATTTGATCCAAATATACCATGTGGTTATGAGTATTTTCACTAACTGACCACGACAGGTCAGACTGATGCTCAAGAAAGCCTCGTCCATCAAAACAGTTTGTGCTTAGACAATGTTGACATACATAATATTTTGTGTGTAAATTTGTTTGATCAAATTTTGATCAAATTATCCATGTTGTCCAAGAGTTAAGAACGACAGGCTCACTTACCAGTGGCTGGACAATGTTAATCCTTAAAGCGCCACCTATAATTTGCAGCAGACGACGATTGCAAATTTTGCCGCTTTTTCAAAAATAACAAATAAGGCGTGATCTTTCATGAGTCATTTAATATCATACCTTATTTTTCTCAAAAATTGGGAAAGACGTCGCAAAATTTGTCGTCTGCTGCAGTCGTGTTTGGCACTTGAAGGGTTAAAATGAATAAGTATGCAGAAAAATGATCCAAATATCATGGCGTTCGAGAGTTGTGAGCATTTTCACTATCTGACCACGACCGGTCAGACTGATGCTCAGTAGTATCTTCAAAAAAGGATGTCACGCATGCCAGTGCTAGGACATTGTCGACACGCATATGTATGCAAAATGTAAGCAAAATATACTGTGTGAGCATTTTCACCTTAAACTCTTTGCCTACTAGTGTCGTCTGCTGATAATCTATGCAAACAGAACTAGTTTGGACCGTCCCAGATCAGGCCCGACAAAACGTTGGGTTTTATCTGGGTCCAAACTGTTTGACACTCTGATGATGAAAGAATTTTTCAATAAGATGATATGAAACAAATCAGCAGACGACAAAAAGTGTGCAATATTTCCTTGGTAGGCAGAGAGTTAACATCAAACTATAGTCAGTTTCTGCCAAGGCGTACCTACGTGTACGCAAATACGCATGTGCGTACCATTTGAAGCAGCAAGGATAGGTTTTTTAGTTACAGTAAAGCCTGTCTTAAGCGGTCTCTCAAAAGTAGACCAAATAGACCCTTTGGAGCATTCTGCAATACCTTTGACCTACGTCTTGAAAACCAAGTTTTGGTCTTCTTTTGAGTGGCCGCTTCAGACAGGTTTTACTTTACACAGTATTTAATTTGATATTTGGAAGAAAAATGTAGCTGATAGTCTTTGGGCTCATTTTAGCCCTTTGGAATGCCCTTTAACCATTTTCTGCCACAGGGCTTCGCCCCTGACCCCATACAGGGGGCGAGTAGCCCCAGATCCCACCAAGAGTGCGTACTCTATAAAATGCCTCAGGAACGCGCCTGTCTGCACACGCTCTCTTGCAACTTATGGTTACGACAAACAGGAAATAGTAAAGCTAGGCTTGTAGAAGTGGATTACACTTCCGCAGGAAAACTTGTCTACTTCTTGAGTGCTTAAACTTTTCGATCTTGACTGATGTTGTAAGGTTTGGATGGTCATTGTATATTTTGTACATTAAACAATAAACAGACTTATGGGTTCCCACATTCCGGCGAGATTAATCAAAATAACCGAAATCCCCAACATCACGATCTATATTTTTCTATATGTAACCAGTTTTAGGACCCAGACCTGTAATTGTTTTTTCCATAGACCTCCATTATAGCTTTTAAGTAGGCTGTGGTCCTCACAACTCTTCAATTACAATGAGGCTGCCATAGAGTTAAAGATTGGACCTAGTTCAATCAATAAACAAGAATGAGATAATCCGGTGACCACCATGTTTTTACTACTTTTTGGCCCCTGAAGGTGGGCACCCTACATGAGAGGATAATTCTCTTGAAAAAAAAACAACAACAGAACCACCGCCTTAGAACGGACAGCATCCTAAGCCACTGGGGGACTTAAATGCATTTTACTTGTAACTAACCTTCGCCCTTGATTCTGCTGCTGTTGAATATTACTTAATACACAGCCAGACATAAATATTTTATATTTACGTTTAAAAAGCCTGCACTGACAGTTGAATATTACTTTCTACACAGCCCGACATATAGATTTTATATTTATGTTTAAAAAAGTAAGTGAATATGATCAGGAAGGCCACAGAACATTTATAGTAACAATACATCTGTAAGGCAATAGTAGCAAAGCAACCTGCACTGACAGTTGAATATTACTTTACACACAGACAGACATATCTATTTTCTGTTTTAAAAGCCTGCACTGACAGTTGAATATTACTTTATACACAGCCATACATATAGATTTTATATTTCTGTTTTAAAAGCCAGCACTAACAGTTGGTTAAAACACTATTTTATTTACAGTAACTTTAATGTATTATGATTAATACAAACATACAATATTTCTAGGATTTGGGCTGTAGCTGGGCTCACCGTGGCTCAAATTGAGGTTTTCTTTAGCTATGACTATCTGTGAGTCGTGAGCCCTTTTCTCTGTTTCATCATAGTGCGTTAATTTTATTATGTTGTTTCTCTATGACGATACATTGCAATAGTAAGGAATCCTCCATGCGAGCTTAACATTTTTTGTGCTTCAACAACAGCAGAATCTAGGGCGAAGATTTGGTACCATTAAAATGCATTTAACCCCCCCCCCCAGTGGCTTTGGCTGCTGTCCGTTCAAAGGCGGTGGCTCTGTTGTTGTTGATTCGTTGTTGATTGTTGCTCCCATTGTGGGACTCTGTAATTGTTATATGTTTTGTCGTGCGTTACTTTGTGTCCAGTCTAGTTTTTCAATCATCTCGATGGGGACGAGAGAGCTGGTTGCTTTGTTTTGTATTTCCTTATGGTGCCTCGTGGTTGTTATGTGACTTTTCCTCACGATGCCACGGGTTTGTCTGCAGTTTGTGATTGTGCTATTTCCTGATCATACTCACTATGTTTGACGGTAAGCGTTGAGCTTTTATGTTGTCATCTCCGTTTAGATATTTAGATGTACATTGTTGCTGGATGAATGAGAAGTGAACAAAATAAAGTGTAGTATAGTAATGAACCTAAGGAAATGAGTAAGATGGTCTGATTTGAGAGAGAGAGAGAGAGAGAGAGAGAGAGAGAGCGTTTGATCCGCTATACAATATACAATATAGTTACATCAAAAGATGAAGTGTTGTAGATAATCACTGGTCAACTTTTAAAATGTTAGCATAAGCATTTACATGCACCAGTGTGATGTTGCACAAAAGATGGTAATTTATATATAAGCACCATTCAAAGTCTGTAGCATATATACGAAGTAGTTTGACTTCTTTCTTTGCCATTTCATGTCTTATGACTCGTTATATTATGATTGAGGATTAAATATTCCACACTTTGCTAAGTTAGAATAATGTTCCATTGGCATGACCTGTACCGTGTTCAGTGCCATATAAGAGATCCTTTAAGGAGTATAAACGAAGATAATCAGGGAGATAACTTCTTGAAGCTGCATTTGCGGGGCAAATGAAAAATAGATGATATGCACGTTCAAAATCGCCACAGTGGTGACAGGAAGTGCTTTCAACTATATTATACGCGATACAAAAAGCGAGTCTGCATTTAAACCCTGCATTGCATTTGCAGTCTGGCATGTAGGATTTGACCTTAGTGCGATCCTAGATGAAAGTAATATGTGGACTGAAGCTTGTTTCTGTGTAAATATTTTTTAAATGCTAAAACAGAAGTCATCTCCCTTGCCTCATCCGGAAGGCTGTTCCATGCTTTAATGGTAGATGTCAAAAAAGTGTCTGACATTAAGTGAGAATTTGATCTGAGTCTCTGAATATGATCTGCATTCCTGAGAGCATAGTTGTTTGTTTGGCCGACAATAGGGGGATAAGACCTGGAAGATAGGGCGGAGCTAGGCCATGCATAATTTTGTAGAATGTGGTAAGTGTATTCTTATTTCTTTTAGTTTGGAGCGATTCCCAACCAAGTTCCAATGCTGCACATTTGTGTCGCTTCTGTGCCATTTCATGCTGCTTCTACATGAACAGCGTCTAGTAACGTTTTTGATTCCAAAATACAATTATCCCAAACAACATAGCTATATTTTCAAGAGAGGACAGGACGTGTGTATGCAAAGTTCATTTTTTTTCCAAAGATTTTCAAGAAACCCTTAATTTGAGAGCTCTTAACACGTTTAGCCTTGACCAGGATTTTTCGGAGATATATTTGACATGTTCATCCCAAGTACCAGAATTAGAAAAAGTTAGACCCAGGTGCTTAAGGGAAGAAATGTTCTTGATCACTGTACCATTCATATAGAGAGGCAGGTGAAATACAGGATTGCGCTTGTGCGAGATTATCATTGACAGTGTTTTCAGGAAGAAAAGCAGCAGCCCAGTCGGAGATAGTTTGCAGATCAGTGTTAAGCTGTTGGGCTGATTGAAAAGGACAGTCCACAACGATATACAAACGTGTATTATCAGCAAATAAGCGGATAGAACATCCAATGTGTTTGACTATATCACTGAAGTAAATGAGAAATAAAAGAGGGCCAAAAATCGATCTTTGTGGGACACCAGGCAAAATATGGACCCAGTCGGATGAATGACCATTAATAACAACACGTTGTCTACGCTTAGATAAATAACTTGAAAACTAATTAACAATACGATTTGGACACCCCTTGCAGCGCAATTTGTAAAGTAGTCCCTTGTGCCAGACCCTTTCTAAGGTTTTCCTAATATCGCAAAATACTGCTCTAATTTCTTTGTCTTTGTCTACAGCTTCACAAAGTGTATGATATGTATGAAGTAATTGATTGGTGGTGGAGTCGCATTCCCTGAATCCAGACTGTAAGGGGGGTAAGAGTTGGTTTGTAACCATATAATTGTAGAGGTGTTTGTGCTTACAGCGTTCCATCGTTTTACCAACAATAGTGATAAAGGTCGTTAATTGCTAGGTAGTGATTTGTCTTCTTTTTTGTAAATCTGGGTAACATCAGCATCTTTCCATGACGAAGGGAAGTATCCTTGTTCAATTGAGCGATTGAAAATAATGGAATAGTTGACAGTTGAATATTACTTTATACACAGCCAGACATATGGTTTTTGTATTTCTGTTTAAAAAGCCTGCACTGAGTCAGACATATAGATTTTATATTTATGTTTAAAAAGCCAGCACTGACAGTTGAATATTCGTTTATGCACAGCCAGACATATAGATTTTATATTTCTGTTTAAAAACCTGCACAGAGTCAAACATATAGATTAAAAAGCCTGCACTGACAGTTGGATATTACTTTAGACACAGCCAGACATATAGATTTTATATTTCTGTTTAAAAAGCCTGCACTCAGTCAGACATATACACTTAACAACACTTATTAGTGTGCACATACAAATGGGCTCATATCTCATTTAATTATGGTCAGATTATTTTAAAATTTTCAACAAGTATAAACGACATATGTGTTATAAAATTGCATCTGTTTTATTTCAAATAAAATAAAAAGTTAAAAAATGCGAACGCAAAATTCAAATTTATGGTAAAATCAAAGTTCACATTTTTCTAATACTTAAGTAGAGACCAAACTTGATCGAATATACCACAAAGCAAAGTAAATATCACAATATTCTTATTATGTCAAATCCTGCAGCGGCGTCCATGTTAACTTAGTAGCGCATATGTCCCCCGCACTATTCACTACAGCAAGACAACGGCGTCTCATTGACGTCACATAATGCTGAACGTAATTCTGAGGGAGGTTGTTCCACTCGTAGAGAATTTTTGCTCTCAGTTGACTCCATGTGGTCGGAATAGCCCCTGTTCTCCTTACACGGCGGCGGTTTAGTTCTTCCCAAATGATTTCAATTATGTTTAAGTCTGGTGATTTTGGAGGGAAATTCGACGGCATTTACGTTGTTTGCATTCAGATATGCAGCGGTAACCCTTGCCTGATGGACTGGAGCACCATCGTACAGCAACTGCTTTCCTCTGTGGATTCTCAACAGAGGAATGACCTTCGTATCCAGCACTTCGTGTTAATGGCGAGCTGCGGTTAGGTTACCATTTATGAAGACAATGTTAGTTTTATGATGTAAGGACACACCTGCCCACACCATAACAAAGCCATCACCGTTTTATTAAAATAAACTACTTAACTATAAAGTGATATGCATAAATGAAATGTCATAGAAAGATAAATTCTGAAACGAAGAAAACTGTGAACTTTGATTTTACAATATATTTGAATTCTGATTTTGCCTTTTAAAAGTTAAAGTTTTATGGAAATTAAAATTTATGTAATATTATGTCATGAATGTCATCTATATCTGTTGAAAATTTCAAAATGATATGACCATTATTTATGAAGATATGGGTCCATTTATATGTGCACACTTATAATTGTTGTTAAGTGTAGATTTTATATTTATGTTTCAAAAGCCTGCACTGACAGTTAAATATTACTTTATACAGCCAGACATATCGATTTTATATTTATGTTTAAAAAGCCTGCACTGAGTCAGACATATAGATTTTGTATTTATGTTTAAAAAGCCTGCACTGACAGTTGAGTGTTACTTTATACTCAGCCAGACATATAAATTTTATATTTATGTTTAAAAAGCCTGCACAGACAGTTGAATGTTATTTTATACACAGACAGACATATAGATTTTACATTTATGTTTAAAAAGCCAGCACTAACATTTGAATATAACTGCATACACAGCTAGACATATGACATTTCTGTTTAGAGAGCCTGCAATTACAATTGAATATATACACATTATGATAATAATAACTTGATCTGGCGTACTGTATCACGTCGAGTGGATGAGGTCATACCATTGGATCACCTTAGACGCGAAGCGTCGAGGATGATCCACTGACATGTCGTCATCCACGAGACGTGATACTGTACGCCAGATCAAGTTACTATCACATGACAGACTGGAATACAGACAAAACGTTTATTCTCTCAAGTCATGTGCATGACATACAAGGAATAAAATATTAACATACATGACAGCAAATGTGGTATTTAGGGAGAATGTGCAGTCCAAAATAGATGATTGAATCGTTATAGCACATAAAAAAATCCCAGCATATTTATAGTGTGATAATGTATAATAATATGTTTATTATATACCTTTTTCTGACATTATTCTGATTTTATAACTAGTTTTGATCTTTAATCCTGAAAAATTGCGGGAACGTTTGCCATTACGTTACGTTTCTTGTCGTTACGACATCACGTTTTCTGTCGCTGGTTCCATTTACGTAACGTCATCGCAAAAAATAGTAACCGACGTTAGCCTCGTTTTAAAAGATAATGATACAGAATCAGAAAACCTCAGTTCTTTGATCCTGCTTTCTGTATCAGATAGCCAGAAAACAGATACATGTAGTTCAAAAGATGTATCATTTATAGGCATATAATAAAACTTCATGCACAGCCAGACATACAGACGTGGAATTTCTGTTTAAAACGAATGCTGTAATAGCTGTATATAACTTTATACACAGCCAGACATATATACATGATCTTAAGAACTGAATATAAATTTATACACAGCCAGACATATATACATGATCTTATCAACTGAATATAACTCCATACACAGCAAGACATATATACATGATCTTAACAACTGAATATAACTCCATGCACAGCCAGACATATATACATGATCTTAACAACTAAATATAACTTTATACACAGCCAGACATATAGACATGATCTTAACAACTGAATATAGCTTTATACACAGCAAGACATATATACATGATCTTAACAACTAAACATAACTCTATACACAGCCAGACATATATACATGATCTTAACAAATGAATATATCTTTATACACAGCCAGCCATATATACATGATCTTAACAAATGAATATAACTTTATACACAGCCAGACATATATACATGATATATTGTTGTTCAGTTTTAAAAAGCCTTTAATAACAGCTGAACATAGCTTCATACGCAACCAGACATATAAACATAAAAAGCCTGCAATAACAGCGGCAACTATGGGAGTTCTGTGTTAAGCGACCCTAATGACAGTTGAAAATTAAGTCACACGCAGCCAGATATATAAACATGACATTTTTGTTTTTAAAAAGCCTGCAATATAGGCTGAATATAACTTTATACGCAGCCAGACATGCGAACATGATGTTTCTGTGTAAAAGGCCTGTAATAACAATGTGGATTCCAGATGGTATCTACCATATTCGCCTGATTTGGCACGCTCCGACTACTACCTTAACTGAACACAGCAGCTGATGATGATGTCATAAAAGCAGTTAATGCTTTTTTTAAGGACTAAGTGCTCGCCTCTAACATTGAAGGTATCCAATTTGGATTTCTGAGTCTCAATGTATTTTTAATTAAAATATATTACATATGCAATGAGGTTGTTACACATCACAGATAATAATTCGCGTGTGTTTGTATTCAGGGAATCATCTACTGTTGTCAGCAAAAAACTCCTCACCCAAAATCACTATTTTCTTAGCAAAAATGCAAAGGATTGGTCATCCATTTTTTCAGTAGATACACTTGATTGACAAAGCAATTCAAATCCGTAGTTTGTTCAGTCTAATATTTAGCATTCTTGAATCTCTTTTGTCTGTGATACTTCGGTTCGTCTGAGTCATGTAATAAGTACCAACGTCTCATGTATGGGCGCTTCCGTCTTTCTGAAGTTTGACTGTCGCGACAAAACTCCTACATTTTATCTGGGCTGGTTTTAAAAATTATTTTCCTGCTACCGAAATTATTCATAAGTGAGCATGAAAATAATTTTGTACTTAACATTTTGTGACCTCATACAAAATAAGTTATTATATACTTCCTTTTTTATTTTAGACCTGTCATGTGAAATTGTGTGTCTACCAACCACATAATTTATATACATTGTATATCATTTCTTTGAATGTTTGAGACTAATGTTTAGATTTGAAACCTTGTACTAGTACTCTTTCTTAGTTTTACTTTGCATGTGCAAACAGCGAGACCGCTGGCGAGTCTGTTAGGACACTGATGCCCTTGAATCATTTTTGTGCCAGCTTAATTCGGCCTTGTTGCGAAAATTGGTCTTATGGGTCTAACCAAGTAAGGCTCAAACTAGTCTGACCAGCTAGAATATTGACATTGCTGCTTAAAGATGAGCTATTATACTTTCTAGAAAATGAATAAAATGGCGTTAACCAGAGGGTGCATATGCACAGGAAGGTCAGCATATTTGCTATTAGCATGTCACAAAATCAGGGCTTTTTTCATGACATGGTCGAACATTTTGTTATCGTTTTACTCTATCATATGACAATATGTCTATGTGCCTTCCTAAACACTAGTACTAGTAAACACAATTCAAAGCACGTACGTAATATTACAAGGGGACATCTTTTATTTGGGCATGGCATACAGCACGATTTGCCGAATAAAAGCATATGTCATCATCGAAAAACCAATGTTCGTCGTAGTTGAGGCAAGCGGTCTTTTTCAAAAGTACAGACCCGGATCAGACTTCGCGTTCTGTAGCGTCTGATCGGTATCTTTCACTGTTTGCTTTCAGAATGTTCAATCAATTTTTTTATTAAAAATAGAAACACCACATAAAACCGTAGAATTGGAAATCTGTTGGAAAGTCCGTTCGGATCAGGTGGGTTAACTTAAACTTTTCTTTCATACTTTACACCTACACTTCATATTATTTTAACAACCAACTACAGTAAAACCTGTGTCAAACGGCCTATCTCAAAAAAGACCAAAAAAAATAGCTTTCAATACCAATTATCGATTAATGCAGGTCAAAAGTATGCTCCCCTTGGAGCATTCTGCAATGCTTTCGACATTCATTAAGCTACCATGTGTCATTAAGATTTTTGTTTTGTCTATTTTGAGTGGCCGTTTTACACAGATTTTACTAATAAGGTGTACGACACACTCCGCTCTATCCAAATTATTGTTCGCAAAAAGGGGTTGGGATGTAAAAACAATGGCATCTCACTACATGTATTGTTAATGTTTTGCTAAACAATGATCGAATTGTGGATCAATTTTTCAAACAGTTGTGCTTGCGAGCAATACCTTTATAAAATTATGACGTCATATTAAAGACAAACTGTAAGGTCTGATTATGAAACTTGCCAGCATTCTCGTTTTGTTCTAAGTAATGGAAAAACTGATAAGGAGGCACATTAGTTAATTACAAAGAATATGTCTACATAAAACGAGCTGTCACGTCGTTGGTCTACGTTAACGTCATCCAAAACGGCGGAACACGTGTATGATTGCGCTTACTCAGCAATAATTTTATAAAATTCGTGAGACCAATTCTATTTGATAGTAAAATAAAACACCGACGCTTGAGATGTGAGAACTAGACTGACTGTCCGTCATAAAATTAAAAGGGTGTTTTTTAAACTGATCAAGAGAAACAATTCAAAAATTATTATCCCATCACGTTGTCTTTTCGGTCTGCTCATAGAACTTCGCCATCATTAGATTGAGAAATCAGTAGAAAATACTTCTTTTTTAAATTTTAGACATTAATAAGTGTGACGATGGTAGCCAGTCTATTTGCGACCAAGAGCTTGATGTTGATTTTAACACGATAAAGAATGGTAAAACTACACTTTTTATGAGGCTAAAATAAAACTGGAAAAATGGTCTATCAAATATTTTTGTGAAATTAAAGAACGAGATTCATACCGAGAAACGCTACGGTGATAAAAACAATTGCGGGTTTTCCAATTTCCTGGTTATAAATAGCTAAGTAGATTTCGTCACAATATGCAAATTATTTGTCATTTTATAATGAACAATATAAAAATAGGTCAATACTTGGTATAGATGGCTATCACCAAAATAAAATAAGGTAGTACATGTTTGAGGTCTAGATGAATAAACGTTTAAACACCAAGAGTTGTCGTTACTGTCAATTTGATTATTCGCTCAAGTAATGCAGTAAGGAATGCAGTGGGGAATGCAGTGGAATCGACTTGAGATCGAGGAGATCACTTCATCTGATCGCTTTATCCTCTGCAGTAAGCGTTCCCCCATGACTGAAAAAATATTGACTGGTACGTAAAGCATCAAATCAAAACTAACAAACCAGGAGTTTGTTGATTTTCGATTAAGTGATTTTATATCTTCGTGAAACTAGAGTCATCGTAACATCAGAGAAACCAGGCGGCAGCTATTACGAAAACCCTAGAGCAAGTACGGTAGTCTAGAAGTCTATGAAATAGACGGTAAGTTTTATAGATAGTAAACTGAGATTAAATACATATCCTAGAAATGTGAACACTTAAAAATTCCTACAATATCACTACAATTAGAACAAGCAAATTTGACAACCTAATGAGATGTGTGAATGAAAAACAGCGTAAACCATGATCAGTCTGTTCCACTAGGAGCAGACTGATCAGGATTTACGCTGTTTGGCCAGCAGGCCTGTCGGAATATTAATGGTTTATACGGTAAATAATTTAATTTTTTCAACCTAAATTATTTTGTTGCAACTGGGAAACCTCTTCTACATTTAAATGAACCACGTCTCGAGAAAATGTGTCTTCGTGATTTTTGGAGCAGGCAAGACTACAACTGCTCTGTTCAGCTACAGAGACTCAGCTACAGAAACTCGCTAGAGCGTTAACTATCTGGACAGTGAATAGCAAATCCAAGGGTGCGCAAGCTGATATATACCTTTATTGTTTGCATACTGCATAAACCATTTTCTCATTAACATGGCTCATGTGCAGGGTGATGCAACCATTTCTGAAAAAGATATATTTTCAGCTGACTTTAAAACCTAAGTTTTGGGATTCCAGCACAACCACGTACACGTACATGGTGTGTAGCCTGGCCTATATATAGGTGTCAAAATGAAAATGTCTACAAAAGGGGTAACATCTATAAAATCGTACGATCCATATGACTATGTACAGCATATATGGTGAAGGTGCAACATGCCAATAGACATGTATTTTCTGATAGCCAGTATCCTAAGCTACTTAATGCAATTTGTTAGCACTCTGGCTGTGAGGAGAGCGTGTTGAATACGTTACTTTTATTATATACAAAGTAATGAAATACAAGATCATATTTTCAGGATTTTCCACTCAAAAAATATTTACCATTATAATCTCCGTTAGTCAAAGCTACCACCGCAATCTCAAATTGACCACCAATAACGAGAAAGTTTGGGGGGGGGGGGGGGGGGTTATGGGAGGGGAGGTGGGGGTTGGGTTTTTTGTATAAAATTACGTCATATAAGCGACTATGGTATAGACGTATAAATGAATGCAGCGATAACAGGGTCACTGGAAGCCTGCAGCTGTTTTAAAGTGCAGCCTTATGATATCACTTTAATTATCTAAATTTCAACCAACAAGGAATAGACAGAAATTTGCATATATGAATATCTGCTAGAATATGAAAATTGCATCGGTTAATTACCAGACTGTCCATACAGTTTTATTCTGGTTGACAACACTCGCTGAAAATGAAGTCAATATCTAGGGATACAGACTGAAGCAGTAAAAAATACTTTTGCACTTTCCTTCGAAACTGAAAGTTGACTTTCTCAGAAAACTGTCAACGAAACTTAAAGCAGACTTCTAATTTTAGACAAATCTATTAATTGCAGGTCACTATCATGAAAAATCAGCGTTTTTAGTTAAACCAATTCTTACCACTATGTGTAATCATCTGCATTTTAGTTAAAAGGCTTGAGTTACATTTAAAGCGGCTGTTCTTAGGGGAATTTAGTAGCGATTTGGTATTTAAAAATAGTGCCCTGAATTGGTTTAAAAACACTTACAATGATGTTTGCATTGTAACAGAGTCAATTTCGGATGACCCTGTGAAACAAAGAGCAATACATATAGGCCTAATACAAATTCCACAATTGAAATGCAGCTGAATATCTCTTTTAAAGATATTTCTTGCTAAAATATGTCTTGGGTGAAGAAAAATTTTACTTTTTTCCTCGAAAACTAAAGACAGGAAACCTTAAAATTGGCCACAGGAATAAAACTACAGCTTTGCATACAATTATGGCATCACACCATTGTACCATCCCAATTATAGCATCATTTAATTACACATAATTTTATCATCACAGCTTTGATATTCATTATAACGTTACTATGGTATTATACCACACTATCATTTTGGCAGTACCTACCATTATATAATCGCGGCAATGTATACCATTGTTTCATTAAAACCATGTATACCTTTGTATAATCACAATCGTGTGTACAATAATGCAAAGCCACAACCAAGTATATACTTGAGGCCGCATGTATCCCATTGAACACTCTATCATTACAGTCATGTATAACATTGAATCATTACAGCCCAGTTTGTTTTATGATTCTACACGGTATCCAAAACCTGTGTCCACACTGTTACATAATCGACGAAAATTACTTATGTCTACACAACAAACAGCGGAAAACTGCCAGGTCTACACGATATCCTGGCCGGTAATTTGAAACTCATATATCATCATCCAAGACGATTTCTTTGTGCTTTCATGACTAGGGAGTGAATTTCAGGGACTGGGCGTATGGTATTTCGTAAAAAGAATCGCGATATTTGCTGTTTAAAAGACAAAATGACAAGAAAACCTGTCGGGTCTCTGCTTCGTTTCTACTTTCTGCAAGTCACTCACTTCTCTCTTTCAAATTCTTGCTCAACAGATCAGACTGCGCAAAGGCAATAGGAAAATCATAAAATCCATTTTGAAAGCGTCTATGACTGGTAGCTTGATGTAAATGAATCTGGAATATCTTACTTACGCTTTTTTGAAGGCTCTATACTGTTTCTAATAACCCACACAGTATCATGTATACGACCGAGATTACAGAGACATTGCATGATACTGTATCTTTCATGTATATAAAATTGTATCATTACAGTCGTGTATAACATAGAGTGGCGCACATGCCAACTTGTACCTTTTGCTGGACACAGACTCATCGGAAATTTTCGTGAGGGTTCTATTTTCGCGAAACTTCGCATATGCGAAGTTTCGTTAAAATAAACCCTCGCGAAATGGCGAGATCACTGTCGTTTGTTGACATAGCTAAATCATGCCCTAGTCGTGAATTTTTAACGTCGCAAATATGTCTTTCAACGCTATTTGCGAAAATAAAATTCACGCGAAAATTTCCGAGTTTACAGAAATGAAAAACTGCACTGTGGTGAATTTAAGGCGTTGGCTCTGTTCAATTTTAAGCAGCAAGTGTGTAGTGTTAAAACTTGATGCCAGTGTGCACGTCTGTCAAGGTTGCAACGAGCCACGACACCTCTGATCATTTTATCAGCATACAACACATAAAGTGTCATTTGAACAAATTAAGACAGGCTCCGTATATTTGAATAAATACTGACACACAGATAAATCTGCTTTGTTTAAATATTTGTTTTCAGATAATACACATTTAACCATAAACTGCATGGGCGGATCCAGGCCCCGAGGTTATAAAACTTTTTTCATGCTCAACTCAACTGAGCATTAAATTTCCGGCAACTGCTCAAGAAAACTAAAATGCTGAAAAATAAAGACTTTTCTTGTTTTCAAATTCGCAGAGATGTTGTATTTATCATGCTAATTAATGTTTAAATGTAAATAGTTGGCATTTTAACATTTATTAGCATGCTCAGTTGAGATGAGCACGAAAAAAGTTTTATAACCTAGGGGCTAGAATATTCCGTCAGTGGTGTCCTGACAATATTTTTAGTGTTATCAAAGTATTTCACACGTAGAGCCGTAGAAGCAATTCTTCTCATTGGGTCCAAGTTCTTCTCGATGTTGGATCCGCACCAGTGTTTAAGGAAACCTATAGCCAGTTGTGATTTTCCAGGGGTGGGGATGGTCGGGACCCCTCTGGATCAGCACATGAATAGGGGGTGCAACGTACTCTACGTATGTGGTTTTCTTGTAAAAACTTCGTTTGTATGAATGGGTGCCTATAGCATGATACTGATTTATAAACAGCTAACCCTTAAAGCGCCAAGAAAAAATGCACCTGAAAATGTCGTCTGTTGAAGTTGTCTGCTGCAAATAATTGCCTAGCATTACTGACGTATTAAGTATAGAAGAAAACAGCGTGGACCCTAAACAGACTGCTTCCTATAGGAGCAGTCTGATCTGGGTCCACACTGTTTGCCATAGAGGCTTCTTAAACATTTCAGCAGACGAGGAAAGCAAACGACTTTTGTTGCGATTGGCAAGAGCAAAAAGAGCCTGTTGACCTTGGTATTAACATAAAGGCACCTTTGTCCCTGGACGTGGCCCTACCAACGATGTACATTCACTTTCCATTAGAACATTGTTTAAACAGCAAATGTGACCCAAGATAATTAGTAAGATAAAATGTAAAAGGATGAGATGGATTTTTGAATGTAATAATATTGCGCCAGCACATCAGAATCACAACAAAACTCGTCTGCTTTTGTCTCCTGAGAATATGTTTTAGAAGACTTTTGGTCTAACCGTATAGACCCAGTTCAGATTGCTCTTATAGGATCCGGGTATACACTGTTTGCCTCTTCTCTTACTTTAGTCAATAGTAATACCAAATATATGCAACACACGACATTTGCAGATGCATTAAATTTTGTGCATGAGCTTTAATGATTAATGCATCGGTGGTTTGCCAATGCTCTGACGAGCCTCTGCACCCGCTATGTTTGTTTGTTTGTTTGATTTAATTCATTACGTCCCATCAACAATCTTTCAAGTATATGAGTCGGGTCTTCCTGGGTTGAACTAGTACTTAACTTGGATAAATGTGTCTTGCTCAAGGACCACAACGCAGTGACGCCGGTGAGGCTCGAACCCACGGCCCTTCGGTCTCGAGTCAAGCACTCTACCATTGAGCCACTGCGCTCCCACATCCGAAATGTCTCATCAGGGTCACGTCAAAAATCGGTCGGCTTGTTTCACATTGCCGTTTAAAAAGTTACTTTGCGTAAAGTAGAAGCTCGTAAATTCGAAGTCTTAGGACTCGATGTTTTATTTCGAATTATCAGTAGTTGGAATTATAGGAAAGTAGACATACCAAACCCAAAACAATATTATTTTCATTTGTTTTCTTTCAAACATACGTTTTGGGTGCGTAAAAGAAACGTCTCGGGGAGACGTTTCTTTTACGTACACAAAACATGTTTTATTGGCAGTTATTGAAATATACAGAACAAAAATGAAAACGCTACACTACAATATTTTATATTGTGTGAGAAAGTATTGGACAAAAGTATTAACTAAAGTTTAATAATGTTTCCCAGTCATCCAGCAAGCGAGTCGCCTATACTCCACCAATTTGTCTCTTTTGATGTCTGAGTTATGTTCCTTTTGGTGTTTAAAGCTTTATTTAAGTGTGGTGCTTGATTGTATCGACTCCTGATCTTTGCACCCTTACTTACTTTTATTCACTGAATTTTGCATTTGCGCATGCGCAACAAAATTGTTATGCTTATCAGAATTAGTCATAATTGTGTTGCATAAAACACAGGAAAACTGACTAATCACTTGATACAAGCTGAGAAATCAATTTCGAATTTATCAAATTTGTAAAAAAATTGTAAATTGTCTCCCTTTGACAAAGTAAGTAAGGGTGCAAAGATCAGGAATCGATACAATCAAGTACAACACCAAACCCAGCTAGGATACCAATGGGAAAGTGACAAACTTACAGTTATAGACACCACAAACGAGAGCCAAGAGGTCAGCCCTCTCCCAGCAGGTGAACCACAAGGCACATATAAACAGACGCACACAAAGGCATAGCAAACACAAGAAAAACATAAAAGATCCACAAAAGAAGTACCGCCTTGGAAAGGTCAGTAAAATATTTACTTGAGGGCTTAAACCGGTTTCACGGCGTCGACCTCAGCCTTAATTCAAATGTGGATAAAGACACATACACTTGCCCAAAGTTCTAAGCGGTCACCTTAAAATCACCATGTATTTGTCCTATTAACACGGGCATTTGGTTCTTCATTAATTTCACGTGAAACATCATGGAATGATTTTTTGTATGACATCTCTCAATACAATATGTCAAAACATGAAATTAAAATTAGTTAAAGTTGATTAAAAAAATTTGTCAAAATTTTGGAATTGCTAGGTGACCGCTTAGAAGTTTGTGTGAGTGTATATATTTGGTTTGCATGAAAGACCCCTAACTTATCAATGCATCATCTCCTAGAACATATAAATCAAGATATAACAAGGAGATAAAGCAAAGATAAGGACTCAACAGTAAATAAAACTGAATACCGGAGCAAAAGAAATCCAACAGGTAAACCTGGATGGGCCCGACAAACAGCCAAAGCATCAGGCCCCTAACATCTCATCAATAGATAAGTCTTTAAGTCGGAAGAGTCATAGAGTCTGAAGTCCGACCAACAGGCGTGCAATTAAAGAGGAAAGCAAAGTTGCCAACCGTGATTGGGTTGACCACCAAGCATGCAGTCTGTTGCAATACATAAATGTTACAGCCAATCTTTTTAGAATGGGAGATTATGTTAATGAACTGCGCTGAAAAATATTAAAGCCAACAATCTTCTACAATTTATATAACAAGTCACCATAGAATTCAGGTTCCGAAAGTCCATGGCGCAAGAGAGATTTAAAGGGATAATTCACACTTTTTTTCAAATGCATTTATTATAAAGTTTACAGTACGGCAGGAATTATCCCTCATTAAATGTTTGTGAATGCCCTTCTATTAGCCTGTAATCAATTACCTTGGCTTGGTAATGGGAGTCTGGTCATTCTCAGGTCAATGATCTCTACACACAAAAGCTGGAAGCACTTCCACCTGCTTACACACTATTGAAGCAGAATTATAAATCAGTCTAAAGGCAAAAAATAACAATGTTTCAGAGTAATGCTTTTAGCAGCGTGTGCATTGATGAGTATATGTTGATACTTGGCCCATATTTGATAATTAATTATAAAATTTAAGTCTTAAAACACTAATTATTACTATAGCAGACGACATATTTTGTAACAATTTTCTTCATTTTGCTTACAAAAAGACAGAATAAAATCAAATGAAACTTATTGAAAAACAAAACACTTTTCGTTTGACAGTTGCTACATTTTAATTTGCATTGATTTGGCTGTTGGTTGTAATTAAAACAAAATACCCATTATCCAATATTGAAATAAGAAATTGACTGAAAGGTGCCGCTTCAATCATTTGGCAGACCATCATATTTAGGTTAACCCAGGTTAATGTGTGCCAATAGCTGTAAGATGGCTGCTCCCAGAAGATTAGATAAACGGCTATAAAGCTTCTGTAATTAACTAACCAGATGGATAAATGATCTGTGAAAATAAAATCAGTCCATAACCAAATATTTATTTGTGAATAACGTAAAATGTTAAAAAGCATGAACATACACTTTAAAACTGCATAGTCTGTAACTATGAACATTTTTCGAAAAAAATATTTTCTTTTTAAATCATTTGTAAAAGTAGAATAAAGTTATGTTGTCACAATAAATCTAATTTCTACAGCTGAAAACTGCATGGAAAAGTGAATTATCTTATAAAAACAGGTGTTTTTTCTCTTGATTGTAATTATTTGCGTCCCTCCAATAATTCTAGACAGTTAATTTTTAACATAAACGCTGTTGTTTTGGCACTAATAATTTGTCAATTATTACGAAAAAGGTAAAATGTATACCTGAATTTTAGTATTTTTACTGTGTTCTTGAAAAATAGAAACATTATTTCTAAAATGTAAAGATCAAAAGTTACAGACTTTGCAGCTTTAAGTCCAACTTGGAATTTAGATATCAAATTATAGTATCGTGTCTAAAATTTTGAAAAGGTTTGCGAAGTTTATGATACCGATAGCCTTGTTCAAGACGTTTCTGAGGTAACAATTTATTGCGAGTGTTGAAGTCAGTAACATAGCTAGATGCTTTAGCAAAACGAATGAGTTGAGAGATATAGACTCCATAGGATGTAGAGCGAGGAACATCACCATCTAAAAATGGGAAATTGACAATTTCAAAATCAAATTCGTCACGTTTGTCATAAATTTTAGTAGAAACAATATCATTAGAAATTGACAAGTGCAAGTCTAAAAATGCGGCTTCGGTATCAGAGGTATTGGCTTTATTAAGTTGGAGCTCCGAGTGGTATACTTGACTTAGCATATTGTCAAAATAAACATCATTTATGTTTAAAATATCGTCCAAATATCTAGATGTAGTGTCAAACGCATCAATAACATCAGCCTGATTATCATCAGAAAGAGGCATCATAAAGTCCCTCTCATAACAAAACAGGAATAAATCAGCAACCAAGGGAGCACAATTAGTGTCCATAGGAATTCAAACTACTTGTCTATACAGCTTGGTGCCAAATCGAATAAAAAATGTTGTCCAACAAAAGGGTCAGGGCATCACATACATTTTGATATAACCATGCATGATATTCTTAGGTTTTTCTGAAGTAAAAATGTACTTCTGTCATTACATGCAAGGTAAGGAGAGCCTTCTCTCTGGAAGGTTCTTTCAATTAGATCAATAAGATTATCTTTAATTAAATTATGAGGTAAAGTAGTGTACAGAGTAGAAAAATTATAAGCAGACAAACTGGTCGCATTAAAATCTCTAGCTTTAAGTTAATCTTAAGTTTCACTTGAATTTTAATAGACAAAAATAGGTTTTAACCAGATCTCTCATATACCTTTTCACAGTACTTAATAACATGTTTTAACAGCTGTAAGACACGAGGTTAACAATTTAGAAAGTTCTGTTGTCGTACAAGAACTAGAATTAGCAATAAATCTTGCTTTATATGGTTTATTATGGAGTTTAGGTAACCAGTACAACGTAGGAACTTTGTCTTGATATCCTTTAGCTTTGACACCGAAATGTATGGCTGTATGACAACCATGCCCATCGACAATAACTCTCTCTCTCTCTCTCTCTCTCTCTCTCTCTCTCTCTCTCTCTCTCTCTCTCTCTCTCTCAAAGAAGACTGCAGTTTATATGTATAAGTGTGAACAAGCTCGAGCTTGACAAATATGGAATATTAAATGTTTGGTAATCTTCGATTTATCACGATGTTCGATCATTTTCTTTTGCAAGATCAGGTAGACATATCAGCACATTGCTCCTACCATTTCTTGACTATTAATGTCCTCAGACTAAGATCCAACAACACATTGATTTTCCTATGGAGATTTCAGTGTTAAAATTTTAAGCTTGGCAATTTGATGAAAACCCCACTTTTTAATTGCTTTTCTTAACGATCAAAACACGCTTGTGATAAGTCCTTCACATTTCTGGTTGTCACGTGTCTAGACTACTATTTCGTGCAGTCGGATCTGGTTGGTAGTGGATTGCTGAAGGCCTAAACTGTGTGAGATTTCTGTTCAAATTTGTAGCATGAAAAATTGGACCCCTGTCACATTTAAATGGCTTCCGTGTGTTTCCTCGTGACAACATCCGTAAAACTTTCACTGTTATGCATAACCCAGTCTTTGAACATTCAGATATACACTTTCGTTTACTTTACTGGCTTGCATCATTTTGTATATAAATGGCACACAAATCAGGTGTAGCGTTTTCACTTTTTTTCAGTATAGTTCATAAAATAGGCCCTATTCTCTGAAATTTAATTCGAATTAGCGAGTAGTTCGAATTTTCGAGGGTTTTTTTTCAATATGCAATACGTTACTTTATCTTATTATCTGGCCTATATTATAATGGGTATAATGTGTATTTATTTTAAAGGTTAGACGCCATAAACAAATCTTTGCATTGCATGCATAATATAATACAATTTGGCATATGGTAAAACTATGTATTCCTCAAGTGCAGCTTAACAATTCGGCCAATTCCTAGACATCAATACTTTATGGATCTCTTATCTAACCACCTTTACTTAAGGTAAACCCAGAATAGCTTGTTAGAGTCGCACCGAACTGGTCTGGTATATCTTACTTCATCCCTTAAGGTCTACTTTTGTTGTTGCCTCACCCTTAGCTCATGGCCAAAGGGCATAGGGGAGGTTTCAGTCGGGGTTGCCCCACCCTTGTTAATGGCCAAAGGACCTTCCCCAAGAGCATGTGGGAGGTTTCTGTCGGGGTTACCTCACCCTTAGACCTACCCTAGAAACACTGGGGTTATTTACACATAGCTGTGTTCTGTCCATGGGCAGTAGGGCATGTCCACTCACCGGTGGGTCTAGCATACCGTATGTCTTGGGGCAGACCTTCTCCAAGTCCCTCATAGTTTAGCCTGGTCGTCGCAAGGACCCAGTTACCATGTGTTGTCGGGGAAGCACTACATGTATATATGTAGGTGCCTGTCTATGAGAGGCTATCACTACATCGTATAGTGTAGTGGGAACTCCCTTTTTCGTCACGTGCAAGGCTAACCGGAGACGCATCAACACGAATTCTACACTGATGTAAATGGTATAAAATAGTTATACCATGTTGTTCATATGTACTTGAAAGTAGCTCGTGGACTATCACCACGTACAGGCGGACAAACCATGGTATAACTACTCCATATACACTTTTCCCTTTGATCGCAGAACCAAATTACTCAGACGCAAAAATAACAGTCTCAGACCCAAAATAAAGCGCTATGATTGGCTGCTTGCGGACACGAGTCTGGACGTGCAGCCAATCATTGCGCTTTATTTTGAGTCTGAGAATGAACTCAAGTTTTATAACCTCGAGGCCAGGCTGCTCCAGAGGAGTAGTCTGATCGGGGATTTTTTTCTGAATTCAGCAAATTATGGATTTGTATTAGCCCAGACCTTTTGGTCAGTTGGTAGATTCCATTCTAGAAATTCAGCTCATAGAGAGCCAAAGACGAACCTTATGTCTCTAACTTTGCATGATGGAAATGGCGTCAATGTAGAATACATGATAAACCAAATGTACAGCATTGAAAAGTACATCAGGCCAGAAGTACATCTAAACCGCACGCCCCTCAAAAACTGGGTTACGATTACAATGCGCGTTATTGTATTCAAATTGTAAATAAACAGATGGCTCTTGATTCGTACATGTATATCAAATCCTGACGAGACGAAGGAATTTAACCCTTTCTAGACCAATGGCATTTCCCATAAAGGTTGATACTGTTCCAAAAATCATTGTAGTTATTTTTCTGAAGATCGATTTTGTCTTCGAAAACAGTGTAGACCCTGATGAAATGCCGCATTGTGTAGCATTTCATCTGGGTCTTCACTGTTTGCCAAAGGCAAATTAAGTAAATTGTGGCATACTAAGACCAGTCGGTGTGAGTAGAACACTGAGAGGGTCCCTTTAGGGGAAGGGTCCGCCTTATCGCTAGAAACCCTTATGCATTGGTATTAGCCCAGACATATAGAAAGTTATGAAAAATAATAAAGTCTCGAGTTACTCAGTAAACACTTTTGCGGACTAAGAAAGCATTTCCGCCAGCTCATTAGATCGCATCGCCGAGCAACGAAGCCTCAGATGAGATTGCGCAAGTGTGCAGGCCCGTCAAAGCCTTTGCTGTTCGCATATAAAATGTATTGAAGTAAATGAAGATGCTGATCAAAATTTAGAATCCTAGTTCCACTATATATATGTTAGCATTGGCGTTTATAGGCTTACTTACTTTACTTATTTTGCACATATGTGAAACTTTTCAAAATATCATGTGCAGTGGCGGGTCCAGGGGGGGGGGTTATGATAGATAGAATAGGGTGCGAGGAACGCAGTGGGAGATAGATGATGTAGCCTGCTACAAAACTTTGAGCCGTGACACGTGATTTCCTACAATGAAGCACTTTGACAAGTGTAGACTCAGACGAGCATGTGCAGCCTCCTTCTAAGCTTAGAAACTACAAATGATGTTCGGTCAGTACCTTAACACTCATTGAATATTCAAGCGACTAGCAAAGGCTCTGATCAGTCATACTTATAAAGTTGCATCTTATCAATCTTGTGTATATTTCAATCAAGCTAAATAGATTATAACTAGTAACAAAGATTAAATCAAATGAGCCAGCACATTTGATTTGGTACCTAAGTACTCATTGCAGTGCCAAGAAATGAGGGCTCAGGCAAAGTAAGTAAGGGTGCAAAGATCAGAAATCGATACAATCAAGTACCACACCTGACCCAGGATACCAATGGGAAAGTAACAAGCCTTGTAAATGTGCAGACTCGCCAGAGCATTTGCTGTCTGCATCCACAAATTATGGATATATAGATGCAGACCAGAATTAATATGGCTAGCTCGACTGCATCAGCATGAGCAATCAATAGATCCCTGATATTTGCTAATATGTGATAAGTATTAAAATATCACCTGCTGGTCAAATCTTCATTTGAGCGCTTTATAAATTACAATAAATGAGATCAACAATTATTTTTTCATCTAAAGGCAATACTGTCAAAAACAAATCTGATATAAGGTTTCAATATTTGGTATACTATATCATACACACATGTAATATAAATGACAATAGAGTCTTTAGAGCTACATTGCTGTCAATTTCTGACCTTATGGTATCCTTTTCAATGTGAAAGAAATATGATTTGTTTTGGAGATGATTAAATTAAAAGAGCCATGGTAATTAGAAATGCATAGATACTTACCACCAAAATCATGTACATGTATACTTTGTTAACATTGCTTGTAAGTCTACCACCAATAACAATGTTTATACTGAGTAGAGTGTTCTCCCAATACTTTTTTGTCAGAACAGTTGACTTTTTTTATGTCTTGAATCCATATCCTGGTGTGTTTGCAATCCATTCTTATTGTTAATATCCATATAACGCTTTGCTATAATTTGGTCATGTCACATTCTGTATGGTGGAAATTAGCATCAGCTATTTTAGCAGTAACTGCTAAAACTACCAATACATGTAAGTAAGATTTCATGACTGGACTTTTTACTTTAAATATTTTACTTTTCCATCCAACATTCCAAAAGAACATCGTGAAATCTTTTTACATCAACTTGAATGTCTAATTCGGTCTGGCCTTATTCTAGCAAATAAAAATAGTTAGTGAGTATGATCAGGAAATACCACAACCACAAACCGCAGACAACCCCGTGGCACCGCGAGGAAGAGCCGCCCAACCATCACGAGACACCAAGAAGAAAAAGTCGTATAAATTTAAATTGGTATTGTAAGTAACAATTGACTTTTTTTCTTGGATATGATCATATCACTTATGATTATTGCCATGTAAACTCCACCATTATCACTTATTTTACCCATTTCACAGAAATATTTCTTCTAAATAAACCATTTACCTATAAAATTTATATTGCTTAAGCAAATGATCAGATCAACTATGTTGATTTAATTATCAGTTTCATCCATTAAACAGTGAAAGCTATGCTGAAGATAAACTAAAATCTATTTTAAGCCAAAAGTTAAGTACATGTAATGCATCAACATATGTACACGCAAATACAACAATGTCAGTAAAAACTTTGATTTGGAGACAGTCTCTTCAAACAGTTTATGATTACATACACTCATAATGCATAGTATCAATGTAACATATATCATTTTGGCTCTGCCAACTTACAAATACTTGACACTATCTGGGTTATAATAGCACAAATGTTTTGTATGCTAAACCTACCATACAACATTTAGTAAAAACAAGTTTTTGTAAGTGTAGATGAACCAAAATATACAAGGAATACCAGCATGTATTGTGTTTCTATGTTCGTATAATTTGTGCAGCAGTTAACTGGGTACACTAAAATATTTTGGTTGTTGTTAAAAGTGACTAAATTAAACTTAGTGTTCTTCAGATAAGTAATACAAAATCTAAATCCACAATACCTTAACATTTCAGACTCAATACAATACTGTCTTTCGCAGCGTTTTAGCCATACATACAAATGTAGTACTGTATGATATATTTTATATGGTAATATATGTTACTTTAACAATTTTGACAGAACATGGCACCTTATCCTTATTCAGCTGGTATTTGAAAGCAAAATTGTCTTTGTTAATGAGGTTTAAAACCTATAACTTTGGACAAATCGACATTTTCTTTTTGTTTTTAAAAAAAGTGCTAAAATAAACTATTTCACAAAAGTAAATATGCTTTGACAATATGACATAGTCTCTTAATAAGAACC
The DNA here is from genome assembly GCA_964019695.1 of Loripinus fragilis. Classification (NCBI taxonomy): domain Eukaryota; kingdom Metazoa; phylum Mollusca; class Bivalvia; order Lucinida; family Lucinidae; genus Loripinus; species Loripinus fragilis. The sequence goes on along the minus strand of OZ026515.1, from coordinate 5,530,912 downwards.
AATAAATTATATTGTAGACACACTAGTATCTTTATGTCTATTCAACACAAAAATCAGTTCTGTAATGAAATAAAACACCCTTTGATGTATCATTTAGGGAATTAAGCAATATATAGAAATCCGTAAAGTTTGTAACATACGTTACATATTGCCAAACAAACAAAGAACTGATACTTTACACCAGAAACAATGTTGATACCCCTTTCACCCTTGTTTATCAATATAATGCTCATATATGGTGTTTAAAACCTTACATATAGGATAACATGCTTTGTTTTTCAAAGAAAAGGTTCTTACTGTACATAACGTTTTATTAGGGTTGTCATATACAACAGCTTATAACTCCTGAAGTTTTTGTGATAGAAGCAAGCTGTTTGCAGTTTTGAAATTTTCAGTTAATTGTCTTTTAGACACATGCTATTTTAATCTAAAATATTAATGTAGAAGTTCATAAAAAGAAAATATATAACAAAATATCAATGATTTTAAAGGGTGTAGTTGAAAATGTAACGTAAATGACACCATAATGGGCCTAAATTACTCTAATAATATCAGTATCTGCCGGAAATTAACTGTTCTTACATATTACATGACTGTTTAGCCAATTCGAATAGTTCAAGTACCACTTTTATAGCCTTAGTTTTATATTTTTGCTTTTCAAAAAAATGAGGGGTAACGTATTTAACACGCTGTAGCACCCAAACGCCCCCACTGCCAGATGGCCAATATGTTGCAAAAAGCTTGTTGTATGTTAAGAAAAACTTAGTCTACAAAGTTCCCCCTAGGGGGGGGGCAAAACCCTTAGTAGCTCATGGCCTAGCAGTGCTCAGTTGGTAGCGTTAGATTGGAGATTGAAGGGTTATTAATAGCTCGAGACTCATCGCCGGCGGAGTCACTGTATTGTGTCCATGCTCAAGACACTTTATGCGCTGCTCAGTACTGGTTCAGCCAGCCAGGAAGACCTGTCCTGACATGACTGAAAAAACTGTTGACTGGGTCGTAAAGAATCAACACGAACAAACAAAACACCCCCACCCGAAACACGCACACACACACTCCCCCCCCCCCCCCCCCCCACACACACACACAAAAACTCGCACGCACACACACGCGCACACACACACACACACACACACACACACACACACACATGCGCACACATATACAATGCCTATATTCCGCATTGTGACGGGCCGGGGTAGGTTCCAGACTTGAGATATTGTATATCTTTCCCACAGTACTTTTGCCTTCGGTGTGAAAAATCGAAATTTCATGTTCGAACATTGTGTCGCCCCTGGTAATGAAGGCATTGTAAGCAACCACTAGGGCGATGTGAAACTCGGGACTGTATGACTGGTCGCTTTGTTCAGGTACGCTTTTTTTGTCATCATCTATTGTCGATATTTGTGAGGTGAGAAAAACTTTACGTGAAAAAATGCGTTAAATTAAACGTTGTAGTCAAAAGAATCAAATAGGTGAAGTGACAATGGACCATACCATACAAAAAAACTGTTTGTTACTTGTGAAACAGGAACACCGCAGATCAGTCTGCGCATTCGTACAGTCTGGTCTACGCCGTTGCTGGTCGCTGCCAATATAGTAAAAGAAATATTCTGGATGTATTCATTTTAAGATTCTAGTAAGTCCGGTTTGGTGAGTCTTACCCTGGTTGCAAATCACGAAGTCAGTCTTTTCTCGTAGAGCGGTTCCATTTTTCTGAAGCGACTCGATATGTGAACAAAACGGAGAGAAAATATGATGGTACGAGCTTCTTTTAAGATGTTAAGACCTCGATACAAGAACTCTGCCCCCCCCCCCCACCAACTTAACATCTCTCCACACCCCCACATCCTCCCCATAAAGCACAAACGCGCACAAATTAATAATTAAGCGAGCATTCCGACTACTTCAAACAGCCGTGGATTCTTTTTTCACTCAAATAAAAACGATAATACAATGTTCTCTCTATTTCTGGAGGATCCGTTTTTACAGACTATTTGAAGGTCGCATCAGCTGTCGTTGTGCCGCGTGGAGTTGGTAAAACTTCTACCCGTCCATCGATAGTGTTGATATTTTTTCATAGTCTGGTCCTTCGGGATTATTGGGTTCTGACGGAAAGCAGAATACCGCTTAAGCCGGTGCTAGGGGGCGTGAGAATTGTTGCACTTTCCATTAGTTCTCATGAACAGACTCAATAAAACCGAGTCTGCTGTTTTCTTCTATTGTAGGTTCTCTCCATTTCTGAAGGATCCGTTTTTTTCTTCTTCAGATTATTTAGAGGTCACAACAACTGTCGTTGTGCCGCGTGGAGTTGGTAAAACTTCTCCCCGTACAGCGATATAGTGTTGATATTTTTTCATATTCTGGTCCTTTCGGGAATATTGTTTATACGTTTAACAGTAATTAATGATATGGTTACCCTCTGATGAAAAGACAACAACTTGAACGCACTAATAATGTGTCATCTAAAAAGATAATACAATTGGCGTTCGCGCGTGTTTTGCATGTAAACTAGAAACAGTGTATTCTTGATTGCAGGTACAAACCCTTGTACTTTATTACCACGTTTAGTGTAGGTTTAAAACAATCTGATCTGAGATGAGAGTATAATTTACAGGATATTCTATACTAATTTACGAGTCAATTTTCGTTTGCTAAGTAGGAACTTTCCTTGATTTTAAGAATAAAAGAATATCTCGCGATAAAGCGAGCAATCTCCCTAAACGAGACGTTCGTTTTATCTTGTTGAAATAACGACTAGAGAAACTAGGCACATTCAACAAATATATATAGACGAGCCGTCGATGCAACATTGCCCCCGAACTTGTATATTTAAAACAGGGTTTCCCAAATGCATGTAATAACTCTACTTCTTATTGAATGATAATTTATTTCGATCATCAACTGTGCTTGTTATTCAGTAACCTATACGGGAACCAGACCGAACAATCGCCCTATCACGCTATGTACAGTAAACTATCTATACAGTTGATGTACAATAAAAACGACCATCTTGCAAAGTAGTCTATTTTTGTCAGATATTTGATGTCTTCTTTCGCTTATACAACCCCTCCCCCCCCCCCTCCCCCCTAGACCCAAGACGCCCTTTACATATGTTATGTATTTGTATAGCGACATTTAATTGTCCAAAGGGCATCTTGGGTCTAGGGGGGGAAAGCATCTAAAAACAAACTGAAAGACGCCAGTTTCATCTTTTCAATGACAAACGTCACAATTTTAAGTATATTTCGTACGCATGCGTAGAAAGAATACCGCAAAGTTTTTGAAATGAAGGACACTTATATCCTCAATATTTTAGCACTTTTACTTTTTGAAAACCTGCTACTCTCGTCTAAACGGCACCCAGTCTAAAGACGTAAAATGAGGGGTGGGAGTAGAAGGCGCAAGTTTTCACGGCTTTTCAAATGATGGGTCGCTTTGAAACCTATTTTGATGCTTTTTATGCATATTTTACTACCGAAGCAGACCAATTTTAAAAACATTAGGGCAATTTGAAAATTTAGGTTTTGTAATCATGTCAACTAGGGAAAATATACGCCTTATCGCTAGAGCTCCAAAGTTTGCTTTAGTTATGTTTTCTACTAACACAAGGCGTGTTTTTTTCGTGTCTTTTGTGCCTTGTTCTCGTGTATGTGTTTGGTTAGACTAATGCTAAGAAGTTGTTCTGAAAATAAGCCGTTTTCTTAAAATGATGGTTTATTATTACTATTTTCAGAGTACACTAGCAGGTATGCTTGCAGAACTTATTTTCGCATGTGACACCAACCATTCAGATACATAAATACCAAATTTCGAATGAAGCTTTGGAATAGAATCAGGCAGGTTCACTATTAATTGATGGTGAAGACTGCAATAGCATTGGTAAAAGTTGAAAATCGTCATTTCCATATTCGGTTTGGCAATTCTACGTAAGAATGGGTCTTAAGCCGGTGCTAGGGGGCGTGAGAATCGTTGCACTTCCCATTTGTCCTCATGAACAGACTCAATAAAACCGAGCCTGTTCGTTCGAGGTAGCCGCGCAGCCATTTTGAATAGTTTGAATATGGACACATTAGCCGTCTTGACATTTTGCACCGTTACAGATTTTGTCATTGGTTTGATTTATGTCAGGTACGGCAACAACATTTCTGTGCCATGTTTAACGTTTTTTCTTCAGCAAATGCTTGTTATAAACAGTTTGTAACATATATGGACCAAGCCGTGTGAAAACCAGCTGATGTTAATGACGTAGATCAGCCTGCTTATCAGCGCCTTTGTTGTTTGTTACATAGATACAGTTGCCACATCCAATGTTTCAATATTCATGACAGTCTCTGTAGCTTAGTAGATAGTCACATTCCCAGAAAGTTTCTCGTATGAAAAAGTGTGGTTAGGCGAACTCTCCGTCCCGCTATGACACTAGCTGTTGACTTGGGACGTAAAGAAACAAAACATAATAATCGCACAAAATGTCGTTCGAAATGTTAATTATCGCACAAACTGGCGTATAAAAATGGTACATATAACACAAAATTGTGTAAGAAAATGGTACTTCTATCACAAAACGACAGATGAAAAGTGGTACTTATCGCTCAAACTGATGTAAGAATATTATACTTATCGCACAAAATATTGCATAAACGTGTGTATGAAAAGGGTACAATTGTGGAAAAAGACGTATGACAATGGTACCTATCACACTAACTGGAGTATAACAATGTTTCTTATCACACAAACTGGCGCTCGAAAATGGTACTAATCGCACAAAATGGCGTATAAAAATGGTACCTATAACACAAACTGGCATATAAAAATGGCCTTAGAAAATGGTATAAATCGAAAAGACTGGCGTTAGAAATGGTAATAACCGCACAAACTGGCGTTGGAAAATGGTACTTATCGCTCAAACGGGCGTATAGAATGGTACTAATCGCACATACTGGCGTATAAAACTGGCACTTATCGCACATACTGGCGTATAAAAATGGTACTTATCGCACATACTGGCGTATAAAAATGGTACTAATCGCACATACTGGCGTATAAAAATGGTACTAATCGCACATACTGGCGTATAAAAATGGTACTAATCGCACATACTGGCGTATAAAAATGGTACTAATCGCACATACTGGCGTATAAAAATGGTACTTAACGCACACACTGGCAAATGAAAATGGTACTTATCGCACATACTGACATAAAAAATATGCTAATTATCGCACATACTGGCGTATCAGTGGTACTAATGGCACAGACTGGCGTATACAAATGTTAATCGTCGCACAGATTTACATATAAAAGTGGTATTGGTGGCATATACTGGCGAATGAAAATGCTAATTATCGCACAGACTGACATATGAAAGTTGTATCAATGGCACATACTGGCGTATGCAAATGCTAATTAGTGCACAGACTGACATATGAAAGTGGTACTAAAAGCGCATAATGGCATATGCAAATGCTAATTATCGCACATACTTACATATGAAAGTGGTACTAATGACACAGACTGGCGTATGCGAATGCTAATTATTGCACAGACTCACATATGTAAGTGGTACTAATGGCACAGACTGGCGTATGCGAATGCTTATTATCGCACAGACTCACATATGAAAGTGGTACTAATGGCACAGACTGGCGTATGCGAATGCTAATTATTGCACATACTGACATATGAAAGTGGTACTAATGGCACAGACTGGCATATGCAAATGCTAATTATTGCACAGACTGACATATGAAAGTGGTACAGTACTATTGGCACATGAAATCAGAGAAATAAGCTTGATTGAGGTTGAAGTTCGCGAAATATAGCTGATTTCTCTGAGTAGTTGACGTAGTTTTGACTTGGGGACGTCTCTGTTCACGAACGGTGCCCACGAACCAAGTCTCCGCACCAAGGCGCGTATTCATCCTGTGACTACACATGGATGATGATTCATGGATTGTTTATTTAAAACGTTAAGGTGTATTGGTCCTCTTTAAAAAATACATTTTTATGCAAATCCATTTCTGTCACATGCGTCAAAAATATGACTATTACATCAGGAACAGATATATATTTCTTTTGCCCAGGTAAAAGTAGATCAAACTGGTTTATTTATATTTCTACTGAAATGTTGAGGGATCTATTTTAAGTAACTGATATGTCAAACAGCGCCGTGAAATGGGAAATGTGACCAGACTTAGCAAGACTCCGACCGTAGTATTTTTTAGATCAAGTACCTCTTGTACTACCCAAAAATTCATGGGAGGATCCAGAGGGGGGACAGGAGGTTCGGACCCCCCCCCCCCCATGAAAAATCACAAAATATACAGTCACTGGTCCAGATCCTCCGAAAAAATCACAAAGCTACCCAGCCAGCTTTCAATTTTGGGTCATTATCGGCACGCCAGCGAAATGTCATTTAAATGGCGCTTCGCTGGCGGGCCTATGATGGCCCGCTTATAGTGGTATTTGCTTGGATCGTCTCTCCCCTCTAAAAAAAACCCTTGTCAAAGTTGGACCCCCTGACAAAACTTTCTGGATCCGCGCATGAAGCATGAAAGTAGTATTTATCTAAGCATAAAATCTTAACCCCCCCCCCCCCCTCCCCACCCCCTCCCCGACAAACACACAGAGAGCCTGAGCGCACAGCCTACTCGTTTGTCGTGTAATCAGTATAATGTGTACAGCCTTATGAAACTTTGTAAATACCGGACCGAGAGGTTGACTTCAGCACCTGATTCATCAGTTAAGTGTTATTAGCCATTACCGCGCCGACAAAAATGCATCGGAAACTGTCTATCGGAAACATTTCCTTACTAATATTTACTGATTAATTTAAGTGTAGAAGCAAACAGCGTATGTCCAGATCAGATGCCTATAGGAGTAGTCTGATCTGGGTCCACATTGTCTGTCATAGAGGTTTATAAAACATTTACAGACGACAAAAGCAGACGACTTTTGTTGACATTGGCGCTTTAAGGGTTAAAGTTTTATACAGCTAGTTAAAAGCGCAGTAAGCATAAAATGCAGGGCCATATCGGCCCGCCAGTGAAATGTCATGCTGGCTGGTTGCTACGTCATACCCTTCGCTCCACGCGCGCCAAACTGAGCCCTGTGCCCGCTTAAACTCTGCGCCCAGCTGGCGAGTGTGTGTATCTGCTAACACAGCTGATCTTTGTTTATATTTGTGACTTGGAGGCGTGGTTATAATAAACATGTGACAATATTCGGTTTCCCACGGTTGTTTATAACGACTATTTTTATTGGTTGATACTATAGGATAAGACTAATCAATTTCGGGCCTTTGAAGCGGCCAACCAATCAAAATTATCGTTATGAAGCTTGGTTTAAACATTCGTAAACAAACTGATTACATCGCCTGCCTCAACGTGCAGAAAATTTTCGCTGTCAAAACACATTGAGAGCTCGAGAAGGAAGCAAGAAATCGCGTTTTAAAACTTAAGTATATTGAAATCCTTTTCAAAAACTGAATATGCTGAATATCCAACAGTTACTTCAAGCAGCAGAATATATTGAAAGACGAGAAAGAGGTGAGAATTAATCAAAATTATGCATTAATCGCGAGCGTCTTGTTGTTTTCCTTTCCTGCCACGTCGCCATTGACTGTTCTTTCCTTGCTTGATTTGCCTATAACTAAAAAAATCTTTCTGTTTTTTAGAAGCAGAACATGGATATGCTAGTACTCTTCCAATGCCAGAGGATTATTCTTCCAAAAAACGGTTAAAATCAAAGAAATCTCAGGGAAATAGGTAGGCTATATTTCTTGATCAGTTGGAAGTCATGTGATATGTCAAATATTCAGATGGATATATTTCGCGGATTTTGTGTTTATTTTTGCTAATCAGTGGATTATCAATAAATTATAATTGGATCTACTGGATACATTCATCGCTTGAGAGGTTTGTCAACAGATTGCTATGTTCCGAGATATTTTTTAACTGGATCGATCTGACAGCTAGGTCGGCCATTTTGAATGTTTAGGCCAACGTGACCCATAGTTGCAAAATCAGCATTTTTCGATTCTTTAGATACTAAATTGCAAATAATAGCCACTTTTGTCTCAAGTCCTACACAGTTTTAAGTAATTATGGGATCTAGTTAAACCATCTGCAAATAGTTTTCCGTTTGCTGGAGGCCTGGTATATCGAAGCAGACGATTTCTTTGTCAGCTTGGGCGCCAAAGCCCCACACCATCTGGGGACCTGAAACAAGAAGAGTGTTATTAAGATGAATTGACATAAAGTTGTCGCAGTGATCACTCTAACCAGTCTGCATGTAGTCATTTTCATGCCCAAAATGACCTTACCACATTGTCATTGATCGAGAACCGGGGGTCACCAGGCCTTGACAGCTGCAAGCTAGCATAAGCCTCCCCCACCCCCTGGAGTAACGGACATGGAAGCGTTGTCGTCTTTTCTCCAAATAGGGCCCAGTACGACAGGAGAGTGATAGGCAATGTTACATGGTGTTTTTTTCTCCAAATGGTTGCTTGCATCGCGCGGCATTCAAGTCGCATCTCGTGTTGACCGTCACGTCAGTCATGCGCACACAAAATAGTCATTCAATTTTGTTTCTTTTCAGGTCAACACACAACGAATTAGAGAAAAATAGGTAAGTGTTTTAAGACTTGATTTAAATTTCCTGATCTGTGCCTGAGTAAAACACATTTGCCACAGAACAGGTTGTCCCGGGAGCTGTTATTGTCACGTGGTTGGCCATGACCTCTATGGTTTTTAATTGACTGGGCGGGGCTTACGGTTTCGTAGTAGTAAATATTGCCGTACTTACTCCATTGAGAGCAGTTTTGTTATATTTGTCATAATGTTAGAGCTACCCATGAGACCAAAAGTTTCCCCAGATAAGGATTGATCATACAAGCCCTCTTTGTTCCAGTTTATTAGTGCACTATCAGTGTTCAATTGCATGGGCTTCTTCTGTTCGTTTGTAGCCTTTTGCAAAAAAAAATCTGACTATTAAGATAATCACAAGTTGTATGGGTGTCTATAGGGAATAAGCAATTGGACCCCCTGGAAAATGGTGAACCCCCTCTGGAACCTTGAACAATGATAGATAAGCTGAGGTCTAAAAGAAACGTTGTCAGAGCTTTTTTTTGTCAGACTGACCTGGACCCCCCCCCCCCCCCCTTACGAAAATTCCTGGATCCGCACATGACTTAGGTTTTTCTTGATATGAATAATGTGCATCTGGCTAGTAAGTATCAGTATTATTTTCAAAATGTGTGAAGTCTGAAAAAATTGTCTGGCAAATCTCAGTCCCATAGAAATCTTTCCATATATTATTGTTTCATCCTGTTTAATTACATGTTTGACCGCATTACTTTTTTTTAAAATTTCATATGTATGGTAGTAAAGTTGGAACTACATGTGATTAGATGTCCATTCAGCACAGCAATAAACCTTGGAAAATAACATTTTAAGCTCAGATATTATGACAGGAATCTTAAACATTTTATCTTCACAAAAAATAAATAAAAAATTATAATTTTTATGTGCACCAACTACAATGTAGCGAGCGTTGGGATCAATGGGTCTCTAGTTCGAGACTGAGTAGGGGCACTGTGTGGTGTCCATGATGATGACCAAGACACTTTATCGTCTACTTAGTACTTGTTCAACCTAACATCCCGACATGACTGAAAAATTGTTGACTTGGGGATGTCATCATGACATGCTGAACTGCAATCACTTTTTGTAGAAATTATAGAAATATTTGATGTGAGTGTTTGAAATTCGGCATACAAAATTTTAAACGCTCATGCAGCCACAGGCATATTTCCATGCATTGTATTTTCTAGTTCAGTAATTGGGTCAAAGGTGAAATGGACTCCTCTTTACATCTTGTTCAGCTATTTTTGTATGAATCATTGAGCTGAGTGGAGGAAGAGTTCATCAATCACATGCGCAGATCCAGAAAATTTCATCAGGGGGGTCCTGATGCACAACTTTTTTTTAGTCAACATATTTTACAGAAGGCTGTATGTTCTTGAGGATGTCTGTACCAGAATTTCTAATTTGTTATTTTCTAGGTGGGTCAGGGCCCCCTGTCCCACCTCCCCCCCCCCCCCCCTCAGGTTCTACCCATGAGTCTGCATGTTTAGCCATACCAATGGAGTTTGGTGTGATTTCATTAGTGGTTGAGTTTCCGTGATAGTCTATTTTCTTTGTGAAACTACTGTAGTCAAGTGATCATGAAAGCTAAGTTCTGATTGATCAAAAACTAGGCTAACATATTTTCCAATATGGAATGTTGATAAGCTGCCTTAGCTTTGTAAACAGTACTGGGTTACTTTTAAAGGGACTAAACAGAAATTGAACACACACGCATATAAAATTACGAACATGTTAAAAGAGACCTTTTTTTAAGATCATTGGTTTGGGGCAATTTAAGTACAGAGAAAGTTAATGGATTACTTTGGCCCCGGACAGAGTAGATTAATATAGTGGTAAAAGTCTGATTTTTTCTCCCCAGGACAACAGCTTGTGATGCAAAAAACTGCAAGCGCAAACTGAATTCTAAAGCGTCATACGCTACGAAAAAGTTCGGAATTGAGTATCAAGGATTTTTATTGCGTTTTTGTACGCACAGAAATGAATTTAATTGCGTTTTCAGGTCCACGAAATAGCGTAAATACGCAATACACAGCCTTATCTGGAGCTATGTTCTAACATTTTAAACATAATGTCAGTTACCATACTGATCTGGGTCTGCCTTGTTTGTCAAGGCTTAAACTAGTTTTCCCAAATTTAGAACATTTACCATGCCACATTTTCATTTGAGCTGCATAATTTTAACCACTTATATTTTTCTTATATCCACAGGAGAGCAAATTTAAGACATTGTTTAGAAAAGTTAAAAGATATTGTACCGGTGGGACCAGAATCCTCTAGACATACAACCTTAGGGCTTTTAACCAAAGCTAAAAGTTTTATAAAGGTATGTACACAGCAAATATATTGGTAGTTATCACATGATCAGCGATGATGAGCTGCACAATCTCTCCAGTCTAACCAGAGTCTTAGCTTCTCACACACAATGTAGGGGTTTAAGATGAATGTTCAGGTTTAAATTAGGGATTCTTGCCCTGCTATTTAGCTGTGTGAATTTACATATATGTATAGCTTTAAACTAGCATCTCCATATTATAAATATAAACTTATGATATTACATTTCTTTACATAAAATGTTTTGCAACTCACAAAGTACAAATGCATGCTTTATTGTATAGTTGTGTGTATGTATAGGTGATAATCCACTCGCTATAGTAGCTAAAACTGATGGATTATCTTCCCATGCAGACACACAAATCATACAATAACTTATACTTATTGCACCTTTTGTTGATATTTTAATGTTTATCCTCAAATATCTTGCAATACACAGTACAAATGCATGCTGGTGCAGAATAGTATTGTGCTCTGCACTCACTAAAGCTCCTGGATTATCTTCTCATGCAAACACATAAACCATACGATAACGTCTGTATCAAGCAAGGAACTGAATTAAACATACTGTTTAGCTATTATTATTTGCTGAAAAAATTCTCTTTTATTGATTGAGTGGCTTAAAATCTCAAACACATGAATCTTAACACATTTGTAGACACATTGGAAAAAGGTCAAATCTTGAAAGGCTAAGCTTATGCATTAATCCACTTCACCCTATAAGGTTAAGTTTTTTACACTCAAGACTTGAGCTGTGACATGTGATTTCCTACAATTCGGTATTTTGACAAGTGTAGACTCAGACGAGCCTGTGCAGCTTCCTTTTAGACTTAGAAACTCCAAATGATGTTGGGCCAGTGCTTAACAGTCAAAGAATATTTAAGCGACTAGCAAAGGCTCTGATCAGACTGCGCGTATGCGCAGGCTGATCTGAGGTTTTGCTGGTCGCACATACCACATGGTTGGAAATCTCATGTCACGGCTCAATTTTAAGTTATAAGTATATCATGCAGAAGTTAGGTAGGTGATTAAAGGTATTGCAGCAAATGCATTTCTTTTTCTTATTGTAACTGGGGCACATAGGTGTCCAGGTATAATGTATAAGGTTATAAACATATTTCAAGCTGTCACAAAGTATAACAAAAGGGTGACATGACAAATTCAACCTGTTGTCTTAACATGAAAAGCTTTTAAGGCTTTTTGCTTGCCTGCATATACTTCTGGATTTACTCTAAATTGTCCGACAACCTGTTCAGACACTATAAATATATACTGTAAATGCTCTAAAATTGGAACACTTCTCTTTCTGTCTTCAAATAAAATGTGGATTACCAGGGCTGAAAATTCACAATATGCTTGTTATGAATAGCAAACGACCCCGGTAAGACCCCAATCAGACAGCTTCTTCAGAAGAAGTTTGATCTGGGTCTGCACTGTTTGTATAATCAACTTTTTTGGCTGGCAACTAGTGTTCGAAATTTTAGAACAATTTCTACCGTAAATAATTTCGAAAAAAATAACTGTTATTTGACCACAATATTAGAAGTTATGCACTGAAACAAATAACAATGGTACAATTTTTGAAATATGACCATGCTGGTCTCAGACCTGTCACCAGATCTGAGTTTACTGATCTGTGTCTGGTTCTGAGGCTTAAGAATGATTTTAGTGGCTTGCAGCTGTCATCATTAGTATAGGAAGTACATGTATTAGACTAGCTGCTGTCTTAATTAATTTCTAAAGTATATAATTAATCAGAATTGATTATGATATCGCCCAAGCATGATTATAGCCTTCTCTCTAACCCTGCTAAATAAAAGAGACTTATGCTGTGCATATTTACATGATTTCCATGTGTATAGAATCTCTGGATTTCCACTGTTTGCAAAAATGCTCATTAGGTAATATCCAGTTAAAAGGGCATATGATGTGTAAAAACTATGGGGAATTACTTTTTTTTAAAAAAATGACCAGGTTGCAAATGTAGTGGTTTAGTAGGCTGACCTGTTTTTCCTATTTTTATATAGGAGAGAATCTTGTGATGTTTTCTGCAAATAAAATAAGAAATGTATTTTTGAGCACCCGCAAATATGGGCCTGTATGTTTGCGAGATTTTGGTTCAGGGTTCATAGCAGAAAATTAATTTTCTTATTTCTCAACCAAAACATATGTTGTGGGTACTCAAAAGAACCGTTCAATGAGACTGTTCTTTGAGCACCCAAAACATATGCTAAAAATTCTGGGTAAGAAAATATTTGTAATTTTACACTGAATTTTTTGTTTATCTAAACCTGTGTAGGTTCATATCACATATGCACATTATAGAGCCTGGTACCACCCTCATCTTAATTTTAGTCTTGAGTCTTCACGATCTACATCCCTACTTTAATCGTGTACACCAAGCAGTGAAGCCCTTATACCTTTAAATTGTTGCTCGACTATTCATTCAGTAAGTACCATAACTCCTTATTCTCTGAAGCTGAGCAGGCCGATTTTAGTGTAACCTGGTCACACCCTGCATTTATAGTATTCTGTTTTTTTTCCTTGACGTGGCTCCAAGGCCTACAATTGTGTAAATATTAGATGATATTGGTATGGATTTTTGTTACAGAAGAGGAAATGACTTTCCCTGGAGAGGAATATGAAATCACATTGCAACTCTTTTCTGAAGAGCTTTTTCACTTTAATTTAATGCGCCAGTGGTCAAATGCTTCATTATATATTACTCTGAACATTTCCATATTAAAAAAGCTGTCAGCAAATGTGGCCAACAATGCATACGGTACATGTTCTAAAATTTTATGAACATTTAGATGTCTTTAAAAATACAGTTTATACCCTGGCACTTGCAGTGTCTATTCTAGGACGGGGGATTGTCCAACAATATCTGAAAAATCCCCACCCCCAATTTTAGGAGGTAGGGGGATTTTTATACAGATAAAGAAGAGAAAACATCAAAATTTAAGTAATATGGCTTGCTTTTCATTTAAATCTTTGAATACTAGAATATAAACTATCTGGTGTGGTAGCAATTTTTCAAGCCTAAAAGCTGGTTTTTAACCGTCCTTTTTGTGGGACACAGGCAAACAGTGCAGATCCAGATCAGAATGTGGCGTATGATCAGGGTCTCTACTGTTTGCTTACAGAGTATTCTATGAACTTTTGAATAAAAAGGAAAAATACTACCCAACACCCCCAAAATTTGAAATAGACTTCTTATGGATAGAGATAGGAAAATTCTTTCGACCCTTTTCTACAGCAAAAGCTTTTTTTTCTCTGGAGTACGGCTCATTTGTAGAAGGAGCACTAGGATTTCTGATCAATAGTTATTGATGGTAAAATCAAGGTTTATTGAAAGCTTTACAAGTATGCTTGAAGATAAAAGAAGAAACCTTTGTCACTTTTGGTATAATCTAACACCCTTTATATAGAATATAGAATCATTAAACACCCCTATGGACGCTCTTGCTTTTCTGTAATTGCTATATACATGTAGATAGGTACCATATTTGACCCAAATAAATCTTTGGATGGTATAACTTTGGAAGCTTAAACTCTGATAAAACTTTTGAGTAAGCAGAATTATAAATTTTAATTGGGTTTACTAAAGGTGCTTCCTTTTATAACTTACACCAGTCCCGGCTAACAAAACTCAGCTTTTTCAATTTTCATACATAATACTTCGCCTAACATACATCTGAGGCCTGATTCTGAACTGGGGCAAGGGAGTTCCTAATGGTGTAAAACCAGCTGGAAGAGCCCATCCATATACAAAAAAGTTAACTACAAGGGGCTGGGCTGGTTGCACTTACAATGGATTAATTGCTACAAGTGAGATTCAGGTATAATATCAAGGCTATGGCCCACTTGTTAGTCTTGAGGATGAACACAACATAGAAATCGATGCACCCCAAATTTGATGCATTATCCATTGATTTCGAAAGCATGGAGGTCTACCCTTATGTCAGAAATCAATGCCAGACATATCTATTATCTAATGAACATTGTACATACTAATTAATAATGGATGATAATGCATCAATATCCAATGAAAGGCCTAACAGAATACCTGTGATGGTTCTGGTACGATTCCACAACTGTTCCAATTATTTGAACAATTTTTGCAAGCTCCACCACTTATTCATAGTTCCCACTCAACCAATAGTGACTTCCCTTTGGAAAAATGGTCAGCCATGTTGTAGGTCAAAAATCAATCTAGCAAGACTATTTTTTCATGTTAAACCAAACATGTTTATTTTTTAATTCCATTTTTGCATAAATCATTGCAACTGTCACGACACAAGTATGTGGAGGATTTTTGAAAAATAGGTATTTCTATTTTTTGCCTATTTATCTTATTGATTTTTGACCAAGATGGCTGACCTGTTTCAAAGGGAAGTAACTATCGGTTGAGTGGGAACTATCAATTACTTATATCTGTTGTTTGGATAATTGAAGTGAATTTCAGAATGTCATCAAAAAAAGCAAAATCAGATAAGAGTAATCCATCAGGATTCATCAGTAATGGAAAATTATTTTTCTCATTTCTCACCATTTACATATGTTGTGGGTACCCAAAAGAACAATCTCAATTAGAAGGTTCTTTTGAGTACCCAAAACACACGTTTAAATTAATTAATAGGTAAAAATTACTTAAAATTTTACGCTCAGAGTCTGTTATCAAACATTTGATATCAGTGATTTTATTTGGCCATTTTTCAGGCCTTATATGGGAATCATTCCCAATCCAAAAATGGCCTTTATTTTCCCAATTTCATGTATTTTAGCACGTATTTCCCAATTTTAATAAAATATTTTCCCAAATGTGAAAGAAAAGGTAGCTTCCTATTAAAATCTCAAATAAAATCACTGGATATGGATTGAGTGAGGATTCTGATCAATATTGATCAGCTGACTTCATGCATAGTGGGCTTAATTTGGTTGAATGAATACATTATATCACTTTTACGCAACCTCTACTTTCAGGTTTTGGAAGACAAAGAAAGAAAAACAAACTCACAAAGGGAACAATTGCGGCGAGAACAGAGATTCTTACAAAGAAGATTAGAAAGTTTATTGGATGGGCAATATAGAGTTCGGCAAGAAAGGAGCATTAGTGAATGTAGTACATCAACCAATTCCACTACCTCATCCAATTCAGAATCTGGTAAGAGTTGTTCCCCTTTTATATTCTCCAGAGTCTGGAGATACTCTTTCCCTGCTAGCTGCTTTCATTTACATCATTTATTAAAATCTGTAGTTTATCATGACCTTGAAGCCTTCATTTATTATGACATGAAAAACTGCCATCAAAGAAGTCTTCAACCAAGGATTAAATGATGGGTTTAATTGATGTATGTGTTTGTTTACAAGAGATGAAAAAAGATTACAGCATGTGTGTTTACAATTAGTGCTAACCAGTGCCAGTTCTGTTATAAAAAACAAAGCAACTCTAGATTAGAAGAGACTCTTTCATAGGTCTAATTAAGCAAAATATTTGTTCTTATTTACCCTTCAGTCTAAACATATGTTTTGGGTGCTCAAATTTTGAGTACCCATACAATATGTTTTGGGTACTCAAAAGAACTGTATCAATGAGACTGTTCTTTTGAGTGTACCCATAAAATATGTTTCGGCTCAGAATTCAGAGGAAAATTGATCCAATCATCTGCGTTGTTTTTCTTCAACCATATTGCCAATATAATATCCTTGTTGTGGTAACTATGGGAAGCGCTCTCTGAGATGCTTTCACCCAGTACATACAACTTTGTTTTCTTGGGGATGATAAGCTAATAGTGATCTGAAATAGCCTCTTATCTAGTTTACTGACACTGTTAGCAAGGACTAAAAGGTACCTTATACTCCAAGACCCCAACTGATACACGGACATGTAATCATTTGCTTAGACTTTTTTAAATACTAGATCTAATTGAAAATGAAAGCTGAAGATTCCAATCAGCCTGCTTAAGATGCCTCTATGAATTAATTAAGTTTTATCTCTCGAAAAGCCTTTTATCAGCCATATCATCCCAAATAGAGAAAAAAATTGGCATGTATTCAGGTCAAAAGATCTTTTAACATTTGAATGTCAGCATTTTCTGATTAGCTCATCTGTATTCCTCCCCTTCTCAGAGAGCTTGATAAGCTGTATTTGTTTTTATAACAGGTCATAAATATTTTTTATGCAGCATAGGCTCCATTTCAGCAGGCATTTGCCATGTGCCTATATTCCTGAAGTCATCCTGAAATGTGCATGCACTGCTATCATCACTTCCGTTCTTAAAATGAGCCACGACATGTGATTCCCAACAATGTGGTATTTTGACAAGTGTAGATTCAGACAAGCATGTGCAGCCTCATTTTAAGCTTAGAAGCTCCAAATGATGTTCAGTCAGTAGCTTAACAGTAATAGAAAATTCACGTGACTAGCAAAGGCTCTGATCAGACTGTGCATATGCACAGGCTGTTCTGAGGCTTTGCTTGTCGCACATACCACATTGTTGAAAATCTCATGTCACGGCTCAAATGTGTGTCTGAGCAGTGAAGCCACTGAGGCAATACTGCATTGAGGCACGGGCTTGTCTGAATATGTTAGATTCATCATTATCAACCATATTTATTTTATGCATGACAGAATTAATCCTCCTGAGGGTGGGGTCTGTCTGACTTCAAGGGACTTGTCTTCAAAGAAGCCCTCTCCACTCAGAGCAGCTTTGAGGGTCTGTGAAATCCATACCGAGCTTCCCTCCCTCTTTCTCGCCATTTCTTTCGCTTTTAAGATCTGAACATAATCCTTGCTCTGATTGCATGATTGATAACCTGAAAGCTTTTTACACACCTGTGTCCTACTTTCATGTGTTTAAGAAACAAGTCAGGGTCACCTAATATTACGAGCAATAACTCGTCCTTGGTTTGTTAGAAATTAACTTTATGTCAGGAAAACATATATTGGAAGGAGCCAACTTGTATTTGGATGGGGCACTGCATCATGCTTAAGAAATATGACAAGATTCAGTTTGATATTTTGATTTTATTGGTGCATATCTGCGGTGATCTGGGCAAGGCTGACATAGCTCCATAAAAGTCTTTGAAACAGACTATAACCAATACACAGCCTATAGGTGATAGGCCAAATAAAAAATTAAGTGTGTTACCAGTAACAGGTCTGAAAATTTTAGGTAGGGTGGGCACTCATATTGTTTGTTTTTTTTGTTTTTGTTTTTCTGGGAATTTTTTTCCAGAAAACCTGAAAAAAAATTAATGTTTCGCCAGTAAATTAAGGTAGGGTCGAGTTACCCTAAATGCATTTATTTATTTTTTTATTTGGCCTAAAATGATGAAGAAAAATAGATTATTTTGGATGCCATATCCTGTGAGTACATATAGAAATCACTTAGGATCTACTCACAGGATATGATATTCATGTTAATTTAAAACTGATTTGAGTTTCCGCAATATCTTCTGATTAAATCTGGCTCTTCTGGCTGTATTTAAATTTCTGGCCCAGATACATTAACCCACAAAACATAAAATTACCATATATGCCAAAGGCTATGTTATTTTACTTGATATAAGGTAATTTGGTACAGTTAATACTATAGGTTGGTAAATAAATATATGACATTCAGAGGGCTAGATAAAAAAACATGTTGCAGTTTTTTTCTGGTTTCAAATTGTCCTAAACTACCACTGCTGCTTCCTTCTCCCACCCCACCCCCTTGGCCCCTTCTAAAAGTGCTGTTTGTTTTCCTGATCTCTGGCCTCCCAACACCACAACCAAGAATGCACAGTGATCAGAAATCTCACTGGTGGCTGCATACTTACATTGCTTACATGAACATATTTAAGAAAAAAGTATGCACTGGGGTCAGTCAAAACCTGCCAATTTACATTTGTGCAAATGTTTAATTGGCCTTGGAATCAATTTTGTTTCACTATGTATTAATGCAGTAGAGTGCAATATACTATACATATATGCACAGTGAAAACCGATTAGACCTTGGAGGCTGATCAAAGTCATTTTGTTTCTGTTGTCTCCTATGCTTTTAAATAGTTCTTGTGTTCACAGAGGGGCAAGTTATAGAATATCTAAAGAATTTCTTGATGGCTATTTGCTGGATCTGCAATACTTCAACTCTCATAAATGTTTATCTTGACAGACAGACAAGCTATTTTGTATAATCTCTGCCAAATGCACTTTCCTTTGGCCTTTGACCTAACTGGACATGGCAGGTATGATGTATATGATGCATCTGTACCCTGGGGTGAAATATCAGATCATATCCTACATACTGCTCATCATTTAACTCCCTAGGCAGAAATTATCTCATTTTAAGTCCTTGAGAAAAACTCCCTTTCAAAATATGCACATAGCATTTTTGTCCCAACTGATAGTCTCAGCGATTAATTAGGCTGACTGTGATTTTGAGAGTCAGTCTCAATATGCTGAATTAGGCCCTTTGTAAATACCAGTTGCTCCTGAATCTGGCAAAAAGTATAAGTTTTACCATATAATTTTGATATGGCCAGTACGGTGATCATGATGTTTCATTTGGGTCCTCAATGTTTGCCAAAGTACCTTTTTATGGAGTTCCCCGTCAACTATAGAAAGATATTTTCTCTAGTATGTCCAGTCACAAGCAGCTTATGGTTTTCTCTGAAAGCAGTTTGTAGACGCCATTTCTCCCACTTTGAAGTGGTGCTTATCATTGAGATGTTTCCAATGAGTAAGCTTATGAAAATTAACAAATCTGGAACAGGACTGGGGTCCAGATAAGAGCAGTGTGTGTAATTGACAATGATTTTCCTGATTTCTCGATAAACACATATGTTGTGTGTACTGAAAAGAACCGTCTCATTGTTGAGACGGTTCTTTGAGCACCCAAAACACTCGTTTAAACAGATAAATAAGAAAATGATCACAATTTTACAATTGAAATATAGGTTTAACTGGACCTATGCTGGACAGTGGACACCCCCCTGATTAGTCTTATTGATACAATCTCATTAGTATCACATGACCAGTTATTCATAGACTGTAAATTGTAAGCTGTTATCCTGAATAGAAGGGTTTGTCATATGGTGTGAAGTGTCATGTGGGGGCCCCACACTAGCGCAAATTGACACAAGTGAAGATAGAATCAGCACCAAAAAGCTCTTAACACAGCATATGCAAACAAATTATTACCAGATCAAGAAGCAATCTGACCAGGGTGGCCAGGGCCTATTTGTTAGTTTCTCTAACAAGTTATTTATTGATAAATATAGATGGATTGGTCCTGAGTTTCACTCGCCATATAAATCTGAAGGGTTGTGGGTTCGATCCTCGACTTCACCAGTTTGTCGGACAAGACTTTGAGTCGCGGCCTCTGTCTCCTTATGACCTCAGCTGTTTGTTGGACTAACACAAAACACACACACACACATATCTTATCTAGGGCCATTATTCATATCTTAATTTCATTTGTCAGCTGACTGACAGGCTTGATGAAGTAAATAATTTTGTCATACTAATCTTTGTCCAGCTGTATAGTTTATTTCCTATCCAGCAAGAGTTATTTACTCTGAATATCAGGGCAAACAGTGTACACCCAGATCAGACTTCTCTTTGTGATCAAACAGTTTAAACTCAGATTAGACTGCTCCCAAAGAGCTGTCTGATCAGGGTTTACACTGTTTGAAAAAGGTGTTATCTGCATTCAGCAGGTTACTGTTTAAATTGATCTCATTGATTTTAGTGGTCAGGCAATTGTGAATAAGTTGATGGATAGGGTTTCCTCATTAGTGCCACATATAATTGAATGGGTTTGAAAACCATGGGACACAGTTTTATAAATCTATTTAAAACATTTTTTGTCCATAATGTATTCCTAATTTCTTAATTACATGATAACATGGTGCATGTTTCAATTAAATGGAAGCATGGTGTGTCACTTGTCTGAATGATCGGAATCAGTACCCACCAGATACATTTTTGTGAGGAAATCAGAAAAGCAATCTGAATACATTTCTTATCCAGGCCATGAGGATATAAAACTTTTTTCATGTTCAACTCAACTGAGTACAAAATTTCAACTGCCCATAAAAACTAAAATACTGACAAATTAAGAAGTTTCTTGCTTTAAGTCTCTCAGATGTTGTATTTATCATGCTAATAAATGTTAAAATGCCAACAATTGTTGACATTTAAACATTTATGAGCATGATAAATTTCGTGCTCAGCTGAGTTGAGCATGAGAAAAGTTTTATAACCTTGGGGCCAGGGCTATGAGTTTAAAAAGCTTTTGAGTGGAAACACGTTTTAAACTTTCTTAACCCTTAAAGCGCCAAGAAAAAAAAATGTATCTGAAAATGTTGTCTGCTGAAGTCGTCTGCTGCAAATAATTGCCTAGCATTACTGACGAATTAAGTATAGAAGCAAACAGCGTGGAACCAGAACAGACTGCCACTATAGGAGCAGTCTGATCTCAGTCCAAACTGTTTGCCATAGAGGCTTCTTAAACATTTCATCAGACAAGAAAAGCAGACGATTTTTGTTGCCATTGGTGCATTAAGGGTTAATCATGTTCATGGTGAATTCACTGAATTGACTTTTTGCCTTCTTAATTGTATACTTTTCAAATTCTGACGATTTAATAACCTAAATGATAATGGTTGGATTAAGTTCACAACTGAACTTAAAGTTAAATACAGAACATGTTTAAAGGCTGGATTTTAATTACTGATGATTATTACTAGAAAAATAAAGATTTTTTTATCTCACTAACCTTGATGAGAATGCTATATTTTGCATGGATTTCTTGTCTAGAAGGGAATATTTCATTATCACACCAGGTAGGCGGCAATCAAAAATGCCAATACTATCAGAGGACGTAGATTAAAAAAAATCAATAGAAACAGTGTTTTTGATTGCCATTTGTCGCCAATGGGGCAAATGGCAATCAAAAACACTGTTTCTATCGATTTTTGACCCGTGCTCGTCGATTGTTGATGACATTTTCAATTGCCGCCTACCCGGTGTGATTATGAAGCAGTAACTAAAGCATTGACCGAATAAGCCAGGTCACCCACTTTTAGGTCATTATGCCTCAAGGTCTCCTGTAGACTTTGCTTTTTACCCCATAGTAATGCTTTGATGATACAAACCACTTGTTCCCATGGTGCATACTTGACCTGTGGCCAGTAAGTCAGACTAACATTCTACTAATGATTATAGTCCAATATGACAACTAGAAATTGATGGCTGAACAACCAATAAGACATTTAATGACTCTGAAACCTTTTCACTATTTCAGACTTGCTATGTTAATGGTTCCTGTAATGAGGTCTATTGCCTACATGGCTTAAGGGGGTGTGAAGGGGGTAATAAGCTATATATTAAAGAAAAAATAGAATGTTGATGTGAGTCCATTAAACTTTTCTTGCCAGGAAACAAAGATACAACAATACCATTCCCTAAAGACCTCAGCAGATATCACAGGCCCCAGATAAGAGTGCGTAACAGAAAATTATTTTTCGTATTTCTCAACCAAAACATACATTGTGTGTACTCAAAAGAACCATCTCCATGAGAAGGTTCTTTTGAGCACCCAAAACACATGTTTAAACTGATGGGTAAGAAAAAATTGCAAAATTTTACGCTAAGATATTTTGCTTAAATGGCCCTATGATATCAGGGTTTAGCAATGTCATTAGGGTTGATATAGAATGGGGGCAGTCTGATCAGGTCTCATATTTTTTGCTCCCATGAAAAAATCCAGGCAGAAGTGCACTTGAATACATGCAGCAGGCATAAAAAGCAGACAACATTTTCAGGACAAAAAAAGAGAGTGGTGGGATAAGGGCTTTTCATTATACAGCAGGTAAACTATTAAAATGTACATATGTGTATACATGGTATATGTGATTCACTTGAGATACAGTATCTGGACTACCCATTGATTTTCAGCTGTTAGATTTTTGATGGAAAGTTCTTATCAATGGAATGTACCTACTCATCATTAGAAAAGAAAAATGCCCTGAGATAGGTCGATGGATTTACAAATGTATTTTAAAGTCTGATCTCCGAAAAATACTATATCAATTTGACCCAACTACATCACATTCCCTTATATTAAGCCTAATTTTCAAGTAATTTTTGAGTGGTCAAATTTCGTTCTTTCGAACATTAATTTTAAAAGCCCATCACCCTTGTAATAAACAAATCAGCAGACAAGAAATCACCAAATCCCCCCTCCCCCACCCCCAATTCTTGACAATTGTCATCTCTTTATGCACTTTGGTGGCCTATATTGCAAACAATGTGAACCCAGATTCCTTCTTCAGCAGTCTGATTAGGGTTCACAGTGATTTTGTTACCTGCACATCCTGCATCTTTTGCGCATAAGTTTTTATTTCAGCGAGTCCTGGCGAGTCGATGCAAAAGTATTGCAGACTTGTCATTAAAAATAGTGTTTAGGACTCATAAGTTTGCAGTTGGGACTCATTGATATTGGAAACAGCGAGTCCCAGGACCCATTAGCCAAAAATTGTAAATGAATCACTGCAGGTTCATAGTGATGCTTCTGTGATAAAATTCGTTTGGAGTGCATTTAAGGAGCCTGGAGGGAACCTTTTATGGACAAAGAAATATTAGCAAGATAGGGGCTTAATAACTCGCAACAAAAGTCGTACAGAGGAGCGCACTCCCTGGGCTCGGTGATACTTTAGATCATAGGGTCAATGGTTTGTGATTCAATGGAGACGATGTGTTGTGTCCTTGAGTATCTGCTTCAGTATGGTTCAACCCAGGAAGACATGTCTGAAAAATTGTTGACTGGGAAGTATAGCATCAACACAAACAATCAATTAAAAAAACTAACAACAAATGAACAGTTTTATTTCTTTTGAAACTTAGGTCAACAACCTCCATATCAAACTAGAAAATCACCACTTTTTTTTTGACCGAATCTGCTATGCTAACCTTGCAGTTTTATAAGAAGTTTTATGACTTACAAATTAAACCAATGTTTAATGTACTTCCAATTTAAGACACATTTGCATAATTGGTATAATTTAAGAACAAGAGCTAAGGGCATTTGTGCTTGTTCTCATACATAAAAAGTCCATTTGCATAGCCTATGGGCCCAATAACATTTATCCTTATTCTGCTGAATAAGTAAGCAGACTACT
This sequence comes from Loripinus fragilis, assembly GCA_964019695.1. Classification (NCBI taxonomy): domain Eukaryota; kingdom Metazoa; phylum Mollusca; class Bivalvia; order Lucinida; family Lucinidae; genus Loripinus; species Loripinus fragilis. The sequence continues at coordinate 5,506,763 of OZ026515.1, read as the reverse complement.
TTAATTTCATGGTAAATGCATTGTGATTCAAAAAAAAAATACTGGGGATCTTAATCAAGATCACCCTATTATACATGGTTACCAGTAATATATTAGATCAGCTGATCAAAATTATGCTGTTAGCACAGGGTCACAATATTTGAGTTCAATGGAGTCAGCCTTGGGGGTTCAAATCAGCTGATAAAGAATTAAATTGTAACATTATGGTAATTTAAGGTTAGGGTTTATTGGAAAGTTTGTGGACTCTTAATTTGAATGTTATGGTGTTAAGCTAAACCTTTTAAGAGTGTGTTTGATTTCTTACTGCTTTTGTTGCTACTCTGAAGAAATGTGAACTGCTTTGCAAAAATATAAAAACTGCATTTGTGTCTGGTCGAAGGTAATAACCTACATACTTGCATTGAAATTCAGCTCATCATTTAAATACTACCTTTTCTTTTGGGTTGGCACATTAGTAAAGCTGCCATAAAGATAAGAAGCCACAGATCAACACTATGATACATGCAGATATATGCAAATGCAGATGTTAGAGGATGTTGTTATTACTCCTATAAATCCATACCAACCAATACCATTCCACATCTCATCTTCGTCCAGAATTTTAATTTATGCTGGCTCAAACATCTCTGATTGCCAGAAGAGACCAGAAGAAGAAAAAGTATTTTGAGAGGAACAATAGATTAAGTCAGAAGACATCTGTCAATATTGATAACACACACACGCACACAAAAACACACAATAGAGCCTTTGCTGTTAGTTAAAATTATGGAAGTAGAGGAATGGCCAAAATTCAATCTCCCACTGCTAAGCTGTGCATGTACATTAAGGAGTGACTAATCTTGTGGCCCTGATGCAAAATACCAACATTTCTTGAAATGGCTCATTTGTTCAGTTACTTAGTGTATAAAAAAGTGTCTGGAGCCAGACTATGGGGTACAGTGGTTGCAGCTTACATGCAGTGAAGTAATACCTATGTCTGCTACCATAACTGTAACTCACAACAACAGTAAACATAACTTGTTGCAGTGTTTATATTGGATACTGCCTCTACTGATTAATTTCCTATACATGTACTACCGTATCCAACCTAATTAGCATTACAGCACTGTGTGCATTACTTTTAAAACTGTGTTGATCCTGATCAGCTGATGAAGCCAGCTTATCAGGATCAACATGATTATCCCTCCAGATGAAGAATCCATATGTTCTATTGAAATTGCCACAGCTGATATGACTGAAAATCATAGATAGTAAAGTCAAGTGTAAACAATGCACAAAGTAGTCAATGAGTCACCACAGCTTATTACTGTTGGTTGTCTATGTTGATATTATCAGGTCTTTATCCAGCAATTTTGGGAAAGGCCCCTGTATGCCAAAATTGGGAAAAAAAGATCGACTCAACATCAAAATTGGGAAAATTTTTGACTTAGAACATATGTCACAATGTTCGCAAAATTTGTCCTAGAAATCAAGTTATTTTAGATTGCTTTATGCCAAGCACAAGTGTTAAAGTATCATTCTGATATGGGACATTGATAATCATAAGTTGTGGTCTATATATATATATATATATAAAAAAACGGTCCTGTTTGGAATTGGGGGGAAAAGGTGGCTATACCGAAATTCGGCCCTTAGAGATATGCAGAAAATCCCCTGGTAATATATATCCTAATTATTATGACCACAGGCTTATGGTGTTTGTGGGCATTACAGACTTCAAAATTTTTAGAGCATTTACCGTACATTGTATGAGCCGCTTCTTTCTCTGCTCTTCCCTGTCTCATTTAATGTCATAGGACCATTAGAATTTTAAGTACACAGAATTGTGTATGCATGTTTTAAGCTCTATTTCATATGGATATTCACAAGCTGGGGGATTACCACTTTTGTCTTGCTTTTAACTTTTATATGCTATAAATCCATTCAGTATGCAAAGTTCTGAACTGGCTGGAGGACTGGTAAAGTATTATAAAAAATAACAAAATTGTCACGGTAAAGCAATCATTAAAGATACATTAAAGGAAGCTTATGTCGCAGCAAAGACTGATCTGATTCACAGGCTTATTTTGGTCTCTGCCGGGCAAACCTATCATTTGATGGTTTTGTTATGCTGCGGCTCAAGTTGTTTTTATTAGAAAGGCATTTTGACCTAGTTTGGTTGTGATAGGTTTTTATTGTCCTTCTGTGTAGCACACAAGGGGGTTAGCTGCTATAGAAATGTTAATAAGATTTTCATATTTGCTCAGCGTAACTGACATGTCATTTGATTGGCTTAATTGCTAGCATTTTATTATTGGAGAAACGGTCAATACGTTTTATGGTGACTGTAATCCTTTCATACCCTAAACTACTTAAAACCTTTTCAGATATTATTCCCTGGAGCTCCACCACGTATACAACTACATGTACCAACCCAACCCTTTCATATCCACCAAAACTTACACAAACACACATTTTGTTTGCATCAGTCCACTTTGGATAATATGTCTGGGCCTCAAGTAGTTGTGAATTAATGCTATTACTAGGTTGAAACACAATAACATTTATTGGTTTCCTTACAAGAACCCAAACAAAAAGATGTTGATATGCAATGCCAAACTTTCAGCAGTGTTCATTTTATTTCACAACCAAAACATATATTGTGGGTACTCAAAAGAACTGTCTCAATGAGACCGTTCTTTTGAGCACCCACAGCATATGATTGGGACGATTATTTTGAGTACCCACAATATATATGTTAAAACTGATGGTTTAGAAAAAAACTGACAATTTTATGTTCAAACATTTTGTTTATCCCAAGCGATGAGTTAATATGAATTATGTTTGTCTATTTTCAGATGAGATTGACATAATAGGCTATGGGAGTGGTACCAGTGATACCGATGACCACAGCAGTGTCGAGGGCAGCTCTAGTGACAACTTGAGAATCGCAGTTAAGCGAGTCCGTCTAAACAGTTCATACTCAGAGTCCCTTTGAGATAAAGCCATCAGGACATGTCCAGCCTTGACGGCGGTGTCCTATATTAGTGTATGGAAGTTGAACATGTTATAGAATTGGATAAATGTTATAAATTTGTGTACATGTAGGAGATCTGGTTTGATATAGGTAACCTCAATACATACGCAATGTAATATTTTGTGCTGATGCTAGTTATTTTTTGTTCATAATACTTATGAAATGCACCATTTTGATTGGTTCTATGTTTTACATTAACACCTATACACAGTGAATACTTAGCAGTATTTGCATAAAATTTCTGTTCTTGTTGAGCCTTTGGAACCTTATAATTTATAACAATATGTTGATATACATAAGTTGCTGTTATTTTTGAAAGCTATTTCTTGTGGCTACTGCAGGTGCGTTAAGTGCAAATAAGCCCTGGACAAGATCAAGTATGGTTCTACCTTAGGGTCAGTTTTAACTCTTTATTGTACCAAACTGGATGGAAAACTCTATTGGTCTGAAAGCAATTTCTAACATCACACTTAGTCCAATATTATACATTTTGCTGCAATGCCCTCATTTACCATTCTTCGGGAGATGGCGACTCACTATTAAAGCACTGTTACAGTAACACTTATGTTGATGCCATGTCATTCTGGCCATACAGCTTTTTTTCTGTTTGTGCTCTCAGCCAGTACCATCGCGGTCTGGCTCAAATATTGAGTCTGTATACAAATACTAACCGGATATATGAGCTGTTTTAATATCTCCATCAAAACCTCGCTGTTTGGATCAAATATTGAGTCTGTTATAATGCAAAGACTTACCGGATATATCAGCTGTTTTAATTTCTCCATGATACAAAAATGTATATTCTGGGTACTGTCTTTATCAGTCTAATGCAAGGCATGTCTTTGCATCAACATCCATATAACACTGCTTTAGTATTGAAAAGCTACCTCCCTTGATCTTTTTTGTGGAATTATCAAAAAAACTACAGATGATTGCTAAAAAGAGTGCATGAATGTCGTGAAGAAGAAGAAAAAAGCATAGCTACTTCATTCATGAAAGTGTCTGTGTGGAATACTAAAGTGTTTCTTGCCAGGGATTTTAAGAAAAATCATGAAGTATCTGAGTGTTTATGTTGCAAACACAAGTGTAAGTATTTTTTCTTGTGATTTAATAGTAATTAATATATATCCAATATAGCCATAAGTTAATATATGTAAATATTTTTTAGCTTTATGGAGAGAATGTGAAAATGGCCAGTTCTACTGAGGTATAATAAGGGGGGCATAAAAGATAATTGGACTGGTATTTGAGAATTTGGCGCTAACTGTGGCATCTTTTATGTTTCACCATCGATATATATGAATCATGTTGTGGATGCTCTTTAGAATTGGCTTGCCAATTCTAATGAGCATCTCCAACATGTTTTGGTTTTTAGTCTAACCACAAGTGTTTTGATAACGTTTATAAATCTGTGAACGCAAAAGATGCCAAAGAAATGCAAATGAATCTTCTCGGTAGAGAAATATGAAAAAGTAAATTAGAAAGTTTATACCATATCCGGAGTCATTAGATAAACAATGCAAGAAAAAAGGATGAAAAGAAAAAATGATCAAAAATTGATGCTGCCAATATTTGAACTAGCTCATGAGGTTTTAATTCTTATCACATAGGTGATGAGGCTGACAAGCCAGAGATATGCATAATTTCACTGGAGCCTTCAATGCAAGCATACATGAAGAATTGGGGACTATATGTAGACTCCAGCTGAAAATAAGATCTCTAGGCCCGCTAGATAGCTGTACATAATGTAATATAACCCTAAAAATACAAAGTGGACAATTCCATACTTGGACTGCGGCATGAGATTTTCAACAATGTGGTATGTGCGACCAGCAGTCTCAGAACAGCCTGCGCATACGCGCCGTCTGATCAGAGCCTTTGCTGGTATGAACTTAAAGCTACTGACCGAACAGCATTTGGAGTTTCTAAGCTGAAAAGGCTCGACTGAGTCTACATTCATCAAAACGCCACATTGTTGGAAATCACATGTCATGGCTCACTTATTGTATCGTTTGTATTGTAAGGGATAATCCATCAGAAATGAGAAACAACATAACGCACATGTGATAAGTGCCATATTCAGGGCTGGTCATTTTGCTTTCCTTGAGGTATGCTTTGGGTCTTTTTCATTGATATTGATGTAAGTCAGGTATTCTATTAATAACCTTGTGAATGTTTGACTGTTTCAAGAGTAGACTGAGGTGTGAGATGTGTGACATACTGAAATCTCAACCGACCTCCAGAGTGATGGAAGAGATCATCTGAGTGAAAGAAATTAAGAAACCACCCATTATTTCATCACACAATGGTGCAACATCATTCCATAAGAGTCTTTATAAAAGACTGTGTAATGCCATCTCACGGAATCAGCCCTTTAAAAGGGTGTAAATTTCACCATCTTGATAAGGCCAGAATTTTTTTATTAGTTGATTTACGGGAAATTTTTTTCAGATTTAGGGTCGGGGGGACGGAAAAAGAAAAAAAAAGCTCTGAAAATGACCAGTTGACTGGTCATTTTCAGAGCCTTTTTTTTTTTTTTTTTTTTTCAGAGCTTTTTTTTTTTCAGAGCTTTTTTTTCTTTAATATCTCCAAAAAAAACAGTAAAACTAGTAAGGTAATCCTTAAATATTTCATCATTTTCCTAAAAATCTGGACAGGACAATCACTTTTAACAGTGTCACTCTCAAAAATGCACAGACAGAACCTCAAAAAAAGTTATTTTTTTTCAACCAAACAAATAATATTTAGAGTCGGTGGATAAAATAAAAAAATAAAAAATTAGAAAATAAATTTTATTTTTTTCCTACTTTCTGGAAATTCAATAGGAGGGTTCGTAAATCAACTAATAAAAAAAATTCTGGCCTACTCTAGCTCTTGACTGTGACTCAATATAGAATGTTTTAATATACTGATTGTTGGAAAATGGAAGTTTGGATGGGTATGTTAATGACAGCTTTTAAGGTCCATATTAGCCTAAAAAGCCCTGTGACCATGTTTTTACTACGACATACTACCTGAAACTTTGATTCGGTATTTTTTTTTTCGTTTAGAGAAAATAAAAGCTACAATGTACTTTGGACAACTAAACCATCATTAGCTTGATTTATAATAAAATTTTGCAGAAAATAGGTCCATAGTCTATATAATTTTCCCAATTCGAGAAAAAAAAAACTTACAAGGAAAATTTTTTTTTGATTCTGTATCAACTGAAGATTCAGCTTGAGGCATGCACCTGCCTTCAACAAACAGATTTGGCTTTTTCATATTGCTTAAGACAGGCACTTGATTGATAGAGGTCATCATTTAGCATTTACTGAAATCTAATTTTAATGGTAACCACTCCTGCCTTGTGCTGTGTGGAGGGCTTTGGCTGTGACCTCATGTGTGTCCATGCATGAGAGACCTGCCAGAGCTCCATGATTGTAACTACATTATAATGGCAAAGCATGAAACCAGCCAGCGTTGTTAACAACATTATAATGGCACAGCATGAAAGTTCGTCCAGGGCTGGTAACTATGTTATAATGGAGTTTGGCTTTTGCCTTGTATGATGTTGTATTGATCACTTGCCAACGAAGCTCACATAATGGATAGATCCTGCCATTTTTCTGAAAGTAATTATGTCAAGTTTTTCTGAGATGCTGTTTGCAGCATCTTTTTCTAGCACCAGATAAAACTAGAGTTTAAAGGCATAAAATTTTGAGTACATTGTATTTCCAGATCAAAACAAATGGGATCTCCAGCAGTTGTGTCTCACCAGAGTGCATCTGGCTTTGCCTTGCTAATTCATGGGTGAAAGTTTTCAGAATGAATCCTGAATTCAGGATTTTGAGGCTGACTTTTCATAGAAAGTCAGCCTGAAAATGCTGAATTTAGGAGATTATAATAGCTTATTTGATTGGTTTACAGATTATCGAAACACAATCATTTTAACTATAAATTTTCTATTTTTGTAGGCATCCTGCAACTTTTAAAATTGGAATTTCTAAAGTTCAGGATTTTGGAAATGTTGAACTTTCACCTATGGTAATTTAGTGGAATTTGATCACCCCTCTTCATATCAAAGGTATCTGCTCAGGACCTGTTCTTCACAAGGCAACTCAGATTTTTTTTTTAAAGATAGAAATTGATGATCAATATTATTAAGGGAACAAAATGTTTCTTGTTTGGACTGTACAGATACTGTTTTTTTATTTATTTTTAATTTATTGTGTATATAAAGCAAAAAAGTTTTTATTTGAAATGAAAAGTTGAAAGCTGCTTTGTTACTGTCTTTCAGCAGATCAAAACAAGCTATGTGGTGCTGTTTAACCTAAGTTCGGATGAACAAAAATTGTGATCGTAAAATTGTGAATATTTTCTTATCCATCAGTCTAAACGTTTGTTTTGGGTGCTCAAAAGAATTGTCTCAATGAGACTGTTCTTTTGAGTGTCTTGGTTGAGAACTAATATATTTAATTTTTAATCACACACTTGTATCTAAAGGCCCTTGTTAAAACTATAGCACCTTTTTTCTGTCAATAATTTGGCTTTCTTTCTTAAGCATGCAGAGTGTCGGCATTACTTGTATTAGTAGATACTATTGTTATATTTTTAGAACTGAATGTTCATATTTGTAAAACCTATTGAAAATCTTGGTCACTGGTGTATGTCATATGACAAGGCACATATAATATAGCTTTGCAAATGTAAAAGTTTGGGGGAAAATGATACTTTAGAAGTGAAAAAATAAATGTGAAAGTGCACTGTAGTGTAAAGAAAGGTTATGGTAGCGCAATAGTTTTGTGTTTGAGTGAACAATGGTGATTGTGAAAGCCTGGTTTTATCTTGTGCCGAGGCGGGTTCTCCCTTTCCCTGCTGAACAAATTTATATGCTATTCCCGCTTTTGATTTTCAGCTGATTCATTCCAATGATTCCATTAAATATCATGGCTGCGCAAACTGAATGGAAAACAGTGGGGATCGTGATCAGCTGGCCTGCCAGCTGATCACGATCCTCACTATTTTCAAAATTGAATATATCTTGGCTCAGCAGGACAATGGGCAAAAGGGATATTCATGACATAATAGGGATATTCTTTGCATTTTTTCCTTTAAAAGGTACATTGTTAGATGTACACATTAGAGTTGTATCAGTTCAAGCAATTCAATGTACCATATTAGGAAAAATAAGAGATTCTAATTTTGTCAAAGGACCCTTTTAGAAAGCCTCTACTTGTGTGTTATATATATTTGCCATATAGATTATCTTTTAAAGATTGTATTTTGAATGTCTGCATGAACCTTCATTTCTCTCTTACCATGCCTGTTATTTCCACTGAATAAATGTGTAGATATTTTCAAAATAGTCAGGACCCTTGAAAAAGCAGTATTCAGACAAATAGTTTTTCTTGGGCGGTTTAGATTAAGAAAGAATCATTTTTCCTCTGTGGCTTCACAAAAGTTTTTTTTATAGTTTATCATTAATCAATTTTTGTTGGTTAGAACCTACCTGGTCAGTGTTTAGTCACATTGGCCTGCAGAGGAAACAACTTATAGGCCGAAGAGGAATGAGGATTCATAAGATCTAAATCAGAGAGAAAATAAGTTTTTTAAAAAGATGCACAGATGCAAGCAGAAAAGAACCTACACTGTGGTCACACAACACAGAAGGCATCCCTAGAATTTAGAGATTTTCTCCAGTGTTTTGTGTGTGTATGGACGAGCAGAATTTTCTAATCTTTTGCTGATTGCATGTGTAACCTTTTTCAATTGAATGGCTGAGTTTTTATTTCAAAACAACTGTTCCCAAGGGTCCTGAAAAAACTGATTAATAATGATCTCAAAGCTGTGAAGTAAACAGTGTCAATGTATGAAGTTTTTACTCAGGGTATAATAGTAATTCAGCTCTCAAAGGTCCAGATAAGGCGGTAGAAAAGGTATAGGACAAAATGGTTGATTTGGCAGTTAGACATTCCATTCATGTTGTGTGAACTCAGAATTGTGCCTCATGAGGTACAAACTATGTTTGCATGCAAAGGAGGAATCAAGAAAGTGGAGTATTAAGCAATATCTATGCCACAAGGTGAGCAAACGGGCATTTTGAGCTATCCAACCATGGCTAATTGGTGGTTGGGTTGCTGATACTGGAGCACCATACCAATTTGGACTCTGTACAAAAAAGGCATGTGCTTCCATGCATTGGTTGGAAGGGAGGATTTTTTTCCTCAAGGCACATGCCTGAAATATTTTTGAGAAGGCCACTAAACCTCAGCATGCAAAGAAGACCCAACAGTGTGATTAAAACTCTTGGTGGGGTGTTCATTGCATTGGAAAAGCCTACTTATACTTAATTTTGGTGGACAACAATGTCCCTGATCAGCCATGTACATGTGCACAGCTGATCCAGGCCTTTCTTGTGCACTCATACTGAAAGGGCTCTTTTCTTGCTCTAAAGGCTCACATGTGGCATAGTTATCTTTGTTTTTCCAGGAAATTAATTCTAGCAGAAAGTCTTGAAGCCTTTATCTGGACTAGAGTTATTTTTAAGACTTGAGCATATCTGCCAACATTTTTAAACATTTGAAGGAATTATGAACTGTGGGGCCTTTATATATATTATTTTTAATATGAAAGAGTAATGAAGGAAGGGATTTTAGTTTTACGATGTTTGAATAGAAGACTTTTAGCCATGTTAACCCTGATCTAAGGGGAAAGTTGACAGATCTACACTAGAATAGTTTGCAAATCAAAACGGCCAGCAATGCAGGTCTTTATGAGCCTCTTGCCTAGATCTTCATTATTTACATGTCTGTTATTTTTTATTTTTTAACAGGTAACCTCTTTATCAATAATTGGCCTGTCTAATTTCTGATCTGGTTGAGTTACTGGATAGAGGAGATAGCTTTTTGATTGTTTTCAGTTTCTTGTGAAATTTGAATTGATCTTATTTAGAAACCACTGAGACGGTTTCAATGAGTACTGTATCTATATCCTTAGTATAGGGACACCTTAACTGTCAGTTATAATTTCTGAAATTGTACAAGTCTATTTGAGTACTACTTTATAATGTAATATCCCAGTAACAGGCCTGCCAGCTAACCGCCATTTAATGGTGGTTAGCTGACGGGTCGATGGTGGCTCGATACTGTGTACTGGCTGGGATAATAGCAATCAATGAAGGGTCTTCTCTGGGTTTGTTTTGACTATATGTCTGAATATTTAGGGTAAACCCAGTACTGACAATCTTTTTATCAGAAATATAGAAAGTTACTCTTATAAACCTCAAATTTCCCACTCATATCCATAGACCATGTTAAGTTTTACTATCAGCTGTGCTTTACTTATCCTTATTCCTGCTGCATTTTGAAACCTTCTAACTTAGAGCACTCTTGCTTTGATGGTAGATTTCTGTGTTTCCATAAAATACTGCAGTTTTTCAAACAAGAATGTTAAATGTAAAGCTTTATTTATACATAAGAGACCAACTTTCCTTACAAATGTTTAAGTCGAGAGGTCCAGAGAACACACCCCACCCACCCTCCCCCCCACCCCCAATAAAAAAAAAAAAGAAAGAAAAATTGGCCTAAATTTGCATTTTTTTCTTAGTTGTCTGTTAACATGTATGTTTTGGCAACTCAAAAGAGAGATGATAGGGTTTTTTGAATGCCCATAACATGTGTTTTGGTTGGGAGTTTATGCTTACCTACGTCTTATCTAGAGGTTTTCTGTGTCTAATATTGAATTTTAATGTTTGCTTGATAAAACCTGTGTAACATGTTGTATACAAATTATATTTGCTATATAAATCAAGGTAAATATTAAGGTAACACCTGGATTAATTTTAAGAGCAAAACACAAGTTGCATCATCATATTTGCAGATCAATAAACCCAGAAAACCGAGATCTTGTTTCAAGGTTTTAGTGCAGACTGTGGGTGGAAACCAGCTTTGTGCAGTTTATCAGAACTAAGGGACTAATACTTGTTTAAACTTAATTCATATTACCACACTTCCTGAAAAAATATCTCCTAAGCCTCTATGAGCTGTTTTGCATTCATAATTGCCAAGCATGCGTTAAATGTAGGTCGAAGCTGTGAAAATGTAGACTAAAACTAAGTACGTTGTAAAATTTTGGCCATTCTGCAAAAGGGTTAAGAAATATGATTTCAGTCATCAGGGCATAGCCTTGACTGAACTCGAGTGTTATTAAATGGATTTCACAATAAAATGATCGATTATAAAGGCTAATACCCTATACTGCACCATATTCATGCAAAATATAATGACAGTTAAATGTAGGCTTGATTAAACCGTCTAAACCCAGATCACCTTGTTCCTGAACAAATAGTTTGATCAGGGTTTACCCTTTAGTGCTATTCTAAGTTGCCATCCATTTACACATAGCATCAGGCTGTCAAATTCAAATGTTAACATAAATATTAGGAGAAACTAAAGTATCCCAATATTAAGGGTATACCGGGTATGTCCATTTCTGTTTTGTTCTTTTGAAATGTGAAAATCGCACAAGATACTGTTGTATCACCCATAATCTGCAGTATAATCAAGTTGGCATGATTAGATTGTGAAGATTTTTTATTGTCTATTGTTAATTGTACATGAAAAACCTTTGTTTATCAGATAGATACAATTTTGGAGTGTATTGATCTGGGGAAATAATTAACTTTGGCATGCTAAACCCCGGATACAGCTGATTGATAAAACACTGTAGATCCGGATCAGATGGCTTCTAATGAAGCCATCTGATCAGGATCTACAGTGTTTTTACATGTCACCAATGGATCCACTCTAATATGAATCAGTGCAACTGAAATTGTTGAAAAATTGGAGTGGGATGTGACATCGCTGTATTCAGCAGGTTATGGGTTAACTTTGGCATGTTATATCAGTCATTTAGCAGACTATAGATTATACACTCATCTTTGATTTTTTTCCCAATAATGTGAGTTTCATAATTACTTTGAATAATATTATAATGGGAGATTCTGATTCTCCATTGATTATCTAAACACTCGGATTCATTGACCTTAAAAATCAAATCCTGCATTAAAGAAAAAAATGAACCCATGCTGTGAAATCAATAACACTCCATATCATAACCTTGACAAACTAAATCAGCTTAGAACACTCTTAATTTCGCAAGAGGCAGTAGATCCCGAATGATCTGGTTCATCATAGGAATATAAACAAGATTTTTGAGCATAAAATTGCAAATATTTTCTTACCAATCAGATTTAAAATATGTCTCATGGAGACGGTTCTTTAAAGCACCCACAAGATACGTTTTGGTTGAGAAATAAGAAAGTTATTTTCTAACTAAAGGCCTGTTAAAACTATTACTAGCATGACCTTTTTATTTACAGACGGTCCTAATCAAATAGTATAATGGAAGTCATTTGGTGTTTGTAGGGCTAAATCATAATTTCTATATATCTCAGGCACTGTGTTTACCCTAAATATTATGACATACAGCCTAAGCTGTATATACTCGTATCAGTCTGCTCAAAAATAAGTCTCTAAAGTGTTTGTCTTATGTCGCTACAGTGTATCCATCAAATTGGGTACTAAAATGGACTTGATCATAGCTCCAGATAAGGCTGCATATTGCGTATTTACGCAATTTCGTGGACCTGAGAACGCAATTAAATTCATTTCTGTGCGTACAAAAACGCAATTAAAATCGTTGATACTCAATTCTGAACTTTTTCGTAGCGTATGACGCTATAGTTTTCAATTTGCGATTGTCATTTTTCGCATCACAAGCTGTTGTTGGGTACAAATTTATACACGGCTTGGCGCCGAATCTAGTTAATTAAATTGTAAACCTGTCCAGGAACATTCTTATCGCTGTTTAGCTATACCCAATATTTACATGATTACGACATTTGTCTCGCTTTACAATAACAATGGCGTAACGTGGGCAAAAAAGCCTTAGAGCAATTGAATAATATCATATTGTAACTAACTCTAATACGGCGTTGGTAGTTCGAAGAATCAAAGATGAATTGATTGATACGTTGGATTTTCGTTATAAGTTGGAAATAGCGATCTCAGATATACTAATATTGCAAGTGTGCTTTCTGAAAATGAAACCGAAAGTAAACAAAAAAGTTAGGAGAAACAAGGCCCGGTTTCATTGCTTATTTGCTTTCAGATAGAAACCCAATACAAAAAATTGAAATACCCAATTCAAAATTTGAAATACCCAATTAAGCCAAAAAGAGGTGGGTAAATACCCAATTGCCTCCAATCCTTATCTGGAGCTATGTTGATCAAATTTAAGAGTATGTATATTCTGAGGTCTGAATCTCTAACGGTCATTGACTAAAGTCTCATGACAAAAGTGGACTTTTCCAGATCAGAATATGAGCAAAACAATAGTGAGTTGTTATAACAGATATGTAAGTTTCAAATTGATAATCATACGTCCAGATGAACAACAATTTTGAGGGTAAAATTGTGATTTTTTTTCATGCCCATCAGTTTAAAACATTTGTTTTGGGGGCACTAATCTCATTGAGACAGTTCTTTTGAGTACCCACAACATATGTTTTGGCCGAGAAATAAGAAATATAATTTTCAATTAAGCACTCTTATCTGGAGGTGAGATTTCTCTCCATTGACTACTGTAAACCCTGTGTAAAACTGCCACTCAAAAATAGACAAAACAATGGTCTAAATGACAAATGGTAGCTTAATGAAGGTTGAAAGTATTGCAGAATGCCCTAGGAGCATTCTGCAATACTTTTGACCTGCATTAGCGATAATTGGTCTTGAAAAACAATTTTCAGTCATTTTTGAGAGGGGCCATTTTACACAGGTTTCACTGTAAACTTTTCAGCTGAACGAAAGCTCCAAACTAAACTTGGTAAGGATCTACTTTGGGGGGGGGGGGGGGGGTAATCAACATGAAATTGAATGTTGAAAAATGAAGATCTAGACAAGATTGCTCATTAAGCCATATGTGTTATGGGCCTTATCATGAGAAGCATGTGTCTGCCACATTTCTGATCAGGAAGGCTGAAACCCAGCTGCTCAGGTACAGAGACTAGCTATAACTTGGAAATTTGGATATACATAATGTAGTATGTATATATATTATACTTTCAGATAGTGAATAACAAAGAGGCTGATCTGCACCTTTGTTGTTCATAAACTTAAAATGTGATTTCTTATGACCTGACTCATATCAGGTCCCTTATTTTTGCAAAAATGTTAGCCCAAAAAGGGTGTATATTTCCTTGAAGATATAGTTTTCTGTTAATTTTTTTTTCTGAATGTATTTCTTCGTATATGGTTAATGTCCTAAAGTTTCGAACACTAGTTTCCAACCAAAAATACCTTGACAAACAGGGCAGGCCCAGATCAGACTGCTTCTGAAGAAGCAGACTGATCAGGGCCTTCCATGTTTGCCTAATCTGATCAGGGTCTTACATGTGTTTGCATTTTGTGAATTTCGATCCTGATACAGCTAATAGCCAACATTTTATTTGAGGAAAGAGAAAAGTTCAAAATTTTAGAACATTTACTATATACATTCTTAATGAGGGATAGGGGTGGGTATATAAGGAATGATCATAATTGTATAGTAATATGACACGATAATGGCACTAGGGTTTTAAAATGTCTCATGTCATTAATGAAATGTTAACAGGCCATTATTAAAGAACTAATTGTTTGCCCTTTCCTCAACCATCAAAAAAGCCCAGCCAGCATACAGTGTCTGGCCGCCATCAGTCCACCAGTGAAACACCTTTCAAATGATGTTTCATTGGTGGGCCTATGGTGGCCACCTCTTAGATGTTTACTATTTATGTGACTATATATTTATATAGTTCAACTTTTTTTCAGATCTTATATTGAACTCAAAACGTTTGGAATGAATAGATCTGAAAAAAAAAGATTAACATTTGAAATTATGGACCATTTACCCAACTATTTCCAATATACATAATACTCATTGATATCTGAGTTTAAAATTGTGCAATTTAACCCTCAAATATATGTTTTGGATACTCAAAAGAAATGTCTCTGAGTTTCACAGAGACCTGTCATCAAAGTACCCAAAACATGTTTTGGTAGAGAAAATCAAATTCTAAATCAGATTACTCCTTTTCTGGAAATGTGTACTGGGTTTAAATATGATTGGTCAGGGCATACAACATTTCTTTAATTTTGGCCTAATATACTGTTTTTCCTCCGTTACCCAGATACAAACTGTGGGGACCTAATACCCACTAGGGCAGTATATTGAAAATAAGCTATAAGCTGTGATAGGCAAGTGCAAATTGACATTAATATATCAAAATGGCTGTAGAACTTGTGCCATGAAATTCATAGATGACAACAGCAAAGAAAGTGATCAGCTTCCTCAACTGTATTTTAAGATAACCTCACAAAAATGAATACCATCCATCCGTTATTGTAGTTCTGTTACAATGCAATAACTAAAATCCATAAGTACAAGAAGTTTGGAGTTTCAAGTGAATGTCATAAAGGGACAATTTTACATACCTCAAGAAAATGACCAATTCACTAAAATTATTAGTGAAATTTTAAATTTGGGAAGATGACCTTTAAATAATGAATGGTGTTTTTAGTGACTAAATTGTACAAGTATTGGGATAAACTCCATAAGTGCTATATTTTGGAAAGCAAACTCTGCCTCGCTTGTTCCAAGTGTAATAAGACTGTTGGAGCTGATTTTAGTGTTTGTTGTTGTCAAGATTTGGACTTCATGTCATTTTCAAGCCAATTTTGTTTTTCAGCCATGGCCAGCTTTTGGTTGAAAGATACATCCAATCTGACATTGAACAGTTAGCATATACTGATATGTGCATATCAGGTGATAAGATCTGTCTTTGGTGTGATCCAAAAAGACCACATTTCTTAAGTCTAATTCTTAAGAACTAATTCTCTGGTTTTGGCCATTTTGAGTGCAATATGGTGAAATAGATTTCACTCAGATATTCACCCCAAAAATAGCTCTGGGCATTCAGAGTGTGATGGGGATAAATGCTTTTCACTCAGATTGGATGTATGTTTTGATCATACCTTTCCTTAAACAGAACAAGACATTATGTGCAATGAAATTACATTATAGTATGATAGGCAACGTGAGTAAACAGCTCTTATGTCATATGTGAACAGTTTAGACCTTGATCTGTCTGTGGAAATGGGCCAAGTGATAAAATAGCATTTTGGGCTCAAAAATTGTCCATTAAGATCTGAAACATTGTTTCAACACTTATCAGTTCAGATATGTTGGCTCTCATGCCAGTGTGTATTTGTGACATGATCAGGTCTAAGCTGCTTGGATATTATAAAAGGATTGTTTCCTTAGTTGTATCTGATTTGATGTGAACAATACCATGTAAAATAGGGATCTTATAGTATAAACTTATACTAATATTGATTTTCCAAACGCAAATTTATGACAGAAAATAAGTCCAATCGAAAAAGACTTGTTCCCATGATCATATGTTATGTGCATATGACTATATGAAGATGTTAATTTATAAAGTCCATATTTGGGTGGAAAAGTGAATTCTGCATGCTTTAAGCTGGTGCAATTAGGGTCCAAAACTTTTTTCAGCGAGTGTAATTGTTTTAAAAACTAGGATAATGATTACTTTTAACCCTTTCCTTTATGAATATTCATGCTAGGCACCACCCACTATGAATAATTATAGAAATAAACTCTCATGTTGGTACATCGAACAAAGAAATTACTTGTCAGGTCCACTAGTGTAGGATCAGATCTATCATATTTCCATAAGCAAACAGAATAGACCCTGATCAGACAGCTCTTACAAGAGCTGCCTGATCTGGGTCTGCTCTGTTTGCAAAAGTGTCAAAGGGCATCTCTATGAGGTAAAGGGTTAAACTATGATAATTAAGTTTCACTGACCCAAAATGTGCAAGTTAATAGAAGCAGAAAAAAATCCTTTTAAATGTAGGGTGTATGAACCTTTATATCTCATGATTTTAAGGGAATTGTCGCACACAGAAGTTGGCCCTTTATCAAGCTCCCTAGTTTACATGGTACTGACCACATGGTTATAGAGTGTTGAACTTTTTATGTATAGCAAGTTCTGTATTTAATTTCTTAGTGTAGAATAGTTGTAAAATACACATCTGTACAGAAAGATTTTAACCTTTTAACTGTATATATGGAGAAACTACATGGCTGATTGTTAAACCAGAATCAAAATGTGACACCAGTATTTTGAATGGTTCACAAGCTTTTATTGTGCAAGCGAATGATCTGACCTTTTTAAGTGCTTTGTTATGTCTTATAAACTTACAGGTTTATCTCCATGTTAAAATGAAGTGTTATCAAAGGGAAGATAATTTTTAAGGTAACCACTTCTATTTCGCCTTCGTCTTGAGAATTTCTGACTTATAGTCTTGATGCTTTCATGTTTGATTTGTCTGACATGTAAGGTCCTCCAGGCCCAACCTAGAATGGCTCCGACGTGTAGTCTTTCAACCCAGTTGCACTCAGAGTGGCCAAAACTCTGTAGGTTTGGCCACTCTGAGTCCAATTTGATTAATGACATGTCTCTTATATATGATGTTTATAAGGCTGGCAGACTGAGGCTTCCAGTTTGTAATTTTGCCCGAAATATGTATATCAAACTTCTCTAATAGGGCTAATGAGATTTTTTTTTTGTTTTGTGTTTTTTCAAAAATGATCTCTAAAAATCTAGACATCTTGAGAGATAGATCTAGATTTTTGGAATTATTTTAGAAGAGAAACGCCCATCTTATTGGGAATTAGATATGGGAGGTGGGTACACACTAGGGCATTGAATCAACTCGTAAATGCTGTGTGTACCACTTGAAAATCTCTGCAGCCTGGAAGATTTCAATGTCAGTTCTCATGCCTACACTATGCTTTCTTAGTCATTCAATGTGGAATTGTCATCTTAAGTCGGTAAAAAAATATGATACAGATGTTCCTCATTCTCAGATATTTTTGCTGATATTGATAGAAACTAGTAATGTGGGATCCCTAGTAGGTTTTTTTCATTTATTTTTGTTTTGTTTCATTCCACAAAGAAAGAAATAAAAAATATACTTAATATATATTCCCAAACCACCAAAATTCGAAGTTAGATTTCATAAAAGATAGCTCTTAACGGAAAGTATACGGAAATGAGCTACTTTGCAAAATCAGCTACTTTCATGTAATAAATAAGCCTTTTGGGGAAATCTTGTGTGAAAAATGCTCCTTTTGACAATGTAACCCCAGATCATAGCTGATGGCTTTCCATTGGTTTGATTTTGAGTAAACTTTATGCAGAGTTTTTCAAGTTAAATCTTGAAGTACAGTGTCGTCCCTTTACAGCGCTATGTTTTTACCCATATTATAAGTGAATTGTGTAATGAAGGGACAATTTTACAAAAGAATTCGAGGAATAATGACCATAGAATAGAATGGTCATTTTCCAATAATTCATTTGTAAAATTGCATTTTAAAAAAATTGGGAGCCACAAAATTACCTCATTATATCAAAGGGCCAGTGAAGCAAAAATAATTTGCGTAAAATTGCGATTATTTTCTTTTCCATCAGTTTTAACATTTGTTTTGGGAGCTCAAAAGAAATGTCTGGATGAGACGGTTCTTTTGAGTACCTACAACATATGTTTTTGTTGAGGATAAGAAAAATAATGTTTAGTTACGCACTCTTATCTGGAGGCCTGTTATATCCAAATCCATGTTGGAATGAGGTGTGTTATAAAGGGACTGCATTGTACAAAAGTAAAGTCCTTATCAATCAGCCTGCTTTGATTAAAATACTAATTTTGACCTAGTTACATTAGAGGGCCCTTTTTCACATGAAATATATCCTCAGATTTTGTTTTCTGTTCTTTAAAGAACTTTACCTCACTATATTTTGTAATTTATTGTTAACTATGTGAAATGGTTGACTTCGTGTACAAGATGTTAGTTGTTGTATAGAGTAAAGGAAAGGTGGTGCAATTTCCTTAGCATATTGGCTCACACAAGTTGAACTGTTTCCTCGAGATATTGGCAGTATAGACTCGATATCCCTGTATTTTTGCACAGGTTGATCTAGTAATATACTAACCAGGTATTTCCAGGCGGTACTCACAAGTTTGAATTGCTTCCTTATTGCTGTATGATGAGGAAATATTACATTAACCTATTACATTTTGTATGCCCTGCATTCTGATAATGGAACAGAAGCAAACAGTATTAGAGACCCAGATTAGATGCTGCAGAAGTGGTATCTTATCAGGGTCTGCACTGTTTACTTTGATAAAATCCATATACAGCAGTCAAAGCAATTTGAACCAGCAATTCCATGTAACGTATATTAGCGATAGCCGACGGGTCTTTCTGACACAGCAAAAGTTATGTGGTTTTGTGGTTCTGTTTGGCATAACTGGGTTATAATTAACCCAATTGTACTTAAATGGCTTAAACCTCAAAGATTTTGGCCCTTTTAAGTACAATAGGGATAATTTCATGCAATATGATTAGCATTTTGGCTTTATCTGTGCTTATTTTGTGCCATCTTGGGTTTGGTTAGGTTGGTTCTCTTTTATTTAGAGATATACCCCCAACCCATTTGGCCCAATATGACTGAAATGATCTTAAAGGTCAATGAAGGTCAAGTAATGTAAAGCCAAGATAATTCATCATATCAGTTCTTCCCAGCAAGAAATAAGGAAGCTACTTCAAATATTGTTAGATATCTTTATGGAGTACTGATTGAACAGTTTAACTTGGTGCAGCCTGTATGTGTACATACAAGTACAGAGCTCTTTAACTATTGTTCACATACCAGTGAATGATAATAAAAAAGAATAAAAAATATTGAAACTATTCAGTTGTTGTTTTGTATCAATGGTCCATGTCGCTAAGCAGAAAACTAATATTATATCATTCTGGATAAGTCAGTCACTTTCACCCTGAAATTTCAGTACTTTTCTAAATTCTCCGAATACATTTGTTGTGGTAAACATTGGAAGTGTCTCTACGAGGCACTTCCAATGTGTAGTCACAACATATGTTTATTAATAGGAATAAGAAAAGAGGTGATTTGAATATTCCTTAACTTGGGCTTTGGGCTCTGGTTGTATTGTTCCTTTAAATAGTGTTATGTGCAGTGTCACCACCCTTGATTAAATGCATGGTGCATAGGTTTAGATAAACAAAAATTTTCAGCGTAAAATTGTAAATATTTTCTTACCCATCAATTCTTACATATGTTTTGGGTGCTCAAAAGAACCATCTCATTGAGACGGTTCTTTTGAGTACCCACAACATATGTTTTGGTTGAGAAATAAGAAAATTAAATTTTCGTTACACGCTCTTAACTGAAGTCCTGATGGTGTCAGTGTGATAATGACAAACAGATTAAGATAAAGGAAAAAATTTAAGGCTACAGTATTTATCCTAAATATATTTCTTACATTTGAGGGAAGTAAGAAGGCAAAGATCAGGAATCAAGTACCACACCTGACCCACGAAACCATATGGGAAAGTCACAAAAACACAAGAAAACATCACATACAAGAGAGTACTTTTCGAGTATAGTGGTTCTCTACTATGCATATACACAAAGCTTTAGTATGGTAAACAAGTCAAATCAAATAAATTTATTCAGCAATACAAATTTACAACAATGTTTATAGCCTACAAACAAAATGAGTATCAATACGCCCAAAATTCCAATGTTATATCTTCCATGCTTTTTTGCAAAGTCAAATATGAAGGATGCCCAAACAGAAAATTTGTTTAATGTATCTTAGGTAAGGGTTAGGTTTATTGGTATATTCGATTAATTTCCACAGTCTAATGGAAATCATAACATTTTGTCATAATTTCCTTAGTCTAAAGGAAATCATAACATTTTGTCACATGAAACAGTTGAAAAGTGCTTTTAATTCATTTTAATTGGACAAGTTTCAATTGTGCTACTCAGAACTGAAAACTTTAACATACAATCAAAATAATCGTGATGACAAATTAAAGTTGCTATCCAAATGTTGCATTTTTAAAGACTGTCAGTATAAATAAAGTTTGCTAAATGAGTTTAAAATTGAAATCTGGCCGATATGGGTTTGTATTCACTCGGTCATTCACATGGAACATTGATGACCTTATTGCTCTTCGCCTTTTCTTCTTGGGTCATATGAACGACTTCTGAATGAGCAAGTATTTTTTCATGTCTAATTGATAACATATTCATGATTGAACTTTTAACTTTTTTGCTTGCATAGGTAGGTTGCATGTATACTGTTGTACAGAGTGACGCTGGAATTGAAATCGCTGAGCTTGCGTAGAGCAAAACATATCATGCGCGGATGCAGAGGGGGGGGGGGGGGGGGTCCCCCTGAAAAATCACAAAGCTATAGGGTTCTTAGCAATACTTCCCCGGATCCCCTGAAAATCACAAAGGCATAGTCAGCATTCAATGTTGGGCCATCATCGGCCCGTCTGATGATTGCCCGCCGTGAGTGGTATTTGGATCCTCTCTTCCCCCTTCGTCAAGATAAAATAGGTTGGAAGTAGTATAGAGCGTTTGTTTTTAGTCTAGCTGATGGCTAATGCCTGTTCCCTGTTCCAAGATGGCGGCCCCCATGTAAACGATTGCACAACATCCTGTTAGGCCTGAGATATGGTGTCCACGATGACATCCGGTTCCGGTGATTACACAACATTGCAACATTTCAAAGTTAAAAATAGCCATGAGCAATATAATTATTCTAAATATTAAGGAGCTGTTATGTGTCAACCTTGATTTTATCGTGGTCATTTTGCCTTAATTTCAGGGCAATGTATATAAAGGGCTGCCCACATTTATATTTTATCATTTCATGATGTACCCATTCCCAGAGTGCACGTCTATTGCCGTTAGTGGTGCCACATGCAGTGGCAAGACCTTTTGGCTATATAGATTACTCCGTCATAAAAATGAGATGTTTGAGAACCCACCGGAAAAAGTGCTGTACTGCTATGGAATATACCAGCCTTTGTACGAAACAATGGAGAAAGAACTGCCATTTATCACCTTTCATCAAGGATTACCATCAACATCCGATTTAGAAGCTTTGGCTCATGAGAAAATCTGTAACCTGGTTTGCCTGGACGATCTTATGGAATCTGTGACCACATCTTCGGAGATGGAGAATTTGTTCGTAAAAGGCATGCATCACCGACATTTGAGCGTCATATTCTTAAATCAGAATATGTATTGCCAAGGCAAGCATTCACGCACCATCAACTTAAATACTCATGTTCTGGTGCTGATGAAAAATCCGCGGGATTTGTCTCAAATCCAGTGTTTAGCTCGTCAAGCATTTATGGGCCAAAGTAAGTTTCTACTAGAAGCTTTCAAAGATGCCACTTCAGAGCCTTATGGATACCTAATCTTGGATTTCTCGCCCACGGGACCTGACGCCTATCGAGTGAGAACTCGTGTATTTCCTCGAGAAGATACCATCATTTATCAACCAGTATAAATTAAACTGGGATTCATGACATGCCTCATTTTATATGTAGACACTGAGGGCACCGGGTATGTTCCTTTAATAGACAGCCGAAAGATAACAAAGATGATGCGTAAAATGGTTTTAATACCATACGATAAATACGAACGTCTCCTTACTGGACAAGTTAGTCAGCCTAAGCCAGTGAACACAACTGATACGTATACGGAACAAGTTACCATACATAGTCCTCAACAAGATAACTGCCATTCAAACACCCAAGACAGCACAACAGAGGATTTACTGAGCTCATTGCCATTGCCTCTTAGATCAAGAGCTGGGGTCATACTCAACCATTTAACTAAACACACAAATCTTCAGTGGAACGATAAAGGAGAAATAACAATTTCCGGTCAGTTGTTAAAAGGATCCAACATAACTGACCTGATTAAGATTCAGTTAAAAGACTATAAATCATTTCGTCCCGTCGGTGCCGAAGTTTTCAGTCAACTTATTCAAGAAAGCAACGTTCCACAGAGTGTGCTTACACAAGCCAGACGTTGTCAAATCGGCAGTGGGAAAACACCACATCCACCTGGAAAAATACCAGCTCCACCTGGAAAAATTCCACCTCCTCCTGGAAAACCAGTTCGTCGGAAACGAACCATTAAAGCACTAAGGCATAACTGGATAACCATTTAGACGATGTCCTATCAAGACTATTTGAAAAGTATATATTATGACCCAAAACATCCAGCATCTTATGCCGGGGTGGAAAAATTGTACAGAGCTGTCAGAAAAGATGGAAAGTTTGTCTTGAGCAGAAATAAAATTAGAAAATGGCTCGTGAAGCAAGAAGATTATGCCGTTCACAAAGAAGAGAAAACGAAATTTCTCCGAAGGCGTGTAGTTGCTCCTTTTGTCGATTATCAGTGGGATGTAGATACTGCTGACATGCGTCGCTATGAAGATCAGAAGTATAAATATTTTCTTCTGGCTGTTGATATAATGTCTAAATACGTTTGGACCGTGCCCTTGCGCACTAAAACTGCAGCGGAAATAGTGAAAGCATTTCAGACCATATTCAAACAAGGGAGGAAACCAACTCGCATTCGGACAGACAAAGGAAGTGAATACGTAAATAAAGACGTCAGAAAGTATTTAAAAGAACAACACACTATTCATTTCGTCACTCAAAATATAGTCAAAGCCTCACTCGCAGAAAGGGCTATAAAAACCATCAAATCACGAATAGCTCACTTAATGACGCACAAACAATCCCATCAGTGGGTTGAAGCGCTTCCAAAACTTACAAGCAGTTATAACAAAACCTATCATCGAAGTATCAAAAGATCACCGGCTAGTGTTAAAGCTTCAGACCACGTTGAACTATGGAAGGACTTGTACGAGTCGGAACGACAAACGCAAACGTCCAGATCTCAGTCATACAGATTTAAGGTCGGAGATATTGTCAGAGTAAGCTTTCTTCGGAGACAGTTCCAGCGTCAGTATGATGAGCGTTGGTCACGTGATTTGTTCGTAGTGACCGAACGTTTCATGAAAGAAGGGATACCTCAGTATAAACTTAAGGATTACGACGGAGAAATCATTACTGGAACTTTTTATCAGAAGCAGTTAAGCAGGGCTTATGAGCAAGAGATGTACTTAATAGAGAAGGTCCTTAAATCTCGCAACAAAGCTGGACAGAAGGAGTACCTGGTCAGATGGAAAGGATGGGCACCAAAGTATGACAGCTGGGTGTCGGAAACTGATGTTAAAAATATAAATAAGGCTGCATCTTCTGAGTCCCAGTCATAACCGTTCAAGATGAGCGTGCGGATGGTATTAAAATCTACGGACAGTCCTCTGTATCATCCATCTAACCAACCTGACAGCTTCAGGGTACACCTGCCTCAACCCCTTAATCTAAAAGGAGTGTGGACTGTGTCGTTGCTAGAATTTTCACTGGATCCAGGACAAACAAAACAACGAGGACTCCCAGAAGTATTTGTTTGCTCTAACATCTGCGAGGACACTATTGTAGGGGATAGAGAGCTTCCTTTACTTCGGAGAGTTTATTTGGATAAAGAGAATATCGTTTATCAAAGCCCTTATGAAGTGCCTATTAAACTGGGTCACTTTCAAGACGTTCACGTGTATATAAGAGATGCCAAACATTCACCCGCCTCATTTCTCTCCGGGGAAGTGACAGTGACATTGCTATTGAGAAGGATTCCATTTCTTTAAACATGTTAGGTTCGATGTACGTATCTGATCCCACTGTGTGGCGTTCATTTTATGAAAATATGATCGAAGGAAAATTTAATCCGAGACAATATAGAGGACGGCAGACAGGGGGAGGTGGCATCGCTGGAATGTATGCTAAGAAACCTTATATGATCCCTGTAAATCCCAATGCTAGTCAAGAACCCGAAGAAAAAGTGATTGTGGGTAAACAAGTGAGTCCTGTGACAGCAGTAGAAGAGAGGGCCAAATCGGATTTGAAAGATGCCATCCAAGATAATAAACCTCACATTCCTATTTCTATAAAAGGAACAAATATTGACAAGTCAGTCAGTGTTAAACTATCTACTGCCAAAGTAACATCGACACGGAAGCGTAAAAGGCAACAGCAGGAGAACGAATTCAATATATTTAATAAGAAATCGCACAAGTGAAAAAAAATGGCTTATCTTAGTGATCAAAATACCACATTGGGACAACCAGCTGAATTATCCATATTTACACTTCCTGCCAATCAAGTTGCTATACAGAAGATATACTACTCAGAATGTAGACCCGTTTCATCTTTCCAATCGGATGAAGCCCCCATTGAGATAGCAGTACCGGGACAAGGAAACGAATATATTGACTTGCGCAGAAGCCGGCTTTACGCGAAATGTAGAATTGTCAAATCAGATGGTTCGAAACTGGCAGCTAAAGAAAAGACGGGCATTGTCAATATTCCGCTTCAAAGTATGTGGTCACAGATAGACACATATATGAATGGAAAACTAGTATCTCTTAATACGAGCTACTACCCTTGGAAGGCTTACTTGAAACTACTTCTGTCTAATGGAAATGACATAGCAACGTCACAGTTACAGTCACAACTGTTCTATCTGGATGACTTTGATTTGGATGACGTAGATCCCGATGCAGGCTCCAATGGTGGATTAGCTCAACGGTACCAGTTCACACAAGAGAGCAACATATTTGACATGGAAGGACCACTTTACGAAGACATATTCAGACTGGATAAATACCTCGTCAATGGTGTTGACATACATCTAAAACTCTTCAGGAATAGAGCATCGTTCTGTATTGTAAGCGATGAAACGACACCAAGTTACAAACTTGAGATTCTTGATGTAGCATTCAAAGCCTGCATGATCAAAGTGGACAGCGGTGTGCTTATTAATCATGGCGAAATACTGAAGAAGACAACAGCAAAATATCCACTTCGCAGAACTGAGGTGAAAATGAATACATGTCCTAGTGGTTCAGGATCTTTTATATGGCAGAATATATGGTCAAATCATTTGCCGACGAAAGCATTTTTCGCTTTCGTGAAGCAAACCGCCGTGAATGGAGATTATTCCAAAAATCCCTTCAATCTCCTGAATCTAGCTGACGAAATAGCTCTCTATGTGAACGGAGAAAGTATTCCAGCTCGACCAATGAAAATGGATGTGGGTGTGAACAAGAATTACGTCACACCATTCGTCAACTTATTCGAAGCTGCTGAGAAATGGAATAAAGATGCCGGTCTACAAATAAAACGAAATATGTTCGACCAGGGGTATGCGATATACGCCTTCAATCTAGCTCCTAGTGACCTTGGAGAAGAGTATATAAACCTAGTACAGCAAGGATCAGTGCGCCTTGAAGTAAAGTTTGCCGCAAACACCACAGAAACACTTAACTGTATAGCCTATGCAGAGTTCCCAGCATTGATAGAGGTGGACCACTCGAGGGAAGTCAGATATACAAGAGCATGAATACAAATCAACTTCTTTGTGCCGTTCGAGAAAACAGATGTCTTTCATCGCTGACTGACACGGTGTACTCGGCAGATACATTACCTATCTCTGTGAACACATATCCTTCGGCTTTTATATGTAATACAGATCCCTGGCATCTTCCAGGAAAGCATTGGATTGTGTTTTGGTTTCAAGATTCTTATCATTCGGAATGCTACGACAGTTTGGGACAACTGCCAGGTACCTATAATCTGCATTTCGATTCCTTTTTACAGAGGAATACCGTAAAGTGTGTCTACAATAACGAACCTTTACAGAAAGCAGGGACAGACACTTGCGGATACCACGTGTTGTTTTATTTATTAATGAAATGTAGGTCTCTATCTTTAATCAAAATAGTTGAACAGTTGAAACAATGTGATTCATCCGATAAGTTTGTGGTTGACTACGTCACCCATCATTTCAGGTGCCTATAAATAAGGGAGTCATATTTATTCTGAATCATTTGTGTCAAGATGAGTCGTGCTGTTCGGATGCAGATGCCCTTTTTGGAATTATTACAGACTACTTCAGTAAAACAACGCAAGGCTTTATTACAAACACTGACTAAAGACCAATTTCATGCTTTATGCGAAATTATAATAAATGTGTACAAAGGCAATGTTCCAGTGAGTAATTACTATGTGAAGAAGTTGTTTCCTTTCAAAAGGAGTATTCAGATGGTGGCAGACAAACGTGTGAGCCCAAAACGCAAGAAAAAGATACTCGCAGTTAAACACGTTATCATACCTTGGGTGCTCAAGCCAGTGCTTTCCATGTTGAAAGAGGAACCAGTCGATATTGCTTTAGACTCTGAGCGGGAAGAGTGTGAAACAAATGACTCATAAGCCTCGAGAAACATTTCTTTTGAGCAAGTAAAAAAAAAATATTAAAAAAGCCACTATCTTGATTCTATTATGTATACAATGTTGTAATGTTTCAGATCAAATACTATATGTTTTTTTTAGATTATATGCTTGTGTAGTGACATTAGTTGTATTCCATGTGTTGTTCTTGTAAATAATATGCTTTGTGTAAAAGATTTTGTGTATGTTTCGTGTAAATAAAGATGTAGAAAAAGTACATATTATGTCTTGATCTTTCTTACCCTACTCAAAATTTGAAGTTTTACGACCCAGCTAACATCAGTTATGTTACTCATGACAAGATATATGGAGTGCAGTGGCTGAGCTGGTAGAGCGTTAGATTGGGAATCAGTGGGATGATAGTGCGTTGGTTGGTCTGCAGTGTGTAATTGCCGTATTTCCTGATCATACTCACTTGTTTGAGGAAGAAAGATAACTGAAAAATTGTTGCTCTGGACGTAAACCATCAAAACAAACAAATATGACAAGACGTGACAGAAGATACAAGGTGTAACAATATTTTATTTCATGACAAATATATAAATTACACATATGGAATATGCACATAAAAACTAAGCATACTCATTATGACCATGGGTAAACATAGTCTCATCTTTGATCAACATTTAAGTGAAAACTATTCTCAAATAGAAACAACATGTATCTATTACTTTTTTCATTTGTGAAAAAAGTATTTTCATTTGCTAAAAAAATTATTTCATTTTTGAAAAAAGTATTTTCATTTGTGAAAAAACTAATTTTTATTTGTAAAAAAAGTTTTTTCATTTAAAAAAAAGCTATTTCCTTTTTTTTTTTTAAATATTTTCATTTGCGAAAAAAAGAAGTTTTATATTTGTGAAAAATATCAATAGAAACCTGATTAATTTTCAATTCATATTAGGCATAGTTAAGTATTACAATATCAAACATACATAAGACAATCAAAGATCATTCGACTACACACTACATGTGAAGAACAGCAAATCTATCATAATCTAATTGTCTTCATTATCACTTTCAAAGTTGGTAGCCAGTAAATGAATGAGATAGGCGTCGTCCACCTCTTGCTCTGTCTGTTGTTTTCCGACGGGACATAGTTCTAAGTCTAATGGAACGGTGTCTATCCCATTCTCAAGCACCTTTCTTTTACAATACAGATATGAAAAGCCACACCGTTCCTGTTCATAGGTAAAAATACCATTTTTATGTGCCCTGAAGCCAATATTTGTTGCTGAACCTGGCTTTTGTGAATTCAGCACATGCCTAAATGTCGTGAGAGGAGCTTTGACTCTTCGTTTACTGATGCCCTTAGAACTAAATTTTGTTTCCATACATGTTCTCTGTCGTCTGCTCAGCCTTTTAAGCTTAAGATGTTTTGCCCGTCTTAAGATCCGATAGGCAGCAATTTGGCTAGTCGAAGTAACCACAGGTTTGGATCGCGATACAATGTATGTTTTGGAGCACAGGCCGATCATGGTGTCACCCTGCCACTCTAATTTAAAGAGACCTACGGTTCTTTTGTCATATTTAGCATGAGTAGTACAACAGGTGCGGGGAAACCAGTGGAGGTCATCGTCAGCTTCGACCTGGCTGTCACATGAATGGAAGCCCTCTAAACCAGTCAAGTATTTCTGCTTCATCTCTGGTTTTATGACAGACTCAAGGGATGGACCAGCTAGTGCCATATATGCGCTGTCTGTGTCCATTTCACAGTATTCGAAGTCGTCACGGTTGACAAACTTCAGCATGAAATCATAATAAAATTGGAGCATGCGCAACTTAGCATACTGTAAAATAAAATATCCAATTTGAATGGGAAGATTCATTCTAAGAAATTTCTTATCTTTTTCAATTTCGTAATATTCTTCTTCCTCTAACAAAGGTGTAAGTTTCTTAAATTGAGGAAGATTTGCCTCCATCATGGCTTCCCCTTCCCCTTGCACATATTTCACGGACTGAAACTTTTCTTGGTCCATAATCGTTGAGCCATATGCAGCATTGCCCTCTAATTTTCGGGTGTCTGCTAAAATTGACTTAGACGGATCTGAATCCCCAAGTCGTCTAGCATCGCTGACATCTTGTACAAACTGACGGAAGCACCTTTGAGGTTTAAATTCTATAACCTGATAAATTTTGGTGACCTCAAGCCCGTGATTTAAATACCATTTGAGAAGAGGAGTAGCCAATAAGATTTGTCTAGCTTTCATTCCACCTACCAATAACCGACGAGGTTTCTGTGAGAGGCCAAACTTTTCCACGTGGGCCTGCATGTGAGAACCAATCACGTCAAAGGGGACGTCTGTGGTACAAAACAAGGGGGACATTTCTTGAAAATACTCGAAGGGTGTCATGGTGGGATGAGAAAAGTGATCAGGCCATTGATCTGGGACACTAATATCGACCTCGACCATTCCAAAAAGACTACCAGACAGCACACCAGCGAGTATTTCGCTTTCATTAACAGCCCGTTGTGGTGTTCCTGGCAACCGGCTATCAATGAAAGTTTTCAACATGGTGTCAGAACGCATTTGTGAACGAAAATCGCATTCCCACTTCTCAATCACAGTAAATCCTTGAGACTGTAAATAACGGGTCGTTTCTAAAGTTTTCTCAAACTTTTGCTGACGATTTTTATGCCATTTCTCATCTTTGACAGACTTGGTGAGCCAACAATTATGCCCATGCCAGTAGCAGCCATGAAACTGCATAATGGAATTATGTTCTTGATCAAACCCATCTACTGGATAGGGCCCCACCTTTTTCTCTTTTCCCGTGTTCATCTTATGTTCAATTTTGACATCCTTGATTTTGGCCATATAATCCATCCAATCATACATAAGACAGTACTTATCTCTTTTTTCTGGTTTGAAATCATTTTCTACCTTGCGACGCACAAAAGGACCAGAAGGCATGTCTTGACCAATAGACCAAAGATAAAGCGCATTCGCGTCAAACCCGACAATGGTTTGACACTGTTTGTCGGGATTTCCACGAATGAAGGTTTCACCAGCCTTATGATATCTATTGAAAATGATAGAAGGCCCACCTATGATATTCTGTTTTACAGTGTAATACAAGTCCTTGTTGGATTCATCGAAAAGGGCAAAGGAGGCGCCGGCCTGTCGCCCGCATTCAAACAACATTTTTCGAGCTAAGCCCGGGAGAGAAATACTGATCTTGAACATATCGATGTTTCTGTCAAAATAATATTTCTGCAACTTTTCCACTGCCTGTACAAAAGGACCGCAGTCTAAATTATTGTAATAGACAAGATAGTCTTTGAAAGTTTTCATGCCATTTTTTATCCATTCAGACTGAATTGAAGCATAATTTTCTTCTGGGGTTCTCAGACCATCATTCAAAACGCTTTCATTTTTTAACGACGAAAACCAAGCGGGGCCAAAGGGAGGTAATTCCGTATGATCTAATTTATCTAGGGACGTAAACCATTCGTAGGGGAAAAAACCTTTTGATTCTTTAACATCAAATGCTTTGATAAACGTGGCGTAATTGACACCGGGGGCCAAATACTGGGTTATATCCAAAAACTTGAAGTTCTCATTGCTCAGGCAGGCGTATTGACTGTTTCGCTTGACAGTGAATATGGTTTTACTGTCGTGCATTTTTAGATGAACAGCTAAATATTTCTTGATGAGGTTTAGGTCATATTTAGACCCATTGAAACTTATACACGGAATTTGACAACAATATGAGTCCAATTCGTCTCTGAGCTTTTTACATTGCTTAATATGCATTTCCTCTTGCTTCTGCCACTCATTACTATCTGCGACAAGCTCTTCTAAAAATGACTCATCGTCATCGGGATCTTTAGTTAAAGGAACCTCAGACCGAATCACGCGATCCAGCTTTGCAAAGGCCTCGGAAAATTTCGCTTTTGCCAACTCATAACTTTTGTCAGAAATTTGTGACATATACTGTACCATCTGAGCTACCAACTCATTGGTGTTAGGCTCAATTATGCAATGGGGTGTTTTAAATCCCTCAACATTACTGCAGACGCTAACTGAAATGGGTACATGTTCCGCAGTCCAAGTGAGTTTTTCTGACTTTGATTCCTGAGCAGGCGTTAACATGGCCTCAAAATCAAAAACTAAAAACCAAGGGAAGATACGTTCTTCTGCTGGAACCACAATGACATATTCTTCCAGCTTGTCAAATATGGTTTTGGGGGAAGAATAAAAGCCACCAGGGAATCGATGCTTGGTTCTCCCTTGACATTTTCGACTATGCCGTTTCATACTTTGTACATACCGAAAATGCATTTGACAGCTAGCACATTGATACTTTTGCGTATAAGCATTTAAATTTGAAATATAAGACAAGTGTTTATCAAACAAATTCAAGTGCATTGTGTCTTTGAAATGGCAGCGTGACTTATAGACTGGCAGGGCAGACTGATCTTCTTGTAGTCGAAAGACATTGACATTAATTTGGAAACAGTTTTCAAAATACACGAGTTGTGACAGTTCAACCCCTTTGAATGTTTTCGGGTCTAAACTAATATTGTTCTCCGGACATTTATGTTGCATGTACTGAACCCACTTGTTGAATAAGATTTTGACATGAGTTTCCAGCCTATCTCGTTGATGGCCTTGATGAACACCCAGGCACCGAAATGCGCATAAATGATCCTTATAAAACTTACCTTCTGATGTTTTATCAAGAGCAATGATAGATTTGCTGTTCTTCACATGATCTGGCAATTTCAGATTTACAGTTCCTAATGGGTAATTTAAAGAATATACAATGACCCTAACATTAGTAACTAAAACTGGTTTCCATTTGGTATTTGTCCTTTGTCTTAATATAAAATCTGTTATGTTTAGTCTTTGCAGTCTCAGTCTTAGCCTATGGAGATCCTGTCGCCGCGATACATAAATTGGGCGTTCAAACAACGATTCATTAGAGTAAGGAGTAAAATATCTATATTCTCCACTGTCAGTATTTACTAGGATTAATCCAAATTCCAAATTAACACGAAAAGCACTTTGCTGTCTGTCGTAAACCTCATTAGCATGGGTCATTATGTCATCCACACTAAAGTTGTTCGAAACAGGAAAATTGTAAATAGTCTCGATGCCACTTTCCTGGTTGTTAGCCAGTATTAAAGGCCGGTTGGCATCATAAACCTCAAGGAGGGGTTGATTGTCTTCAAATGGAGGTGACTGGCTACCCCAAGGCGGTGGTTGTAAGGTTGTTCCGGACCCAGATTGATTATGGTATTTCATCCTGTGGAGATAGTGCTCATGGCGGTTGGGAAACATATCAGCGCACACTCTACAACGAACACCTATTCCCAGCCGTTGCTGTTTCATTTTAGGATTGGAATGGTCCTTTGTTGATTCTTCGTGTTTTCTCTTACGACTTGAAGCATTATTTTGTTGTTTTTCGTGGGTTTTCGAATGTGCTTTTAGTGCATCTAGTGAAGAGCATTCTGTTGTGCATGTGGAACACTTGTATAATTTCTTTTCAGCTTTGCAAATGGTCTTTTCATGTCTAATCCTATCCCCTGGAAATTTGAATGCCTTGCCACAAACTGAACACGGGTAGGTGATGTTCATATGTTGAGCCTGAATATGATTGTTTAACCCTTGTTTGTGCCTATAAATCCTCCCACAAAAGTCACAGATATTTTGCTGGCATTTTATCTGCTCTCCTGTACAATCCTGTTCATGTTTTGCCTTGTCACTCAAATATTTGTAGTGTCTGTCACAGTGAACACAAGAGTGAATTTCCCCCAAATGTTGAGCTCGAACATGGCGCTGCAGTGATTTTTGTGTGCTGAGGACTGCTCCGCAAGTATCACATGTAAACTCCATACTGCGGCTAAAAATGAAATGAAAATACGATCAGTTGTCAAAAGCACAATATAAAGCATTTGCAAATAGGAATTAAGTTCAAATTAAACGATTAAGTTGGATGTTGTTTTTTTTCAATTAATACACAGTGATATTAAAACCGATAAAAACTTCTTCCCTTAACAAAATACTGACTTTCTCATTCTCTTTTTTTTTTTTTTTTTAAATATTCACAGATAATAGTGTTTTTGTGTCCTATTGGGTTATTTAAGGTCTCAACCATTTAGATAAAGATCAGTGAATAGTAAATACTGTCAACTACAATACCTCAGTCTGTCTATCAGCTGTTTTTAACAATAAGTTATCAAACGGCTACATTTGCTCAATTCATCTGGCTAGACGCAATTCATAGTATTTAAAAATGACAAATATATCAGCCTTACCTTTTCAGTTATCCGATTTCAATAAGGGTAGTTTGACATGAAGTATTCAGTTCAGAGTGAAATCGTAAAATGAAGCGGACTTTGATAAAAAGCGTACTTTAACCGCCGCAGATCCTTTGTTTATGGAATGGTCATACCTAAAATTAGCTGAGGAAAGCCTGACAAAGCAATTTTTATAGAGGTAGTAGCATGATGCAAACGTTGTGCAATACCAATGACAGGTCATCACCATGGAAACATAATATGACTGGCATGGTGTAAACGTTGTGCAATCGCCGGAATGTACCATTAAACGTAAAAATCAGATTTGTGAGCAGCATAAGTAATCTACTATTGTGACACTTCTCATTTTTGAATTGTCGTTTAAGTACATGCCTTTATTTAGGGAAGCTCATCTCTTAGCTGTTTGACTTCTGGATGCATTTTATATTAATTTAGCAAATGGCGATATAATTCAATAAAAGCGTCTCTGTACTATTTAATTTTTAAACCTTTATCTGTCAATATTTGCGATCATGAAAATGTCGTTTGCTAAGCATATATTCACATGTACTCCAGACTGATTTTATCACGGAAACAAACACAATGAACCCTGATCAGACTGCTCCCTTAGAAGCAGTCTGATTAGGGTCTGAATTCGATCGCAGAAGGGAGAGCAGACGATATTTTACAGGAACAGCGGGTAAAAGGTTAAGAAGAAACTACAGAACTTTTTAGTCAAAGCAATGACTTGCTGTACAAAATAATTATTTAACTGTTAGCAGTCATGTCATCTGTGTACTTCTTATCTCATAATAAAGTTTCCTCTCTGGCTTTTTTTTTTCTGATAAGTGAGAATCTAATGGACACATCAGAACTTTAAAAATTAAACGCAAATAAAACAGTTTTTTCTTTTTATTTCTATCAAACAAGCTTATCTAGTCCACTTGACTGAATATCGATAAAGATCGCCAATTTGAATAATATACCATAGTAATACTTTAACAATACAATGAAACGCCTAAATTTAGTATGATAACAATCGACTAGACAGTATTAAGAAAAGAAGAAATTTATCGTCTTACCTGTCAGCTGTTAAACTATTAACTCCGCTTTTTCACTGTACTTTAATACAAGTTCAACGTTTAACATTCAAATGCCAGAGCTGTTATGCGACGCATTAGGGTCTCTACGTATATATAAATTATAGCATTGCACAACGATGGTGAAATACCAGCAAACGTAAGTACAACGACAGAAAATGGGAAAACCTGTCACTAAATATTGCGTCATCTCCCGTTATAGCCGTTGCATCATTTCCAGATGTTGTGCAATCGTTTACATGGGGGCCGCCATCTTGGAACAGGGAACAGGCATTAGCCATCAGCTAGACTAAAAACAAACGCTCTATACTACTGTTGGACCCCCTCTGCCAAAACTTTCTGGACCCGCGCATACATATCAAAATGGTTCAATGTGTCTGCACTATAATCACTATGCGAGTCCGTGCGTCCGTTAGCAGTAAGTGAAAATGTTCATGTTATTTACTGCCCTTAGTCTGACAGGAAAACTCGTATACGCTTTTAGCTTACTGTCAGGTCCATTGATATTGTATGTATGAATTTATAGAGGACCTTACATGAGTGCTCATGTTTTATTGAATTTATTAAACGAGTTTAGGAAAAGAGATAAAATGCGAGGCTTGCCGAGCATTTTATCTCTTTTTCGTAATGAATGAAATAAAATATTGTTTAAACTAAATGGTTAAATTGTTGCGATTAAACAGAGCATTGCACGGCGTTGCTTGTGCTGATGCCATGGACTGCATTGGCTCTATGGGGTAAGCAAACAGTGAGCTGTTGTATTATTTATTCCTTAGTTATGGATATTGAGGACTCATTTAAGAATATCAACACCTTGTTTTAGTATGTCCTAAATGGATTTAGGATATACATGTACTTAAATAACAATTGATATTCTTTATATTTGGATATTTAAAACTCATTTTAGGATGTCCATATACTTAATTGGAATTTAGATATACGGATATCCTAAAGTAAAGTTTTGGAAATTCTTAATTCAATGTTGAATCCAGGTTATCCTTTATTCCATTTCAGAATATCCAAAACACGTCTGTCCAACCATTACAATTTCTCCATATGTGTCTTTTGCAAAACAATTGTAATTCCTGGATCCTCAAATCGAATTATGGGCACCCTAAGATTAGGTGTATTTTAGGATATCATACCTATTATCGATATTTGGATATGTTTAAATCGCATTAGGGATATCAAATATTCACATATTTTTTATAAAGAGATAGTATGGTATTATTCAATTGATGCATTCTTTTGAGGTTAACATCAGGATTGTCAACCTGAGAACAGTGATGTTCACCGAAGCGAAGCCGAGGTGTACATCACTTTCGATGGTTGACTAATCCTGATGTTAACCGAAAAAGAATGCACCAATTGTTTTGTTATATGACACTGTCTCTCGTTTCCTAGTTTTGTTTAAAGTATGTTTATATTTACAAATTTACTCAAGTCAGATGTTCCTAGTGCACATTCACTAGGAAGATTATTTCAACAATCTACTTCCCAAATTTCTGGAACTCTTATGAGATAGCAAAATAATTGCATTTTAACCCATATTTGCCTAGCGTCCTTTCTGTGGGACATAGGCAGACAGTGCAGACCCAGATCAAACGCCACAGAATGCGGCGTCTGATCAGGGTCTCCACTGTTTGCTTGCATATTTTTCTAATAAAACTTGAATAAAAATGAAAAAAATACCACCTATCATCCCTTAAAACAGAAATGGACTGTTCCAATTGATAACGTTGGGAAATTCCATTCGGCATAAATGGGTTAAATGTTGTTCTCATAAAATGAACAAACTTTTTACCTGTGGAATATTAAAAAAAAACAGTGTTTCAATGTCTATTTTTATCTGTCAGGTAGCAGTGATAAAAGTCATGTCACATGGGCTAAATTTAGGTCAATCTATTTTAGCTGTCCGTCAGCACTGACATAAAGCCCTGAGCTCATCACTGTTTGTCAGCATGATTTGTCAGAACCAGTGCAAGCTAGTTTCAGCCAATCAGAGGAGGTCTTTCATAGGAGCCATATATAACAACATAAATTGATTAGTTTATATCCATTATTTATCTGATTTTTTGGATATTCAAAAATGGGTATCCATAAAAAGGGAATAAATCGTGAGACGGCATCCTATAGTGACTTGGGTATAGCAGCCAGGATGGTTACGTGTTTGTACCAGTAATATTAGGCAAGCGCCTCTCAAAGTCATCTGAAATAATAAAACAAAATGAATACTCTGTAAAAGTGTCTTGGCATCAAGTTCTAGATTCGCCCACTCGCCTATTCTGTATTCGCGTTAGTTGGTAAAACCTGATAAACATGCTTACATAGCAGTTGAAGATTAGGTTAAGGTCCTTCTCGAGGTCATGTTAAAGTTTTATCTATATAGATAGGTATAAACCAGGACGCTGCTACATCGTTGATTTTGATGTTTATTGTGTTGTCTTTTCTTGTAGTTAGTTGTTGACTTAATTTATTCATTTTTAAATATTACTTTTAGGGCAGGGGTGGGGGTGCGGTTCTCTCTCTTCTTTGTATTTTATTTATACATTTATTCAATTTTTATTTATTTGCCTGTTGGTAATATTGGTCCCGCCATTTTTAAGCTGACTCGTGTTGACTTCGCATGCACTTTATTTCTTCAAAGATACGTGTCACGATATACTCACGCGTCAACCACCGCGCAAATAATTTTCACATGTGAGTTCAGACAACGAAGGCTGATCTGGTCACAAGCTGATTATGAGCCATGACACGAGAAAACTGGTTCTGCACGCGCGGATCCAGAACGTTTTGTCAGAGGGGGTCCAAAAACTCAACTCTGACAGCTTTTTTTAGTTGATATGGGGAGAGATGACCCAAAATTACCACTAAAAGCAGGCAATCATCGGCCCACCAGCGAAACGCCATTTAAATGGCGTTTCGCTGGCGGGCCGATGATGGTCACGTAAACATTGAATACTGGCTCGGTAGCTTTGTGATTTTCCAGGGGATCTGGACCAGTATTGCTAAGGAACCGGGGGGGGGGGAGAGAAATACGTGTTGCATCATACTTTTCCAGATTCAATCTTGTCTCTGTAGCTGAGCAGGCTAGTTTGAATCTAACCTTGTAAATATCAATCGTGACATGACTATTGTTCTCGATAGTGGACATTTGGCACGTGTGGGAGCGCAGGTCTATAATCATTGTTCAAACATAATTAATCTTGCGCCAAGGTAATCCGCAAATATACAGAAAACGAACTTATTTATGCTGCGTCTTACTTTTCATAAAGATAACGGCTGTTTATTTTTACCATCTGGCAGTTTGGATTACCTGGTCCAAGTCGCTCTAAAACGAACATTTTGTAGGTAGAACGTGAGTAACATGAGTAAAGTCAACTCCAAAACGTCACACCAAAACTCCACTCCAGGCAACACATACAGGAATACGATGTTATAGTGCAAATCATGTTTACTGTCGTCGCCCTGGGCCCTGTCGCCTGTTAAACTAACGGTACCGGGAGCCAACTCACGACAGTAAACAAGAAACGGATTATACCCGTAGTAGTCTCTATTCGTTTAGTAACCAGTTGTAGAAGTAAACGGGTAATTTGGCAAACAGTGAAGGCCCAATGAAATGCAACAGAATGCGACATATAATCAGGGTCTTCGCTGTTTGCTGAGACAAAAACTAGCATCAGATGAGAAAGATAGAAATAATTAGCGACCACCCCAAGGTTATTTATCATCAAAGGGTAGCCATACGCTGTTAGCAAGTCAATTTCCGATTATTAAGTGTCTTAGACCTGGCCCCGAGCTCATAATTTTTTTTTATGTTCAACTCAACTGAGCATGCAATTTATCCTGTTCATAATTGTTAAAATGACAACAATTGTACCAGGATAAATAGGTCTACACTATCGGAGTTAAGCAGGGAAAATCATTATTTTTCTGTTCTGTATTTTGGTTTTTATGAGCGATTGAAATTTTATGCCCAGTTGAGTTGAGTTGAGTTGAGCTTGAAAAAGTATAACCTCGGGGCTTGAATAATTTCAGTGCTCGGATGCTTTTATATTTAGTATAAACTCGGACCCAATAACATCAGCTGGGTGTTACCTTAAGTAGTACTGGACACTGTCATTCGCATATTGAAATCACAGCCAAGTCAGCAACAACAACAAAATGGGAATTATGCGAAAACTTAAACATTCTTTAAGTAGAAATGCACTCATTCAGACGTATATGTCTTATATGTTACAAATTCTATATTATATGTGTCAGTTGTATGAACAAGACTCAGTAACACAATTAAAGATCCAAAATGAAGCATCCCGACTTGTCACAGGATTTACAAGATCTGAATTATTAGAAAACCCGTACAAAGAGTGTGGCTGGACAACTCTATCACAAAGAAGACAACAACATAGGCTTTCTTTCATGTATAATGTAAGTACTGGCATGGTAACCTCATATATTATACAATTGATGCATTCTTTTGAGGTTAACATCAGGATTTGTCAACCCGAGAACAGTGATGTTTACCGAGGCGAAGCCGAGGTGAACATCGCTTTCGAGGGTTGACTAATCCTGATGTTAACCGAAAAAGAATGCACCAATTGTTTTGTTATATGTCGCTGTCTCTCTTTTCCTAGTTTTATTTAAAGTGTTTTCATATTTATAAATTTACCCAAGTCAGATGTTCCTTGTGCACTTTCACCAGGAAGATTATTTCAACAATCTACTTCCCAAATTTCTGCAACTCTTATGAGATAGGCAAAAAAATTGCATTTTTAACCCATATATGCCTAGCGTCCTTTATGTGGGACATAGGCAAATAGCGCAGACCCAGATCAGATGCCACAGAATGCGGCGTCTGATCAGGGTCTCCACTGTTTGCTTGCATAATTTTCTATTAAAACTTGAATAAAAATGAAAAATACCACCTAACATCCCTTAAAACAGAAATGGACTGTTCCAATTGATAACGATGGGGAATTCCATTCAGCATAAATGGGTTAAATGCTGTTCTCATAAAATGAACAAACATTTTACCTGTGAAATATACATAAGAAACCAGTCAGTGTTTCAATGTCTATTTTTAGCTCTCTGTTAGGACTGACAAAAAGCAATGTTACCTGGGCTAGATTTAGTTCAATCTATTTTTAGCTCTCTGTCAAGACTAACAACACTTGTTAAGCTGTCTTCAGCTCATCACTGTTTGACATCATGATCTGTCACAACCAGTGCAAGCTAGTTTCAGCCAATCAGAGGAGGTCTTTTATAGGAGTCATATAACAAACAAGATTTAATACCTCCCTTAGTTGGTGAAGTTTCAGAACAATAGAAATATAACTGTACCCTATAATCAAACTAGTATATCACAGAAATCTTGTATTCCATCAGACTATGGAACTCTCTTACAGATGATTTGAAAGATTCATCCTCATTACCAACTTTTAAAAAACATATAATTTCAAAGTTCAGCATATCATGTGTTCCTCCCTATTTTATTATGGGAAATAGATATACCTCTGTAATACATGCACGACTAAGAAATGAGTGTAGCAGTGTTAACAATGATCTTTTTAGAAATCATATTCGTGATGACCCCCTATGTGATTTGTGTGGTGTGATAGAGGATGTCACCCATTACTTCTTTCATTGTATAAAATATTTTGATGAAATACAGGTTTTCAATGATACAGCTAGAAAATATGCGTTTTTTTAATACGATTACTTGGTGACCTGACTTAAAATTTTATCTCAAGCTTCAGGGGTTTATATTAGCAGTCTTATACTTTGTTTCTTTATTTATGTAGTACTTTCTTTGTTCATTTATTTATATTTATTTATGTATTTTTACATTTATTTATTTATTATCTCTAATTTATATTACTATCATCCTGTTTTGTTCATAACTTGTAATCATATACAGATTGTATATATTTAGCTGTGTTTATAAGCTATTCTGAATGTTTATAATGTAGGGGAAGGGTCGTAGCTAATGTTGTGAGAACTTATGACACAACCCAATTACTGTATCGTATTTGGCAATAAAATATGTTCAAACTAATCCATTTCTAACGCATATAGAGCCTTTCAATTGTTTGGTTTAAACATATTCTAGTTGTATACTTTGTACATAGAACAACATATAAAGACATACAATAATACATACAGTATACAAATGGGATTCAGAAGAAAGTATTTAGACTTATGCGAATCTGTACCCCATTTAAAATATCATTTTACTCATTTTATCACAATTTTAAGAGAAAGCCATTTCTGTACCAATGCTAATATTGGTACTCATATTTACTATGAGAGTTTGGAAACTTTTCAATTATACATAATATAGCAAGAGGCTCCACGGGGATGGAACATTTCATTTCTTACATTGAAACATATTATAAATGTATAATAGTTTGTGCGTCTCAATGTCAAAGAGTAGTTATGAATTATTACTAAAAGGCAATTATTGGAATCGTTTAGTCCTTATTATGTACTCCTGTATAATGATGAAGAGCTGCTTATTTGTCTCGGCAGACAGATCTGTGACTTCGTATAAAAGAGCATTCAAGGTTGGCTCACATAGTTGAGATATTAATTGCATCATTTCCTGGCGCAAGTCGTTAAATCTATTACAAACAAACAAGTAGTGTTTGGTAGTTTCTGGTCTACCACAAATGCACAGCGGACTGTTAATAGAGGTGGTGTAAAGGGCTGGATGAAGTGGTTTGGTGAGTTTTCGTGAGAATAGCACTGACTTGGTCTTTCATGGATTAAAGGTAACAAGCCAGTTTGATGCCCATGTGTACACTGAACCGAAGTTATAAGTAGCCACCATACAATTTTTGCTCCTGTTCAGAAAGTAAAAATCGCCCTCACAAAATTTAAATTATATAAGAAGATCCAAGGCTTTGTTGAGACTCTGCAAATTATGTCATTTCAAAATGTCTGGTAGACCTTGCACAGACGAGGTCCAAGTAAAGGTACCATCATTTCAAAAAGTCACACTTTTTAGTGTGATATAAACTATTCCTCAGATACGTTATCCATTTATATTTTAATTAGTTTGAAGATGTTTATAACAGCTGTGATATAAGATGAAAAGAATCAAATTTGTTTTTGACAAATGAACACTCCATTTCTCTTCTACGTTAACATGAAGACAGCCACGGTCAACAACTTAATCAAAGGATTTTTAGCTTAGCCATGCAGTTTGCATACAGACTTTGCATTGCTCTGTACGCTTTATTATCTGTGGCACAGTAGTGCAAGTTTCAGGGATTCTTTATCATGAATTGGCGTCACTGTGAAATCTTTGACAAGTGTCATTTAAATGACCTTTAAGTTTCACGTTAATAGCGGAAGTGGATACCAAATTAGTAAAAAATATCATTAGAAAATGGGCTCATTAAGTTGCATGGTGTTTTGTCAAACATATTAAAGTAAAATAAAACACATAAGATGATTTCAGTATGTGAAGCTGATTATTTCCGAAAATTTTGGAAAATTTGGAAAATTATCAACTTTTAAAAATTC
This sequence comes from Loripinus fragilis, assembly GCA_964019695.1. NCBI lineage: Eukaryota > Metazoa > Mollusca > Bivalvia > Lucinida > Lucinidae > Loripinus > Loripinus fragilis. The sequence continues at coordinate 5,464,522 of OZ026515.1, read as the reverse complement.
ATAAAAAATCTGTCATAAGCAAAATGTCAAGTGTTTGATGTTTTTCAAGTCGACTAGGCAGGTTTGCAATCACCTGTACTTTAATGTGATAAAAATTTCACTCAAAACGCTTATTTTCTTCAAAAATTTGATTTTTGCATTTTTGAACCCCAAAATCGTAAAGTGATAGAAAACTCTTCCAAAACACCGCTTAACTTTAGCCCTTTACAATACACATACTAGGACAAAAACTCATTTCAATATCTTTTGGGCTTAGTCAGAAAAAAGAAATTGAAAAGTGGCTACTTAGAACTTCGGTTCAGTGTATATTTGCGAAAATCAGAGTTTAATATTGTTGATGATTGTATTAGGGTTTCGGCTAGTGTCATCAGTGAAGCTGCATATGGATGATTTAATGTTGCGTACAGTGTCATTTATGTAAATACGGAAGAGTAAAGGACCAAGTATGGAACCTTGAGGCACACCAGCTTTTAAGTCGGTCCAAAGTGAGAAGACCCCTGGCAATACTACCCTTTGTTTCCTGTTTTTGAGATAATCTGTGAACTATTGTAGAAGATGACCTATTATTCCTACTGTTTGCAATTTGTAGAGCATACCTTTGTGCCATGTTCTATCAAACGCTTTGCTAATATCGCAAAATATTGCACGCACTTCTTTACCTTCGTCTGTTGCTTTGCAGAATGTGTTGTAGATGTCTATAAGTTGGCTTACAGTACTTTCACCAGAATTAAAGCTTGACTGAAGAGTAGTTAGGACTTCATGGTCCGTAAGAAAATTAAAGACATATTTGTGAACATTTTTTTCAAGTACTTTGCCAACTGTGATTGGTCTGTAGTTTGTGATGTCTGAAGGTTCATTCTTCTTATAAAATGGTGTCACATTGGCGTGCTTCCATAAAGCTGGAACTTGCCTCTTAATGAGGGAGGCATTGAAAAGATCAGATAGAGGAAATGATAAGGCCTTGGCTAACTCTTTAAGAATTCTATTATTGATATCGTCAGGAACAGAGGCTTTACCAGTTTGAAGGACTTGTTGGACTGATTCAACTTCGTTAGCTGCTATAGATATGGAGTTTAAGGTGAAATCTGGAATATCTAGATCTGCATGTAGATTTACATTTCTGCCATCGAGTGATGATTGCTCTGTGAAATAATCATTTAATATATTTGCCTTAACTGTATTATCGGAGTAAATGTTGCCATTTACGTTGAGTGGGGGATGGATGGAGATTGATAAGGTGTGATAAAGGCATTTAGGTGTTTTCCGCCAATCTTTAGAACAATTTGTATTAGTATTAATCTTTTCAGTGAGTTTGTCAATCTGCTCCTTTTTTTACTTACGTATTTCATTGGTGACTATGTTTCTAAATGTTTTGTAATTATCTAAATCATTAACATTTTTAGATTTTTTTGTATTCATTGAAGAGTCATTTTCTTTTTCTTATTAGTTTTCTAATATGTGTAGTCAGCCAAGGTAGGTCCGATGTCCTACAAGTTATGGTTTTGTTTGGAACGTGCTTTTAAGCTAACTCTGTTATTCAAGTAGTTACATTTTCAGCGTATGTGTCAATGTTATCATGTTTTAATACATGCCAATCTATTTGCTGGATTTCATCACGAAATGAATTGAAATCACATCTATCATATAGCCAGATATGTCGTGAAAATGTTGATTTCACATTGTTATCAAACTTAAGTAAACAAAATACTGGGCAATGGTAACGTATATTATGCTCTAAGAAGGGATCTCCAACACCAGTTAGGAACACATTATTCCTGTTAGATGTTAAAACAGATCAATGGCGAATCAAGAAGTTTCTTATAATGGGTTGGTTCCTTTATTAATTGTTTGAGTCCAAAATACTGACATAGATTATTTATTTTGGACCAAGTGTTTGGTTTTAGGATGTCAAAGGTGAAGTCTCCAGTTGTTAATATGTCGTGTATGTTTGTGTCGTTTGCAAGACCTATTGAATTTTCAATCGCAATAAGTGCGCCGTTGGAGCTTGGGCTGCGATAGAATGTGCCAATTAAAAGCTTTTTATGGTCAACGAATATTTCCACCCAAATGCATTCTGTGTTTTGCAGTTCGAGATCGATACCACGTTTCGCGTACAGCTCACTCTTGACAAAGACGCATACGCCACCATGGCGATCACATACTCGATCTCTTCTAAATAAATTAAAACCATTAAATATAATCTCGTCGATTGTTTGATGTGCATGATAAAAATATAATGTTGGAATTATCGCTTTTGTCTTAGCAAACAGTGCAGTCCCTGATGAAATGTCACATTCTGTGCATGCATTTCATCTTGGTCTTCATAGTTTGCCAAAGGACCTGCATAGGACAGACCCTGATGACATGTCGCATTCTGTGGCATTTCATCAGGAACTTATATTTTGCCAAAGGACCTGCTTAGAGGTATCCAGTGCACAACGTGTAAATACTTTTTTGAGCGTAAAACTGTAAATATTTTCATACGCATCAGTTATAAAAAATGTTATGTGTGCTCAAAAGAACCGTCTCATTGAGATGGTTCGTTTGAGTACCCACAACATATATTTTGGTTGAGAAATAGCTAGTCTACGATGTGATGAAAAGTCGCTTTATGCTTTATCTCAGCTCATCTGGATCTACACGGTTATAAATTTGTTCCATTTGTAGGACGCTAGGTTTAAACTTGCGAGCTGAACTATTTTGACAAGCTACTGTACATATGAAATTGTTTTTTGCCTCACAATAATCGATTTCTATTGTTCTGTACAAACAGAGCATCAATTGGGTCAATACATATAACCCATTTATGTCTTACGTCACAAAAAGGTACACAAGCGAAGCGAACAGAGCAGACCAAGAAGAGATACCGCAAATGCGACACTTTTTCAGAGTATTCACAAGATATATCCAACATCAGTAATGGTTCGGTCCCCGTCAAGAGAAAACCTGTCTTAGGGCAGGCCTCTTGGTTAAACTTATAAAACCTATAATAACCTATACGTCTGTGTCAAATAAGTAAAAACCTATATAACCTTTAATTTGCTCATACAGCTTTTAAATAACCTTTAGTTTCCTTTAAAACCCTGAAGCCTGTCAGATTAATTTTTATGTCCAGTTTATTTGTGCTGTAAATGTGTTAAAACGCTTCTTGTACTGGGTGCGTTTTTCAAGAATCAGATCAGGAAATGGAGAAAAAGTCTGTCACGTTGCAGCGAACTCTGAGGTTCGTGGAAATCTGAGGTAAACAAACCAAGACGAACACGACCTGGGTCAGTATTATTTCATTTTAGTATGGTGACATCAGAAAAAATAATGGTGCTCTTGGTCATTGGGCACTATTATATGCCTAACATACCTTTTTAATGCCAGCCCATAAATATGCTAAACTCTTGCAACTAGGAATTTTTCTTCATGTAGGAAGATAATACCCATAACTAGGTAAATATTGAACGAATGTACCATTTTCGCAACAAACTTGCAGCATGAAATCAAAATTTATTTTTCGACACCAGGTGTAAGGATAAAAAGTAAATGAGTATGATCAGGAAATACCACATACACACAGCAGACCAACCCACGGCACCGCGAGGAAGAGTCACAGAAGATTTACATGAAATGATATGGGTAATCTCTATGTTTTGACCTGAGCCTAAATAATAGTATTTGTCTGTCTGTTAGGAAATCTGGGTGATGGTTTTGGAGACTCTGAGGTGTCTATATATAAACATTCTTCGAGCTGATATTGTCAAAACTGTTTATATGAGGTGATTTAAACATGCTGAGATATAATAAGAACACCGTTACATTTAAATTATTAGAATTTCATGCAAATTAATGAAAGTAAGGTATCTGGATGGGATGGAATGGAATGGGATGGGTAGATAAGGGATTTGAAAATAAATATGATTTTCAACTAAAACTGTATAGTACAAAAAGGGTGAACAGTACATTCAGTTTTGTTTAGGACACTGAAATACTTCATTACAAATAAAGGACCAAACAGAAAACCACAAACACAATGGAATCATCAATGAACAATAATTCTAACACACCTGACCTATAGAGCCAACGGTAACAAACTGTGATATATCGGGCAATAATTCACAGCTAAAGTGTGTGATAGCTGACGGCACTGGAAAATGACGTCATTCATGGCGTTAGACGGCGTAACGTCGTTTTTAAGCTTCTAAGACGTTACACTTACATGTAAACGTATGCGACGTAGTCTAAGTATTTGAGGGAGTTCTTCAGTGCAATGGCGAAATGTTGGAAGAAGCTGAAGACTTCAAATGTGTTTTCGTCGTTTATTGTGAGTTAGAATCGAAATAGATCAGCTCCAGTGCGTGAATTGTTGAGTAATAATTCACTGCTTGTCGGTCAGTTGTACGAGGATAAATCACTCGCGCTGCGCGCTCGTGATTTAATCTTCTTTACAACTGACCTCCAAACAGTGAATTATTACTCAACAATTCACTGCTGGAGCTGATCTATTTCTTAAATATGACCTATATGTGGGTTTACCTCAGATGTATTCTAAAGACTACTATAAATGCAGACGAAAGTTATACTCAAGCAAACATTGGTGTTCATTTCACAATATTCGCTAACTGCATGATATACTTCAGAAATGTTGAATCTAGGGTGAAGGTTCGCCAACATTAAATGTCTTTAAACCTCTTGTTGATTATGTCACAACTGTCCCAAGGAGGTGGTTCTGGTGTTATACTTATTTGATCGTTGCCTTTTCTTGCAAAACACTTATTGGTGTTATACTGCATTTTGCATTGCTTTCTTGCAGTCTTATTATCTTGTTCGGGGATGAAAGGACTCATTGTTCTGTTCGTTAAGTGCTTGTTATGGAACTGTTCTCTTCATCCTCCTAGAGACTTACGATGTGCTGGGCATCTTATTATTGTGGCACTTTGATTTTTTTCACTAGCCTGGTTATAAGCATCGCTGTTGTCGACCTCAAAATATATGACAATACTGTAACCTATATGATGGTTCTGTGACCTATATTTCGCGATGCAGTGATTTTGCCTCCTGCTTGAAAACTACTTTTGGTTTTGGCAAATGGTTGTCATATCGGTTGTTTTTGAGAGCAGGATTAGCCAATGCATTTGCAATTCAGAATAACATAGGATATATTTTACATTCCAGTGAACTGACTTTTGCTGGCTTAATGTTATACTTGGTATAATGGTATAATCTGAGTATTTGATAAGTGCAAAATGTAGATTCTAAATAACATGCGATATCCATTTTTACAACAAAATATGCCGTATATATGTAGTTTAGTGTGCCCGTATTTTAATACCATGGTCCAATGGTTCCCCAAAATTAGTATTGTTTCAAACGTTTAATAACTTCTTATATTAAATACGTATACCGCCTATGCATTTTGGCTTAAATAAAGATTATTAGAATCGAATGAGTATATGAACAGATAAAAATTGTTCTCACAAAGTGAAAAATACATAGAAGCAGAGGTGTATGATACAAACTGAGCTCAGGTAGTAGCATAGAAGTCAATCGGAATTTTGAAAAAAAAAATCCGGTATGCCTATGACACGTAACTGTAGCTAGCCCTATTTTTTTGCAAAACATTGCCTCAGGAAGTGGCTTTTATAATCATAAGAGATTTAGGTCGTTCCCATCAGTCTGTTCAGTATATCCCAGCAGGCACATGACGCTAAACAACGTCCTATCAACGTCGATATAACGTCGCATCGACGTTGATACAACTTCATTTGAATGATCCGTGATGCACGTGACGGTCTGGAGTATGGTGTATACCCAAACTAAATGAGCATTAGATTAAAACAGTGGGTGCGACGGTTAATTTTTTTTTATCAAATACTGTTATATACCCCCGTCCACCCCCCCCCCCACACACACACACACCCTCCCTCTGAAAGACGTGGAGACTGGATTTGGCTAAATTTAACTGATAGTCTTCTTGAAATCTCGTCTGTCCGGAAAACTGCAAGTCAAGTCATGTTTGAACACATAATTTAATTTGCTTTGTCTTCCTATCTTGCAAATGCGTGGATCCAGAGGGGGCAGGCGGTCCGGACTCCCCCCCCCCAACCCTGAAAGATCACAAAAATATAGGGGGTCCTAGCAATACTGGTCCGGATCCCCTAAAATTAAATGTTGGGCCATCATCGTCATGCCAGCGAAACGCCATTAGAATGACGCCAAATTAAAAAAAAACGTCAAAGTTGGAGCCCCTCTGACAAAACTTTCTGGATCCGCGCATGGTTCATTTTTGCAAACTTCAAAACCGTCGGCTGCAAACTCGCGCTATATTGCACCCGCTGAAAAACGCGTTCATGATATAAACAACAAAACCTTGAGCACACATTGACCTGATTACACCAGTTATGTCGAAGAGTGCAAAAAACTATTAAAGCTACAGTGTATCGCCGCTTGTATTTTTTCAATTTTCCTTTGCAAATGGGCCCACGACGGGGTCAATATAATAAGGCAAACTAAGAATTTACGCCCCATGCGTACAGTCGAGGATAAGAATTGTATCAATGTTATTCAAGGGCGTAATGCTTACTGTACTGCCAGCTAAGAGTGACAGTGACTTCATGTTGTATTTACAAAGTTATAAGGGACTTATGGTAGAGCAAAAATAAGCGAAAATCGACCGATAACCCCTCCCCATCAGTAAAATAGAAAATGATTGTATGAATGATAGGACAAGATGTTGAAGTTTCTTGGATCGCCGGAATTACTTTTTCAAAGAGGGGCAGTTGTGTTAAAATTTGGCAAAAACTTCGTTTTTAGAAGTAAAATTGCGAATTTCTGAAATCCATTTGCAGCAACAAATACATGACACAAGCAAAGAAAGACTGAAAAATGATTATTGAGTCTTAAATAATTCCACTCTGATTCTATTATGATGTCAAAACCGGAATTGTAATGCCTAGATTTTTGGGTGAAAATCAGTGTTTTTATAAATTTAAACACGAATTTTTGGAATCTGACAGGTAAAGTTTTAAATTTTAGATTTGTTATTTAACTATTTTCAAATTTGATGCTGCATTATTCAACCTGCATATATCTTGTCGCGTATACTTAAAAAATACCGCCAAAATATTTTCGTTTTTACCTCAAAATCCGACATTTTGACGTTTAGGTATATTTTGGGAAATGCATGTATCGCTATTACTTGTATATCTGGGCTTTGCCATACACAGAAAATGGCGCACATATAATAAACATTTCAAACGGAAACAACATTTATAATATATAATGATATCATATCAAGTAACGACACAATGAAAACGATGGCCAAGTGGCCCTGGATCGCTCACCTGAGTTTTGTTTTAAACGTCTTATCTATAAGTATTTGTTGGGAACTGGCCACGCTCCTGGTGACCCACCATGCGGGTCATGTTTGGTTGCAGAGCGAAAATTTGAGCATATATAAATGTTGTTCACCAGGTGATGCTACCTACCAAATATCAGGGCTCTAGGCCTAGTGGTTTCAGACAAGAAGATTGCTTTTTATGTTTTCGCTATCTGAGTCAATGTGGGCAGGAAATGCCACACTCCCACACTGCAGACAAACCCACGGCACCGTGAGGAAAAGTCAAAGAACAATAACAGCCACATATTCACTCTGTGATCTCCAGGATTAGGTCCCGTTGACCACAGAACCACAATTTTAACAAACCTAGTAGAGTACCACTAGGTGATGATACATATCAAATATCAAAACTTTAAGCCTTTTGATATCTGATAAGAATATATTTTAATATGTTCTCTATATAAAGATATATATAAAACATGTGACCCCAGGATGGGGCCATTTTTGGCCCCAGTGTCATAATTTGAACAAACTTTGTAGAAGTCTTCTAGGGGATGCTACCTGCCAAATAGGCTCTAGGCCTTGTGGTTTCAGACAAGACTATTTTATGTGTTCATATAAGCCTATGTAAAATGTACGACCTCAGGGTGGGGCCTATTTTGGCACAAGGGCCATAATTTGGACAAACTTAGTAGAGGCCTACTAGGTAATGCTACATAACAAATATCAATGCTTTAGGCCTTGTGGTGTCAGACAAGAAGTTTTATTTAAATTTTCCTAATAGATTGCTTTATTGAACATGTGACCTCGCAGGGCGGGACCACCTTTAGTCCCAAAGACCCAACTTCAATAAAATTGATAGAAGCGTACTAGGTGATGCTAGATAGCAGACATGAAGGCTCTAGACACTGACGTATCAGACACGAATATTTTTTCTATGTTTTCATAAAATAAGCCTATGTAAAACATGCAATTCCAGGCCTGTGCCATTTTTAAAAGCGGGCCAATAATTTGAACAAACTCGGTAGAGGTCTACCAGCTTATGCTGCATACCAAATATCAAGACTCTATGCATTGTGGTTTCGAACAAGAATATATCAAAGTTTCATTTTAAAAATCTATTTAGCCCTGTAACCTAGATGTACAAAGGACTAAAAACTATTTGAGCAATTATTAAAGAGGGTCATATAAGAATCATTCCAGCAAAGTTTGGTAAAAATCCAGCCAGTAGTTAATGGGGAGATGTCCTTTGAAGCAATTTGTTGACCAGTGACACCCAATGATTATAATAGCTCACACTTAGTCTTTGGCTCAAGTGAGCTAAAACATGAATATACAAAGATAGAAGCACAAACAACGATGGAAAACACAACTGGAATGTGGTCAATCGATTGGGGGGGGGGGGGGGGGGCATAACGCAACAATGATTATTTTACCTTTATTTTTGTCTCTAAGGTCATATCAACAATCCAAACCCTTTTCCGTCCTCTAAAAACATAGACAGTCAGTGTCGCGAATACTTACATCTTCCAAAACAGCATTCGTTACATTCCATATAGACAGAGTTTAAAGGTCTATATTACGGTTAATTAGGGGCCATTAGCAGACTAACTGATAAAGGACAGATTATTTCACGTCTAAGTGTATTTCACAATCTCAGCCGACTAAAAGAGCTCCAAGAGTGGACTTACCTCCTGCATAGGTTCACCAAGATAAATTATATATTTATTCAAAAAATACATAAACCGTTTAAGAGACTATTACCAATCCAAGGAGTTCATAATCCATCCTTAGCATAGCACTTTATACACACTTTGGGAAATCAGTGTACAAAATATGAACCGCATACGACAAAACATGTTAGAGATATTTATTTGCTTACAAGCCATACAACCAGAATTAAAATATTTTGACCTATACCTATGGCTTAAATTTTATATTGACAATTATTGTACAAAGTATATAGCACCTCTGTCAAAAACATACAACTGTAAATCAGATTCTAATTAACCTTTGACTCCGGGGGTCATAGCTGTGATCTGTATCGTTCTTTATAATCTACACACCATATGCAATATTTGTGCTAAGTATGAAACATGAGTTTGCGTAACAAGCCATAACCTGGTTGTAAGTATATTTGACCTATGTTGTAATTAAGACATTAATTGTGCCATATATGAACACCATCGGTAATAAAAATGAAAGAGTTCAGGTTACGAGTCGTATTACGGATTTTGATTGAATGTGACCTTGACCTTTGACTCCAATGTCATATTGGTAATTTGAAACCTTCCTTGTCATCTACACACCTGGTTGGTGCACAAACTACATGCTGCTGCTAATACAAAACGGCAAAACCTACTATTGTTTTAATCAGCTGATGGATATAAGACCACACTTAATTTGGAATGCATTTAAATCATTTGCACTGGCAAAATGAAGACAATAGATTAAAATAGATGTAATCATGGTACGAAATAATGATGTCAAAATGATAAATCACGTACTTACATTCTGAAGGTGCTACATCTATTTACATTAAAAAGGCCTAACTGTTTTAATGCATAGCTTATATCGTTAAATATATACCTTTACTGTTTAATAAAATGAAATTATTCTTTGCATTTGTTTGCATTTCTTTTCACCCAGCAAACTGGTGCTTATTTCAGATGCTATGGTTCTATGAATGAGAGTGTCCCTCAAGCGTCACTGCCCCTGTTTACACACGTAATTCCAGTGGTTTCATAATATACAGTTAAAAACTTTCCATTGATATATCACAATCCTATTTTACAGGTTGGGAGGGATTCCGCCTAAAAAGCGACCTATAATTTGCCAGATTGTTCTTTATCAATAGGTTATATAGTGAAAACACTAAAAATATTCTTACCAGAAATCAAAGTGCCCAAAGTTTTAATATTTGGTATGTAATATCAAATCGTGGTACTCTAGCAAATGTGTTCGAATTGTGGTGCTGTGGTCAGAATAGCCTCATCATGGAGGTCACAGACTTTACATTGACATATTGAAAACATAAACAAATCCTCTTGCTTGAAAGCACTAGGTCTAGAGCCCTGATATTAAGTATGTAGCATCACCCAGTGGACCATATTTCAATTTTCTCAAAAATCGCTCTGGAGACAAAATTTGCCCCACCAGGGGGTAATGGGGCATGGCCAGTGTTCAATAGATACCTATAGCTTAGAGATTTTAAACAGAACTCAGGTGAGCGATCCAGGGTCACTTGGTCCTATTTCATTGTGTGTCAATACTTGATATTAAATTATAGTACAATGATAAATGCTGTTTCCATTTGAATGTGTTTACTATATGTACGTCATTTTCTTAATATGACAATACATATATATACGAGTAATAGCAATACATGCATTTCCCAAAATATACCTGGCTATCAAAATGTGAGATTTTGAGGCAAAATACGAAAATATTTTGGCGGTTTTTTTCAAGTATACACGACAAGATGTATGTAGGTTGAAAATGCAGCATCAAATTTAAAACCAGATAAATTATAACCATAAATTTTAAGAACTTTACCTGTCAGCTTACAAAAAATTGGATTTATTTTTATAAAAACACTGATTTTCACCAAAACATAAAGGCATTTCATTTCTGACTTTGACTTCATAATACTGTCAGGGCAGGATTATATAAGATTCAATTATCATTTTTTGATCTTTCTTAGCTGGTGTCGTGTATCTGTTGCTGCAAATGGATTTCAGAAATTCGCAATTTCACTTCTAAAAATGAAGTTTTTACTAAATTTTAACACCACTGCCCCTCTTTGAAAAAAAAAATTCCAGCGATCCGATAATCTTCAACAACTTGCCATATTATTCATGTGATCGTTTACCATTTTACTGATGGGGGAGGTTCCGCCTTAACTAAGCGTCTTTTTGCCACTTTTTTGCTATACCATAGGTCCTTCATCCCAATACTACATACCAAGTACTTAGGTCATTTGACGTGAGGTTCTGGCAAAGGATATTTTTCAAGGGTTTTTTTTACTATGTGACCAAAACATTTTGTGCACAATTTCTTTCTCTTGTCCTAAAGAAATATGAAATTCCGTTCATTTGGCCTTTTGGTTTCTGCAGAATAAACTTTTAAGTATATAGATGCGAATCCAATATAAGTAACGTCAGTTTCAAGGTCAAAGGCCAACATTGACCCTTGAGACTTATAAAATAATCATTATGTTATTTTATTAGGTTAAAACCATATTATAAATAATATGGCTTTGGATTCATTATTTTATCAAAAGTTACTTGTGAATGCTTTTCTCATTTAACTGCATTAGTAAGAATACGTGACCTTGACGTTAAGTAGGTCAAGCTAAACTTTAATTATAACTTGAACAAATACGGCAGGCTCTATATCCAAAATATAATATTAGTTCACACATCCTAAGGATTATCCATAGGTAAGTGTTTCAAAGGTTTCAGGGATGAAGATGTTTACAATTTATGACAGACAGACGGACACATGCAAGACGTTAGATGCTGACGTAATCGTTATACTATTAGCTCAGCCATGAGCATTCTGCACCCGTGAGCTAATGTATGTTGTTTTCATTTGAAATTTTAACTATATGTAATCCAGTTCTCTAAATATGTTAATTCACATATATACAAGTAAAAGGAATATCCCCACTTTCCAAAATACACATGAGTATTAAAAGGTATGATTTTGGGACAGAAAACAAACAAAAATGGCGAATTTTGGAATTATACCCTACAAAAATGATGTAAGTTAAATATTCCAGCGTCAAATTTGAAACAAGTTAAATGAAAACTCTAAATTTAAAAACTTTACTAGTCAAAACACAAAAATTTGTGATTTTGTTTATAAAAAACACTGATTTTCACCAAAAAACCATGGGCTTACCATTTTGGTTTTGACTTCATAATAAAGCCTAAGATGGGTTATATACAACTCAATAATCATTTTTTAATCTTTCTTTGCTGGTTTCATGTATCTGGTGCTGGAAATGGATTTCAGAAATTCGTATTTTTACTTCTAAAAGTGATGTTTCTGCCCAATTTTAACACCACTGCCCCTCTTTGCGCAAGTAATTCCAGCGATTCAATACTGTACAGTTTATAAGCTTTAAATTGATATATCACAATCATATTTTACGGGTGGGGAGGGGTTCCTCCTTAACTAAGCGACTTTTTGCCAGTTTTTTGCTCTACCATTATAATCGATAGATCACACGGAGGCTGCCTGACATATGCAGCGCATCATCACAGAGAAATAATAAATCAAATTAACATACAACGATGAAACATAGGCTCTTACCTCACATACAGTCAGAGCTAAAGAAAACCACCAGTTGAGACACGCTTAACCCAACCAAAGATAAGCTTCAGACAAAAAGATGACAATTTTACGACAGGATCGTCAGAGAGTCTGAGTCCTAAGCCACCGTCGTGCATTTATGGAGGAAACCCTTAAGTCTCAGTCACACCTTACCTGATAGGGCTTACGGATCATAGACCTCCATTATACATGTAGCTTTTAAGTAAGCTGTGGTCCTCACAGCTCTTAGATTACAAATATAGCAAGAAGTGAGCAAAGCTCACATACCCCCGGCGGTAGCCATAAGAGGTTGTAACACTTTCAGAGAAAAGACAAAATTGTCAAAGATTTCATAATCCTAAATCAAGTAGTTTCTGAGAAAAAATTGATGAAAAATGTCCATATGTGTTACATAAGAGTGACAGAAGGAAAAATTGTAAATTTGAAAAAAGAAGGCAAAATAAGAATTAGCACCTTAATTTTCATTTACACAGTACACTTTGCCTACCTGAAAGTGTACACAAAATTTCATAATCCTAAATCAAGTAGTTGCTGAGAAAACTCTGACAAAAAATGTCCATATGTGTTATATAGGAGTGACAGAAGGAGAAATTGAAAAAGAAGGCAAAATGAGCTTTAGCATCTTTATTTTCATTTGCACAATACACTTAGCCTAATCTTTATTTTCATTTACACAATACACTTAGCCTAACTGAAGTTGTACACAAAATTTGAAAACACTGGCTCCAATAGGAGCACAGAGATCTGCGACAGAAATATTCATTGGAGAGAAAGAAAAATGAATAAATAAAGGAACTGAAAAGCAATATAGCAAGAAGTGAGCAAAGCTCACATACCCCCGGCGGAGGAAAAATTGAAAATTTGAAAAAAGAAAGCAAAATGAGGATTAGCACCTTAATTTTCATTTTTACAATACACTTTGTCTACCTGAAAGTGTACACAAAATTTCATAATCCTAAATCAAGTAGTTGCTGAGAAAACTCTGACAAAAAGCGTTCATATGTGTCATATAGGAGTGACAGAAGAAAAAAATGAAAAAGAATGCAAAATGAGCTTTAGCATCTTTATTTTCATTTACACAATACACTTAGCCTGCCTGAAAATGAGCACTAAATTTGAAAACACTGACTCCAATAGGAGCCGAGAGATCTGCCACAGAAATTTTTATTGGAGAGAAAGAAAAATAAATAAATAAAGGGACTGATAAGCAATATGTGGCTGTTCTCTTGCTACACAATACAACTAATCACTATCAAGCTTTGTAACAAATTTCAGAATCCTAACTCAAGTAGTTGCTGAGAAATCTTTGACAGAAAAATATGTCTATATGTATTATATAAGAGTGAAAGAAGGAAAAATGAAAAATTGAAAAAAGAAGACAAAATGAGGATGAGCATCTTAATTTCCATTTACACAGTACACTTTGCCTTCCTGAAGGTGTACACATAATTTGAAAAGACTGGCTCCAATAGGAACTGAGAAATCCGTGACAGAAATTTCCATTGGAGAGAAAGAAAAATGAATGAATAAAGGGACTGATAAGCAATATGTGGCTGTTCTTTTGTTACACAATACAACTAATCACTATCAAGCTTTGTACCAAATTTCAGAATCCTAACTCAAAGTAGTTGCTGAGAAATCTTTGACAGAAAATGTGTCTTTATGTATTATTTAAGAGTGAAAGAAAAAAAAATGAAAAAAGAAGGAAAAATGAGGATTAGCATCTTAATTTCTATTTACACAGTACACTTTGCCTTCCTGAAGGTGTACACAAAATTTGAAAACACTGGCTTCAATAGGAGCTAAGAAATCTGTGACAGAAGTTTCCATTTGAGAGAAAGAAAAATGAACAAATAAAGGGACTGATAAGCAATATGTGGCTGATCTTTTGTTACAACTCATCACTATCAAGCTTTGTACCAAATTTCAGAATCCTAACCCAAGTAGTTGCTGAGAAATCTTTGACGAAAAAAAAGTTTACAGACAGACAGACAAACAGACAGACACACACACAAACATAATTACAGAAAAGGCAAAAACTATATACCCCCTATATACTTCGTACCGGGGGTATAATGAGGCTGCCTTAGAATTATAGATTGGACCTAGTTCAATAAAAAAAACAAGAATGAGATACCCCGGTGACCACCATGTTTTACCACGTTTTGGTCCCTGCAGGTGGGCACCCTACATGAGAGGAAAATTTTATTGAAAAAAAAAATATCAAAATGCAAGGTGTTTTTTTCTAAACCACACCAGTAAACTTAATCAACAAAAGCAGTGAGATGTTGTTTCAAAAAATGAAGCAAATATATACCCGTCTAATAGTGATTTTATTATCGACCAATCACGAAACACTTTACATTTTAAATACTGTGCCACCCACCTTTTCGGCCAAACACTGCCCTTTTTACAATTACAGATCTGTGACCTAAAAATCTAACTTTTTTCAGATAAATGATCAAAATTCATTTAATTCAAACCAATAAACATTTTAATGTACATTTATATTATTTGTTTGCATTATTTACCCCAGAGCTATTCTAGGGAACCCTTTAAACAACCTTACACATATTACTGGTAAAATCATTGTGCAGCAAAATGAAAAGGGAAAAGTGAACTCATTTTCTTATATATATTATATATCAGAAATTCCTTAAACTTCACTCATATAAGCTCATTACAACACGTTACAATATACTACACCAAGAAGATGCATGTGCTTTACCATTATGAGTCTAATGTGGAGTTACTCCACCACCCCATTGACAAGGCCAAAATTACTTGCTCCTAGCTACAGGACATATAATCCTTTCTTTACACATTATATCAACCTCTAATCACATAAAAAGTTCTTTTGTGCAAGATAGAGCAATTTCTGCTAATTTAGGTGACAAACGCTAATATTATGTAACAGCCAGAAGTGGTGAAGTTCATGCAGAGGGGCTATGCTCACCGACATGGCATTTTGACCGCTTACATTTTTACCAAAGGCCAAGCTGGAGAATAAAACTACTGCAGCCAGGATGCTGCAAGGTCAAGGTCAGTGAAAGGGAAATATCAATGTCATAGAAGTCAAAGGTCATGGTCACTTTCTAATTTTATTGGTCAGAAAGGTACAGTTTCTACAATTTATGACCTAGTTGTCTTAAACTGAGGTTAAATGATCAGAGAAAGCATCAACTATTGACAACATTTAAAAGTAAGTAAGGTGCAAAGATCAGGAATCGATACAATCAAGTACCACACCTGACCCAGGATACCAATGGGAAAGTGACAAACTCACAGAAGACACCACAAACGAGAGCCAAGAGGTCAGCCCTTTCCCAGCAGGTGACCACAAAGCACATATAAACAGACGCGCACAAAACATAGCAAACACAAGACAAAACAAAAACACAAAAGATCCACAAAAGAAGTACCGCCTTGGAACGGTCAGTAAAATATTTTACTGGAGGGCTTAAACCGGTTTAACGGCGCCAACCTCACCCTTAATTCAGATGTGGATCAAGACACATAGATATTTGGTTTGCATGAAAGACCCCTAACTTATCAATGCATCATCTCCTAAAACATATAAATCAAGATATAACAAGGAGATAAAGCAAGGATAAGGACTCAACAGTAAGTTAAACTGAATACCGGAGCAAAAGAAATCCAACAGGTAAACCCCGGTGGGCCCGACAAACAGCCAAAGCATCAGGCCCCTACCATCTCATCAATAGATAAGTCTTTAAGTCGGAACCATCATAGAGTCTGAAGTCCGACCCACCGGCGTGCAATTAAAGAGGAAAGCAAAGTTGCCAACCGTGATTGGGTTGACTACCAAACATGCAGTCTGTTGCAATACATTAATGTTATAGCCAATCTTTTTATAATAGGAAATTATTTTAATGAACTGCGCTTAAAAATTATTAGAGCCAACAATCTTCTTCAACTTATACACCAAGTCACCATAGAAATCAGGTTCCGAAAGTCCTTGGCGCAAGAGAGATTTAAGTCCAACTTGGAATTTAGAAATCAAATCATAGTATCTTCTATAAAATTTTGAAAATGTTTTGCGAAGTTTATGATACCGATAGCCTTGTTTAAGAAGTTTCTGAGTTAACAATTTATTGCGAGTGTTGAAGTCAGTAACATAGCTAGATGCTCTAGCAAAACGAATAAGTTGAGAGATATAGACTCCATAGGATGTAGAACGAGGAACATCACCATCTAAAAATGGGAAATTGACAATTTCAAAATCAAAGTCGTCACGTTTATCATAAATTTTGGTAGAAACAATATCATTAGAAATAGACAAATGCAAGTCTAAAAATGCGGCTTCGGTATCAGAGGCATAGGCTTTATTAAGTTTGAGCTCTGATGGGTATATTTGACTAACCATATTTTCAAAATAAACATTATTAATATTTAAAATATCGTCCAAATATCTGGAAGTAGTGTTAAACGCATCAATAACATCAGCCTGCTTATCATCAGAAAGAGACATCATAAAGTCCCTTTCATAACAAAACAGGAATAAATCTGCAACCAGGGGAGCACAATTAGTGCCCATAGGAATCCCAACTACTTGTCTATAGAGCTTGGTGCCAAATCGAATAAAAATGTTGTCCAACAAAAAGGTCAGCGCATCACATACATTTTGACACGACCATACATGATATTTTTTAGGTTTTTCTGAAGTAAAAAATGCATTTCTGTCACTACATGCAAGGTAAGGAGAGCCTTCTCTCTGGAAGGTTCTTTCAATAAGATCAATAAGTTTATCTTTAATTAAATTATGAGGTAAAGTAGTGTAAAGAGTAGAAAAATCATAAGTAGACAAACTGGTCGCATTGAAATCTCTAGCTTTAAGTTTATCTAAAATTTCACCTGAATTTTTAATCGACCAAAATAGGTTTTTACCGGATCTCTCATATACCTTTTCACAATATTTGATAACATGTTTTTTAACAGCTGTAAGACACGAGGTTAACAATTTAGAAAGTTCTGTTGTCGTACAAGAACTAGAATTTGCAATAAATCTTACTTTATAGGGTTTTTTATGGAGTTTAGGTAACCAGTACAACGTAGGAATTTTGTCTTGATTTTCTTTAGCTTTGACACCAAAATGTAGGGCTGTATGACAACCATGCCCATCAACAATCACCCTTTCACTTAAAGAAGGCTGCAGTTTATAGGCATTTGTGTCAACGAGCTCACGCTTAAGAGTATTAATATAATACAATCGTCAAACAACTACAACATTGTTAGCCCAACATTGTAATGTAGTAGTTGATTCTAATCTTCAAGTTCGCGTTTTGTTTTTCAAAGTCTCTTTAGAATTTCTAAGTCTTATAAATTTCAGCAACAACTTTCACAATTTTATGATTTTATTAAACCTTCTTAAGTCCAACTTAAATACTTCTAGAAACTATCTATAACCCAAAGTTCCGAAATCTCTCCAAAGTCTAACCAAAGTCTAAGGCTCAGACACTCGGTTTCATCTTATATACCATGAAGTCACGTGTTACAAGCTGACCACAGCGCCACCAAATGACATCATCACTAACCAATCATATTTCAAATCTACTATAAAGCGCCCTCTACATAGCATAGCTTCCATTTACTCAACCAATCAGAAGATATAAAAGTGACTCATAGTCACACCAGTTGCAATTTCCCAAAGGTCATATGACTTAATGTATTGCGCAATCCTGCCAATCAATGTCAGAATTGACATGATCTATCTATTGGGCTTATGTAATTTTACTAAACTAAGTAATATCTGCCATCATGCCCTTTCGAAAGTGTTAAAACATCCCATCAGAATCGACAGGCTAACAAATATGACATGCAAGAAACAATAACAAACTGGTGTCAGAATTCTCTATTAAAAAAATAAACATGTCAATCACAGATGTCAACACCGCACCTGGCGGAACACCTGTGTCTTATCCAAACCAAGCATTCACAAATATTGTAAATCCCCAAAGGCAATTCACAATTGTTGTGAACCCTCTCAGATGAAACCAGCAGCTATTTTATAACATACTCATATTATAAGTGGCTGGCTATTTTGGTAATGCATGCGTGTGAATGCAGTTTCATTATGCCATTTTTTCTCATTCAAAATGTCATTTATATCGCCGGATTGAATAGTACAGACTAAAGCAGGCTAATGCACATACATATAACCATCTGAAATAAGGTCAATGTCATCAATGTGATCAAGGGTCAATTTGGACAGCAAAATAAGTAAGGGTGCAAAGATAAGGAATCGATACAATCAAGTACCACACCTGACCCAGGATACCAATGGGAAAGTAACAAACTCACAGTTAGACACCACAAACGAGAGCAAACAGGTCAGCTCTTTGCCAGCAGATGACCACAACGCACATATAAACAGACGCGTACAAAGGCACAGCAAACACAAGACAGAAAAAAACATAAAAGATCAACAAAAGAAGTATCGCCTTGGAACAGTCAGTAGAATATTTTACTGGAAGGCTTCAACCGGTTTAACGGTGCACCAACCTCACCCTTAGTTCAGATGGGGATAAAGACACATAGATAACTTATCAATGCATCGTCTCCTAGAACATATAAATCAAGATATAAAAAGAAGATGAAGCAAAGATAAGCAAATCAACCAAAAATGACGACCAAACAAAGTGGACAGTGCAACATCAGACACGTTTCCAAGTTGTTTTTCACTGTTGCTCAATTGAAAGGCCAATCTGTCAAATGTCAAGGTCATATTGGGTCATATGACAGTCTCCTGTGCTAAGTTCTCTTAAGGAACATGACAATAAATGAGCATGCAAATGTGGGTTTTCCACATGTAATACTTTTCAACCCAGTTGCATTTAAAGTAAGTAAGGGTGCCAAGATCAGGAATCGATACAATCAAGTACCACACCTGACACAGGATACCAATGGGAAAGTAACAAACTCACAGTTAGACACCACAAACGAGAGCGAAGAGGTCAGCCCTTTCCCGGCAGGTGACCACAAGGCACTTAAAATAGACGCGCACAAAGGCATAGCAAACACAAGACAGAAAAAAACATAAAAAGATCCACAAAAGAAGAACCACCTTAGAACGGTTAGTAAAATATTTTACTGGAGGGCTTAAATTGGTTTAACGGTGCACCAACCTCATCCTTAGTTCAGATGTGGATCACGACACATAGATGTTTGGTTTGCATGAAAGACCCATAACTTATCAATGCATCATCTTCTAGAAGATATAAATCAAGATATAAAAAGGAGATAAAGCAAAGATAACCACTCAACAGTAAATAAAACTGAATACCGGAGCAAAAGAAATCCAACAGGTAAACCTTGATGGGCCCGACAAACAGCCAAAGCATCAGACCCCTACCATCTTATCAATAGATAAGTCTTTAAGTCGGAACCGTCATAGAGTCTGAAGTCCGACCCACCAGCGTGCAATAAAAGAGGAAAGCAAAGTTGCCAACCGTGATTGGGTTGACCACCAATCATGCAGTCTGTTGTAATACATTAAGGTTATAGTCAATCTTTTTATAATGGGAAATGATTTTAATGAACTGCGCTGAAAAATTATTAGAGCCAACAATCTTCTTCAATTTGTACACCAAGTCACCATAGAATTCAGGTTCCGAAAGTCTCTGGCGCAAGAGAGATTGAAGTCCAACTTGGAATTTAGATATCAAATCATAGTATCGTCTATAAAATTTAGAAAAGGTTTTGCGAAGTTTATGATACTGATAGCCTTGTTTCATAAGTTTTTGAGTTAACAATTT
Organism: Loripinus fragilis; assembly: GCA_964019695.1. Lineage (NCBI taxonomy): Eukaryota > Metazoa > Mollusca > Bivalvia > Lucinida > Lucinidae > Loripinus > Loripinus fragilis. Next base: position 5,444,083 of record OZ026515.1, on the reverse strand, counting down.
ATTGCGAGTGTTGAAGTCAGTAATATAGCTAGATGCTCTAGCAAAATGAATGAGTTTAGAGATATAGATTCCATAGGATGTAGAGCGAGGAACATCACCATCTAAAAATGGGAAATTGACAATTTCAAATTCAAGGACGTCACGTTTATCATAAATTTTGGTAGAAACAATATCATTAGAAATAGACAAAAGCAAGTCTTAAATGCAGCTTCAGAATCAGAGGTATTGACTTTATTAAGTTTGAAATCTGAAGGGTGTATTTGACTTACCATATTGTCAAAATAAACATTATTTATGTTTAAAATATCGTCCAAATATCTGGATGTAGTGTTAAACGCATCAATAACATCAGCCTGCTTGTCATCAGAAAGAGACATCACAAAGTTCCTCTCATAACAAAACAGGAATAAATCTGCAACCAGGGGAGCACAATTAGTGCCCATAGGAATCCCAACTACTTGTCTATACAGCTTGGGTCCAAATCGAATAAAAATATTGTCCAACAAAAAGGTCAGCGCATCACATACATTTTGACATGACCATGCATGATATTTTTAGTTTTTTCTGAAGTAAAAATGCATTTCTGTCATTACATGCAAGGTAAGGAGAGCTCTCTCTCTCTCGAAGGTTCTTTCAATAAGATCAATAAGTTTATCTTTAATTAATTATGAGGTAAAGTAGTGTAAAGAGTAGAAAAATCATAAGTAGACAAACTGGTCTAATTGAAATCTCTAGCTTTAAGTTTATCTAAAATTCACCTGAAATTTTCATATTTCTTTTAAGAGATTTTTACCGGATCTCTCACATACCTGTTCACAGTACTTGATTAAATGTTTTTAACAGCTGTAAGACACGAGGTTAACAATTTAGAAATATCTGTTGTCGTACAATAACTAGAATTAGGCTCTTTTCCTGCATTCCAAGTTTTGGGTGTCTGTTGATGGGCACCATAGCAAGCTTTCAATGATATACCTGTTACCTAAACTTCATAAACGGCCCTATAAGATGCGTTTTATTGCTAATTTTAGTTAATGTACAACTACCGAGTTGTCTATTCTTTTAACTTCTTGCCTTACTGCGATTAAAAACATGCCATTAAATATTGCACAACAGTTTATGAATGGAATGGTAAAAAATAATCTTGGTCAATTAAAAATTCAGGTGAAATACTAAATAAATTAAAGTCTAGAGGTTTTCTAGCATCTAGTTTGTCCACATATGATTTATCTACTCTCTATACTACTTTGCCTCATAATCTAATCAGAGAAAAACTAACAGAATTAGTCGAACAAACATTTAACAGGGAGGGCTCACTTTATTTGGCTTGTAATGATAAAAATGCCTTTTTACGTCTGAACAACCTTAATGATATAAATTTTGGTCATGACAGAAATTGTGTGATGCTCTCCATTATCTTTTGGACAATATATTTATAATATTTGGCTGGAAATTATATAGACAAATTGTAGGTATTCCAATGGGTACTAATTGTGCTCCTCTTGTTGCAGATTTGTGAGAGATACTTTATGTTGTCTCTGTCAAATTGATATTATTGCAGCTTTTAACTCCACCTCCAAATATTAAGATGACTTACTTAATATTGATAATCCTTATTTTGAACAAATGGTATGTCAGATATATCCTACTGAACTTCAGTTAAATAAGGCTAATTCTTCTGATACTGAATCTCCGTTTTTGGATTTGAACTTGTCCATAACAAATGAAATAGTTTCTTCTAAAATTTATGATAAACGTGATGAGTCTAATTTTGAAATAGTAAATTTCCCATTTCTTGATGGAGATGTTCCTCGCTCTCCTAAATATGGCGTACATATTTCTCAGCTTATTCGTTTTGCAAGAGTGTGTTCTAATATTGATGACTTCAACAACAGAAACTTATTTTTTACCGCTAAATTATTAAAACAAGGTTATAGATATTATAAAATTCGAAACGCATTTTCTAAATTCTTCCACAGACACTCAGAGTTAATTGTTTTATACAACATTGGGTTAAAAACTCTTCTGCAGCAATGCATATCAGAATCTATATTTTATGGTTATTCAGTTTATAAATTCAAACGAATTGTTAGAAAACCTAATTATAGTGATTATCAAACGTTATATAAAAATAGTAAGTGAGTATGATCAGGAAATACCACAATCACAAACTGCAGACAACCCCGTGGCACCGCGAGGAAGAGCCTCTCAACCATCACAAGACACCAGGAAGACAAATTAAGCAAAGCAATCAGCTCTCTCTTCCCCATCAAGATGATTGCAATACTAGAATTGACATATAGTAACGTACAACAAAACATAGAACAATTACAGACTCCACACTGGGAGTAACAATAAACAAAAAGTCAACAACAACAGAACCACCACCTTAGAACGGACAGCAGCCTAAGCCACCGGGGTGCTTAAATGCATTTTACTGGTACCAAATCTTCGCCCTAGATTAGTTTGGATATAACTTGGATGTCATGCGACAGTCTGCATGCCTGGTTTTAAACCCAATCACTGTTAATAGCTATGGTTTCCTCTTTAATTGCACGATGGTGGGTCAGGCCTCAGACTCTATGACGGCTCTGACGTAAAGCTTTTATCGGTGTGTTGGTGCCAGATGCTTATCTGAAGCTGGACCCACCGTGGCTCAACTTGAGGTTTTCTTTAGCTCTGACTATATGTGAGTCGCTGGCCCTTTTCTTTGTTTTATCATAGTGTGTTAATTTGATAAGAGTGTTTCTTCATGATGATACATTGCAATATTCAGAAGGCTTCTATGCTAGCTGAACATTTCTTGTACGTCAACAACAGCAGAATCTAGGGCGAAGATTTGGTACCCGTAAAATGCATTTAAGCCCCCCCCCCCCCCCCCGGTGGCTTAGGCTGATGCCGTTCTGTTGTTGTTGACTTGTTGTTTATTGTAACTCCCATTATGGGAGTCTTTAATTGTTCTATGGTTTGTTGAACGTTACTTTATGTCCATTCTAGTTTTGCAATCATCATGATGGAGAAGCGAAAGCTGGTTGCTTTGCTTAATTTGTCTTCCTGGTGTCTCCTGATTGTTGTGTGACTCTTCCTCGCGGTACCATGGGTTTGTCTGCAGTTTGTTGCATTTCCTGATCATACTCACTTACAATTTTTTTTAATGAATTTTGTTTTAAAATGGTGGACCTTATGAAAGCTGAAATCATTATAGGACTTACTGAAATCAAATCAAAGCGTCAAAATCATAATACAGGTCACATACCTAGCAGCCAGAGTATCCAATAAAGCAGGCCGGATATTCTTCTTTAGGGCCCAGACCTGTAAATGTTTTTTTCCATAGACCTCCATTATAGCTTTTCAGTAAATATGATTTCTTTCCCATAACTTCATTGTTGACCAATCACGTAACACTTTACAACTTAAATATTGTGTTGAGCTTTTGACCTTTTGAGCCAATCACTGGCCATATTACAATTACGGGTATGTGACCTTATAACCAGGCAAAGTAGCAAGTTATATCCCACATATTCATAACATTTGATAATAGTTTTGGATTGATCAGGGGAAAAAGGCTTTCCGACGATTCTTTTGAATGTATTAAAGAATATTTTTAAACTAACATTTTGTTTAACATTCAGCTGTCGAGTATCTGTGGAAGAATTTCTATCATGCTTTTTGATGTTTACGGTATCGATATCCTTAGTTTAGTAACTAACCAGTCAAAAATTGGTTTCATTGTAATGTTAGAATATTCTCTGGCAAAACGAATAAGGAGAGCGAGGAACAACGTCATCAAGAAATGGGAATTTGCTATTTCAAACGGTTATTGTAAATTTTGGAAGAAACTAAGGCCAAGTTCACTTTAAAATTGCGGGCTTCAATATAAGAAGAGAAGTGCTGTGGCATATATCTGACTTACCATTTGTTCAAAATAAGGATCATCAATATTTAGTAATATCTTGAAGTAGAGTTGAATGGTTCAATAACATCAGTTTGAGTATTGTCAGGAAAAGGCAAAATGAAGTCTCTCTCTTTACAAAATAAACACAAATCTGCAACACCAGGAGTACAATTAGTAACCATTGGAATACCTACAAGTTGTCTATACAATTTAGAGCAAACTCTTATAAAAAATAATGTCCAAAATATAATGGAGAGCGTCAAAAGCTTTTTGACATAACTACAAACTTTATCTTTTGGGTTGTTCAGATGTGAAAAAAGCGAGTTTCTCATTACAAGCCAAATAAAGTGACCATTCTCTATTAAAAGTTAGTTAAATTGAATTTGTAATTTTTGAATTTATAAGATTATGAAGCAATGCAGTATAGAGAGTAGGGAATTCATACCCAGAAAAACTAGATGCTAAAAACATTAAGATTTTGATTTGTCAAGAATCTCACCTGTTTTTTTGATAGACATAAATAGATTTGTACCATTCCTTTCATAATTTTTATACAATATTCTATAATCACAGTGTGGCTAGAAGTTAACCATAGACGACTCAGTCGTAGAAGTAGTACACGAACTAGAAGTAGCACTAAAACATGGTTTACTGTAAATACGGAATTTTTCGCGAGGGTTTTATTTTCGGGAAACTTCGCATATGCGAAGCTTCATGAAAATAAAATCCTCAATTGCAAATTACTCTGTCGTTTACTGATATAGGTAGATCATGCTTATACTCATAGGTTTAAGCGCTGCCAAGTTCTTACTCTAGGATGTTGATGTAGTGCAACAACGTTGTTAGCAGTATTATCTGCGTGCGCTAAAACAAACTTCCCATGAAATATTTCATCAAAAATATTAAAAAATATTTACTTTACAAGTATTTAAATGCATTAGAGTCAACATGCTCTCGCTTGCACCATCGATTACAAAAATCTTGTAAGGCACCAGCAATTTCTTCGCTACGACATTTGCTGTAGTCTAACTGCGATGGAAACCTGTATTTACGTTCTTTGCAGATAATCGACAGAATTCTAGAGTCGGTAATAGTTTTCAAATCTCCAGTAACTATATGACCAAAAAGTTGATAGCAGTATTTAGTGTCTTTAAATTCTCAAGAATCAGGAATAATAGCTTTAACATCAAAGTCAGTTACTAATTTGTTAAAATTAAATATAGCACTACGAATATGTTTATTGTACTTGAAACATGTGATAGGTGATTCCTTATTTTTCAAAATATGTAGGGATAGAAGAGAAAACAATATTTTAGGCTCAGTTTTTCATTTGGTCCATTTGTTGAGAAATTGATTTTTGATACAATGCCTAATATGATTAATTTCAGAATAAATATAAAGACGAATACCATATTGAGTATAGCACCTTGTAGGAAGAGCTGCATTATAAAACTCTATGATATCATTTATTAGTCTCAGTATACAAATTACATAGTGAAGAGATGGACAGAGTAACTGGACGTGAACATGTCATATTGTGGCCTGATTGTTTAAATGATATATTCATATCAGAAAGTGATGAAACATTTCTATTTTTGCATTAAATATTACAATTTTACGTGAACCACGAGATTGTTTTTTACGTTACAAATAGCTAAAAGAGGAGAAGCACCAAACGGTGGTAATCTAGAAATATTACCTTCGTTGAAAATGTTAATATTAAAACCAAGTGAATGTGGTGTTTGTAATAATTGTATCCATTTTAGTGCTGTATCTTCTAAAATTGTCATATAAATTCGTTTCCATTGGTTGAATGGAAATACGACCAGGAGAATGATAAGTATGTTTAAACTGCCTATATAGAAAATTATCGACTTTACGAGGCTTTTTCGTAGTGATTAGTGATAAACGTTAGCTTTACAATGGATTTCGTTTTGAACAGAGCTGTACTGGTTTTCTCTGTTTCGTGCAGCTAATAAAACGAAATCTTTTACTATCTGGCAGAGACTATAGACATCCCCAGTATATGTTAAGTATGTTCTAAGACATGTATACCGCTGATTGTAGACTGTTATCCCAAAATGAAATGAAAACTATGGCAAGAAAAGAGAGCAATATTCGCTCAGTACAAAGAGCCTAAATTATTTAGCTTTTTAGGGGACATTTTACAGGGATAAGCTGTCAGAGTTGGACTGCTGATTGCATTAGTGTACTGCTATACAAATGAGAAATAATCAGATTTCTTACATAACCATTAACCAGATATCTGATAAGGCTGATGAGATTGATGAATGGAGAGGAATGGTAAATGTAATCATACATCAAAACACGTGTAAATGGCCACTCGAAAATAGACAAAACAAAGATCTTTATGACAAAGAGTAGCTTTATGGAGGTCGAAAGTATTGCAGAATGCTCCCCTTGGAGCATTCTGCAATACTTATGACCTACATTAAGCGATAATTGATCTTGAAAACCAAGTTTCGTTTTTATTGTTGTGGCCGTTTCACACAAGTTTTACTGTATATGTTATGTTGTTCAAACAAATTGTCAGTTTAAAGATATATGAGAATCGTTGCAAACAAAATATAAACTTATCCAGGTAATAGGTGCTTTATACAGGTATATATCAAATGCTGCCTTTACCTGAAATAATAAATTTACCGTTATTTACCCGTTTCTATGAAAAAAATGGTATAGTCTTATCATCATGGATCTTTAAACCGAAATTTGAATAAAACAAATCACATATCATCAGTCCTTCCTACTTCTACATTTTGCTGGGGGTTGTTTTCGTGATGGGGGTGACGTTCCGGGGAATAGCTACGTAATTAACAGTATACACCTGTTCCGACCACTTTATAAGGAGGATGTTTGTTGCAAACCCCACAATTAGCTATTGGTTGGTTGAATTTGAATATTAGCAGTCAATAGTTTTAAGAAATACTCTTGCTATTAAAACAACAACAACACAATGCATACCAAAAGAAGTCCAGTTAGAATCTACAGTACATGTACATTCACAAGTGTTGTCTAATGATTTAGTGATTGAGCTTTTATAGGTTAAACGTTAACCGAATTTCTATGCATCAAAATATTTACAATAATCAAGTGTTATGTAACAGAGAGATTACAAATCTTTGCTATTAAGGACTATTACACAAACCACTTCGCATCTGAAACGTGTAAGTTGAAAATGTACTTTTATATTGATATCTTCCATGTTAGCATGTAAAGCATAGCAATTTGATTTTAGAATGCAACATAGATCAACACACTGTGTTACTGTGCCATATCACCGGCATTCCGTTTTGCTGACGAAAATGCAAATTGTGCATTTTCGTCAGCAAAACGGAATGTCAGTGAATACACACTTTTCAAGTAGGCCTAATATTCATCCCAAGTGCAGGTGTGATTAGAACCAGTCCATTTGTTCCAGAGATAACCAGCATTTGATGCAAGGTGCGTATTGACCTTGATAACAAGGTAAATGTCCCAAAAGTCCTATCAGCTCTTTGGTAAGTTACAGTGATATAATCCTGCTAATTTGATTAGAATTTGTTGATTGGTTCAAGCATTATTATGCAATGGTATGCACCCACAAACCAAGACGTGGACAGGTGGCTCGAAACTCCATACGTTGGATTCAAGATATATTCTTACGGACAGCCATGTCATAACAGTTCCTATCCTGCGCAACTAAGTTGGTTTGAGAAACAGTTGGGATTTTAACCTATGAGGAGCGCGGTTTCACAGTGGTTGAGTGCTTGACCTGAGATCGAGAGGTCTCTGCTTCGAGGCGCATCGGAGGCAATGCATTATGTCCTTTAGCAAGACACAATATCCTCTGCTTAGTACTGGTTCAACCCAGGCAACATCTCGACATGCTAAAAGTGTTGGCTGGGACGTAACGCATCAACACAAACAAACATAATAAGCCTAGCGTCCCTTTTATTGGGCATATACCAACAGTGCAAACCCAGATCAGACACTGCAGAATGCCGACATTATGATAGTACGAAAGTAAAGTAACAAAAGCAAACGACATGAGATGCACATTCGGTTCAACACACTCGGTACTTTTGTTTATTTAATAGCTACCTGAAGAGAGACTTAAATGGTGAAGCCCAAGATATACACAATTATGAACTTGGGCCACTCAGGCTTGTAGCAATGGGTGTTAGTAGGTTTAACAGCGCTGGCATCAGAGCTGAATTCATGCCATTTCTTAGGTTATCTAAATTTTAAGTTTCTGAAATGAATGCCAAAATGTCATCGAAATTCATTTTCGGCTTATTTCAAAGTACGAAGATTAAAAATTTCATACATTTCAACCACTACAAAAGAATCAATCAATATCAGCCCTCCCACTACAAAAGAATCAATCAATATCAGCCCTCCCACTACAAAAGAATCAATCAATATCAGCCCTCCCACTACAAAAGAATCAATCAATATCAGCCCTCCCACTACAAAAGAATCAATCAATATCAGCCCTCCCACTACAAAAGAATCAATCAATATCAGCCCTCCCACTACAAAAGAATCAATCAATATCAGCCCTCCAACTACAAAAGAATCAATCAATATCAGCCCTCCCACTACAAAAGAATCAATCAATATCAGCCCTCCCACTACAAAAGAATCAATCAATATCAGCCCTCCCACTACAAAAGAATCAATCAATATCAGCCCTCCCACTACAAAAGAATCAATCAATATTAGCCCTCCCACTACAAAAGAATCAATCAATATTAGGACTACCACTGTCGCACCGCCCCCCCCCCCCCCAACTACAAAAGACAAAAGAATCAATCAATATTAGGACTACCACTGTCACACCCCTCCATATTAGGACTCCATTTTTGACTAAGGGAGAGCCCTCATGCCTCTTGAGGACACATGTACACTCGTGCGGAGACTTCGTTGTCGCCGCTAAGTTTCAAAACTTTGATTGTAGAAATTGACTCTAAGCGGAATCTTCTTAAAACTAATCTGAGTACTAAATAAACATGTTGTATGTGAAGATACTGGTTAAAAGTACAAATAGGTGTCTGTTGTTTTTTTTCTGATAAGCGTATTAACTCATTGCCTACTGGAACATTTTGCATGATTTTTTTTTTTTTTTGTCGTCTACTGACTTTTTCAAAATTAATTTTTCAAAAAAGAATTTCAAGAGCACCATCCGAGTGTCAAACAGTTCGGATCCAGATCAGGCCCGACATTTTGTCGGGCCTGATCTTGGTCCAAATTGTTTCCAAAGGTTATCAACAGACGACACTAGTAGGCAAAGAGTCAAGAATAAACGGCTCATTTCAAACGGATTTCAGAACGCCTGTATAAACAAGAAAAGATATGGCATTAAGTGCCATATCAATGAACTCGGCTTTAGCAGATAAAGAGTTCGTTCTTTCATTACAAAATGGTCAATTTCAAAGAAATCTATCGTTTTTCAAGGCTCCAGATGGGGTCCAATTTTTCCAGGGGGTCCAACTTTTTCCAGGGGTGTCCAATTGCTTATTCCCTATAGAAACCCATTTAATTTGTGATTTTCCAGAGGAGGTCCGGACCCCCTGCTCACAAGCTACATGTGAGTACATGTATCAACAAACCGAATGATGTACACAAACACATTCAATCAATTATTCACTCAATCAATCAATCATTTTTACATAAACTACAATGAAACCTCCCTCCGTGATGAAACTATCTCCAGGTATTTATTCAAAGAAGGAGTCTTATAAGACAGAATCGCATAAGGCAAATCTTACCGTTTAAGTTGAGGCCTTTAACTGCTCATATACGCATGTAAGGAACTTATAGAGCATGGTTTTTGGCTCTGTATTTGAAAACAGAATAGACCTTGAGATTATCGAAATTTGCTTTATTTACCAGACGCCTATATAATGTTTAAAGCCGCGAGAACCCCGACTTTGTTAAAAGCAGGGACCACCCTGAGCGCCCGCGCAGTCCCATCGGCGCCTTTGTTTTTTACATGAAGATTCAAATGTATGATAAAAGAAGTCAGGAAAACCGTCAGGTTTGATCAGTCGGACCAGATCTGGAAGAAAAGTTTCGGCTTATGTTGTCAGCAGAGGCTCGCTGATAGCAATGTTTAAGATCAAAGAAGCCGCTATGTGTTCTGTTGCACGACGTGGTAGCAATGACCAGGTCACTGCCTTGACGCTGGAAAGTGGATGTAGCATATTCATTAAACATAGGCTTCCGGCCGTGGGTAGTTTCGGCTGGGTCGTTTTCGGCCTGGTTTTAGGGTCGGTCGTTTCGGCAGATTGTTTATAAACTTGCCAAAGTTCCGACTGCATTGATTTTTCCACGAAACCGTACTAGTACAAAATAACCTAACAAAACTGGGCTCTTTTCTGAAATAATTATTGTGTGCACAAATATGGTGCTGACTTTCTTTTATTTATTTATTTTTTATATAGATTTCCAAAGATCCGTCTGCATTAAACACTACCTAGGCCGAGTACCGAAAGCTCAAGAACAGACTGCACATGCGTGCATACTAGCAAGAACACTTACAGGGAAATAACTAACAACAATCGGGCAAATAATGTTTGTGGACAAAAATATGTACTGAAAAGAGAGCATTCCAGATCCGACTCTATTAAACACTTAAACACTTTGAGTTTGCCTCTGTACTAACATAAGCAAATAAAGTTAACAACTATGTGCAGCAGACGACTTAAGCAGGCACCATTGGGACGAACATATGGGCCGAAAATAAGGTGCATAGACCCACTTGATGGCTGTGCATGCATGATTACTTCACGCATGTTAAATGCATTACGGTATCTGCCGCATTTATGTTTATATGAACAGCGTACACGCAGGAAGAATACAGAGACCGAAATATAGTGGATGGCTGCGCTTTCATGTTTAAAGGGTGTGATAAATTAAAGGAGCTGGCCCAAATACAATAACATTTACAAGAAATCTAATCAAGGAACGATGTGAAAGCGCCAGGTCATTCAGTTTATGACATGTATGCGTGACTGAGATATATCCTTATGCAATGACCAGCACGTGCACACTGCTGTTGGTTATACATGTAAGATATGATAGCTCAACATGCGACATCAAATTTCTGAGACTTAACTATAGCCCCTGTATTAAACAGAGTAGTCTTTTAAAATTCTGAAAGGCAGGTTTTATCATGAAACGGCTTATTACCATTCATTGGAATACACTACGAGGCGTGGTTGACCTGATAAACAGCGATATTCATACGCACATCACGCTGGTATACTATAACACTACGTCCATTCATAGAAAACAATTAAATAAGAGTTACTGTTCCTGAAATGACCGAATAACCGTTAAAAGGTGACATGGGAGCTTCCCAGTTCGCAAAAACACCATTTACTCAGTAAAATGTGATTTATTCCTGGACAACTGTTTACTTGGTGCCAAACCAGAAATCTTATCTGACCATTATAACAAAATGCCAAATGAATAGATATTAATTAGATTCCACCCACATCGCGAGAAACCCTGCTTATGGCATATAGGAACACATACAGACTGCGCAAACCGCTCAGTCTAAACAGCGGCCCGAATCGTATAAAAGTTCTAAATACGTGTCATTTGTTGGCAGGCTTGTTAGAGTCTTACATGGCAACAAACCCTGTAGGCAGGTTCTATAACGACGAGACACAGTTTCACGGTCTTATTTTGAAAGCCTTGATCGGGCAAAAAAACCGCCGTCTTCGAATATTTCACTAGGGCAGACACTGACCGACATATTGTCCTCGTGATATGGTGATATTATTTGTCAGCCGTTAAAGGAAAATCGCTCACAACTTTCGTTATACTGAATCGAATTTCATGCGGTAGAGTGCAAAAAAACCCTCATATTTTTTGCACAAAACTGTGTAAAGTTTTTCCTGGATTCGCTGCAGTTTTCCAGATTACTTCGACCAACTGACGTGTGTAGGCCTACCCAATCGCGGAGAATTTTCCGTTTTTTTCTTCAGTTGGTCGAGGTAATCTGGGAAACTACCGAGGAGAAACTTTGAACAGTCTTTTGCAGAAAAATATGAGGGAGTTTTTGCACTTTACCGCATGAAATTTGACTTAGTATTACGGAAGTTATGAATAATTTGAACACAATCATAAAGGTTGCATCTTCTGTATGGAGAACTTTTCATGATATAAGCACCGTTTGAATTTTTCTTTTTTGAAAAAAAATAGATGGACAAAAATATATTACATTTAATAAACTCAAAAGAAGTATATCAGAAGGGTAAGGGTACCATAGTCGCAAGGGTAAGTTGCTTTACTTTCATTGTGTTGTGGTCGTCTGTGTCCTGTGTCTCTTCCTCACGGTACCTTGGGTTGGTCTGTGGCTGTGGCATTTTCCTGCTACCTTGGCAGAGGGGCTGTTCTTTTTAAAATGTAACTGTTTATGTGCAGCAAAAATATTTTGACAATATAAAAGGTTATGCAGTACCAAGTTGTTTATACAGGCGAAAGTGAGATACATTTGCATCTGTACCTACTGTTGATTCAAAGATTGTAAACCAAAAATATGAACTAATCCAGGTAATGGGTGATTTATCCTAAACTACCTCTAACTACAGCCATACATTTACCGTTATTTACATGTTTCAATGAAAAATGGTATAGTCCTATTTTTATGCATCTTTGAAACATCAGTAGTAATGCAATTTACTTTATTTACTTATTTTCGTGTTTCTATCAGCTAGGCGTGAGTCATCTCTGATCATAGACCCCAAATGCAGGTTTTCTTGAGACCTTGTCCATGCCAGGATATGGCTCATTTGTTCCCAAATATCCTATGTAAACATGGCTACTGACAAGTGTGACGTCAACATTATCATCGCGTGCATCAAATGCCCATTACGCACGCTACCGAGACATTGGCATCTTGTTCATGCTCAACACTTATCCTGCTAATGTTTTTGTACAGAAAATGTCACCTGCTTACTACGTTCACTGCCTATATTCAAGTGCTTTCATGGCTAATTTTTCATGGAAGCAAACACTATGAACCCTGATCAGACTGCTCCTAAAGGAGCAGTCTGATCTAGGTTCATATTGTTTGCTTTATATGCCATTAAAGTACATAAATCAGATGAAAGGTCAGACGATATCTGTCATAAATAGCAGGAAAAGGGTTAAATTAGTAATTACAGGAATACCTTGTAGCTTCGCATACCTGAGAACTCGCTTGCATGTTGATGTTCGCCTTAGAATCGTTGACCCTGTTGATCAGAGGAACTGTTTCAGACATGGATGTGATAGCTATGCCAATTCTTGAAACTGTGGCCAAATCCTCTATGAGTCCTCCAGCACACCGAGCTCAGCGTATCTTGTTTTTGTGGTCCACTTCAACGCTGGGATCTCATTGCTTCACGGTTAGCGACACAGTGATGCTAAAACCAGCCTGCTCAGCTACATAGACAAGCTAGTATATTGAAATTTTGCATGTAGCTAGATAAGCGATTGTACTTTCCAAGACAGTGAATAAACATAAGCGCATATCAAACATTGTTTGTAATTCATTAGGAGCTGCCTTGGCTGAACGGTCAAACGTCAATCATGATCTTTGGTGTTTATATTTTCATTAGGTCAAATATATTAAGTAAATAATATAACTTTGACTTCAAAAGTTACTGAAAAGTCATCTTCTCAAGTTTTCTACCATATATTCCCCCTGACAGAAATATATTTGACCTTGTCGTTAAGTGGAGCATGGTCATTCTAGGATTACCAGTCGAACATATTTTTCAGAGCTAACACTCACAATGCTATATGCCAAGGCACATGGTCGTTGGCCCTTTGATTCTGGAGAAGAATATTTTTGAAGAGTTTTTAAAAATTATACGGGAATGTCATCGTAGTCATTTTTATATTTTCTCCTCTAATGGATGCTCTAGACTATAGGAAATTTGAAGTAAATTGGCCTTCTGAGAAAAATATGTTTAAATAATTATAATGATGAAATCCTCACAAAGAAAGCCCTCGGCTGATAGGCCGAAGGTCAACATTGACCTTAGTAGTTATTTGTAGTTATTGTCTCATTAGGTTAACTATGTCTAGTAAGTATAATGATTTTGGTTTCAATAGTAGTAGAAAATCAACTTTTCAAGATTCATCCATTTAAGTGTTGTTAAGGAAACAAATTTGACCTTACCATAAAGTAGGTCAACATCAACATAGGATCGTCATTTGAACAAATTTGGTAGGACCCACATCCCAAATGCTACATACCAAAACCAAATGTCATTGACCCTTAGGTTCTAGGAGAAGAGATGTTTTAAAGTTTTTATCATATCTGCGGGTGACAGCCATTTTGGGCATATGACCAAAACCGTTTGTACTAATTTTCGTAATATAATCCTATGAAAATTGAGTTCATTTAGACTAGTGGTATCTGAGAAAAAATGTTTTTATATATTGAAGGCCAACTATTGTGACTTAATTTTAGTCACTGTGTCATAAAGTTACACATATCTGGCGAGTATAATGGCTATGGCTTCATCAGTTTCGTTATTGGTAGTTTTAAATCAACTTTTCATTTTCCCTATTTAAATGCATTAAGAATCAAATTTGACCTTGGTGGTTAATAGGTCAAGATCAACCTGAAATCATCATTTGAACAAACTTGAGAGACTTTATTTCCTTATTGATACATACCAAGTCCCAAGGTCATCAGTCTAATGGTTCTGAGGAAGATTTTTTAAAAGATTTTACCATGTATGGGCGTCGCAGCCAACTTGTATCATATGAACAAACGTTCCTTCCCTCATCCATAGGAATCTCCATATAAATTTGTGTTCACTTGTTCCAGTGGTTTCGGAGATGTTTGAAAATGTCCACAGACTGACGGATGGACCCCGGAGTCATTGGTATACTATTAGCTGATCCATAAGCCTTCGGCTTGGTTTAAAAAAGCAGGCGTTATTCACCAGCGCGTCAGCGCTGGTGATATACGTTATTAAACTTCCATTGGGCGCGTGTTCGATTCGGGCCTGTTCCATTAGCAAGTTGCGGAAATGGATAAGATGTTAACTCCCCAACAGTAGTGTCCTTTACAGTTCTTTCTCAGACTCCCCGTCGACCAAGTTACTTCCAAAATTCCATCATTGCGTGAGCGATGTTGATATACTTTGGATACTGGATTGCTTCTAAAAGCGAAAAGGCCTATTAGAGACTTTACCACTGAGCGAGAATCCCGATCAAACATGGGCCATTCGGATATTCTAGACTAAATGTGACGAAATATCTAGATGGGTCAGTTTCAATATGCCCCTAAGCATTATGTGCATTGACTTCGATTGAGGAATATGGTTGAATGACCTAATACATACTGCTGGGGAGGGGGTTAACTCTACAATTATTCAGTGTGTTAATGAGCAGAGTCTTACTGGAATATGCATATTTCCTGTCTTTTATTTGCTCCCAATGGGTCGCCTATGTACAAATCGTTAACTAAACAAAAAATACTCAGAGCTTGAAGCTCATGAAGCACTAAAAGAGTACGAGGGTCATCCAATAAAGAATGAGACTTTTCCTATAGCGCAGTGATTTTAGATGCTAGGCTTATGAAATTTCTTTCAAAGCTAGCTTGTCTTTTTGGCTGTTCACATGTACAATATTCGACATTTTACATAGTTCCAACTTTTGTTGCTAGGCAACATTAGAGGACTGGACAAACATGCGTTGACGGCTCACTATAGGTGGTTACCATAGCAACATATTAAGATGTATAGTTTATTTTTCTACTAGTACTTATATATGCTCATGCAATCTGTCTATAGCCAATAGGGGAAAGTAATGTTTCAGATTCTTGAGCTGTTACCATGGAAACAAAGCTTAAAAAATCAAGTTTTTTCAAGAAGTATCTGGTATTTTCCCTGACCTCTTGACTTTAAAAGTTAATATCAAATAGTCGAAGGCAATTAAAGTGAACATAGTTCTGTTCATGTATACTTAATAACAATAAGCTGCAGATAACTAAACATTTTGTGGGATATCCTTCACCTACATAGTTACCATAGCAACACAAAGTATTGTGTTTATAAAAAATCAAGTAAATCGGTTGCTAGGCAACCAAAATAAAGGATATGCATACTTGGTTTATCTTTTATAGCATTTTATATAACACTAAGATTGTTTAGTAGAAGAAATTGTGTCAAGAGGTTATATTCTATCTATGAGCGAAAATAAAAGGCTTTGAATAACCGTGGGTATTCAAAAAATAATGTAAACGTGGCCATGCGTCTTCAAGTCCTTCCACAAAATATCCCGTTTCTATGGCAACTGATCAATCACAAACATATTGTTTATATTCCTGAATAGCTAAGATGTCATACTATTATTATGGTGAATTTTAACTAAATGCACACACAGGTTTTCATACTATGAAGAAAGTCTCATTCTTTATTGGATGACCCTCGTAGCTTCAGCAAATGCAATAATAAAACACTATAAAAGTTCTTCTTTAATAACTGTAAAACGCCATGCGATGGTTCTAAGCTTTTTTAAAAGCTAACCTTGTAAACTAGTACGATACTACATGAATGAGGTGCGGCGGTTTGTATGTCTGGCTGAGACCTGATCATTGTATATGGTTAATTTTCCTCTTTACTTGCATAGCCTGGGGCTATTTTGTTACCTCGGAGTAATCTGGTATTCAAAAAGTTAGCAACAAGTCGTATATCCTGACTTTCATTCCGAAAAGATTAAAGGCATTTCAATCATTCCAAACATATTAAAGGCATTTCTCCATCATATTTCTAAGTAGAACATTAATCTGGTGTTATGACATACAATCATATACTGAGACCAAATACATTGCGATAGTGTTTGCATTTTGCCACCACCTATGTCGATAGTGTATTTCTAAGTGCACAAATATTTGGATCTGAGTTTTAAAATTGATGGCAAAAATATGCTGTATACTCCAGTTTCAGCGAAACTAAAGTATAGTTGCTGGCTGCTTTACTTTTGTTGTGTTCTGTATGTCATGTCGCTGTTGTCGTTATTTGACTCTTCCTCACGCTGCCTGCAGCCATGGGTTGGCCTGTAGTATGTGATCGAGGCATTTCCAGGTCATACTCACTTTATTGTCAAGTACATTGTAGTTTATGCAATGGTCTCAATATTGTTCAGAAAAAGGCCAAATTAATGGGACGGATACAAACTGTCTTAGAAGCTGTGAATGGGACGCTAGAAATATTAGATTCTCAGTGATGGTTACGCCAGGGTCTTTTGCGTGGTGAATAGTTTCCGAGCAAAGATAAAGGCAAACATCACAGGCCCATGCCACCAGCAAACATAGCGTCAAGCAAAAGTTTAAGCTCCCTTTCAACAAAAAAACTGCCAGGATTATCTATCATTAGACTACGAACCAAGTCAGAATACCAATACATATTCAGTTTCCCATAGAAACTTGAAAGTCACATGCAGATGACAAGGCATTCATATTAAACTTTGCACAATCGAAGTGCTGATGAGGCAAATGTGCGAAAGTATTGAAGGAACTCAGTCAGGTAGAAGCGCTTCATCCCTAAAATGATCTCAAGATACAAACATAATTCAATCGGATCTCCCAAAGAGCATTCAGATAAGTCGATGCATTCTTTATTAGGTTTGCATGACTGAAACAATAAGCGGATTTAATCTTTAGCACGCCTGAGCCGAGGCTGATAATATAGCAATGACTCCGGCGTCCCTCCGTCCGTCGTACGTCAATATTTTCAAACATCTTGTCCCTTTAAACCACTGGACCAATTGAACTAGAATTTATGTGGAGTATGCTTAGGATGTGGGGACGAAAGTATTCACATGACCAAGATGGCAGCCACGTCCATATATGATTAAACCCCTTTAAAATCTTCTATTCTAGAATCAGAAGGTCCATGACCTTATGACTTGGTATGTAGCATTGGGAATGTGGAGCCTACTAGGATTGTTAAAACGATGATCCTTGGTTGAGCTTGACATACTTAACGTCAATGTTAAATTTGCTTCCTAAATTGATTTGTTGAAAACTGCAAAAATCACTATAGTCACTAAACATGTTTGATCTAGTGAGACAATGAATACAAGAATAAACGAATGCAAGATCTTTATTTCAAATTTTCGGCCCCCATAGGAGCACACATAGAGGCATATGATATATGAAACCAAATATATAATCAAGGAAAGAATTCCAAATGACAGATTAACCATGGATTGAACTGAAAATAATACTGAGAGAGAGAGAGAGAGAGAGAGAGAGAGAGAGAGAGAGAGAGAGAGAGAGAGAGAGACCTTGCAATAATCCAACTGGCAATGACTATAAATAAGTCCCATATGTCAATGTTGACCTTTGGCCTATCTGCTGAGGTTGTTGATATTGGATTTCCATCAACATATGACATTAGAATATATTTTTCTCGCAAACCATTAGCAAACAATTTTCATATGAAGGCTCCTAATGGTAGAAAACTATACAACACAAGATGGCACCACGCTCATTTATGATTAAAAACTTTTTCAAATCTTCTTCGCTGATGACCTTGAGGCATGGTATGCATCATTATGGAAGTGGGCCTATCAAATATGTGCAAATTGTGATTTTAGGTTGACAATGCCAAGCTTGCTTCATAATGCATTGAAATGGATTTATATTTTGAAAAGTTTATTTTTTTCAAATCTGCTGGAGCCAAAGGCATTATGCTTACTTTATATGTTTGCCTAATGAGTCAACGACTACAAATATAGTCCTAAAGGTCAACGTTCTGCAGAGGTCGCTCAAATTGGATTCCCATCAATATATTAAAACATACAACACAGCCAACTGAACTCATTCATATGGAGACTCCATACGGCAAGGGTGGGGGGATTTATACAAATTGTTCTGGTCACATGATCAATATGGCGGCCACGCTCATATATGGTAAAAAGTCTTCAAAATTCTTCTTTTCTGGAAACAAACGACCAATTACCTTAGGCAATGGTTTGTAGCATTTTGGATTTAGGTCCTACCAAGTTTGTTCAAATAATAATTATCCAAGGTTGACTTTGACCTACTTCCTGGAAATGTGTTTCCTAATGTATTTTAATGGGAATACTCTTGAAAAGTTGAAGTTGTTTTACTTACTATATAGATAGGGTTAACTTATTGAGACACTTCTACGTTCAAGGTTGACCTTGACCTTTCAGCCAATGTCGCTCATGTGGGACTGCCATCAGTATATTTAAACATATTTTTCTCTGTAGCCACAGGACCAATTGAACTCAAATTTCATATGGAGCATCCATTTGTGAGACAATGTAAATTGACTATAAGGTCTTGGTCACATGGCATAAATTGTTGTCATGCTCTAATACGGTAAAAAGATAATTAGTCAAAAATCTTCTTCAGAGCCAAAGGGCTATGGATCCTGGGCTTTGGTATGTAGCATTGTGAATGTGGGCTCAAACTGTATGTTTGGCTAGTGATTGTAGGTTGACCATGGTATTTTAATGACTAGTTTAAATATATTTATGGGAAAACGCTAAAGTGATAATGTTTCAATAACTATTGACTCTGTCGTCAGGTGAGCGCTTATGTGCCTTATGGTTCTCTGTTGTTTTTGAATGCGTCAATTCAGCGTTCGATTCACTGACATGAAATACTGTTTTACATAAAAAAGACCACAACTTTTCCACTGTAATTCATTAAATTTGGAAACAGCATTTTAGTATTGTGCCCAAAAAGATTGGATCTGAAATATGCAAAGAATAAATGCATGTTAAGTGAAATATGCAAATTTAAATAAATTTTGCATGTTAAGTGATCTTTGCCTTCTTGATTTGGAGATGTAACCTTTTCTCGAAGCACTACAAAACTAATCATCCTGCT
Organism: Loripinus fragilis; assembly: GCA_964019695.1. Classification (NCBI taxonomy): domain Eukaryota; kingdom Metazoa; phylum Mollusca; class Bivalvia; order Lucinida; family Lucinidae; genus Loripinus; species Loripinus fragilis. The sequence continues at coordinate 5,424,311 of OZ026515.1, read as the reverse complement.
TCTAGGTTGAATGACCGGTAGGTTATAAGTCGGGGTTGCTGATGCAAAAATATACAGTTCGTGTCATGAGATAGCCCTGTACCTACTAGTGTCGTCTGCTGATAGCATTAGCAAACAACTTGGACCCGGACCAGGCGCGAACAAAACGTCGCGCCTGATCTAGGTCCATACTGTTTGACGCTCTTGTGATATTCTTGAAAAAAGTTTTCAAAAAAAAGGTTGATTTTGAAAAAAGTGAACACAGGAAAAAAAACATTCAAAATTTCCCAGTAGGCAGAGATAATGAACTTTTTGACCAGCGTAACCTTTGCAAGCTCGCTAATTTTGCATGCTTTTTGTCTTGTGCTGATTACTTTTCAAAGGTAACTTTTTCAAAACTTCTTTCAAGAATACGGTCAGATTACCAAACCGGTTAAATCTGGGTCGAAACAGTTGCAACGGCTAACAGCAGTTCTAAGATAAAGTCGCAACTAGCAGCTTCCCATCCTTGACGCTTGTATTGTGCTGGATTAGTCCATTCTTCAATATAAAGGGTTGCTGGTTCCAGAGTGCATTTGAATAATGCAGCAGACGTAATAAGCAGACGTCATTTCAGAGCCCTAATATTGGCAGGGCACCCATGAGGAAGAGACGCACGAATATAGACAAAAAAGACACCATATTCTCATAAGAACAAGAACACAATAAGCAAATTAGCAGAGGGTCGTGCACCGTGGATAGTCAGTATTTCTTTGTTAACATTTTATTGCAGTCGGCTATGGCCAGCCGCTTATATACAGTTCATGCAAATCACACGTCAAATTCAGGTTTTCAGACGCTATGATGGCTCTGACGCAAAGCTTTGATCGGTGGGTTTGTGCCTGTAGCTGGACCCACCGTGGCTCAACTTGAGGTTTTCTTTAACTCTGACTATCTGTGAGTCGTGAACCCTTTTCTTTGTTTCATCATAGTGTGTTTTGATAAGAGTGTTTCACCATGATGATACATTTTATTAGCTAGAAGGCTTCCATGCTAGCTGAACATTTCTTGTACTTCAACAACAGCAGAATCTAGGGCGAAGATTTGGTACCAGTAAAATGCATTTAAGTCCCCCGGTGGCTTAGACTGCTGTCCGTTCTAAGGCGGTGGTTCTGTTAGTGTTGAATTTTTGTTTATTGTTACTCTGTAATTGTTCTATGTTTTGTTGTACGTTACTTTATGTCCATTCTAGTTTTACAATCGTCTTGATGGGGAAGAGAGAGCTGGTTGCTTTACTTAGTTTGTCTTCCTGGTGTCTAATGATGTTTGTGTGGCTCTTCCTCGCGGTTCCATGGGGTTGGCTGTGGTTTGTGATTGTGGTATTTCCTGAGCATACTCACTTACTATTTTTGACCGAACCTTTATGCCCTGCTCGGTGTATTTTTTATTTGCTGCCGAACAATGAATGGGGTACCAAACAAGTATTAGCTTTTCAAAAAAGCTGGCGGTCGTTTAGCCCTATCATTGTATGTATTCTTGCCCACTGCATGCTTCCATTTTGAACTTCTAGAGCTTGTCCATGTAGATTTATTCTAAGCTCTGATTATTAACATCTGAACTGTGATTTGTTACTGTTCACAAACCAAATTTGGGATTCTTAGAATTTATGCTCGTGGCACGATTTTTCTAGATCTGATGGCAGTGGTAAATGTGTGTGACGCTCCATGACCCTAAATGCATAAAGACACGAATTTTGGCATTCCTACCTAAAATAATATAGGAGATATACTCCAGATATGATATGAACACTCAAACACTTAGGACACCAAGGACATGCAGTTTGATTACTATATGCCTCCCTTTGGGGGCATAAAACCTGTTTGTCATGACCATCATAAAACAGTGCCTGAATTCATAGTAATTCTATGTGATCAGATGTGGATGACAATCACATAAGTACGTTTACTGATATGAAGTTCGCTCGCACTCTTTGCCAATCAAGGACGTTTGACTTTGGGACGTTTTAATTTTGCCAGCTTTTTGAAAAGCTAATACTTATTGCGTTTATATAAGTTGCTGGGCAAATTGGCGCCTTCTTCGTGAGAACTAAATTCGTAAACAAGCTTGCCTCGCGCTTTAGGTAACCCTACAGGTTTCACGGACAGTTTACTTCGCGCTGTAGGTCAACCCACGATATTTGGTACCCCACTCGTTGTTCGACAGCGAATAAAATATAGCATGAGCACGGCATAAAGGTTTGGTCAAAACCTGAATTTGATGTGTGTTTTGAATGATGTTTATATAAGCGGCCGGCCATGGCCGACCGCAATAACGCGGCCTAGTTCTCCAATGTTTCTTTTCTGTATGTTGACCTATAGCGCGAAGCATACTGGGTTGCCTATAGCGCCAAGCAAACTAAAGCGAATTCAATATACACACATTTTAAGGTAGGCATCAACTGCTAATAATGTTGCGGCCTGTTCGCTTATATAAAATTCATGAAAATCGCACATCAATTTCAGGTTAAGGTAGGCATCAACTGCTGATAATGTTGCGGCTTGTTCGCTTATATAAAATTCATGAAAATCGCACATCAATTTCAGGTTTAGGCCGAACTCAACTTAACCGTAAAACTGTTAACATAAAGGTCGTGCGTAGAAAATTAACAGTAAAACGTCCCCAAGTCACAACGCCCTTAATTGGCACGAGCATATATCCTATAATATTTGACATAGGAATCCCAAATATGGACTGTAGACACAACTTGGGGTCACGGAGTGCTGTATACAGTTTAGCGGTAACTGTGACCTTGATTTCTGGCCTCAGTTTTCGAAAAAATGGACTGTCCAGTGTTGTCAAATGTGTCGCATGCTTGATCCATTACCATAACAGATCATGCATAAGCCGGGTGCTTAAGAACCAGCCACATGCTCGCTGGAAGCATTGTTAAATGGTTAAAAATCACAGTTTGGACGTTAATAACCAGAGCTTAGAACATATGTACATGGGCAAGCTCGAGAAGTTCAAAATCGAAGAATGTAGTGCGGAAGAATACATACAATGATAGGGCTAAACGACCGCCAGTTTGTTTGTTTTTTGAAAAGCTAATACCTGTGATCCAATTGCCTAACTGCAGAAATCATCTGATTGTAATGTGTACGACCAGTGATGAACGTAGATTAATCAGTGGCCATTCCTGCAGGATGATCATTTAATGCATAATTGGAGCAGCATTTACCGTGTGGTTCAAGAGTTAGAAGCATTTTCATTAACTGACTGCAACCGGCCGGACTGATGCTCAGCGAAGCCGCGTCACCGTTTTGCATACCAATGTTTATACTATTTTAAAATTTACGAGAATGCAAAATACGAACAAAATATACCATGCGGTTCAAGAGTTACACGTAAATTTTGTTTTTGAAAACCTACGCCAGGCCCATAATGATCACCCACTGAGCATTTTCACTAAAAGACCACGACCGGCAGAAATAATGCTCACAGTTTGCATACCAGTGACTGGGCGATGTTAAAATGAATAAGTATGCAAAAATGTGTGCTGCTATTTACATATGGATACGATTCACATGTTTTATCAACCCTTAATTTGGTCGATAAAGGAAACTTTTTTATAATGCTGTCTGTGGTGCTTTACTTTTTTGTAGGCTCCGCAAAAATGCATGTTTTTGTAGTCTGAGAAGATTTCTTGTAACATTTTCCCCCTAAAACTATTTCACGGGATGATAAGAGTGTCAATTTGGGCCCGACCCGAGGAAGCTTAATAAGGTTAGTAGCGGATGAAAAAGAGTTTAGGAATTCCGTCTCGATGGCAACACGGTTTGCAGCCAGATGTGAGCCCGGTGATCACAGTTCTCTTTGAACCGTTTTAGTCAGTCGTAAATTCAGGATATTTCTATTAATATTCAAACGGGCGCCTCATGACTACAATGAAGTATTGGGACAAAAATAGGTGTTTATAGCAGGGGGCCACAGCCCTTTCTTCCCTACAACACCTGTCCTTTCTCAAGCCCCTCACAGCTGTTTGAATAGCGGGAACTTAGGTAATCCTGTTTTATGCTAAATATCAAATGTGCAGACGACAATTGATTGATATGCTATTGATCATAAGATAATTGATCATAAACAGATAATTTGCAGGAGACAATTTTTCCCTGGATACGAGACAAAATGCATGATATGTAAGCGAAATTTAGAAGCATACTCTGAAGCAGTTGGTTAACCCTTAAAAACCAATGACAAATTTATGCATTCGGGGTGGCAGACCTTATTTGAGCCGCGACATGAGATTTTCAACAATGTGGTATGTGCGACCAGCAAATGCTCAGACCAGCCTGCGCATACGCGCAGTCTGATCAGAGCCTTTGCTAGTCGATTGAATATTCTATGAATATTAAGCTATTGACCGAACAACATTTGGAGTTTCTAAGCTTGAGAGGAGGCTGCACAGGCTCATCTGAGTCTACACATGTCAAAATACCACATTGTTGGAAATCACCTGTCGCGGCTCATTTCTTTTCAAACGAAACATGCAGTCTGCTGTATATAAAAGTCGCTTTCAAGGTAAGTGAACCCTTAAAGCACCAATCACGACAGCAGCAGACGACAAATCTTGCGACATCTTTCGGAATTTTCAAAGAAAAAAGTAAACTATTTCATGAATTATGGATTCTTTATTAATTTTGAAAAAGCAGCAAAATTTTTAATTGTCGTCTGCTGCAATTGTAGGTGGCGCTTTATGGGTTAGATTTGAATAACAATAGTAACGGTAAATAAATAACGCCGCCATGCTTCTGTAAAATTTTCATTATATTAGACCAAAGCTGTCCATGCTTTTGTGCAAGTCAATCACATACTTTGGCTGAATGCAAATACTACCATTATCTCCATTTAAAACTCTCGTCTGCTGATAACCTTGCAAACAGTTTGGATCCAAAATGTTTGACACTCTATTGGAATTCACTAAAATATTTTTTTCGAAAAAGTTGAAAAAAAAAAAAACAGCAGACGACAAGATAGAGATAAACGGGGTAGCTCGGCCCTTATCCCAAGGACTGGCTCAATATTGATCTTTTCATCTTAAATGGTTAGGGAACGGGGTAGTGTCCCGCCTAACAGACACCAGCTGCAATCTGACAGATTCCGTTAGCAGAAGTTCAACGGTTTGTTGACAGAAGAAATTATGTTTTAACAATAGAGTTTGTCCTTTGGCTCCTTAACTTTCTTTTATCCAGTCAGTGGGTTCAAATAAGTAATTGAAATATTTTCACTCATGTTGTGCAGAATTCGTTACACGCTAGAGAACCACTGTACTCGAACAGCGCAGTCATCGTGTAGTGGTTGCAGTCGACGAGTGCACAAAATGGTGTACATAGCTGTTTATAAAGGTAATATTTTGGTCAATGTTTTACTTCTGAAAATTTCATCGCGAATTATTATCACTTATAGATCCAGCTGTGTATCTGTTTAACAATATTTTTGTGGGTTGGGTGATAGTTGCTACAGCGCCAGAGACCTCCATCTTGTCTTTTCTTGTGTCTAAACATGGCGCAGAGGATGGAGAATAATAAATAGTTTTTGATACTTTTTTCAGCTGCTCCTTAAATATTTGTTATTTCAGTGTTTAATCGCTTTGATGTTGCGATCTAGTGCACTGTCCGCCAACTTTGTTACAAAATTATACAATTTGCGCGACAAATCGCAAAACATCAAAGTTTTATATATTTGAAAATATCCTTTCTCATTATTATAGCGAGCACAGCTCGCAACGCGCGAAGCGCGTTGCGAACAACGTGAGCTCTTACGTTAGAGATATGGTCCAAAATGGGCTAGGGTTTATGCACAGTGTATCTTTAAAATCTCATGGTCCGGTTTTGTTGTCCATGAAATTACTTCCGTATCTGGTGAATTAGAGCTGTTTATCGTCGGCATTGGACAAGTTTAACGAAACAGCATTACGACGCGTGGTACCAGCTGATACGTCACTGGCGAATTGATTGCAAGGCGCTATTTTTTAAAACAGGAAAATGAAGAAATCGAAAATTAGTTCAAAGTCAACGTTCATGTGGAGGACATTTCTCTCCCAAAACCATACTAAAACCAAATACTTCGTTGTTGAAAGTTTACCTTATTTTCATCTGAGATCTTTTTTTTTTTTTGTTCATTGATTTTGCTCTCAGGGACTTGCACCTTTAGAAAATTAAGACCTTCAGTCTGCATTTTTAACCTGACTTCCGCTTCCGGGGAATCTCAGTTATTAACCGGTACGTTTTAACTCCCCAGTATTGACGCTCTCTGTCCAGAAAGACACTCCCCAGTATTGTCGCTCCCTGTCCAGAAAGACCACAGGGGTTGTACAGTACAGATTATGCATAGAAAAACGGTACTCTCTCTCTCTCTCTCTCTCTCTCTCTCTCTCTCTCTCTCTCTCTCTCTCTCTCTCTCTCTCTCTCTCTCTCTCTCTCTCTCTCTCTCTCTCTCTCTCTCTCTCTCTCTCTCTCTCTCTCTCTCTCTCTCTCTCTCTCTCTCTCTCTCTCTCTCTCTCTCTCTCTCTCTCTCTCTCTCTCTCTCTCTCTCTCTCTCTCTGCTAAACTGCTTTTTTATCGGTCTCTTTACTGGATCTGATTAAGTTGTAATGGTGTGTTTGCATCTAAATATGCTAATATTGTAGTGCCATATGCTTTTGACATACTTTCTTAAAATGCTGCAGGGGAGTGTGGGCAGCAGCCCTTTTTATTTGTAAAATGTGGAAACTAATTTTTAAAAGAGCAAAGTACAGTTGTCCCCTTCTCTGTTTCTCTCACTCCCAATCCCCCAAAATCCCCAACCCACCTACCATTCATTATAATCTATCTATCTATCTATCTATCTATCTATCTATCTATCTATCTATCTATCTATCTATCTATCTATCTATCTATCTATCTATCTATCTATCTATCTATCTATCTATCTATCTATCTATCTATCTATCTATCTATCTATCTATCTAATCTACCCCACCCCTCCCCTACCTCTTCCCCTACCGTACCCACCCACCTGTCTGTCAGTTTGTCTGTCTATGTCTGTCTGTCTGTCTATCTATAGCTGATACTTCCGGCAGGGAGTGCTTATGGCTTGGGCAGTGACCACATCCCCCAAACCACCCACCATCTATCTATCTATCTATCTATCTATCTATCTATCTATCTATCTATCTATCTATCTATCTATCTATCTATCTATCTATCTATCTATCTATCTATCTATCTATTTATCTATCTAATCTACCCTACCCCTACCTCTTCCCCTACCCTACCCCCCCCCCACGGTCTGTCAGTCTGTCTGTCTGTCTGTCTATATCTATCTATCTATCTATCTATCTATCTATCTATCTATCTATCTATCTATCTATCTATCTATCTATCTATCTATCTATCTATCTATCTATCTATCTATCTATCTATCTATCTATCTATCTAATCTTCCCTACCCCTCCCCTACCTCTTCCCCTACCGTACCGACCCACCTGTCTGTCAGTTTGTCTGTCTATGTCTGTCTGTCTGACTATCTATAGCTGATACTTCCGGCAGGGAGTGCTTATGGCCTGGGCAGTGACCACATCCCCCAAACCACCCACCATCTATCTATCTATCTATCTATCTATCTATCTATCTATCTATCTATCTATCTATCTATCTATCTATCTATCTATCTATCTATCTATCTATCTATCTATCTATCTATCTATTTATCTATCTAATCTACCCTACCCCTACCTCTTCCCCTACCCTACCCCCCCACGGTCTGTCAGTCTGTCTGTCTGTCTGTCTATATCTATCTATCTATCTATCTATCTATCTATCTATCTATCTATCTATCTATCTATCTATCTATCTATCTATCTATCTATCTATCTATCTATCTATCTATCTATCTATCTATCTATCTATCTATCTATCTATCTATCTATCTATCTATCTATCTAATCTTCCCTACCCCTCCCCTACCTCTTCCCCTACCGTACCGACCCACCTGTCTGTCAGTTTGTCTGTCTATGTCTGTCTGTCTGTCTATCTATAGCTGATACTTCCGGCAGGGAGTGCTTATGGCCTGGGCAGTGACCACATCCCCCAAACCACCCAACATCTATCTATCTATCTATCTATCTATCTATCTATCTATCTATCTATCTATCTATCTATCTATCTATCTATCTATCTATCTATCTATCTATCTATCTAATCTACCCTACCCCTACCTCTTCCCCTACCCCCCCCACGGTCTGTCAGTCTGTCTGTCTGTCTGTCTATATCTATCTATCTATCTATCTATCTATCTATCTATCTATCTATCTATCTATCTATCTATCTATCTATCTATCTATCTATCTATCCCTCCCCCCTCTCTCTCTCTCTCTCTCACTCTCTCTCTCTCTCTCTCTCTCTCTCTCTCTCTCTCTCTCTCTCTCTCTCTCTCTCTCTCTCTCTCTCTCTCTCTCGTAAACTACGAAAATTCAGGGCATCACTATATGTCTGGTATCTACAATATTGGGCTCTTTGTGGTGGCCTTTCGAACTGGGAGCAGTGGTCAAGTACTTGTCTTTTTCTATACACATAATGATAACAGTACCAGTATTTATTTACAATTTTGGGCTTATGGGTCCAGGGATTCGCTGTTTCCAATATCAATGAGTCCCAAATGCAAACTTGTGAGTTCAAAACACTATATCTAATGACAAATCTGCAATACTATTGCATCCCGGGACTCGCTGAAATAAAAACTTTGGGCAAAAGCTGCAGGATGTGCAGGTCACAAAATCACAGCATTACGTGCCAATACAATCTTGATGAGCTGTGATTAACCTTGATAGAAATAAACTCTTAAATCAGATATCTTAGTATTTTTAAAATAAATAAAATGCCAAAAACCATGAATTCAGTAATGTTCTTTAATATCTTCCTTTTGATATCATCAACAGTTTACCGATGGTACATTATTATGGTGACTGAGTTGTACCAGAACACTGTGTCACAATGTGCAAAAAATGAGAAATGTTCTAAATATCATTCTCTAATATATCAAGGACTTTAAAAGGTTTTCAAGAGCTTGAACTGATTTTAAATTCCATTTGCAGGGGATTACATATATGTATTCTATCCCTGTGAATAGAGTTGTACATCATTTTTGTTCGGTTTGACTCTTTACGTCCCAGTCAACCATTTTTCAGGACTGGTCTTCATGGGTTGAATCAATAAGAGAAGCGGATAAAGTGTCTCGCTCAAAGACACAGCACAGTGACTCCGCCAGTGGATATACTCAAGCCAGCAACCCTTCGATCTCCAGACTAACGCTCTACCAACTGAGTGAGTCGCTACAATATGCATTTCAGTGTACCTCTTGACTAGCATGCTTTGAAAGGCTAGAGGTGCAGCCTCTAAGGCTAGGGGCTATAATATGTAATATATCAGTTTTTATTTAAAAGAGAAGGGTAACACATTTAACTGATTCTTATGATGTGCCCCACCTCACCACACCCACCCTCCTCAAACACACATCGGACCCATATTGGGTCCCAGAACACACTTATTACAACTCTTAAAACCAGGCCAGAAGCAACTGTAATTTTGTATGAAAGCATTTAGCTACCACCCTGAGCTACTAGGTGTTCTTGTTCAAACCACTACCTTAAGGGAAAATCCCACCTCAGGAGGAGCGTGATCCCACGACCCTCACATATGAGTTGGTGCTCTAATCATTGAGCTTCTCAGGTGGTCCTGTTCACGCTAGTCTGAGAGATCAGGGGGTTCGTTCCAAACCACTATCTACAGACAATATAACTAGTGGAGCTTAAACATAAATAGAAAATTGGATCTAGCATGCTGTGCTTGCCATAAAGGTGGTGCCTTATTTCATATTATTTATTCCTGGAATGCAATCGCACCCAAAAATGCATTATCTTGATTAATTGTGGTGTTGTAAGATAGTGAGTTCGTGCACTTGTCAGTGGGTCGATGCTATTGTACACTACTATTTCGAAAATGCTCTATATTCAGTGATATCGTACACTGCTATTCTAAATAATGCTCCAGAATCCAGTTGTTTTATTGCAGGTGACTCATGTTAGTGGTCATTTCATATGAATTTCATTCTATTGATTATTTGTTTTGCAATATGACTTACATTATACTAATAAACGGCCTATATCCTAGTAATAGAATCCACACTTTATGACTCACATGGGTACAGACTAGCTGTCACATTTGTGCATGTCCGTTTAATGGGCTGAATTGGCTGTGATGCTCATGCTTCATTAGTAGAGGCATATATATGCTTCCAGCTCGGTCACGTTTCTGACTTTACATGTACGTCCGCTCGTCTTGGCTATTACAGTCTGAAACCCAAAATTTTGGTTTACCCTATTTGATCTTGGCCAGAAGTTTTGATGCTTGTTTTGGGTAGGTATATGTAAGTAGTCTACAGTCCAGGTGAGTGTATAAAGAATTAAGCCATTGAAAGTCTTCAAAATGGCCATCATTCAATATGGCCAGCAACATTTTAAACTATATAGAACTGAGTGAAAAACATACCTATTTTGGGTTTAATTGTATCTAAGATTTTCAAATACAAGATACAAGATACATGAAACTTTATTTAAAGTCGGCATTCAATTTTTACATATCAAACATTAGCCAGCAAGGCTATTTTACTGACAAACAAAGTGAAAGACTGTCCAAATGTTGATATTTTCATACATTTAGTTTATGCGTTTAAAATGAAAGCTTTTTGAACGATATTCTGGTGTTTTCAGGTGTTACATACGTTACTTTATTAACATTAATCCCCTAAAAATCATAATATTGACTGTTGTAGTTTGCTGTCAATGTTCCCATTCATAGCTTTTGAAATTTTCATCAATTTGATTCCATAGTAGGTTTGAAGCGGTTTTGGAAGAGAGAGAGAGCTGGTTGCTTTGCTTAATTTGTCTTCCTGGTGTCTCATAATGGTTGAGTGGCTCTTCCTCGCGGTGCCACGGGGTTGTCTGCTGTTTGTGAATATGGCATTTCCTGACCATATTCACTATTTTTAAATAAAAACAGTTTTGGTTGAGTGGCTCTTCCTCGCGGTGCCATGGGGTTGTCTGCTGTTTGTGATTGTGGCATTTCCTGACCATATTCACTATTTTTAAATAAAAACAGTTTGAGAATTCTGTCTGCATTAGCTTGTCAGCAACAGCTCTTTGAATATATATAACAAGGCAACATTTAAATTATTTTTTCCGCATTCATCAATATCACAAACATGAAGCTATATATACTTGTATGATTTCAGTCAGTTTGTTAAACATTTAATTTTACCAAAAAATACCAATAAGATTAAAATGATTTACTTTTATGATAATTGTTATATATATTACTTACTTATATATAATATATATATATATATATATATATATATATATATATATATATATATATATATATATATATATATATATATATATATATATATATATATATATATATATATATATATATATATATATATATATATATATATATATATATATATATATATATATATATATATATATATATATATATATATATATATATATTGCTTACTTGACCACATGCTGCCTAAAGACTTGTAGAGAGGGCAATTTGTGCATTAAATTTTTGTCAACCACATTATATATGACAAATCTAATGTATAGTGTCTCCTTATAGATAGATGCATTACCATGCAACAGTCAATTCAAATATGTTACCATTGAATAGTACCGGAACTCCTATTATAGTGTTATCATCATTGGTTTCGTTTTTTACATATCATCATGAATTTGAATACAGCTTACTTGCAGATTGATAATTATTAGCTTAGGTGCCTGGTATTTCTGTTATATACGTTACTTTTTGGTAATATTTTGTTCAATGTAAGGACTATATGAGTTCAAACACTTAGTGGAAATGAAATTGATTACCATCTAAGTGCTCAAAAATGCATATACTGTGAGTATCGTCTTTTTTAAACATATCATATGAAAGAGATTCAACTTAAACAAAAGCATAGTTAATTTAATGGGAAAACTTACTTTTAAAGCACATAAAATGTTATTTTTTTTCAGAATCGTTATAATTAGATTTTAATTCCTTTTTATTTTTCATAATCAAAGTATGTTGCAAAAAAAAGATTACATGATTCTTTTATCTCTGCCACTATCATGTATTTGGTTGTTTTTATTATGTATTGAATGACATCTACAAGACATTTCCCTTTACTGTCAGCACCTCAATTTAGATAAAATAAATAAAAAGCAAGAAGAAATTTAGTAGTTGGAGCCATAAACAATTTTATAAACTTTCAATTTTTTGCATTTATAATCATCTATTGACTACCAGGTATAAGTCCAAATCAAGAAGTGAAACATAAAATAATGATTTCCTCCATGTAATATTAAAAAAAATGAAGGTTTTGGAACTCATAAGTGTTCTGTCTCACAATTAGCGCCCACTATGCATATCCTTGTGGTCATAGTAGTTTAGTATATACAGAGTAACCAGTTTTGTAATAACGAATGTAATTTATTTCGGTAATGTATATCAAGCATACTGATTTCACCAAATATGTGCCAGTGCATCATTAAGAAAATGTTACCCCGACCAACTAGACAAAAACAGCATAATGCTCCCAACTAAAGATGAGCGTTTTTCACAGAACTTCACAACTATAAAACCTTTCAAATTGTTTCTGTATTTCGTTCCCCTGGTAGTCTGCGATTTGTAGCCTTACATAAGTTTTTTTTCTAACACAGCATGCTTCAAATATAATATATTTATGCACTAATTGTGTGGCAGTCTGTATCGATCTCAGAAATCAAAACCACTGTCACTCAGATAACATATTCAGGCACTTATTTTGTGGCAGTTTGTATCAATCTCCGAAATCAAAACCACTGTCACTCCGATAGCAAGCATACCAGCTGCCAAGTTCCCTCTGAACATTTTGCAAACCATCAAAATGATATCAACGTGAGCAAATTTCAAACATATGACGTTTTAATAGCATTTTTGGACATGACACTTATAAACCATGCAGAAGAATGATATAGAATGGTAGCGGCACAAGCAATTTGCGTCAAAGGCTTATATAAGTCAAGCTATGATCAAACCACTAGCATTTTTTCGTTGAAAATTCACATTCGCCGTTTGAAAAGTCGCTTTGAGTCCTACGGACATGGATCAAAAGTATTTGACAGATTCCGAGTCCTTATCACTCAATATAGAAACAACCTGTTTGCTGCTTTCGTCCCCAAGCTACTTTCCATATGAAATAAAGATGGATAAATACAGACCCTATCCATCAATGATCTCAATGTTTACCTCCGATAGCCAACACCCTTCGAGATCTAGACATGCGGTTCACTTGGGTGATATGTGAAAAATTGGAATCGAATGCAAAATGTACTAGATTTGGGGGGTATTTTATCGATGTGAATATTGCGCATGCATGCTACATATAATTTCACTACTAATTTCAATAACGAAAGCAATTTATTTTGGTAATGTATACAACAAAACAAAAAAGAGAATACTACTTTATCATTGTTTTGCCTGGCTCTACAATTTTGCAGGACCTTGAGCTAACAATTGACTAGTACAGGACTTGATTGAACATATATGTCAGAATGACCCAAAAGTATTCTTTTTGAATATAGAGCTTATCAGCATAATATTATGTAATATAATCTGCTTGGATATCTATTATTCAGTAGAGCACTATTAAGTTTATACGCCAACAATAAGTACTCATGGCATCTGCCATCCAGTCATTAGAACCAAGTAGTTCTCATAAAACATGTACCAATTTGTTAAATGATACTAACTGTCTTGTATATATTGACAGTTCATCTAATAGTAGCAAAATTCATACTTATGCTAGATCTACTGTCAAAGAACACTTTTACATAATTTTTTTGTTTGATTTGATTTGATTATGTACGTTCTAGTCAGCATTTTTAGTTATGTCTGGACAGGTCTTCCTGGGTTAAACCAGTACTAAGCAAGTTGGGGAAAAGAGAGAAAAGTCGAGGCTTGCCGAGCATTTTAATTCTTTTTCACAACGAGTTAAATAAATTCAATAATACAAGAGCACGAATGTTAGATGACATAAAGATTACCTTGAAATCTTATTTCTTGCGTGAAAAGTGATTATTTTGTCACTATGTACGCAACGTTGATATGGGCGTCATAACGTTTCCCGAATATCTGTAAACCACTAATGATTTATCGATTTTACTGAATGCATGGCGTTATTTCACTCCCAGAAGCGACGTCATATTATGATAAAGTTAATTGTCAGTCGTCAATGTTGGGTAAGGCCATTGGTCAAATATTTAGCAGAAAGGGATTTTTAGAGCAGACCCAAGGGCACTTTTTGCGAACGTGTGGACTGCAAGCTTAATGTGTCTCACATCTTGCATATTCTCTCATTATTTTTCCTCGACCGGACACGTGTGATTTTCAATAGCCATTATTATTAATTGTCCGCCACTGGATATCAAGTATGGATTATTAAACTAAACGCTGAAACCATCAAAAGAACCTGAACCCATATTTAAAATATCGATTTGGAAGACAACGGTATTAAAACTAACAATTAGTGCATTTTGCTTCCCATCATTGAAAACTAATAGAGATGTTGTTGAAAATCAAAAGTAATATGAACTGCCTATTATTTCAAGATAAATCGAAACTGTTAGGAAAGTAATCTGATTTGCAAGGTTATCAAAAGAAATGAGCCACGACATGTGATTTCCAACAAAATGAGGCATTTTGACAAGTGTAGACTCCGATGAACCTTAGTAGCCTCCTTTTAAGCCTAGAAACTCCAAATGATGAACGTTCAGTAGCTTAACAGTCACAGAATTTTCAAGCGACTAGCAAAGGCTCTGATCAGACTTCGCGTATGTGCAGGCTGGTCTGAGGCTTTCATGGACGCACATATTACATTGTTGGAAATCTCCGATGATGTCGCGGCTCAAATGGGTTTGATCGGCTGTTGGGTTTGATCGGCTGTTCTCGATGCATATGCTCTAAAGTGATATAAAACCCATGTCCCTTTTATGGGACATAGGCAAATGCAGTCTCATCAGTAAACAGTCAGTCCATCAGCTTGGGGCAATCGGAAATAGTCTGAGTGCTGTTTTGACAAAATGTTAACATACTGACGGGCTTTAAAAACGCTACACGAACTTCCTGCTATATCTTACAAAAGACAGTTGAATGTAAACTTTCTTTGCTTCGATTATGTCATGATGAAGTGGCGTCTTCAGTCAACACTTAAGTTTTAATTGTACAACTAAACTCGACGACGTTATTGCTTAGAAAAGTTTTCATCTCTGAAATAGTTCTTAAGTAGCAGAGTTTTAAGTCAGCGAATGAACGGGTACACACAGAGTAAACGTAAATAAACAGAACTGTTGTGTCACAGACCTTTCAATCAAAATGAAAGCCACTCCTCGATGACATACAAAGTTCGTGACACACATTTGATGCTTCTGGTGTTTCTTGATTTAAAGAAATAGGGGATCTTTCACTGATAAAATTTTGTCAAATGAAAAAGTTGACCACTATATCAAAGAACTTACATTTTAAGTGCTTTAAATTAATTTAAAGTGGACAATGTTTTCATGTGTTACTCATAAATGTACACTCTTTAATATGCAATCAAATTGATTACTTTGCATTGTTTTTTGAGACATACATTAAAGCTGCTATCCTAGTGTAGCGTTTTTGAAGCTCGTCAGTATAGTTTACTTTGAGTGTTTTGGTGACATTGCCCTAGTTTTCAAGGTCACAGCAAACTAAATAGGTTAAATTTGAGCATATGCTAGTGTTTTTTTCTTCTTCTTTTTTGTAGGATGTGTTCTTTGCTGTAGTTTGTTATTGTCAATATTTTACTTATTCTACTTTTCTTGGCGGAGGAAAAGGGTTGTGGTTTGTTTATGCGCACAGAAACGGAACCTATTAAGTTACTTGACTTGGTCGGGCGTCACACAACATATATTTTACAGGCAATAACTTGCTTTGATGCTGAAACGAATGTATCAATTTTTACTGATTTATAACGTATTTTCAAGCTTGGTTTCAAAAAAGAAATATTGTAAATATCATCTCGGCCGGTATCCTTTGTATATAGATACAGTATTGGCCATTATTAAGTACTGGCTGCACATTAATAAAGATGCTGAATCTGATAAATTAATAAAAGATGCATTGCAGGACAATCACGTCATGTTTCAAAATAAGAAAGACTGTTGGTTAAGCTGTGTATACATGATATTGAAAGAGTGTAACCTCTTAAGATTTTTCAATAATCCTCAAGCTATGACAAGACGGCACTTAACTGATCTCAAAAAGTCATTGCAGTCAAAATTTGTTAAATACTGGTCTGTAGAGCTGCATAAAAGTGAAAAGTTGAGAACATACAGAAAATTTAAATCAATATTCATGTTTGAAAAGTATCTAACACATGTTTCCAATGATTCAGATCGCAGCAATTTGGCTCGTTTTAGAACCAGCTGTCATAAATTACTTATTGAGTATGGTAGATATACTACCCCAAAAACTCCTATTGCAGAGAGGCTTTGCAAACAATGTGTAATGAATGCAGTTGAAGACGAGAGTCATTTTTTATTGGTGTGTCCAAAGTATGCTAATCATAGAATTAAGATCACTAATCATTTAAACAACAATACAAATTTTGCATCTCAGTCTTATATGTCTAAATTCCAATGGCTTTTGAGTAATGAAGACGAATCTGTATGTAAAGATATTGCTAGTTTTGTCACAATATGTTTTTCCCTTAGGAATTGATGATTTTGCTTTTACTGCTTTGCTGACTGTAAAGCAAATATTTGCCCTCCATGTATCGTAGAATAATTATTATATATATTGATAAAAAGGAATTTGGTTGTCTCCAATGGATTACAAGACTAATCTAGTCTTGCATATTAGTTTTTCATTCTTTTTTCTCTTTCTTGTTCATTGTCTTTACTCTATTGTATTTCTGATATCCTTTATGGATTTTCTAATAAATAAATTGTATCTTGTAAAATGATCGCTTGTAATAATGAATATGTTACAACGTCTGTATATTGAACTTGCAAATAAATTCACGGGTAATTAGATCTGTGCCTCGTCGCGAGAAACTCTGATTTTGTTGTATGCGAATAACTAAGGCGCAGATCAGACTGCACATATGCGCAGTTTGACCAGCGCCTTTGATATTCGCTTTCTAGAGATTATCATAATTACACTTGCCATAAACAAAAGTTCGATAGCTAATCTCTGTAGCTGAGCAGACTGATTTAGCCTTACCCCGAAGACAGGTTTCCTCGGATCGATGCTCATCTATAAACGAGACATGCCAGGAGAGTGGCGCTCTTTTCATGAATGTAAGGACACGACCGGGAACGGGTTGATCAATGGTTTAGTGATCTAATTTTGGACTTAGTACTTACCAGTCTGATAAAGGTGGTGATCATGGCGGAACAACACTAGATATGTGCGTTGGCTGATCGTATCATTTTTGCACCAGAAGTGGCAGTTTTCTTACGCCATTGTCCAAGTGCCTATCTTGGCACCCGGTGGCATAAAGATAACAAGCATTATCTTCGAAATTAATGGAACTAATGATTTTTCCAGAAATAAAACATTCTCATCACGCATAAGCTGTTTAATTAACCCTGAAATCCAGAAACGGATTCCCAGGCATACAGTGTAGACATTGAAGTCAACACTGCATCATCAGGAATAGACATGCAATGTAATTTGAAATTGGGGCGTGTTACCGAATCGTATAAACAGGGCTATTCCTGTCGGTAACCGGGCGCTCTGGAAGCCTTTTCCATGGAAAATGACATCTGAGCAGAGAGTTTACCTGAAAAGAAACAAAAGGGACCTATTTTGGGGAAAGGTGTGTCCTGTAACCCAGATCAGCCTAGCGTCCTTTTTGTGGGACGTTGGTAAACAGCACAGCCGCAGAAAGTGGCGTCCGATCAGGGTCTCCACTCAGTGTTTGCACAAAGAATGTTCTATCAGAATTTGAATAAAATGGTTAAAATACCACCCAACACCCCTAAAATTTGAAATAGACTCGTCCTACGGATAGAGATAGGAAAGTTCATTCTGCTTAAATGGGTTAAAGCATAGTACCCCTTCCTTGATTATGAACCATCCAAACTGTACTGTATTAACTTTGCATGCCATGTAAATTTTCTATGCTTTTTGTCGTCTGCTGATTTTTTCAGTGTCAACTTTTTTTAAAAAAAATCTTTCAGGAATAACAGTGTGGATCCAGACGCTTTATCGGTGCCCAAACTCTTTGCAAAGATTAACAAAAGAACAACCCCCTGCCATGTGTTTGTTCATAAAAGATTTTACAACCCTTCTGGGGTGACGGAAACGTCTATAGGTCCCTATGTCTAACCCGATTGGTCTATGTGCCCTCTGCTTTAACTTATTACCTGCTGATGTCGTCTGCTAATAAACTTTCAGTTTGCAAACAATTTGGGCCCAGATCAGGCCCGACAAAACGTCGGGCCTGATATGGTGGATCCAAATTGTTTGACACTCTGATCGATTTTTGAAGAAAAAACCATGAAACTTAACGAATAACTTTTCAAATGGTGCACACTGAAATGAACTCTTATGTGTATGCGCAGGCTGATCATGGCCTTCGTCGTTGCCTGCCAACATTTTCCCAGGTAACTGTTGATATAATCAATTAAATAAAATAGCAGAAAAAACGCAACTTCAATCAATTATGCTTGAACACAGAGAGAGGGTCCTTACAGACAGTGCGAGATCTACATGTATACTGAACGTCAAAGAAACGCCCACAAGGTATACGCAGTCCTGGAGATGAACCTGTTCACTGATAAGCATCTGAGTATAGATTTTATACGCACTATCCCTCAAACTGAGGTACTGCTACCGTGTTAACCTTTTATATAGGCACTTTGATATAGCAAAACTAATTTAAATATCTGTTGTGTGGTTGAGCAAAATATAACTGTTGTTTGGTTAAGCAAAGTTAAACCTCAGAAAGTATGCACATCTCAGTTCATGTTGATACAGGAGAACACCATTTGGAAACTATTTCAAACCAATTTCAGCTGTCACTATCATCGGAAGAAATTGATTGAGCAGATGAGACATACATGTACGGCTGCATCGATCTTGACGTCGCGTCATTACACGGTGACATCCTGAACGCGTAAGGTCTGACGTTACACAAATTTATCGGAAACAGTTCCTCAGGCGTTCAATTGTCCCTGCATGGCATCGAAATTGTTGGGCTACAACCGATGGCGTCATGTTAGCCTGTTACATTCCTATTGCCATTTCGCGTTCCACAGGTGTCAATCTTGGCATCGTAAATTAGCAATTTGTAATCTTTAATTTTAAAGTTTTAAAATGTTTTCAAACACATGGGATATTCGACTAGAGATTTTAGTAGCTAGTACGTGTGTAAATCTAAATAAAATGACTGTGCACGTGAAAAACTGGAAAATAAAAAATCGGCCAGTACACTGGTAGGGATTGACTATGGGAATAATGTGCGGAAGATAAAATAGCAAAACATAGAGAGCAGATAAAATTTTGTAACTCATGTTTAAACTTTATATGCGGCGTTTCTTTTTGGCAAAGTATATGTTGAGGGGTCGCCGGTTATAATTTCCAAAAGAAATGTATTTCTTTCTCTGTAGATCGATTTTGTCTAGCAAGATGAAATGCAGCATCGTGTTGTTCACTGTTTGCCAAAGTACCTGTTTAGTGGTTGATGTAAAAGCAACTTTCTTTCTTTTCGTACACCTCAGTTTCAGCGTGGTGAAAATAATCTGATTTTGATACTTATCTCATAAGCGAGAAGCAAAGACTTGGACGAACCTGCGCGTCTGTGTGATCTTGCCAGGCTCTTCACTTACTGTACACACAAACTGGTATAGGAGTAGGTCAAGGTTCAGGCGAAAATCTAGACCCACGGGATAGCTGTACATGGGTTGTAAAATAATGATTTTATGATCATTTTCAATAGGCTGTTCAGAATGTTTTGTATGCTCTTTCTCGGGCTCTTTCTACAGCACATCAGATGTTGGTATTTATCGCAAAGCAAGTGAATTGTCGAGCAACATTCGCTGTGAACATTCGCTGCGAACTCTAGCCTCGCTGGGCTTTTGCGCAAATTATCCCATGTGCTGGCTCAAATAGTTGATAGGAACTTCATATGAGCTGCATCATGAGAAACATGTGTTCTACGTTAGCAAACAGATTAGACTGAAGCAAACGTGCTATATAGTGTCTTAATTTTTTGGACGTAGCAAGAATGGATACCGAACTATCAAATGTGACACTAATCAGCGGATCGCACAGGCCGAACTGAGCATTTGTCGATCGCGTGTTGCCTAAACATGCTTTCTTGTGAGGTGGTTTCTTGAATACCGCTATACTAAATACATTGTATAAGAACCTTTTTGTCATGAAATCAATGAAAACCCCACAAAAAACAAAAGGTGTGTATATAAGATTCGTCTGCCAAGCCTACAAGTCTTGAGGGTTCTGCACAATGTACAAGTTGGGGGTAACAAAGACACCGTTATTAAAGCAACACATTCTCCACCTGCTGCTCAATCTGAGTGGTCATTTGCGTTGTTTAATAACACCTTATGAAGCGGCAATGCTATTTTTGTCCAATATGGCGGCCAGTTTACGCAACATTTCTCATGCAATACAAGCTGTGGTATTGGCCTTCTGCTCGTATTTATCAATTGAAGTGTTAGATTATGTACTGAAATCATCAACAAAACAAAGAACCCCTGCTGTACATGACGGGATGTTGCCGCTGAGCTCGGAAAAATTCATCAAAAACCTGTATAATCTTTGATGCAACATAATTGGACATGGTGACGGAAAGATGTACCATACATATTATATATATATGACATATATTAAATACCATAGAAACCACACTGGTAAATGTATACGTCGATTTGGTGGTATTTACGCGTATTGCCGGTACTTCATAGACCGGAATTGGTAGATATGGGTGTTAATACTATATAGAAAAACTTGCCGTATGCCTAAAGGACTATAGAATTAGATCATTGTTTAGTATTTAGTATGTGCATGGCGATTTATGTAAGCATTTAGGAATAGATTCGAGTACCGATCATCAAGATCGGTATGATTTCTATAACTATATAATACAGTAAAACCGGCGTGAGACGGCCACTCCAAAATAGACAAAACAAAGAGCTTAATAAATGAAGGTGGAAAGTATTGCAGAATGCTCCACTTGGAGCATTCTGCAATACTTTTGACCTACAGTAAGCGATAATTGGCATTGAAAACCATTTTTGGTCGTTTTGAGAGTACCCGTTTTACTCAGGTTTACTGTACATGTATATTCCAGCATGCAAAAGTCACTTTATGTAACTCACGTTTACATTTACTGAAAGTTGTATGAGTATGTTTTAAGCATTGAGGACATCTTACAAAAATGGTAAGTGAGTATGATCAGGAAATACCACAATCATAAACTGCAGACAACCCCACGGCACCGCGAGGGAGAGCCACTCAACAATCCCACGAGACACCAGGAAGACAAATTAAGCAAAGCAACCAGCTCTCTCTTCCCCATCAAGATGATTGCAATACTAGAATGGACATAAAGTAACGTACAACAAAACATAAACAGTTACAGACTCCCACAATGGAAGTAATAACAAACAAAAAGTTTAGTATGTGTTTTCATAATAACATGTACAAACTATTGAAACACGAGAGAAAACAACAACAGTCTTTAAACTGTTATACATATAATATTTCTTCTTTGTTTTCTTTTTCAAACTTTTATTTTAGAACTTTTATTTCTCTATGTCAGCTGAATACATCATTTATCTTTGCCCTCGCTTTGTTCATTATTGGTCTGATGCCTGTATCCGTTGGTATCTATTGCTAGATAAATGTTTGGCAATCTGAATAGAGAGACTTGAATTGATAAACATTGTGTACTCCACAGAGATCGTTTTCTGTACATATACAGTTGATTCAAAAATGAGAATCGTTGTAAACAAAAAAATAACTAATTCAGGTAATGGGTGATTTATACAGGTATATACCCAACAAAAAAAAGAAACGCACCACTACGATTTTCCCATTAAGATCGCTTTTTAATACAAACATGTTAATTGTCATGAACTATTCATTTCTATTCAAATCTTACTAAAACTTGGATGTGACGTAGATGGGTATCTGTACTTTCCCTGTGTATGCATAAAACACATCAAGGCGAATGGTAAACGAGTTTAGGAAGTGTTAATTCGACGCTACTGTTTGCATGGAATTCCAAGTATGTTTTACATTAGCTAAATATGAAAACGATATGTTGTCGTTATGTGAGACAACCAATGTGTTTATTGATGCTGTTGTGAATTCCAAAATCCATTTTCATCAGTTAGGACCGTTTAAATTGATTAAAGCAATTTTGAAATCATTGAGTGTTTTGTAAGGTTTATCTCCAGTGTAAAATCATTATCCAAAGGGTAGTCTCGATAGATGGGTTACCTAGAGTTCAATTATCGCGTATGATGAATTGAAAGTTAGGATTTGCAAAGAATAAGTGTCTGTGTACAATTTGGTCTACTGAGGTGATTCCAATTGCTAAAACGTATCCAGCAAGAGAGCATTATAAAAACGCTTATTTCCTGTGACTTTTACAATTTGACCCCCACTTTGTTCATAAACAATTTTCTTTAACACAATTTCGACGCCAGATTGCAAAATATGTGTAACGCAGCAGTGCCTGACATACCTTTGCACTGATATAAACTAAACTGGCCTATCACTTTTGATCTTCCCGAGAGTTGAACAGTTCTAAGTGATGCGTTTCTTTTTTTGTTGGGTATATATCCTAAACTACCTCTAACTGCAGTAATACATTTACCGTTATTTATTACCTGTTTCAATGAAAAATAGTATAGTCCTATCATTGTGCATCTTTGAAACATCAGTACAGAAAACGATCTCTGTAGAGTACACACTGTTTATCAATATATTTTTCTGTAGCATCTGTTTTTTTCCAAGGTTTAGATACTGGTTTTGTGATGTTGTGTGTCCACACTGAGGAAGAGAGATGCGATTATTATGCCGTTTTGTTATTGTTGGTGTAACTTGTTATTTTGCCAGTGTAATGTACAGTTCATTTGTCTCTTCTTTTTGCTGCCATTTGTGTTCTAGGATCTTTGATTGTGGCGGCATTTCCTGGTCACGTTCACTCGTTTTCCAAAAACAATCAAAGCACTGAGAGTACATATACTACGACTGTTCTACAACGCTGGAATGTAAGCCTGGCTTAAGGTCACCAGATCTGGCTTTCAGACGGACCCTACTTCCATATTTTTCTTCAAAATGCCTCTCTCTCTCCCTCTCCCTCTCTCTCTCTCTCTCTCTCTCTCTCTCTCTCAGCTGAGGCTGGAGGACATAATGGTTTGGTGCTGTCCGTCCATCCGTCATTCCCTCTGTCCGTACGTCCTAAGCAAGAGCTTAATAATCAATGCATTGAATTTACTAAAACTGAAGGGGCTTATTGTTTATATATAACCATAATTACCATAGTGACAAAAATGCACAGGAATATTCATGCTAACGTAATAACTTTACATGAGTTACTGCCCTTTGTTTAAAATGTGAAATCATTCCATCCATAAACATACGCATAGGGCTTTGTAATCTGCTAGACCATTAAAAATAAAGCGGGTTGGGGATGTCTTTGCATAGAATGGCCTTAACTGCTCCTTTAATACGTCATCCTCTCTATTGATTCATGCTCATTACTTGAATAAAATAAATCTTTTTGATTCATTAGTATCACCAATTATTCTTTGCTGTAGTGAACTTTGGAGGTTTGACTTGCTATTCAAAGAGTCTGATCTATGTGAATATCTCCAACTAAAATTTATTAACATAATTAAAATTTTATAAAAATATTCTTGATGTACAATACAAATCAACTAATACAGCATATAAGGCCCGATGTAGAGCAGAATTAAAAAGCGAAACTACAATTAAATGCTCTGTCGTTAAAATTCTGGGAGCATATCATCTCATCCAACAATACCCTAATTAAAAAGACTATTTTCATGGGCAAATCCGTGGGGGTACAGGTGGTGCGGATCCCCCCTGGAAATTTACAAGTGGCTATCTGTTTCCTTAGAAGTTCATGTACGGACCCCCTCGAGAAGCAATTGGACCCATTGGACCCTGGGTCCAATTACGTCTCGAAGCAGGTCCGTACGTTCAGCCCTCTGTCAAATACGTTGATGACTAAAAATCTGGTAACGTCATCATTGACGAAATTCGTTCGCTGTGCTATTTATCTTCGAAAAATGGATGCGGCTGAACATTTAGCTTCAAACCCCTACCCCAGTGCAATTCAAGGGTTTGTTGCGTATCTAATCAAAGACAATGCATTGAACGATTTGTGTGATAAGACGCTAGGTATACTTAATTTCTATTCTGCTTCAAAGAAAAGGTAATGTCTAATGGGAAAATATGTTTTGAGAGACATTTTGACGGCGACGATCAAAAGAATGCGATTATAGCATCTGTGATCGACTGCCGTGATTCAGGCAGAATTGTTTCAAAGGAACCAGATATACACAGTGGTTCTTTCAATAATGCTGAACAGTTTTCCATCGATGTCTCTTTCAATACATTCTACAGTAAAGCAAAAAAAAAAAAATAGATAAAATTAAAATTAACTCACTTTTGACTTGTTTACGACGCGTGCATTTTCACGGAATGGCCGCTGGATTTTTATCATGCCGCTGGACTTTTTATCGCCTTGCATAGTGTGTAGGACAATTACAACATTTGACAGATAATACGGTTTGCGGTTTGAATCCTTTCAACATTTTTCAGCTTTATCGAGGGACATGCACCATATTGGCCAGACTCCATTGCAGTGGCAGATCCAGAGAGGGGGAGTGGGTTCGTTCGTTCGCGTGAGTTCGTTCCCTGCCCCCTAAAAATTAGATAAAACCAGCAAAGCGACCCCCCTCCTATACACATCTGAACCCCCCCCCCCACCCCTCCTTCCAGGAATCTTGGATCTGCACCTGCATTCGTAACCCATTAAAGCCGATTGGAAGGATCGAGTTGTTCTGTTATGTGAAAAAGTCGAATTCTAAACTTTGATTTTTGAAATAATTTTCATGTCTTTTAATTGACATACATCTAAATTATTCAAAAACAAATTTTATGATGCTCCCCTAGCTGGGTAGTCAACATTTGCTGGTCAAACTCCTCTTGATGACCATTTAACGCCAATCATCGCATTTCTAAATGGCTTTTGATGTTAAACACATGCTTCAGATGCCTTTGTTAGGACAGCATGCATGTTGTTTCTATCACCATTGCCTCTGCGAATGAAAAGGGTAAGTTGCACCTGTGTGACACGAAACGTGAATTTACACAGATAGCTGTTTTGTCATTATACTCTTGTGATCTCAAGATGACCGTAACTCATTTTGTGTGCAGGTCGACAGGTGAGGCTATTTCTTGTTTAGTTCTTTGCGTTCTGGGGTAATTTTGCATTCTATTTTGTCGCCTGCTTTTTTTTCTAAGTTAACGGTTTCATGAGTGCCACCAGGAAGTCAATCAGTTTGGATGGATCCTGATCAGGCCCAACTGTTTGCAAAAAGGTTATCAGCACACTAAGTTAAGTAACTTTTCTGTATGTTATCATTCTCAGTAAATCTCCAGTGTTTTCATGGTGTTATTTATTTGCAAAAAGCATTTAAGTCAATCATTTGGCCTAGTAAACTATACGCTATCATAGAATCTGCTTATATTCCAAATGAATGTCAGCAGCCACAATCTTCTAAAAGTTTGTTTTAACGTTTTTTTATTACCGATAAATAAGTGTGATAAGAACCTTTTACGAGAAAACCACGGAATAATCGTATGCTATAAACAAATCTAATGGGAACTGTTAAAGAGAACTTACCGAGAAGTTACCAGGGCAACTAAAAAATGGTTTTGTAAAAAGAGAAATGCATCTACTGTATCAGTCTGCACCTGTGTCGTCATTATGTCACCAAGCCAATTCTATGCCCACTGGGTAATGGCGTATGCTTTTTTGTAGTCTGCTTAATTTTTTTTTATTCAAAATCAACTTTTTTGAAAAATTATTTACCATCAGAGTATCAAACAGTTTGGGTCCAGATCAGAGGCGACATTTTATCGGGCCGCATTCTGGGTCCAAACTGTTTGCGAAAGTTATCAGCATACGACACTTGTAGACTGCCATTAAAACCTTTCCCGATGTTTCCCCGAAAGGCATCTTTCTCCCCAAAATAACACCATGTCTTTTCGCCTGGCATTCTTTCGGGGCAAATAGATGACATTGCACAGACCAGCCACCATCTATCATTTCGTCCAAAATGGCTCATAAACGGTTCTCCCGTTCATATGGTATTATTTCGCGATGAACAACATATGACAAAGCAACTAGGCAACCATACAAAATATAGGCCTAGATTTGTCATTTTTTCGTAGTGAAAGACGTAATCTTGCAAAGCATCACATGCTGGCGATATTTCGGGAAAAAAAGACGAAATGGCACAAACTTATAATCATGATTATATATATTTGTTTCTACTGTTTTTCGTATACAACTGAGCATGGAAACCTAAAACAGATTTAGATGTTTGTATATTTTTCTTTTAATTGAAAAAAAACATCTAATCACCTATTTAAAACAACCAAAGCTTTATGTCGAATCAGTTCACACTTGATCTCAGTATACAAAAATAGTAAATAACAGTGATTTGTCCTTATCAAATCAGGTTCAATTGCTGTGTGGATGGTGGAATCTTTGTTTGCCGTTGCTCCCGTTGGTTGTGGTTGTGGGAGTTTCATGCTGGGCCCTTGTTTTCTCATTTGCTTATTGGTGCAATTTCTAGTTCATATCAGCAATCATCATACTGAGGAAGAGAGCTAATTGCTTTACTATAATTTTGATGTGACTATCTGTGTTCTGTGTCCCTTCCTCATGGTGCCGTGGGTCGGTCTGCAGTATGTGATTTTGACATTTCCTGGTCATATGCACTTGTAGAAAGAAGGTGTTTGTTGGCAATCCAAATAGCATCAAATATGTTCTTAAAAGGGTATCCTTTGGAAGAAAAGACTGCACCAAATAACTGAAACTAGAGTGTGCATATTTCCAGGGGCCACACTAGCTAGTTTCTGCCATTTAGGCTTCATCAGTGACCCTCTAATAGTTTCAAAGTTCCACAATGAAACCAATGATCCCAAAAGACAAGAAAATAAAATCTACACTATAGTGAAGGGCAGGAAGACGTTCTACCGCCGCCACACAGTACCAGTCACCAGCTGTAGTGAAGTCAAATATGTTCTTAAAAGGGTATCCTTTGGAAGCAAAGACTGCACCAAAGAACTGAAACTAGAGTGTACAGATTTCCTGGGCCAGACTTTAAAGAGAGCGAGCCCATTATGCAAACGGTTTGCCCAAATCCGGAAGGGGATGGGAAGGCAATGTGGAATTGAGCAAGAAAACTTCAGGTTAGCTGAATCAAATTGACAAATGGAATCACTGAGATATTTTATTATGTAAAACACACAAGATTCTCACCACTATCAGTGCCACTCAAGTTTCAAGACCGGTCTCATTATTACCTACTGTTGTTGGTTTGTGGAAACGTTTCGTTGCATCCAGGACCAGTAAGAAATCCATGTGGAATTTGTCGTAGGCCTGTGGCTAAAACCATCGGGCAGTGCAGTGTGAGGCATGTTATTTCTGACATCATATTAAGTGTGAGAATATTTCCCCGACTGAATACTCAGTCCTTTGTTGCGATGATAAACCGTGGATTTGCAGAAACTGTATGGATTTCCATGTCTCTGATTCATTCTTTGAATGCTCTGATGAATCGACTTTTTCTGAAGAAAGTATGAACTATAATATTTTGAGGAATTGGCTCAGGTCAGAAAATCTCACCCACGAAAACTGATTACGAGTCATTTGAACATAAGCAGTCTTAGTTACAAATTTGATGAAATCAAACCCCTATTGATAGACAGAATTGTTGATATACTCTTCATCTCAGAATCTAAACTTGATCAATCTGTTCAGGATCAACTTTTTTCAGGTAGATGGCTATAGATTGGAGCGGAGAGATCGCAATGAATTCGGCGGAGGTATTGCAGCCTTTGTAAGATCTTATATCCCAATTCGGAGGCGCAAAGATCTGGAGATGACACAAACTGAAAGTGTCCTCCTTGAGATAAAAATTAATGACTCAGAATGGGCCGTTTTATGTGTTCACAGGACACCCTTTCAGTCTAATGAAACTTTTTAGAATGATATGGTCAGTGTTCAACTTTGTTTGATAATCATTTACTGTGCTTGGAGATCTAAACTATGACATGCTCTCAGACACTAAATCTAAACCTTTAACTGATATTATGGAGCTATTTGATTATAAGAACTTAACTAAAGAGGCGACATGTTTCAAAAAGGACTGCCTTCCACCTCTGAACGATGGTATCTAGACAAATATAAGTTAGGTGTGTATTAACAGTCTTCATTTTTCAACGGGAATAAGTGATTGTCATGATTTTATATCAACTGTGGTCAACATTCTAACATACCGAAAGATAAAATTCTAAATTTGAATTTTGGAGTTTAAAAGCATGCTAGCAGGCTTATCAGAGGAGAATGAAACTGCCATGTATGAACAGCAATCTAAAAAAGCAATATTTTTGAAAAAGAAGTTTTAACGAATATAAACAAACGATAGAAGTAGTACAATTTGGGAAAAGTACAGGGCTCAGAGAAATTTAGTTAATAAAATCAAAAAGAAATCTGTCAGCACATACTTTCAAGAAAGATGTGTTGATGGAACAAAATCAGATAATTTTTGGAAAACTATAAGCCAAATATATCCAAAAAGAACACCAGTGGACCTAGCAAGGTTATTCTTACTGAAAATAGTAAATTGATTACCAAACAAAATGAAGTCAGTGAGATTTTTAACAGTTTTTTACAAATGTAGCTAATGATATAGGTTAAAAGGAGTGTGTCTTTTGACGAAAAAAAATAACCCTGAAGTATCTCAAATCAAGGAGAATATGAATCCGGAGCTGTCTTTTAATTTTCAGTAATTGAGCTGTTGACAGAGAAGCAAAATGCATTGTAGATGCTACTTTAGGCATAAAAAGAAGCAAAGAAATGGTAGTAGCAGAGAGATAAAAGAATCATTTAAGCTTTTTTGAAACATAGTTTGATTATGAAAAATAAAAAGTATTAAAAACCCTATTTACACAATTCCTTCAGCAAATTTAATGGCATTTCATGCGCTTTAATTACAAGTATTGCCCTTTATAAGACTTTATTTATAGAGGGTGACAGCATTTAGCACTTTAAAGAAACCATGCTTTTGTTGAAGTTAAATCTCATTCATATTATATGCTTAAACATACTATAATCACAATTCTTTAATTTTGAGCACTTAAATGGTAGTCAATTTCATTTTCACCCACTAGCTGTTTGAATTCATATAGTCCTAACATTGTACAAAAATAATGTTTTAAAAGAATGTAACGTATATAACAGAAATACCAGGTGCCTAAACTAATTATTATCATTCTGCTGGTAAGCTGTATTCAATTAAAAGATCATGATGATATGTAAGAAAGCTAAACAAATGAAAATAACACTATAATAGGAGTTCCCCTATTATATAATGGTTAGTATTGCATGGTAATACACTTATTTATAAAGAGCTAACATACATAAGATTTTGTCAAACATAATGTGGTTAAGAAAATCTTAATGTACAAAACTCCCTCTCCACAGGTCTTTTGGCGGTCTGGTCGCGAGTTCGATCCCAGCCCGGTCCCATACTTTCATGGAGATTGATCATGAAATAATTTCTACGGTCATTCTCCTCCCTCCCGCTGAAACATTCAAGAAGGGTTGTTGTCAGTGACAAGCGAAAGTATGTACACGAAATACTGGTTAACTGCTTGTTCAAGCTTGCCCACGAAAAGGTGTGGTTAGGTGAATCGACCGTCCCGCTATGGCCATAGTTGTTGACTTGGGACGTAAAGCAACAAAACAAACAAGCAAACAAAACTTTTGGCAGTTCATGGTCAAGTAAACAATAGTAATATACTTGAAAGTAGGTAACATAAATAACAGTTACCAAAAGCATAAATTGTTTTAATCTTATTTGGCTGCTTGCTGCACTGAATTAAGTGCTTTAAAGGCAATATGCAGATAGTAAAAGAAATGTGACTTATCTGGTCTAAATTACTTTTCTTTTCAGTAATGCATTGAATAGCCTACTATACAGCCTGCATGAGGGTAGCTTTAGTTACCCCATGATTAAACATCTTTTGTAAGACTTAAATTTTGTGCAATATCTGTTTTCACACTTCTGAAACATCACACTAACTCAGGATACAGTCTAAAAGTCTGCTATTTTCCGGCAACTTTTTCCAGTTTTTAATTATCTGGGTCCTCTACAGTACTGTGCTTAACATGTGACTTCTTAAACATATAGAGGACCATCACAACTAATAATAAATCAAACTGGTTGGAATAATCCACCATTTTCTAAGGATTAACACCAAACCAAACTGGGGTAGTTTATCGTGCTCAATTGGGCGTTAAGGTGTTAGATTTATTTCAAGTGGGTATCGGTTCTTTCCGATTACAAGCATACCCGTCACCTGCTGGTTTTGTATCATGACCCTCAATCTCTTTATAAATCTGGGGACAAAGAAAGGACAAAGGGGGCGAGCTCATGGTCACTTGTCATCTGCCTCGAGTCATCATGGACCAACCGTTAAACAGCAGGCAGTCGGGCAAGAGCGCGCCTTTTCACGTATGTTCAAAGTAATTGTAGCACTACCGCACTGCTGATAATAAGCGGCCGATGCATTGTATTCTGCTGCATTTTACGAGGGAAACTCGACAATTTTAAAAATGGGAGATCAGCGAATTTTGTTTTCTCTTTCAACTAATTTAGAATTATAAAAAGATAGATATGCTACCTTGGATGCTAGCATGTATACCAACCTTACCAACTTCAGCACGAACGTGATGTGCAAGGTCTACACTGATGTAGGTGGTATAAAAAAAGTTAGACCATGTTTTTCCACCTGTACGTTAAAGATAATCCAAGTACAGGCGGACAACCCATGGTACAACTATTACATATCTCCTGGTGCACAGTGTGCACTTGGTGCAATTGGTAAAGCGTATTGTGCTATTGCGCGCAACTTTTTAAAAGGTGCTTTCATCATCTGCATGATATGAAGACTGTAAATTTGGGCCTACCTGTCTTCGGGATTTCCAACAAAGCGAGTTTCAAACCAGTCTCCTCAGCTATAGAGAATATCTAGAAAATTGAAATTTTACCTGTAGCAAGGTTAAATATGGTACTTTCCAAAAAGCGAATAACAAAGGCGCTGATCAGACTGCGCGGATGCGCAGGCTGGTCTGCGCCTGTGTTGTTCGCAAACCCCCGAAGACAGGTTTTCTCGCGTCGAGGCCCGTGTATGACAGTGTTTCACTGCTTTTATCTTGTAAAAATGTAAACTGGAAAAGTGGAAGGACAATAAATGAATCAATGACATCTCGTAAACAGCAACGGGCGCATTTCAATTCCGTGTGTTTATTAGACTCAGTACGGTCATTGCTGCACACTTGAGTTCATTGTTCCACAACACGTGTCTTCTGATTGACAAAACATTGATCACGACAGATAATCGACTTAACACCATTGCTTTACGCCCCTTGAGTCATTTGATCAATACCAATCAATCATGGCCTACATGTATTCACTAACAGCGAATACTGGGTCTAGAGGTTATGAAACTATTTTTCATGCTCAACTCAGCTGAGCACGAAATTTCAACTGCTTATAAAAACTAGTATACCAACAAATAAAAAAGTTTCTCAGATATCGTATTTATCATGCTCATATATTGCAAACAATAAGGACCCAGATCAGTCTGATCAGGGCTCATAGTGTTCACTTCCGTGATAAAATTAGTCTGTAGTGCATATATATATATATATATATATATATATATATATATATATATATATATATATATATATATATATATATATATATATATATATATATATATATATATATATATATATATATATATATATATATATGCAGCTGACGTAATAAGCAGACCATATACTGGACAAACTTTTAGCACCGTGATAAGGTTTAACACTAACGACGGACAGTTAAGTCGTACACAAACGCAGCTAAAGAATTTCTAGCGAGAAGGCGGGCATTTTCCCTAAATAAGACGTTCGTTTTATTTTGTTGAAATAACAACTGGAGACACTAGGCACACTCAACAAATACATATAGACGAGCCGTCTATGTGCCCTTGCCCGCTAGTTCGTATATTTAAAACGGGGTTTCCTAAATGCATGTAATATATCTACTTCGTTATGAATGAGAATTTATTTTGATCATCAACGGTGCTCGCTATTCAGTAACATAGATAGATATTCTTTATTTCCTCCACATAGGAGAGTATTTTTACAAACAATACATACAAGAAAGGCATGAGAGAGCATTAACAAATGTACATGAAAAATAGAACAACGCATTTACAAGTATCCAATTGACAAAGAGAAAAATTGCCATCAGATGCAACACACCCCACCTCTGCCCAGAGCATCCTGAAACCAGAGTACATTGTATATACAATTGGCAGAGATGGGCTAGTCCATCGTCGGCAGGCTGTTATTTTCTCCCCACTTACCTCTGCCCTTACCGAAACTAAATGCAAGAACGATCTTTTAAGTAGAGAGAAAACAACCACACCCTATAACAATATATTTCGTGTTAGATCATGGCAACTGTGTAGCATTATACAAAACAGGGTGATGCTGCCCCCTTATATACACATGTACTTTCAGAATAATAATATTCAATAAAAATCTTCATCTTAAATACTTAACCAATATAAGCCGAATGAACTTTCCTACCTTACGAGCCCATTTCCAATTTCCAATTTAGGGGTGTTGGGTGGTATTTTCCGTTTCTGTTTAAATTTATTATAACATTCTGTAAGCAAACAGTGAAGACCCCGATCAGACGCTGCATTATCTCTGATCTGGGTCTGCACAGTTTGCCTATGTCCCACAAAAAGGACGCTATGCTTACATGGGTTAATCCTTACTTCCCATAGGAACGAATAAGTAAGCATACTTCGGTGGTATTACCTCGTCAATGTGACTTAATGAACAAATAGAGACTATGCATTGACTGCAAACAGCTCAGAGTAGTTAAGTTATTAAGGCATTTTATATTTACGCCACATATTGTGGATATTTCGAATGCAGCATATCTTAAATGCTTCCTGGCTTTCTCCCAAAATTTGTTCTAAGTCTCTATTTTTCATTCCAAGTAGTACATTCGACAAAAAAGATATGTTTTGCATATATAAATAACCGTATGCAGGGAGGCTAAGACTAAGAATTTCCTGCCACATTTCGGATCTTTCATTATCGAGATAGGAACAATCATTGAGGCAGTGATCAACAATATTTTCATAGAACACTTCACAGAAGATGCAAAATTTGTTACCAGAATTTACTTCCGACAAGCTTGAGATCATTTGTATGACAGAAGTACAGTGTGGGAGAAGCTTTCTATGTTCCTTTGAAAAATACCAAATCCAATGTGGACTATAGTCATAATGTAATGCTGTAAAGCGACTGAAATCTTGCGTTTGTATTCTATTATGCCAGGACGAAATTGCAGATTCATGCAATGTACTCTTTAATATGCGTTTCCAAGCAAACTTACTCGGAAATATGCTGCTTTCGAGATATGCCTCTAAAACATGTCTAAGTTGATATTTTCCTAATAACCTAAAAATGTCTGCTATAAAACCAGTTTGTCTACCATTAGAATGTGTAGTAAATGACGTCAATCTGTTAAGAAATACATTTTTAACCCATGAATTGGAATTTAGTCTACACATTTGGCCAAAAAGTGTTAACTTCCTAGAATCTATTTCAAGTTCTATTGGAAATACACCCAACAAACTTAAAGCGGCATCTGTCCGAGTACGCTTGCTTAGTGACTGCATATGTTTGACACAGAATCTATGGGCGCGTTCTAATGACAGTATTTCACTTTCCGTTAAATCAAACCAGTTTTCACACCCATATAGCGCCTTAGGCAAGACAACGGAATTATATATTTTAATGCACGTAAGTGGATGCAAATTGTCTTGGTGAAGAACTCCGCTGTGTACGAGACTTAGAAATGTGCCCTTTAATCTATCTGTTGCATCTTTAATGTTAATCGTGTGGCTTAAATATTTGTTAGTGTTTACAATACACCTAAGTGCTTATAGTTCTCATTTTCCATTATAGTATCAGTACCCATATACCATACCCTATTCGAATTTAAAAACTGGCGTTTTGTTTCATTATATACAATTACTGAACATTTGGGAGCCGAATATTCGTATCGCCACTTGCACGAGTATGCATAACATATACACAAGAGAAGAGCAAGGCCACAAACAGTTAATGCTAAGACAACCATATCATCAGCCACAGTGGGACAGCATACATTCATACCAAGTAGTTTAAATCCAGCATAACATTTAGTCAATTGTTCAAGCAAGTCATTTTTATAACATAAAAACATAAAGGGTGATAATACTCCCCCCTGACGTGAGCCTTGAAGAATATCAAACCAATCAGATTTATGCCCCTTGAACAATACACGACTTTTCATATTAGTATGCAATTCAATAATGATTCCAAGTAACTTTGACCTTATCCCCATATCATAGAGTTTTGTAAATAATCCATTATGCCACATTTTGTCAAAAGCTTTTTGTATATCGAGGAAGCAAGCGAAAAGTTTACTATTGTTTTCCTTTGCATAATAAATACATTCCCTTACCATTGTGGATGTCATGTTGCAGCCTATGTTTGGTCTGAAGCCTCCTTGGAGACCATTAAGAGGCTTTGAGATACTAGCCTCCACCCTTGCCAGTAAAAGCCTTTCAAATAGCTTCAAAATAGCTGATGAGAGTGTAATAGCTCTGTAGTTATTGGGGTCCGTTTTCGATTTTCTACCACCTTTATGTAAAGTTATAATAATGCCTTGCTTGAGACACAAAGGAATAAAGCCATAATTAAACATATCCGTGTAAAACTTGGCAAGGTGTTCGTATAGAGTATCACCACCATGTATCAAATGTTCATTATATACACAGTCCTGACCACAGGCCTTCTTTTTCTTTAATGTTTTGACTGCTTTCCTAACATCATCTGTTGATATGTAAGTAGGAATACTATTCCTATCAGACGCAATTTCTGACTTGATATTTTGAACTTTCGTCTCTACCTCCTGTTTAAAACGCTGATCGTAGAGGGGGCGCTCCGTGTCTGAATATAAATCCCTGAAGTATACCCCCAACCAGAAACGATGCTTTCAGGGTCACGACATACGTTATCACCAAATAAACAAGTAAAACTGGGCACTTTGGAGTACTCCGGGGGCAGACTTGATTTAGCTGTTCTCTTTACTCCTTCCACTCCGAACAGGCAGAACGGAAATCAAGTGCGGTGGAACATCTGTGCTGGCGTACGCCGGAGTACTCCGTCTTCCGAGGTGGTGTAGACAGAACAGTCACGTGACCTGTTCCAAAAAAATATGGCGGATCACTGCCTGCATGCGAGGAAATATTTTGTATCGCTTGATTAATTCCGGAGTACTCCAAAGTGCCCAGTTTTACTTGTTTAGGTGGCTGTTCTGGCGTACGCCGAGTACTCTAAATATTACTAAATCAAGTCCGCCCCGGAATAAATCAAGCGATTCAAAATATTTCCGCGCATGCAGGCAATGATCCGCCATCTTTTTTGGAACAGGTCACGTGATTGTTCTGTCTGCACCACATCGGAAGACGGAGTACTCCGGCGTACGCCAGCACAGATGTTCCAGTGGCCTTGATTTCTGTTCTGCCTGTTCGGAGTAGAAGGAGTAAAGAGAACAGCTAAATCAAGTCTGTCCCTACATTTATCACGATAGAGTATATTATAAATATTTATACAGTTGACGTACAATAAAAACGACCATCTTGCAAAGTGGTCTATTTTTGTCAGATGATTGATGGCTTCTTTCGCTTATAGTAGTAGTAGTAGTAGTAAGATAGTTTATTTAAGTGTCACATCTCAAATATATACAAATAAAAAATACAGTAAAACTAAAGATATTCGAGATCCTGCCTAAAAGGCACATGAGACACTATTTGACAGTAAAAAGCATGAATATATAAAATGATATTTACATTAAAATATCAATACATATTGTGTAAGATCTTCACATTCTCAAAATTTGTGAAGAAATCTACATACGAGGGTTGTTCCAAATAGTCGTAGACTTTTTATGTTACGAGTAAACTATAAAGTGTATTGCAATCACATTTTACTTGTGAACTCTTCCATTGGTTTTGCATTATCATGCAAAATTTGAAGGAACAATATCTGATGATGAAGTTTGAGCACTCATTTTAACCGCTATAGGTCTGACCCACCAGCGCACGCCATTTGGATTACTAAGGACGTCGGAAAGTTTTACAATTATAACTAGCATGGTTGTGTGCGCAATCATCTTCCAATGATAAATGTGGAATGCATTTTGCAGATGTCTGTGACATTTTCAAGTCTGATTTTAATATCATATGCACCGTAGGATTCCCTCAACCTGTTCTTTCAGCTAGGTAGCGCACCCTTTGTCTTATGTCTTTGCTGACGACTGATACGACTTCCGTACCTTCGCCAGTAGGCCTATTTCTAATTGACGGTCTACCCATACGCTTGTCTGCAGCTGTCCCCTCGCGGAATCTCGAAAGTAATTTTTATACTAAAGCCTGCGATACATTCAGGTGATATTCTTCTTGTTTTACTTAGTTTAAAGTATCGAGTGGTGTCATTCCGAGTCAAAACAAAACAGTTTTACTGCATTACTGTCCGCTGCTCTGCACCGACGTAAGACATCGCCATTCTTCACCGCTCCAGCTCACCCCTACTTGTTTTGATCGTATGCCGTCGGTTCGTAAACTATGCAATCGCTTTGAATTTTTCTGACAATACGCGCGATTCAATAACATTTCCAATATGAATGATTACATGTAACGGGTATCATTTCCAGTTTCAATACAACCACTTATCAAAAATTAAATATACTATTTTATTTCTTTCACTTTTTGCGTGCGCCGGTGATGCGTACCATACCGAGATGTAATGACCATAAAAATTATTCCTTTTGATTTTGGTTGTCAATGTTAAAAATAGATAGTTCAATATTTCTACAAAATATAAACATGCTCACGCGTCAACTTTTCTTGATATTTGAAAAGTCTACGACTTTCTGGGACAACCCTTGTATATGTACATAATTGAGGAGAAGGGGCATCATCATCTCTATGGCAAAGTCAGTTACAGACCCCCTTTCTTAGTTGATTGTGATATGACGTCCAGAGTCTGGGCTGGGAAAGTCGACCCTACAAGACACTGGACAATACAGTGACAGCTATTATAGATCTAGAACTTAGCAAATATTTATGTGTTCA
Source organism: Loripinus fragilis (assembly GCA_964019695.1). Lineage (NCBI taxonomy): Eukaryota > Metazoa > Mollusca > Bivalvia > Lucinida > Lucinidae > Loripinus > Loripinus fragilis. The sequence continues at coordinate 5,386,626 of OZ026515.1, read as the reverse complement.
AAAATCGTCTTTTGTTCATTCTAAGTAAAACATTTGCTAACTGTAATTGTAATTCTTCAGAATTCATTAAAAAGACAAGTTTATCTAAGGATTCATAATGTTTAAAATGCGGGTTTTCTGAGCGCAGATTGAAACAATTCGTATCTTAGATCACTGTTAAACTCACAATCAACCAAAAAATGCGTCTCATCTTCCACTGAACTCGCAGAACAATATGTACAAAGTCGCTCAAATATGGGAGTTTTCGGTCGGGTATACCTTCCAGTTTCAATTGCCAAAGGTAAATTACAGCTACGAAATTTGGCAAGCACACGTCTGTGGCCCCTTCTCATAGTTTGTTTCACATAAGATTCTGTCTTCAGGACGGTTTTATATTGTCTATAAGTTCTCAATTTATTTCCATTGAGAGCGTTACCTTCACTCATTAACTTTTGTAACCATTTGTCTTTATCTATGTCATTCAATATATCACGAGCCACAGAAACACAGGATGATTTATTAGGGTTTGAGTCACTCAGGTTATGTGTATCAATAAATTTTAGCATCTTTTTCTCCCATGATCTACCTTTAGTGAGAGACCAATTGTGTACCCGTCGTACAATCCTGTGCTCTGGCATATTATGTAGCCAACACCACAGATAAGGTTCAACTTTTTGTTTAACTTCGCAAGAGCTCCATCCTAGATCACCCCTTGAAGATACATTAGAACAATGTTTAGTTACACCCAGAAAATATCTACATGCTTTATTAAGCACTGTCTCTATTTCAGAAAACTTTGTTAGGCCCCATATACCTGAGCAGAAGAACAATACCGGTTCCACTATGGTCTCTACTAATTTCGTATAAACATTTATACTCATGCCTCCAGCATCTAAGAATTTTGAATATAAAACACCTAATGCTCTACTAGCTGATTTAGCTATTTCTCGTACAGAAAACTTCATATCTAAAAACTCGCTCAACCAGAAGCCAAGATACTTATAATTACTTGACAGTTCAATTTTCTTTTTACCACATATAAAATTGTATCTAGTTACATTTTTAGCCTTTGGTCTAAAATACAATATTTTGGTCTTACTTTCGTTTATAACAATGCGCCATTTATTGCACCAGTCATTTAATTTATCTAGCATTTGCTGCATACCACCCCCAGTTTCAGATATGATAGCTATATCGTCTGCATAAAATAGCACTGATATGTGCATTGTCTCTTGAATCGTTAAGCCACATTGCATGTCCTCTAATTCTTTTGCCAAGTCGTTAACGTAAATAGAAAACAAAAACGGAGAAATTACACAGCCCTGCTTTACACCCTGTGTTACTATGAACCAATCTGTTTCCTGGTTGTTTATTCTGACAGTGCAAGATAGATTCTCGTACAAAGATTGAATTGCATTTAAAATTATTTTACCTTTTATGTTTAAACCAAAGACATTCTCTGTTTACTGTATTGAATGCTTTTTTGGCGTCAACAAAGCACACAAATGTATCTTTATTTTCTGACTTTCTGTTGTTTATTATCGGACGTAAAGTATAAATATGGTCAAGACAATTCCTGCCTTTTCTAAATCCCTTCTGACCATCAAACAGAACATTATTTTCCTCAAGCCACTGTGTCAATCGCTTATTGAGAATATCAGTGTACACTTTGCATGGGATAGGAAGCAATGTAATGAGTCTATAGTTCAGAGGGTTGCATCTATCTTCGCTTTTATATTTTATACAACCCCTTTCTCCCCCTAGACCCAAGACGCCCTTTACACATGTTGTTTATTTATATAATGACGTTCAATTGTCCAAAGGGCATCTTGGGTCTAGGGGGGAAAGCATCTAAAAACAAACTGAAAGATACCAGTTTCATCTTTTCAATGACAAACATCACAATTTTAAGTATATTTCGTACGCATGCGCAGAAGGAATATTGCAAAGTTTTGCAAACGAAGGGCATTTATATCCTTAATAATTAAGTACTTTTACTTTTTGAAAACCTATTATGGATTTACTAAAATTCCGGTCTAAACGACACCCAGTATAAAGATGTAAAATGAGGGGTGGGAGTAGAAAGCGCAAGTTTTCAAGGCTTTGTAAATAATGGATCGCTTTGAAACGTATTTTGATGCTAACTATACATATTATACTACCCAAACAGACGAATTTTAAAATCATTAGGACTATTTGAAAATTTAGCTTTTGTAATCATGTCAACTAGGGAAAATATACGCCTTAAGCTGGTATCTCACTGGGATGCGAGCAATTTACGACTATTTCGAGACTAATTTGAGACACGTTTTGGCGACAGAAATACGACATTGCAATCATAATCACATTGCGGTCACACCGAATAGGTGAATAAGACATATTTGCGACAGTCGCACGAATGACGTACGATTGTCGCACGAATCATTGGCGAATGTTTCACGACATTCACGCGACATTCGTGCGACATTCGCGAGACACTCGCGCGATGAAATTGCGAGCATTTATCACCATCGACCGCCTCACGACGTCCTCACGAACGTCGTGCGTCTGTCGTGCGACTGTCGCGCGAATATCGTGCGACTGTCGCACGATGGTTTTGCGAGAAATGATAAACCAAGAAACATAAACATTGAAGCATTGAAACTTCAGACTAGGAAGGTACCACGCTGTTGGAAGGAACTAGAGGGCTGGGAGGAGCTAGATTGTTGGAAGGTGTCACGCTGCTAGGTGTGTTGGACTGTTGAATGGTAGCAAATATTGAGTTAGAAAAAAGTTACTCGTTTATATTGCACAGTTATGATGGCCCATCAAGCAGCTTAAGAAAGTCAGTCGAGAACACACATGCTCTAATTGCCCATACGTATGGCATGATGAGCCTAATCAAATCAAAATTGACATGAATTCGGATGAGCCTCATCCTGCGAAAATCTATTTGATACAGTTATGCGCACAACAAAGGCACGTGTCAGACTGCACTGATGCGCATTCAAATCAGAATCTTAGTTGTCCGCTGCAGTAATAATTTGTTTATAGGGTTCTGTATGCCAAATTCAACTCTTAGAAGGGCTGCTGAGACTAAGCAGGCTGTTGTAGTCTTACCAAGACACACTAATAACTCCTTTATACTGTAATAGAAATAGTAAACATTTAAGTAGGCCTTATAAAACATACTTAACAAAATTATCCTCTCAGAATGCAGAACCATTTTTAATAACCGAAATTACCCCAAACAGTATACATGTAAGTGAGCCTAATCAATACACCATACTTATATGAAACTATCCCCTCAGATAGCAAGAATACTTGACAACTGGAATTTGTCGAAAATGTATACTTAAGTATGCCTAACCAAGATCTCGTACTAGAGGGAACTATCATCTCAGATAGGAGGAACTCTTTTAACGAACCTTTGGCGACATAATTGCGAGTAATTTAAGATACTCGCGCGATAGTCGTGAGACGTTCATGCGACTGTCTCGCGACGATCGCCAGAACATCGCTTAGTTTAATTTACTCGCAATGTTGTCGCGAAGTGTCTCATTTACGTCGCAATTGATTCGCAATTTAGTCTTAATTATCTCGCAAATATGTCGTGTTCCAAAAGGATTGCGACTAAATTGCGAGGGGTCGGCGACAAGTTCGCGACGGTTTCGAGACACCTGCGACGACTTTGCGACCATTTTGCGAGGAATTTTGTCGCATAAAATTTTTGAACATGTTCAAAATTTTCGCGACTACTTTGCGCCACTTGGCGACACATGCGAGGAAATTACGAATCACTGGCGACTGTTTCGAGACTGCTTTGCGACCCACTCGCGATGTCTGTCGCCAGCTGTCGCAAAACAGTCGCAGTCCAGTGAGATAGGGGCTTTATCGCTAGAGCTTCTTATTCGGTTGAATGCCTTATCAATGTGTTTACCTTGCATACAAGGGGTTTAGACTTGGATCAGACTGTTCCTTAAGAAAAACAACTGACGACTTTGGCCGACCATGACAGTGAATATACACTTTGCCTTCTAGTGTCGTCTGCTGATAACATTTGCAAACAGTTTGGAGACAGATATAACAGGCCAAACAAAACGTCGGGCCTGATCTGGATCGAATTTGTTTTAACACGTTGATACTATTCCTGAAATAATTTTTCGAAAAAGTTGATTTTAAAAAAATCAGCAGATGACAAAAACGTGCAAAATCAAGAGTCCGCGCGGGTTCAGGAAGAGCCACCCTACCATGAACCACTTGGGCTTCAACACGGCATGTCATTGGCATTGGGCAATTTCTGTACATGGCACATTCTATCAAATCGAAACCCTCTCTGTATGGGTCAATGCACGAAATTTCGGTACGTATCGCATGAGCGAGCAGCGAATGCTCAGGTGAGTCTGCACAAAAGCATGCGCATTCGTCTGAGCCTTCGCTGCTCGCATACACGAATTATGGATGTAAATGAAGGTTCAGACCAAATTTTAGACCTCTAACTTCGCTGGACGTTTATTTCAGCCATTTGCGTACCAAAATCACATTTATTTATTTATTTTTATTTATACATGTGCTGGCCCGTATTGTGGAATGTTACTGCTGACACTTCGTGTGCGTGATCTCAGATTTTGTGATTCTAAGAAATTCGCTTTCTTTTATTTGCACGACCCGTGATATATCAGCGTCCGAAATGCTCAACGTACCAAACTGGTCTAGGACATATCCAGTTCCACAGATTGCCAGTGTCTTCATTATCTCAATCTAAGGAAGATTCGCAGAATAAAAATAGGCAGTGAAAAAAAGTTCAATAAATGTATTGGAAATGCTACATCCGCAAATCCTTAAGCCATGTTCGAAGAATTCTGCGGGCGTTTCCCTTCCTGAAAATTTCACCAAGTCCACGTCCATCAGCGCATTCATGTCCTCCTACATTTGTGTGCAGGATTTTTTTTTTCAAATTTGATATACTGCTTCTTTTGGACATGTGGCCTATATTCATTACAAACAGCAGTTACGGCACCATATGCGCCCTCCCCCACCCATGATGTAATAGGCGTATACTTTCCATTTATTTAAGCAACATCAAGCCTAAACCTCGTTTAAGTGTGGAAGGGACCCGCGTCTAGCACAGAGCGACTCGAGCCACCATGGTGAGAATCTTGACACGATTCTCAAGGCTCAGACATATGGCTTAAGTGGTACTAATGGGCTGTTTACGACTATGACCCCTCAAAGTGCAGAAATACAATCATATGGATGAAGACCCGGAACAAATATTATGGTTGCTGCACAATTTTAGTACCAATTTATTGCAATAGTATGGAAGATGTCGTAGCTGACATAAAAATGGTAAATGACCTGCAAACAGTAAAGACCCTGATCAAACTGCTCCTAAGGAGCAGTTTGACCAGGGTCTATACTATTTGTGATTTTATTGATATATCTATCTTACATTGCGAGACCGACTTTCTAGAATGCTGATTTATAACAATACGGTAAGAGCCGAACATGTCCGAATATTTGTTGTAACGATGGTAACAAGCGACTACAGCTGGACGGACAGATGTGTCTGGGGATGAAAGGGGACATTTATGCAAATTAGTCGGGTCAAAGAAAAGACGGGCGATGAAGCGAGGTGCATAGGGTGCAATTACTAACTCAAGAGAACTAAGCTGTAATTGAGAAAAACAATGTTCTGAATTTATGGTGACTTGAGTCGTTTATGAACGGGTGGTTTAACTGATTAATGATGCCTTAATTTCTTCGACAATAATTATTTCAATGCCGCAGTGCCAAAAAAGTAGCAGAAAATGTATGCTGTAATTTTATGCTTTAAGGACATATGCTACTAAATACTTCCCACATTGAAATATTTTAAATACTTTGCATACAGTTTGTTTTATGCATGGGCTATCCATTTATGAAATAAAAAGGATATGTCACCGTGCTTATATTTTCAGAATCTCATATTGAAGTTTACAGCGTTTGACCAATTTTCTAGAAATATAAAATAATAATACTAGTCCTAATTATCGAGCTAAAACGGTTGTAATCTTAACCCAGCTTCTTTCTTTTAACTTAAATTACTGCCCATGACCTCAAACTTTTAAGAAAATGTGCAAGTTTACTTGTTACCCCATGCTGTGACAAGATACTGCATTATATATTTTGGCAATTCGTCGAAAAATGGAATTTGTTTTTAGAATAAATCATGTATTAAAAAATCTGATATTGAAAATCTTGAAAATTTATTTTTAATTCATGGACTATTATAATACCTTTCAGAAAAAAAAGAATAAAAATCTGGGGTCACCGAACTAATTTTCTTTCTAGAGGGCCAAATTTATACCCACCCCCATAGGTTTCATGCGTAATTCAATATAAAAAGATCGGGGATGACCATTTCGGTCGTTTTGATGATGCCATTTTACTAGTATATGAAGTAATTTAGCATTAAAATGTTAAAAAAGAAAGAAAAAACACACTGAAAATATGTGCGCATCTGGGAATCGATCCTGGTTCTCTGGCTTTGTAGCCAGGCGCGCTAACCACTAGGCCACGAGGTCAGGTCGTGCGCCGCTCTAAATATCCATACAAATAGTATAGACTCGGCCACTATCGTATTCGTAACCAGGGTTATTGTGTACGTCGTTTGATTTCGACTGAGCTACATTTATCTGTCTTTAGTGCTGAGACGATCAGTTCCGAAAAGATGTCAATAGATATTTCGAACACACTTTAATTAGTTATTTTGTGAAGAAAATGTCGGAACACCGATATGACATAAGAATATCGGAAGCTGTATTGATCCGAATCCGTTAAGGGTCGAAAGACAGGACCCAGACAACTTTCCCCGTTTGCAGACGCGGAAAAGGTGCGCATTGGAAATAGCCGCATATGTCTTTAACAAACCTTTATATTTAAATATACATGCTAACAGCGTATCAGTGTCCACAGTGTTTAAATTTTGTGGCAGTGAACTGAAAGTAAGTAAGGGTGCAAAGATCAGGCATCGATACAATCAAGTACTACACCTGACCCAGGATACCAATGGGAAAGTGACAAATGGCAGTGAACTGAAGCTTTAAAAGCAATGTTTCAGTTTATATGATAATACTCAGGTTGAATAAAGGCGACAGAAGTCTCTAACCAGAGCCTGCGCTACATGTATATATAGATGGACAATGACAATGGGCTCCCGACTTGGTATCCTTCAAGCGGGAGCTGTCCACTCTTTCATTCTAAGCATATCAGGTCAGGCTGTGAGTAAACCCTAATGATGGTTGGGGCTATGCCGGTTGGGCTATCATACCCAGGGGCCGCTACGGAAGCCGGATTGGTTCAACTTGAAGGGGTGAACGCAGCTTGGAAAACATTCTCTAAATTTCTTTCTTTCCTATAACTATTCTTCCGTGTTTTCCTATATTTTCATTGCTCTTTCTTTTCTCTCCCGCAGAAGTAACGTAATGGTCAAATTTGTGACAGAAAGAGGACTTTCACACAAACGGTCTAAGGGAAATAATTCATACAGGCTACAGAATGGAATATTGCTTTTTGGAACTCGGGATCTGTTCAATATCAGCTATTCTAGAGAGTTATATCTGTTTTCGAAATTTCTACACTTTGAAGAAATAGTTCGTGTTAAAATGGCTGTTTGATTTGAAATGAAAGTGACTGAAACATAAACCACAGTGCAGTTATTCAAAAATATGTCTTTTGTTGCCGATTTTCATTCGAAAGTTTAACTTTTACTGAGTAAATGGTGTTTTTGCGAACTGGGAAGCTCCTGTGTCACTTTTAAACGGTTATTCGGTCATTTCAGGAACAGTAACTCTTATTGAATTGTTTTCTATGAATGGACACTGCATACCAGCGTGATGCGCGTATGAATATCGCTGTTAATCAGGTCAACCACGCCTCGTAGTGTATTCCAATGAATGGAAATAAGCCGTTTCATGATAAAACCTGCCTTTCAGAATTTTAAAAGACTGTGTACTCTGTTTAATACAGGGGATGTAGTTAGTTCTCAGAAATTTGATGTCGCAAGTTGAGCTATCATACCTTACATGTTTAACCAACAGCAGTGTGCACGTGCTGGTCATTGCATAAGGATATATCTCAGTCACGCATACATGTCATAAACTGAATGACCTGGCGCTTTCACATCGTTCCTTGATTAGATTTCTTGTAAATGTTATAGTAATGGGCCAGCTCATTTAATTTATCACACCCTTTAAACATGAAAGCGGAGCCATCCACTATATTTTGGTCTCTCTATTCTTCCTGCGTGTACGCTGTTCATATAAACATAAATGCGGCAGATACCGTAATACATTTAACATGCGTGAAGTAACCATGCATGCACAGCCATCAAGTGGGTCTATGCACCTAATTTTCGGCCCATATGTTCGTCCAAATGGTGCCTGCTTAAGTCGTCTGCTGCACATAATTGATACTTTTATTTGCTTATGTTAGTACAGAGGCAAACTCCAAGTGTTCAAGTGTTTAATAGATTCGGATCTGGAATGCTCTCTTTTCAGTACATATTTTTGTCCACAACATTATTTGCCCAATTGTTGTTAGTTATTTCCCTGTAAGTGTTCTTGCTAGTATGCACGCATGTACAGTCTGTTCTTGAGCTTTCGGTACTCAGCCTGGGTAGTGTTTAATGCAGACGGATCTTTGGAAATTTATATAAAAAATAAATAAATAAAAGAAAGTCAGCACCTATTTTTGTACACAATAATTATTTCAGAAAAGAGCCCAGTTTGTACTAGTGAACGCTCTTGCGAGAATGCGCGCGTGTACGATTTCGTGGAAAAAATCAAGCAGTCGGAACTTTGGCAAGTTTATAAAACAATCAGATCCTATCAGAATATGCCGAAACGACCCACCCTAAAACCAGGCCGAAAACGACCCAGCCGAAACTACCCACGGCCGGAAACCTATGTTTAATGAATGTACATGAACTACATCCGCTTTCCAGCGTCGAGGCAGTGACCGATATATAGGTCACTGGTCATTGCTACCACGTCGTGCAACAGAACCCATAGCGGCTTCTTTGATCTTAAACATTGCTATAAGCGAGCCTCTGCTGATAACATAAGCGGAAAGTTTGGTCCCAGATCTGGTCCGACAAAGAGTTTAAAATTGATCAAACCTGACGGTTTTCCTGACTTCTTTTATCATACATTTGAATCTACATGTAAAAACAAGGGCGCCGATGGGACTGTGCGGGCTCTCAGGGTGGTCCCTGCTTTTGACAAAGTCGGGGTTCTCGCGGCTTTAAACATTATATAGGCGTCTGGTAAATAAAGCAAATTTCGATAATCTCAAGGTCTATTCTGTTTTCAAATACAGAGCCCAAAACCATGCTCTATAAGTTCCTTACATGCGTATATGAGCAGTTAAAGGCCTCAACTTAAACGGTAAGATTTGCCTTATGCGATTCTGTCTTATAACCCTCCTTCTTTGAATACATACCTGGAGAAAGTTTCATCGCGGAGGGAGGTTTCATTGTTGTTTATGTAAAATGATTGATTGATTGAGCGAATAATTGATTGATTGTGTTTGTGTACATCATTCGGTTTGTTGATACATGTACTCACATGTAGCTTGTGATGTAATGAAAGAACGAACTCTTTATCTGCTAAAGCCGAGTTCATTGATATGGCACTTAATGCCATATCTTTTCTTGTTCATTTTCCTTTCTATGGCAATTATTGTGTCTGTTTTGCTGCATTAAAACTTGTTATTGTGTTGGCATGGTTTTCGTGACGACGTTATCAAAGTAGATCCGAGGTCTGATTGTGTCGTTGTTCTGTTGTTGTCTTTTGTATTACAACATATGATTGGCGGACCAATCACAGCCCAAGAAACCGAACAACTTGGAACCATTACGTACATCCGTGGCTGAATTGTGCCGGACTTTCCCGATTGGGCGACTATTTCTTTAATAATGCAGACAGGCTGATTGTTACAGTTTCATAGTCTGCATAGTGTGGTGACCTTGAAAATTAGGTCAAGACCGCCAAAATTTAACCATTTTCCCATGTACCATTGTTCTTAATCCACACTTTGGCTTCTGGGTATCATCAATGGGTGATAGAAAGACAGTGACAATAGTTGATAGATTGACAATATCAATTGGTGATGGATGGACAATGACACTGGATGATAGATGGACAAGGGTGGACATAATAATGGGTAATCGATAAACAATAACAATGGGTGATAAATGGACAATATCAAGTGGTGATAGAATGACAATGACAATGTGTGAAAGATGAACAATGACAATGGGTATAGATGGACAATGACAATGGGTAATAGATGGACAATGACATTTTGTGACAGATGGACAATATCGATATGCAAAAGGACAATAATAATTGGTAATAGATGGACCATGACAATGGGTAAAAGATGAACACTGTCAATGGGTAATAGATGGGCAATGACGGACAAAATAAATTGGTAATAGGTTGACAATGACAATGGGTTATAGATGGACAATGACACCGAGTTATAGATGGACAATGACAATGGGTGATAGATGGTCAATACCAAGGGCAAAAGATGTACATAAACAATGGGTAATAGATAAACAATGACAATTGGTGATATATTGACAATATCAATGGGTGATAGATGGACAATTACAATGGGTGATAGATGGACAATATCAATGGGTGATAGATGAACAATGATAATGGTTGATAGATGGACAGTGACAATGGGTGATAGATGGACGATGACAATGGGTAATTGATAGACAATAACAATGTGTGATAGATGAACAATGACAATGGGTGATAAATGGTCAATATCAATGAGTGATAGATGAAAAATGACAATGGGTGATAGATGGACAATGACAATGGGTGATATATGGACAATGGGGTGATATATGGACAATAAAAATGGGTGAAAGATGGACAGTAACAATGGGTGATAGATGAACAATGACAGTGGGTGATAGATGGACAATATCAATGGGTAATAGATGAACAATGATAATGGGTGATAGATGGACAATGACAATGGGTGATAGATGGACAATATCAATGGGTGATAGATGGACAATGACCCTGGGTGATAGATGGGCAATATCAATGGGTAATAGATGAACAATGGCAATGGGTGATAGATGGACAATGACAATGGGTCTTAGATGAACAATGGCAATGGGTGATAGATGGACAATGACAATGGGTGATAGATGGACAATGGCAATGGGTGATAGATGGACAATGACAATGGGTGATAGATGGACAATAACAATAGGTGATAGATGGACAATGACAATGGGTGTTGATGGACAATGACAATGGGTGATAGATGGGCAATGACAATGGGTGATAGATGGACAATGACAATGGGCAATAGATGAACAATGGTAATGTGTGGTAGATGGACAATGGTTTAAAGATGGACAATGAAAATGGGTGATAGATGGACAATGAAATGGGCAATAGATGGACAATATCATTGTGTGATAGATGGACAATGACAATGGGTGATAGATGGACAATGAAATGGGCAATAGATGGACAATATCATTGTGTAATAGATGAACAATGGCAATGGGTGATAGATGGACAATGACAATGGGTCTTAGATGAACAATGGCAATGGGTGATAGATGAACAATGACAATGGGTTATAGATGGAGAATGACAATGGGTGATCGATGGACAATGACAATGGGTGATAGATGGACAATGACAATGGGTGATAGATGGACAATGACAATGGGTGATAGATGGACCATGACAATGGGTGATAGATGGACAATGACAATGGGTGATAGATGGACAATGACAATGGGTGATAGATGGACAATGACAATGGGTGATAGATGGACAATGACAATGGGTGATAGATGGACCATGACAATGGGTTATAGATGGAGAATGACAATGGGTGATAGATGGACAATGACAATGGGTGATAGATGGACCATGACAATGGGTGATAGATGGACAATGACAATGGGTGATAGATGGACAATGACAATGGGTGATAGATGGACAATGACAATGTGTTATTGATGGACAATAACAATGGGTTATAGATGAACAATGACAATGGGTTATAGATGGAGAATGACAATGGGTGATAGATGAACAATGACAATGGGTGATAGATGGACAATGACAATGGGTGATAGATGGACAATGACAATGGGTAATTGATGGACAATAACAATGGGCAAAAGATGGACAAGAATATGTTTTTGCTTGATTTGATTCTTTACGTCCCATCAACAATCTTTCAGTTATAAAGGGACGGGTCTTCTTGGGTTGAACCAGTACTAAGCTAGGATTAATGTTCTTGCTCAAGGACACAATGCAGTGACGCAATTGAGGCTCGAACCTGCGGCCCCTCAGTCTCGAGTCACGCTCTCTACCACTGAGCCACTGTGCTCCCAATAATAAAATGTAATAGATGGACAATGGCAATGGGTGATAGATGGACAATGACAATGGGTGATAGATGGACAATGACAATGGTTAATAAACAATGACAATGGGTAATAGATGAGCAATGACCATGGGTGATAGATGGACAATAACAATGGGTGAAAGATGAACAATGACACTGGGTGATAGATTGACAATAAAAAAAATGGGTAAAAGATGGACAATAACAGTAGGTAATAGATGGGCAGTGACAATGGGTGGTAGAGGGACAATGATAGATGGACAATAGCAATGGACAAAAGATGGACAATAATGGGTAATAGATGGGCTATAGCAATGGTTGATAGGTAGTTGATGGACAATAACAAAGGGTAATTGATGGACAACAGCAACAGGTTATAGATGGACAATAGCAATGGGTGATAGGTGGGTGATAGCAATGAGTGATGGATGGAAAATAGCAATGGGTGAAAGATGGACAATAGCTGTGCATGATAGATGGGCATTAGCAATGGGTTGAATTTGTTTCTGTTGGTGTTTTACATCCCAGTCAACAGTTTTTCAGTCATGTCCATACATTTTCCTGACTTCCTGGGTTGAAACAGCATACAGCACAGATAAAGTGTCTTGCTCAAAGACACAACACTATGGCTCCAGTGAGTCTCAAACTTTTATATGGACAATTACAGCAATGGGCAATAATTCAGGATTGGGATATAAATTGATGGTCAAAGTAAGAAGCAAACACATGTGAATGTTGACTCATATGTTCTTTCATACAATAAGCATTATAATGATACTTGCAGGCCTAACAATGACTTGATATGTTATGTCAACTGGATAGCATTGTTATAACACCCATACATGAGACATGAAACAAAATAATATTGGATTAAAAAAAAACATCCCTTGTCCCCACATAAATGTTAAACCATATCTACCTTTAGTATTTGGGCAGCTTGGTCTAAGCAAATAGTGTCAACCCAGATCAGACTGCTCCTTCAGGAAGTCTAAGCAAAGTCTAAGTAAAAAAGTGTCAACTCAGATCAGACTGCTCCCGAGCAGTCTGATCTGAGTTTTCACTTTTTGCCATTCCATTTTTTCACGTCTTTTTCACTTGTCCAAAAATTTAGGATTGAGTTGATGCTTTATGTCCCAGTCAACAATATTTCAGTCATTTTGGGACATTATATATTTATATGGTAAATACAGTTGTACAACTGTGGCCTTGAGCATTCCATGTTCATCCTGTTCCAATGATGTATTCATTTGCATTTGGTAAGAATACAAGGACTGGTTCCCCACATATACACCGCAGAAATGGTCAAGTGAGCATCTGTCCTCTGCCAATGTTTGCTTGGTTATGCAATTAAAAATGAGAACCACACCAAAACCAATGGCACTCAGTTTTCCCCCAAAGTAAGGGACATAATAAAATGAACTTTGCAATTCTTCCACCTTTTATCTATCCCTGGCTCTTCTAACTTTCCAATCTTTCTTTTCCATTCTTTTACCAGCACCACCACCATCGTATAAAAGTCAAGAATAACTGTATGAATGTACAATGAAAGTTGACAAGAAGTAAAAGAAGATGGAGCCGACTCATAAAATTATTACAGTAAAATCTGTGTAAAACAGGCTCTCAAAAATAGACAAAACAAAGATCTTCATGACAAATGGTAGCTTAATGAAGGTCAGAAGTATTGAGGAATGCTCCCCTTGGTGTATTCTGCAATACTTTTGACCTGCATTAAGCAATAATTGGTCTTGAAAACCAATTTGTGGTCTTTTTGAAATTGGCCGTTTTACACAGGTTTTACTGTACTTATCATCCGGTGTGTTGTCATCTGTTAACCCTTTGTATTCTGGTGGATTTTCCCATATATATGGATACAATAAGTTTGGGATTGCCCATTTCATACTTTGTGGGGTCACAGGTAGAAGTTTCTAATTATGACGTACTTCTGTCCCTGAAGGTTGTTTTAATCTTAGCAAACAGTGCAGACACTGATGTAATGTAGGATAATGCTGCATTTCATCTGGTCTTTCACTGTTTGCCAAAGTACCCGTTTAGGGGTTTCCAATATACAAAGGGTTAATCATGCCGATAATTTTTGCCCTGAAAATGTTGTCTGCTTTTTACACGTACTGCATAAATTAAAACATACTTCAGGATACTTTTGATCATGGAAGTAAACACTATGAACTCTAAATAGACTAGAGCAGTCTGATCTGAGTCCATATTGTTTGCAAAATAGGCTTCAAAAGTGTATCAGCAAATAAGGGAGATGGTGATTGTTATGAATGGTGGATTATCAGTTAACTCATTGTTGCACATTGCCTGATAAAGGTTGGCTATCTCACGGCGGTCATGATGAAGTTGCACTTTTTAAATGCTGTCGCCAATGACGCTGAATTGACACAAAAGTTGATAATTACGTCATAATCGCTAGTTTGAAGAGAGAAACAATGGGTAAAACTGATAAATAGAATACCAGGTTCATGTCTTTTAATATCAAGTTTACCAGGCTAAGCTTCAAAAATGCATGTAGAATCGCTAGGCAAGCCTCGTGATTCGACAAGGGTTCTCGAAGCCTTGCCTGGTAAACTTGATATCAAAAGACACTCACCTAGATTTCTCTATATAAGGGTTAGATGTGCATGAACAGCTATGCATGCCAAATGTCAAAAGATGCGATGAGGGTTAAAAAAACCCATCTCGTCTCATTGAGACCAATTGAAACCATTTCAATGTGTCTGATTGAGACCAATTGAAACCATTTTAATGTGAACCAGCATAAGGACCTACAACATACATTTGGTAAGTAATAATGAAAATATAGTAAAGTCCCTTTGTATACCTCATTATAACAACGATTTGAATATAACGCCTAGTTAAAAGGGTATCTTACAAAGGAATTATGATTCCTAATTACCATTTCATGGTCGTTTTCCTAAAATGCCTTTGTAAAATTTTCCCTTTTTAACAAAACAGTCTATTCCTATCGGCCTCAAACATAGGGTTATAAAGGGATTGCACTGATATCATATGCTTACATAATATCAACAAACTCTTTTAAATTTAAACTGCTGATAGCTCGTATCAAAAGCTCTGGTTTCACTTGCTTGGTTTCTGGTTTCAAGTCCAAGTCAACAGCTATGGTCATGTCAAGACGGTCAGTTATCCTGATCACACTTTTTCCTGGGCGAGCTTAGACTAACTGGTTAACCAATATTCAATGTACATATTTTCGCTTGTAACTGACAACAACCCTTCTTGAATTGAGGAGAATCGCCGTTGAAAATATTTCACGATCAATCTCCATGAAAGTAAGGCGAACTCCTGACCCCTGTCATAAGCTCTGGTCCTACGAACTGTGAGTTACCCAGAGTTTAAAGTACATGTAAAGTCAAACATTCTTCTTAGTCCTTATCCTGCTGGAGTTTTTCATCCAAAAAAAAAAGTTGCCTGCTTATTACATTCTCTGCATACATTCAAATGCAATTCAGACTAATTTTATCATGGAAGCAAACAATATGGACCCTGTTCAGACTGTTCCTTTAAGAGCAGTCTGACCTGGGTCCAAATTGTTTGCAATTTTGCCACCAAAATACATGAGCAGAAGAGAGAGCAGAGACAACAATTGTCACAAACAGTGGGAAAACAGTTAATGTCTCTTTGATAGCACCAAAAAATGAGACTCCAACTTCAGTTAAACTACAACTGAACCTTTACACATGTAATACAAAAATAATTAAAAAAGAATAAAAAACATGAGGTTATATCAAAATCAAAATGATTCAACATTTTGACACAGAATCAACGTTCATATGACGATAAATCAACATTTTGCGTCCACTAGGGAATGTTATACACTCAGAACAATAAAACATACATAGGCCAGTCTGAGTGTAATTGGGTTTAGACAATTATCTAGTATTTTTCTCCTCAGTTATACTCAATTTTGAGCTATATGTATCATGGATAAAAATTGTTTGAGATTTTCCCCCTAAAACTTTTACACACATTTGAGTAGCATTATATTCACCCTTGTGTACTCAGGATGACTAAACTTACCAAGAGATTTGGCCATTCTTAGTGAAATAGGGTTATTTTTTATTTTTATTTTTAAAACAACAAAAAAAACTTCTATACAAGTTTGAGTAATATACACTTAATATGGAAAAATGTCTTTAGAGATTTAGCCATTCTGAGTTCAACACTGTTAGAACAATTATTTCAAGATTTACATCTTATACTTATAAAGAAAATTGAGTACAGTAAAATCTGTCTTAAGCGGCCACTCACAAATAGACAAAACAAAGATCTTAATGACAAATGGTAGCTTAATGGTCTAAAGTATTGCAGAATGCTCCCCTTTTTGAGAGTGGCCGTTTTAGACAGGTTTAACTGTAGTACTGTTTAAACCCTATTGCACTCAAAATGGCAAAACCTTCACAGAGGGTCGGCCATTCTGGGTACAAGAGGATTTGGAGGATTGTTTACTTCTCCATTAAAACTTATACCAACATTTCATCTTTACAAAAATCCACACAAGTTCCATGTTCAGGAAAAACAGGTAATCAATAAATGGAAGTCCCATTTTTAGGGAAAAACAAATGGAAGTCCCATTTTTAGGGAAAAACAAATGGAAGTCCCATTTTATAGCGAACAACAGAAGATCATCAACAGCTTGTTGATAGATATGTTCAATAGCATGAGATAGAAACAGTCAGAATGCTTGTTTTCTTAACTTCTCCAGGAAAATATAAGATGTGGGTATAATAAAGCAGTCTCTTTATAACACACCTCATTATAACACAGATTTGGATATAACATGGTCATGTGGCACCCAAATAGATTTATCAGGGAATTTTACAAAGGAATTATAGGAAAATTACCATGAAAGGAATTATAGGAAAATGACCATGAAATGGTCATTTTCTTATCATTCCTTTGTAAAATTGTCCCTGAATAACATGATTCACTAATAACAAAGCCCATTCCTCTGGACCCCAAATATACTCAACTACAAAAGAAACCCATTAGTCACTACTCGGGGCAATTATGGAAAATAGAATTAAGAAATGAAAATATATTTATACCATATTCCTTAACAATCAGTTCTGCATCAATTCATTGAATAATGTAACCGTTTTACTTAAATCCGTTCATGCTGTTTGACAGCCTTTAGACAAGGGGTCAATTTCAAAAATGACAAGTTTCTCACTGGAGAATGAATATCTCGTTCTTGTCTGAATCAGTCCTTTTGAGTTAATTTCATCAAAATACCGGCATGACCCTCTCCTGCAGCCATTACTGCATCATAATGAGGTCGTCGAATCAAATGCATGTAACGTCGCACAACGTTCAAGTGAATCTGCGCCCTTTCTCAATGGAGAGCAACCTGAAACTATTGAAGATTCCAAGGTTGCACTGAACAATCTTGGATGCGCCGCCAGAGCTCATCACACAGCTGCTCTCTTGGATTGAGATTCCAGAATACTAAACTAACGCAGTTTGTTTAGCTTGTGCACACACCTGATGGCCTCGTTAGAGAGGGACATATCGCTTATTGGACGAAGTAAACTGATTTAGACGAGAATTCGTGTAAAACAAATTATCGGAAACTTGTCATTTTTAGAAATGACCCCTTGTCTATACACTGGTGAAGAGCATGAATGAGTTAAAGTAAAATTGTCACATTATATAGTAATTTGATGCATAATTGATTGTTAAAGAATATGGTGTAAAATGTATTTTCATTTCTCAATTATTTTACCATAATTGCCCCGAAAAGCAAGTGATGGGTTTCTTTTGTAGTTGAGTATATATATATGTTATAAAGAGACTGTACTTAGTTAAAATTTAAAGTCTCATCAAATGAGCTCTACACCAAATGTTTTCATGGAGAAAAGTAAAAACATTGTCATCGCACCAAGGATTATAGTTTTGTGACATATAAATGTTTATAATATCAGGTCTTTGATCCACAAATGACATTTACATGATTTTGTGTTCATTTCACTTTTATGGCTTTCCATGTAGCTCTGTCACAGTATCTGTTGACACTTGCTTCTCTGTGAGAGGTCACTTATCTGTCTAATCATCTGTAAAATAGAGTTTTTCACATATAAGGTCAAAAAAGCACAAAGATTCAGTATAAAATTGTGAAAATTTTCTTATCCTTTAACTTCTCTCTATTGCTCTCAAAAAGCCAAAACTTTTATGAAATTTTGGGGGTCTCAAGTGCAATTGGATTAAAACTACATGACAGTTGGTTCATTAGCTTTTAGTACTTGCCCATATACGTAGTATCACACTTTAAACATGCATGCACAGCTATTTAGTGGGGCCAGAGCCCTATATTTTGGCCCGAGCCTTAATTAATATTCCTTTATGGTAAGTACAAGCAGTGAAGGCTCTGACGAGACTGCACAAAAGTCTCACAAAAGTTCAGTCTCTTCTGAACTGTTGCTGCTTGCATATTGTATAAGTACCTGCCTCATATGTTTTGAGTATTCTAAGGAACTGTAGACACACTACAGTAAACCCTGTGTAAAACAGCCACTCAAAAATAGACAATACAAAGGTCTTAATGACAAATGGTAGCTTAATGAATGTCGAAAATATTGCAGAATGCTCCCCTTATCATACGACGTTACTGTTATTTAGTGGATAAGGTCACAAATAATTGTATGACCACACAGTACGTAATACTTTTGGAGGGAACATGTAATGTTTTGATGACATCTATGACAACAATGCAAATTTTCATAGAAATAAACAGACTTTGAAGTCAATAAAATCGCATTTAAAAGGTCATTATGATAAACACAATCATATGCTCTTGATCATATTAAATTCATTAAACTCACCAAAGGCTCATTCAATAAAGTTCATATGAAATGATCACTCGTGTAAGATGCTCTATTTCTAAGTTTTAATAAAATATTAAGTAATGTGAACTATCTTCAAGCAGTTTATTTACAAGGGGCATTTGGAAAGTTCTTAGCATGGCATCATAACTCCACAATGCGTTGATAAAATGCTGTCAAATAATACATTTTCGGAAACTAGAATTCAATGGCTACTTGATGGTTTAATTTTTGTCGAAAAAGGATTCGGTGTGCACGTGCAGCACGTGCTCAAAATATGTAGGTTTTATACACTGGCTGGAATTTTAAGCAAAATATTTTTGTAAAAAAACGAAGGAAAATTGGGGACCTTATTTACGGTCATGGTTTGACAAATTAACGATTTGGTGCCAGCTCAAATTTTATTAAAATATATTATGCGATTACTGCTTGCACGACTTACACCTTTACTTTTGGAAAATGTTGACTAATAGAGAAATGGTAAACTTTCCAAAAAAAAACTTTTTTCTATTTTTTTTTATACTTTTACTATAAATCGTGTCATTAGAGGAGCAAGAAAAATATCTATTGAGTATATGTTTTGCTTTATTTGTAGCGAACAATGCATAACAATCATTTCGTCGCGCAAAAAGTGTGCCTTGTTTAGTTCTGTATTCAAGAAAATTATTCCTAATAACACTACCCCTACTTTTAAAGAAGTGGGTGGGGTAATTAACTCCTCACATTTTGTCGATGACATAAGAGCTTTGCATGGTATCGCGTTAACCATCACAAAATTGATTGGTTTTTTATTCTCGAAGTATTTTTACTTTTTTGTTTGCCACCGATTTCAATTGAAATGACCCAGAACGTCAACGCATAGCTAAACTTACTCTACCCCATGGTAAGATCATATGAGTTATCTTCCCTTTGTTCTGGTTTACAAAGTTTGTTTTGGTTTCAATTCAAAGAGCATAAAGTGGGCTAGACAAAAATACCAATGCACAGCATTTTTTAAACAACTGTGGTTATATATTTTCAAAATATGTGCATTGTGACATGCATATTAAGTGGAATTAATTAGGGCATTGCCTTGCTTTCTAGACGGTTTTTGTATTGCTGTTCCAGTATTTAGTTATTAGAAACACCAAACTCGGTCATCAATTGTATAATTACTGTACCAGATCATGGCCTACCAAATGGTACAAATTTATCTAATTTCATGAACTGTTGTTAATGTTCTGCACTCTTTTCAAAAGGTAAAATGTTAAATTTTCTACTGAAATTTTGCGTTTTCCAGTATACAAACAGTACATGTAATCACAGTATTATTTTTCGTGTTAGCATTATAAGTTCCTCATGAAAGTTGTGCCACAACATAGAGGAAAGATAGCTCTTTAAAATGATACCAAACATGATTGGGTGTGTATATCGGTTACTGAGATAAAAGACCATGCTAAGAACTTACAAATGCCCCTCGTACATGAAATATATAGCCTTATTTTCCCAGAAAAATATAGAAATCTGTTGTCTGTTGCAGTCTTAATAATTTAATTGTCAACTTTATTACCCAAATAACATGCTTGGTTTATGTTTCAATATAACATAGTCGTCAAAATAAACAGCTATAAGAGAATCATCTCTTATCCCTTTGTATACTTATGGATTCTTCCTTCTGGTTTGATACAACAGACTTGGAATAGTCCATTGTATGTATCTAGGGGTGTCAGGTTAAATTTTTTTTAAATATTGTATTCTTTTGTCTGAAGATCTTTAATATCTTTACAAAGTGTAGACCCTGATGAAATGCAGCATTATGCTGCATTTCATCTGGATCTTCACTGTTTGAAAAAGTACTCGTTTATGGGTTTCCCAAATACAAAGGTACACCTACTAAACAATCCAATGCTCAACATCTGGTTAAATATGAAAACAACTGCTCTATGAAGAAAATCGAAATTGGGAAATGTCATGCAACAGCATATGGATTCCTATGTTTGTGGTATAAATACGAGCTAAGAAAGTATTTTCCTTAGGTTATATTTACTTTTATACCATAAACACATTCCTTTCAAATTTTGGTACACCTATTTTACGTGAAAAGTAAATCTGACAAAACGCGAGCACTTTCTGACCGCAAATTTATACCACAAACGTAGGAATGCATAGGCCGTTGCATGACATTCTCCGATTTTTTATTCTCTTCCTGGAGGAATTGTTTTTAATATTCAACCAGATGTAAAACATTGGAAAGTTTGGAAGGCGTGAAAGGGTTAATACACAAGTTTAGAGGGTGTCTGTTAGAGCAGTGGACCAAAGGGGTTAATGAAATCATTTTACCATCAGCCTCATCATCAAATACATCAGCATCTAGCAGCGAGTCCCTACTTAGTATGGTCACATCTTTCTCATCTTTTATATGGTGCTTCAATTCCTTCATCATACCAAATGTCTGCACTCGCTTTTTACCTGAAATTTACAGCATATATTGGTGTTTAGATATTTTACCTACATCAGTTGTGTTCTGAGCTTAACTAGAAATGTCAGTCACGTGACAAATGCCCCCAAAGGAATTAGTCTAGCATAAGACACATTCGAGGAAAGTTAGCTGTAATATAGGAGATATGCTCCAGACACGAAAAGCTTAGAAATGAGGCAGAAGTCGATGTCAAGAAAAAGTGACCCAAAATGGTATGCATCATTCCGCCATCCCAAGATAACTCAACACACCAAATTTGGGATTCCTACATCAAATAATATAGGAGATATGCTCCAGACACAATTATTCTAGAAAAACTAGGTCAGAGGTCAAGATCACAGTGACCCAAAATGGTATGTGAGGCTCTGTCATCTCAAGAAACATTTAAATACCAAATTTAGAATTCCTATCTCAAAGAATATAAGACATATGCTCCGAACACTATAATTCTTAAAACTAGGTCAGAGGTCAAGGTCACAGTGACCCAAAATGGTATGTGACACTCTGTCATCTCAAGAAACATTTAAATACCAAATTTAGAATTCCTATCTCAAAGAATATAAGACATATGCTCCGAACACTATAATTCTTAAAACTAGGTCAGAGGTCAAGGTCACAGTGACCCAAAATGGTATGTGACACTCTGTCATCTCAAGAAACATTTAAATACCAAATTTAGAATTCCTATCTCAAAGAAAATAGGAGATATGCACCAGATTCAATGCAGTTTCTAGCAACTAGGTCATAGAGGTCAAGTTCAAGGTCATAGTGACCCAATTGTGGTATGTGACACTTTGTCATCCCAAGATGCATTCACACACCAAATTTGAGATTCCTACCTTAATTAATATAAGAAATTGTTTTTTGTTTGATTTGATTCTTTGCGTCCAATCAACAATCTTTCAGTTATATAGGGACACACCTTCCTGGGTTGAACCAGTACTAAGCTAGGATAAATGTGTCTTGCTCAAGGACCACAACGCAATGACGCCTGTGAGGCTCAAACCCGCGGCCCTTCGGGTCAGGCACTCTACCAGTGAGCATATAAGAAATGTGCTCGCGACACGATTATTCTAAAAACTAGGCCATAGGTCAAATTCAAGGTCGCAGTGACCCAATTATGGTTTGTTACACTTCCTCATCCCAAGATGCATCATCACATAAAATTTGAAACTCCAAGCTCAAATAATGTTAGAGATATGCTCCGGACATGATTATTCTAAAAACAAGGTCAGAGGTCAAAATCATAGTGACCTGAAAATGGTTTGTGACACTCAACCATTCCAAGATGCATTTACACACCAAATTTGGAATTTCTTTCTCAAAGAATATAGAAGATATGCACCAGACTCTATGCAGTTTCTAGAAACTAGGTCAGAGGTAAAGTTCAAGGTCACAGTGACCCAATTATGGTACAGGACACTTAGTCATCCCAAGATGCATCCACACACCAAATTTGAGATTCCTACATTAAATAATATAGGAGATATGCTCCGGACATTATTATTCTAAAAACTAGGTCAGAGGTCAAGGTCACAGTGACCTGAAAATGGTCTGTGGCACTTCGCCATCCCATGATGCATTCACACACCAAATTTGGAATTCCTACCTCAAAGAATATAAGAGATATGCTCCATACACAATAATTCTTAAAACTAGGTCAGAGGTCAAGGTCACAGTGACCCGAAAATAATATATGACACTCTGTCATCTCAATATGCATTTACACACTGAATTTGGAATTCCTATCTCAAAGAAAATAGAAGATATGAACCAGACTCAATGCAATTTCTACAAACTAGGTCAGAGGTCAAGTTCAAGGTCACAGTGACCCAATTATGGTATGCGACACTTCCTCATCTCAAGGTGCATCCACACACCAAATTTGAAATTTCTACCTCAAATAATATAAGAGATATGCTCCGGACACAATTATTCTAAAAACTAGGTCAGTGGTCAAGGTCACAGTGACCCGAAAATGGTACACCACACTCGCCATCGCAAGATGCATCCACACATCAAATTTGGAATTCCTATCTCAAAGAATATAGGAGATATGCACCACACACAAAGCGGGACGGGCGGACGGACATTGTGATTACTATAAAAACTAAGCCAAAGGTCAGGGTCAAGGTCACAACGACCCGAAAATTTTACGCGACACTCCGCCATCCCAAGATGTATCCACACATCAAATTTGGAATTCCTAACTCAAAGAACATAGGAGATTTGCACCGGACACGAAGCGGGGCGGACGGACGGACAGTGCGATTACTATATGCCTCCCAAAGGTCCTTTGGGGGCATAACAAAAACTGCGTGTGGATACCCACTACCTACCCCCAACTTCACCTCTGTCAGCATTTGTGGAACCCAGAATATTGCTTATACAGCTAGAATTCGGACATTTACTTACTTTTTAGTACAAGTTCTGTGGGGGGATTTGAATTTCTATTTGAATTCAACTCATTTTCCCCCACAATACTTGCAGAATTCACAATCTGCTGGACTCAGTTGCTTATACTTCACCTTTAAGCCATCAAGCTGTCTGTCTCTTCAACCTGTATCAGTTAGAGGTCTCTACAGACTCTTATGGCTGGACCCACAGTCTACCACCCTGGCTGGCAGGCTTATTCTCTGACATAGTGATGCACTAAATGCTAGGACAGACCGCCAGACTGTCATGGCTTGGTGGTCCTCTTGCGGGGTCGAGCAAACACTGGCCCTTGCATTGGGTTGCTCTTAACTGAGTCTTCCTGATTAATACCGACACACAGAGCTTGATAACTATTTTTGTTGTGTGAAAAAAACAAAGGCACAGACCAGCCAGCACATCCATTCAGTCTGAACAGCACCAATTTTATTCAGGCATTGATAAAAGAAAACCTGGCCCCATGGTTATAAAACTTTTTTTTCATGCTCAACTCAACTGAGCACAAAATTTATCATGCTCATAAATGTTAAAATGCCAACAATCAGCGGACCACAGCTGAGTCTTACTACAGTAAATTTAAAAAAAAAAATGTGAGAATTTTAATTTTGCAAACAGTGTTGGAGGACACATTTGCGACGTTCAAAATTAGCGACTGGAGTATGATTTACCTACATCAGTAATCGCCATTTCATGAGGGTTCTATTTTCACGAAACTGCCCAGATGTGAAAATGAAACACTTGCAAACGTTTCTGAATTTACAATATTTGCCAGTAAACTTTTTTCTGAACAAATTGCATTGACCAATTAAAATGTTCTTACTTACCAAAAACCTTTAGTAGTTCTTCATCACATAACATATATCTTCTGTCTTTTGGGTCCTAAAACAACAAATGAGCCGCTAAGATAAGATTTCCAAAAATGTAGTATTTTGTCAAGTGTAGACTCAGACAAAAATGTGCAGCCCCCCTTTAAGCTTAGACACTCCAAATGATGTTCAGTCAGTAGCTTTTCACTCATAGAATATTCAAGAGACTAGCAAAGGCTCTGATCAGACTGCGCAGAAGCGCAGGCTGATCTGAGGCTTTGCTGGTTGCACAAACTACATTGTGGGAATTCTCATGTATTTTTTAATCTCCATTTTTTAATCTCCATGTTGACCTAATCCATTCATCTAGTGGATGAACAAGTGTGGATCCTGATCAGCTGGCTTTTAATCATATAGAATTTTGAAAAGTTTGCACAGTATGCTTATTAGACCAAATAGGTATAATGTCAAAAAATTTAAGTAGTCAGGAGAGAAATCTTTAGGTATTTAGGTTTTTCATCCAAGAATCAATTTATAAGAAAAAACATGAAGCATAAAATAACGACCACTTTCTTCTTTGTGGATTCAGTTTGGCGTCAGCCTTTGGGCATAGTTCAAAAATCTTTCCAAAGGTCCAGAACCTTACTGGCCACATAAGACGATTTATCAGAGAGAAAAATATCCATTTATTTGCATGTTTTCACATGCCAACTGATTTGGATAGACATTGTTTTCAAAACAAGATATATCCGACTTCAGCCTGGTAAGAATTAAGAAATAGAGGATCTTACATGAGTGCTCATGTTTTATTGAATTCATTAAACGAGTTGGGAAAAGGTGATAAAATGCGAGGCTTGCCAAGCGTTTCATCGCTTTTTAGCAACAAATTTAATAAATTCAATAATACAGGCGCACAAATGCAGATTCTATTTATCAACTGACATTAAAATTACTTAAAAATCTCATTTTTGGCGTGAGAATCATAATATTTTGCCATATTTAGCACAGGGGTATAATGGACGTCGTTACGTAATGTTACTAAATCTGTATCGATTTTATTGCATGTTGTTCTTTCACTCCAAGACGCAAAGTCATGTGATAACTAAGTATAACTTTGAGGGGACATGTTCTTCCTCTTAAATTATGCTGGACTATATATAAATATGTCCTAGGCTCAATAGCAAATTTTCTAATGTCCAAATAAGATTGGGGCTACGCAGAAAAAAAAATCATGAGTAGAAATGAGTCAAGCGGCATCCCTATTTTTCAGGATTTTATACCAAAACATATTTTGTGGCTACTGAAACTACCAGCTTGTGTTGTGGGTCCTTGCTTAATATGCTTCAGTAGAGTATGGCCCAACTTTTAATCTCAGCTAGGGTCATGGGAAAGATGGGGAAAAATTGGCTGAGCAGCAAGTACCTCTAATTTTCTTTCTTTGACTATTTCCCACATTCTCTTCACCACCTCATTTCTAGCCATCTGAAATAAATCAAAGCACAGGCTTAGATAAACAAATTTTTTCAGCATACAATTCTGATTATTTTCTTACCCATCATTTTTAACATATGTTCTGGGAGCTCAAAAGAACCGTCTTATTGAGACGGTTCTTTTGAGTACCCACAACATACGTTTTGATTGAGAAATAAGAAAAAAATATTTTTTTGTTATGCCCTTTTAAACTAAAGGCCTGTATATATGAATAAAAGTCTTTTAAGAAATACTGTTCCCAGTCGTTTGTTCCGTCCATTATCCACCCAGTGATATATGAATAAAATAACAAGTGACTGTTTCTATCACTTGCTAAAGCTGTTTTGTCAACTTGCTTATCAGGCCCTGAGGTTATAAACCTTTTTTGCATGCTAAATTCAACTGAGCATGAAATTTCAACTGCTTATATAAACTAAAATGTTGAAAAATACAGACACTTGTTGCTTTAAAACTCTGACAGATGTGGTATTTATCCTGTGAATAAATTGTTGGCATTTTAATATTTATGAAGAGGGTAAATTTCCTGCTCAGTTGAGTTGAGCATAAAACATAACCTTGAGACCAGGTAGCTTATGCTGCTCTCCGTTTTAAGGCATGGTGAATTGCTTTGAAATCATACCTGTTTAAAGTAGACAAGGTTTTCAGAATGGTGAATTGCTTTGAAATCATACCTGTTTTAAGTAGACAAGGTTTTCAGAATGGTGAATTGCTTTGAAATCATACCTGTTTAAAGTAGACAAGGTTTTCAGAATGGTGAATTGCTTTGAAACCATACCTGTTTTAAGTAGACAAGGTTTTCAGAACGGTGAATTGCTTTGAAATCATACCTGTTTTAAGTAGACAAGGTTTTCAGAATGGTGAATTGCTTTGAAATCATACCTGTTTTAAGTAGACAAGGTTTTCAGAACGGTGAATTGCTTTGAAATCATACCTGTTTTAAGTAGACAAGGTTTTCAGAATGGTGAATTGCTCTGAAATCATACCTGTTTTAAGTAGACAAGGTTTTCAGAACGGTGAATTGCTTTGAAATCATACCTGTTTTAAGTAGACAAGGTTTTCAGAACCGTGAATTGCTTTGAAATCACATTTTTGGCAAAAACATGTCAAGATTTTGCTCTATGTAAGCATGATGTTCTTGTGCATTAGAATTCACTGCTAAGCATAAAATAAATGATGTTAGACTGCACCCCCAGGCATAACATCATATTTCCCCATATTTGGTGAAAACTCCTTAACAAAACAACATGACTGATAGAATCATAATCTAGGCTAGCTCAAGCAATTTATCTTTCCAAAAACCACCCCTACTTAAGCAGGTATACATCCATCCACTAACTATACGGTTAACCTCTGATTAATTGTGAGAGATTGAACATGTGTGATTTTGTTTGTGGTACTATGTCACATGCTAAGTTGTTGCATTGGTCCGTTATACACTATCAGGTGACTTTTGAGTGAAATTCTGGGCATGGTTTGGAAACGTCTATTTTAACTCTCTAGAAATCTAAGCCAATCTTACCTTATCTTTACCCATAATCGTGGCTAACTCTGGAGATAATAAACAGGGACGACTGTAGGGGGAGTTACCTGTAAAGAAAATAAATAACCCTTCCTTAACTGATGAATTCATCTATCCTGTTACGGGCCAGGCACTCTCACCTATATATCTACATAAGGTAGATTTTGCATAGCTTCTAGTATATAATCAATCTCTGACAGCTGTGCCAGAGAGTCAACTCTTTGGCTCAGTTTTGTTTGTTTGTTTTGTTGCTTTACGTCCCAAGTCAACAGCTATGGTCATTGCAGGACGATCAGTTCACATAACCACACTTTTTCCTGGGCAAGCTTGAACAAGCAGTTAACCAGTACTTTGTGCACATACTTTTGCTTGTAACTGACAACAACCCTTCTTGAATGATTCAGTGGAAGGGAGGAGAATGACAGTAGAAATTATTTCATGATCAATCTCCACGAAAGTATGGGACCGGGCCGGGATCAAACTCGCGACCCCTGGATCTGCAGTCAGACTCGCATCTGTTGCCATCTTTGGCTCAGTGGTTAGAGTATTGGTCTTGTACCGGGCGACCCAGGATCCATTCCCAGCGAAGGCACAGGAAATTTTTCAGCTATGCTTTACTTTGTTACGGCTATCATGTTGTAAGATGGTGGCTCATGTCGGGGATTGGACTTTATTTCCCCTGAAAAAGGCTTTCCGTCATCACAAATGATGACTTCTTTAAAGAGGGGGAGTGTTACGGGCCAGGCACTCTCACCTATATATCTACATAAGGTAGATTTTGCATAGCTTCTAGTATATATTCAATCTCTGACAACTGCATCAGAGAGTTGACCCTTTGGCTCAGTGGTTGGAGCATTGTTCTTGTACCAGGGCGACCCAGGATCCATTCCCAGCCAAGGCAAGGGTAATTTTCAGCTATGCTTTACTTAGTTACGGCTACTATGTTGTAAGAATCCTGTTTCATAGAATGAGGTTTGGGTGGTCCATTATGTATATGTTTTGGGATCATAGGTTAAAAATTTCATATTACCTTATATTTCCATCCCTGCAGATATTTTTGTCATGGAAAACAGTGTAGACCCTGATTAAATGCCACAAAATGTGCCATTTCATCTGAGTCTACACTGTCTGTCAATAAACATGCTTAGTGGGTTCAGTCAGCATTGATTTAAGCAATTTATAAATCCTTCATGTACAGAAACTTCTATCCAGATTAATACAAAATGGTTTACAAAATTTAATACATCCTAAACCATAAGATTCATAAATTTGTATCTCAGCAAACAGAGCTGACCCCAAGTTTACACTATTTGTCAAAGTAGATAAAATCTTACAATATAAAGACCAAACACAAATTTTCATACATTAACATTTGCCAGGTCCCTGGTGACATTAGAAAGAGTCAGTGTCAAGTAAAATATTACACAAGTCATATTGAAAAATATTCAAGAAAATTAAAGTGTAGGCACAAGAAATTAAGCTTCTTTTGGTGAAAATCAGTATGCACAAGCCTCAGTTGTGAAGTATTTTCTAACCTGTGCAGTGTGCAAACCCTACACTCATGGGTTCCAAAATCCTGACCTGTGCAGACCCTACACTCATGGGTTCCAAAATCCTGACCTGTGCAAACCCTACACTCATAGGTTCCAAAATCCTGACCTGTGCAAACCCTACACTCATGCATTCCAAAATCCTGACCTATGCAATCCCTACACTCACAGATTCCAAATCCTGAACTTTTATAATTCATATCTTAAAACTTGCAGAGTGCCTATAAGTCTCTAGATAAGCAAATAAAAAATAAAAAAAAGCATTAATTTTTTTTCTTTTCAATATTTTTATGCTGACTTTCCATAGAAAGTCAGCCTCAAAATCCTGAAAACTTTCACCCATCTGTATTTGTTTTTCTATATTCCACATGAGATTTGGCTTCAATCTGTCAACATTCTCAGAGAAAACTTACCGTCATTTTTCTTCCTTTCTTTCTTTTCTTTTTTAGGGGCCTGAAAATAGTTTCATATTTAAAGTTTCTTATAAAGGTACATTGGCAACACTAGCAATGCCAGGTGGCCATATTCTTTTACTATCCAATTCGTTTTTGCTATTTCTGCAGGTCATCTAGTGCCCATTGCTGCCAAATTATTTTGAATTCTGATCTGCTTTAACAGTCAGAGAAGACTTTTATAAAAGTTTCCTCAAGCACCAAAAACATATATGTAGTAACTTGATCTGGGGTACTGTATCACGTTGAATGGATGAGGTCATACCATCGGATCACAAGAGACCCAAAGCATCGAGGGTGCTCCAATGGTATGGCCTCATCCACGATATGTGATACTGTATGCAAGATCAAGTTACTATTATAATAAAATGTTTATTATATACCTTTTCTGACATTATTCTGATTTTATAACTTGTTTTGGTCTTTAATAAATTGCGGGAACTACTTACATCATCATGCTTTCCGTCTCTGGTTTCATGCTTGAAATCTACTTTACATAACGTCCGCACAAAAACAGGTAACCAACGTTAGCCTTGTTTTATAGGATAGTGATATTGAATCAAAAAACCTCAGTTCCCTGATTAGAATTCCTGTATGAGATAGCCAGAAAATAGACAGTTCAAAAGATGTATCATTTAAAGGTATATAATAAAGTAAATTATTAAATTACAAATATAGTTCATAAATACACCCTCTTCTCAGAATCCAATGTATCCAAAAGTTAAATTGAATTAGCTGCTACTTCGGCTATCCGAGTTTAAATTATTTACTGTTTCTGTAAGTGCGGCAACAAGTTACCCTTTGTATACCTGATACCTGGAAATGAGTACTTTGGCTAACAATGAAGACCCAGATGAAACGTAGCAAAATGCTGCATTTCATCTGGGTCTGCATTGTTTGCTAAGACTAAAACAATCTTCAGAGAAAGAGAAACAGTAAAACCTGTCCAAAACGGCAACTCAAAACGACCACAAATTGGTTTTCAAGACCAATTATCACTTAAAGGAGCATTCTGCAATACTTTCGACCTTCATTCAGCTACGATTTTTCATTAAGATCTTTATTTTGTTTATTTTTAATGGCTGTTTTACACAGGCTTTACTATACAATATTACCTGTGACTCCTTGATATATACAATGGGCCATCAAGTTTATTGCATCAAACCAGAAGCAAGCATCTTTGTATAAAAAGGGTGAAGATGTCAGTATACTTAGGGAAATACAGTTTTTATACAGCTGCTCGTCCAAGACGATCAACGGTCAACTTAGTCCTTACATACCCCAACTGGCTGTGTGAAATACAGTAATACCTGCCTTAAGCAGTCATTCAAAAAGAAGACCATAAATTGGTTTCCAAGACAGATTATCGCTTAATGCAGGTCAAAGGTCAATACTTTCAACCTTCATTAAGCTACCGTTTGCCTTTAAGACCTTTGTTTTGTCTATTTTTGCATGGCCGCTTAAGACAGGTTTCACTATTATTATGGATTCATTGTGTGAATGATAAACAGTGTGGATCCTGATCAGCTGACTTCTGCTGGAGCTTCTGCTAATATACCATTTTACCTTAATTATCAGTATTTCGAATAAAGGAGTTAGTCATTAAATGATATATAACCCCACAAAATTTATCATTTTCAGTATAACCTATAAAATAATATGTTCTGGGTGTTTAAGAGAAACATCTAGTATTAAGAGAAAATACAACATTTATACAACTGCTTATCTAGGATTACCAACTGTCAACTTAGACCTTTGAACAGTACGAGTGACTGTGTGGAATAGAAATAAAACTGTTACTTACTGGAGACTTTTTAGCTGCTCTGTTTCTGGTTGATCTTCCTCGCTCCTCGTACGCCTGTAATCTCAATGCCAGTTCTTCATCATTTAACTTCAATTTCTGCAAATATATCAGCTAGGTCAGGAGAGCAGCTTTGAATATCTTTTTCTACAGATGAAGAGATTATTTCAAGAACAAACTCTACAAAAGCATGCATCACCAATTGGAGTGCTCAGCTGCATGGGGGTTTTCCATTGTTTACCAAGGAAACAGTTGAAATTCTGTGAGTCAGGATGAAAGATAAAAGGGTATTTCTAAATTGTTGGATGGATGGATGGACTGATGGATGGACATACCAGAGAGACGCTCTGAGGTTCCTAATGGTCCATGGCCATTGCAAATTTATGCGGTTAACCTCATCCCAAAGCCGATTTTAATCCCATAACACCATGCTGTACTAACCCTAACCTCACTAAACATGGCTGTACAGATTGTGAACCTCATAATGTATCGTGGGCATGTACGGACGGATGGATATATATCAAGATTGTTACTATTTCTTAAGAAAAAATACCATCTGAAAATTGTATGTATGACAAATGTTTTAAATAGTTCCTTGA
Organism: Loripinus fragilis; assembly: GCA_964019695.1. Classification (NCBI taxonomy): domain Eukaryota; kingdom Metazoa; phylum Mollusca; class Bivalvia; order Lucinida; family Lucinidae; genus Loripinus; species Loripinus fragilis. Next base: position 5,354,255 of record OZ026515.1, on the reverse strand, counting down.
ATGTACAGCTAACCAACAGGGCCATATGTCTAGCCACTAAGTGTTTGCTCTGATTCTACTCATATACTTAGTATGTAAATTCCCAGGTGGAAAGTGAAAATATGGGCAGGATTGTCTGAGCCTTCACTGATTGCGTAAACATTGGAAGTGTGTGAATGAGATGCTTCAAGTGAGCACTTCAGCATTAATGTTATCAAGAAATAAATTTGTTGTGGACAAAAATGTAGTTAACACCATTGATGGTTGGAAGAAAGGCTAAGTGCTAAGATACATGAATTCAGTTACATATCGGTCTCAGGACATTGTCGGAAAATTTTTCCAGGTGTCTGAGGCCTTAATAGCCAGCTAGGACTATTTGAGCTGCATCATGTGGTTTCCAACAATGTGGTACTTTGACAAGTGTAGACTCCGATGAGCCTGTGCAGCCTCTTTTAAAGCTTAGAAACTCCAAATGATGTTCAGTCGGTAGCTTAACATGCATAGAATATTCAAGCCACTTGCAAAGGCTCTGATCAGACTGCGTGTATGTACAGGCTGATCTAAGGCTTTGCTGGTCGCATATACCACATTGTTGGAAATCTCATGTCGTGGCTCATTTGTCCCAAACAATTTTCCAGTTAATAGTATGTAATTACAAGCATAGTGAAAAACAGTGTGGATCCTGATCAACCGGCTTCTGATCTACACAGTTTTTAACACAGTATATTTGTTCCAGTCAACAATTTTTCATTCATGTCAGCTGTGAACCAGTATAAAGGCATTGAGAGTAAGCCTAAGGTTATAACACAATGCCTCACCTTCAACTCAGAAACCTTTTAATCTCAATATGGGCATGCTATCACAGAACCACTGCGCTCTGGGTTCAGAATGGAGAATTTAGCGTCATTATGAGGAAAATATTCTTCTTATTCCATTTTGGCAGGTTATTTAGATATGCCCTAGGTTCCTAACATATTCCAAAATGTCTGAATAGGATTTGACAGCTTAGACAACATGCCCATAGTGAAGAGTGCATACCAAAAAATTATTTTTCTTATTTCTCTACGAAAACATATGTTGTGGGTATTCAAAAGACCGTCTCAATGAGACGGTTCTTTTGAGCACCCAAAACATATGTTAAAATGGATGAGTAAGAAAATATTGACAGTTTTATGCTCAAAGTTGTGCTGTCAAAGTATATGCTGAGATAACAAACCTTTTCTTCCTCATCATAATCATCCAGATCATCATCACCTACAGGCTTGAACTCTTTTTTCTTCTTTTTCTGAAAAAAATAAACAAACATCAAACCATTCCAAATGCTAGATTCTTCTGAACATATGTTTGGCCTTTAAAAATTATCATGTTTTCAAAATCTGTCACATTTTGGAAGATGGTCTGTAAGTCGGCAACTTTTTTATTACTTTACTTCCTCATAGGTTAAATCTCAATTTTGTTATTTCCATCTAATTTTCATTAAATTTACACCAAATTCGATTTTTTAATGTTTTGTGCTTGTACAGGGTATGGCCTTTAAAATGACACTTGATCCAAATTCATAGGGTTGGTCAGGAAACTGGAAACAGGCCATTATAGGCCTGAACATATCTAAATAAGATTGATTTTCTATTAAGTAGAACAACTGAAATTAAACAAGAAAGTTTTAGTTTCGGAAGCAATAAAAAAAAGAAAACTTAAAGCTGCATACTCTGTAACTATGAACATTTTTCGATTTTTTTTTTATTTTCTTTTTAAATCTGTACAGCTGAAAACTGCATGGAAAAGTGAATTATCTTATCAAATAGGTGTTGTTTTCTCTTGTTGGTAATTATTTGCTTCCCTCCAATAATTCTAGACCGTTGAATTTTAACATAAATGCAGGTGTTTGAATAGTGATAACTTGTTAAGATTTACGAAAATGGTAAAATGTTTACCTGAATTTGAGTATTTTTACTGTGTTCTTGAAAAATAAAAACATTATTTTTAAAATTAGAAGATTAAAAGTTACAGAGTATGCAGCTTTAATCTATGATAGATACATGTTTCACATTGACACGGAGAGCATCCTAAACTTTACTGACATTTCATAGCAATGTACCAACAAGAAGTGCAAATCAGGACTACGAACAAGCATCAAAATTAACCTGATCAGGTTCCAAACTATTTGCAAGGGCTATCAGCAGACTTATGCCACTAAAAGGTACGGCGTAAAAAGAGTTAAGTACTCCATGCTCAGATAAGCTAACCAGCAACACAGAACATCTCCTGAACATGCATCTCAGGGCTAAGCCTTCCAGGGCTCATCCTGCCATTAGTCATTTTAGCCATTTGCTACTAACAAGAGGGCCAAGTGTCCCTAAATCACTCACCTGAGTTTTGTTTAAAGCTTACATAAAGGTATCTGTTTTCTGATTTTTCGATGTTTTTCCCTATATAAGCCTATTAAAACATGTGACCCCAATGGGGCGCGGCAATTTTTGGCCCCAGGGAGATAATTTGAACAAACTTGGTAGAGATCCATAAGGTCTTACTACATACCATTATCAAGGCTTTAGGCCTTATGGTTTCAGAACAGAAGCTTTTTTCACATTTTTCCCTATACAGGCCTATGTAAAACATGTGACCCCTGGGGCCGGGCCATTATTGACCCAAGGGGCATAATTTGATCAAATTGGTAGAGGTCTACAAGGTGATGCTACATAACAAATATCAATGCTCTAGGCCTTGTGGTTTCAGACCAGAAGATTTTTCCACATATTGCCATATATAAGCCTATGTAAAACATGACCCCTGGGCGGGTCCATTTTTAGCCCCAGGGGCATAATTTGAACAAACTTGGTAGAGGTCCACTAGGAGATGCTACATACCAAATATCAAGGCTCTAGGCCTTATGGTTTCAGACAATAAGATTTTTCAGGGTTCATACAGGGAAGTTTGAGTAAAATTCAAGGACTTTTCAAGGACTTCTCAAGACTAATTTCCAGTTTTCAAGGACTATAAGTTTAGGAAAAATACTGATCAGAGAGTTAGAATTCTTCTTCAAAAATGCTAGACTGAGATAATGGAGATATTAGTACTAGAAAATGAGTATGAAATTGTTATGTCTTTATTTGTTTAAATCAAGGCACAACAATTTTATACTGATTTTGTTTGTTTTGTTTGTTTGTTTTTGTTGCTTTACGTCCCATGTCAACAGCTATGGTCATTGCGGGACGGTCAGTTCACTTAACCACACTTTTTCCTGGGCAGGCTTGAGCAAGCGGTTAACCAGTAATTTGTGCACATACTTTCGTTTGTATCTGACAACAACCCTTCTTGAATAAATCAACAGAAGGGAGGAGAATGACCGTAGAAATTATTTCATGATCAATCTCCACGAAAGTATGGTACCGGGCCGGGATCGAACTCGTGACCCCTGGATCTGCAGTCAGACACGCATCTGTAGCCAGACACGTTACCGACTGCGCTACGCGGCCCGGTTTTTATACTGATTTAGATCTCTATCAACAGTGTAAAGTTCTACAGAAAATAGAAGAATTAAAGGACTTTTCAAGGCCTTTGAGTGATTTTCCAGTATTTTTCAAAGCAGATTTAATTTTCAAGGACTTTTCAATAAAGCCCTCTAAATTCATGTACTTTTCAAGCCTGTGCGAACCCTGTTTTTCCATATTTATTGCTATATCAGCCTATGTAAAACATGTGACCCCCGGGGCAGGGCCATTTTGGCCTGAGGGGCATAATTTGAACAAACTTGGTAGAGGTTCACTAGGTGATGCTACATACCAAATATCAAGGCTCGAGGCCTTATGGTTTCAGACAAGACTTTTTCATGTTTTCCCTATATAAGCCTATATGCAAAACATGTGACCCCGGGTTGTGGCTATTTTTGACCCCAGGGGGACAATTTGAACAAACTTGGTAGAGGTCCACTAGGTGATGCTACATGTCAAACATCAAAGCTCTAGGCCTTGTGGTTTCAGAGAAGAAGATTTTTTTAAAGTTTTCATCTTGAAAATCAATTTTAGCCTGTGTGACCTAGATTTGCAGTGAACTGGAACCATTTGATAATTTTTTGAAGAGGGCAATATTAGGATCATTCCTACCAAGTTTGGTCAAAATCCAGCCAGTAGTTTAGGAGGAGATGTCATTTGAAGCAATCGTTGAAGACGGACGAAGGACGCCGCACAACAGACGACGGACATCCAACGATCTCAATAGCTCACCATGAGCCAATGGCTCAGGTGAGCTAAAAATGTAGAATGGCTAGTACTGGCTACAAATATGTCATTGGCCAAAAGTACAGTCTAGGTGGTTCAAAAATTACTTATTTGTGAAAAAGTGTATTTTGATCAGCTTTTGGATTTTCTAATATTGCTTTCATTTTTCCTTCTCACTTTAATATTGTGCCATATTTAACTCTTTGGCTGCTAGAATTTTTCACTACCATCAGGGTGTCAAACAGTTTGGATCCTGACCATGTTATGTCAGGCCTGATCTGGGTCAAAACAGTATGCAAAGGTTATCAGCAGACAACAAAAGTCACCCCTAGCCAACAAAGAGTTAAATACAGCACAATTTTTGTTGATACTACTGTATGGCTAAAACCTTGGGTAAAGTTAATTTCATTTGGTCTCAACTTTTTTCCATTCGGCTAAAGTGTTGGCTTCAACAAATTCTGAGCCAGTGTAAGCCCTGGGAGCACAGAGGATCAGTGGTAGAGTGCTTGACTCAAGACTGAGGGGCCGCGGGTTCGAGTATCACCGGTGTCACTGTGTTTTGTTCTTGAGCAAGACATATCTATCCTTGCTTAGTACTGGTTCAATCCAGGAAGACCCGTTCCGACATAACTGAAAAGTTGTTGACTGGGACGTAAAGAATCAAATCAAACAAAAAAAATTAGGGTAAGCTCTGCCCTCCCTATTTCAGCCCTTACCTTCTTCTCTTTTTTAGGTTTGTCTTCTTCATCTTTATCTTTGACTTTATGTTTCTTTTTAGGTGGTCCCTCTTTTTCTTCTTCTTCCTACAAAAGCAAAATAAGGGGCCAGGCCTGTAGATAAGAGTGTCAAATCAAAAATTTATTTTCTTATTTCTCAATCAAAACATACATTGTGGATACTCCAATGAACTGTCTCAATGAGATGGTTCTTTTGAGCACCCAAAACATATGCTACAGCTGATGGGTAAGAAAATATTCACAATTTTATTCTCAAAGTTTTTGTTTACCTAGACCTATGATGTGGTACCAAGAAGTGTTGCCATAAGCATAGATCTAGATAATCAAAATTTTGTGGGTAAAATCAAAAAACATATTTCCTAATCCATCAGTCTAATTATCAATTCTGTATGTGCATTATCTACCGATAGGTGGCATTCTACAAATACTGACCTATCTGATTTGAGCATTGTGGGTACAAGTGACATACTTGTTTACCAAATGTGTCTTGAAGTCATGTGATTCACCCCCGACTGGTTAATTTAATCTTGTATTAATCTGCATCATCACATGTCACTAGAATGCTTCTATGAACTGACCAGGTGCAAAACTGTTCAAAAATTGTTTTTAAATTGTAGAAAATGTAATCATTCCTTCACTAAATACTATAATACACAATTTTCTTATGGTATGGCTATCAAAGGTGACTTGATATCTCCAAACACATATAATTTATAGCCATTTTTGGCTTGCTATTTCTTAACGGCAGAGTTTTGAGTATTAACACAATACCTGTTTTGGGAAGTAATGTGCCATTGCAGGTAGGTCAATCTTTAGAATATCGAGGATGTGCAGACAATGCTATAAGTGTGACTTTTGAACTTCCCACAGCCATAAAACACCCCTTAAAGTGGAGCTTTAAGATAAATTGTCTATTTTCTTTTTGCCATAATAGTATTTGCAGACAAAATTTATCTAAACTTTTATCTATTACTATTTACTCATTAAGATACAATACAATAAAGTACAAAACTTTTTGTTTTTTTCTCTAGAACATAATACCCTCTAGAATCTAATACTATAGGGTAAATTATGATGGATAGTCCCAATTGATGGTTTATGTTACTTTGTTTATTCTCAAGATCTTAATTATGCGTCAAAAGCAGGAGGATAATTAACTTTGTAATGTCGTAGAGCAAAAATAATTCTAACCTGTCCCAGCCAGGAATCAAACATAGGTCACATGATCTATAGGCAAACACTTAACCACGTCGCTGACTCTCTGTAAAAGCCAGCTTCTACCACAAGGCAGTAGAAGTGTGTTATAAATCTGGACACTGTGACAAACACCCCCTTTCTCGGTACAGGAAAAATGTTCTAAAATATTTCAAACACTAGTTGCCTGCCAAAATGGTCTAGACAAACCGTGCAGACCCAGATCAGACTGCTTCTGAAGAAGTACAGTCTGATCAGGGTCTTCCCTGTTTGCTATTCTGACAAACATTTTACAAATTCCGGTTCTGAAAATCAACATTATTTTTAAAACAGAAAGAGAAAGTGTTCAAAATTTTAGAACATTTATCACACTGGATAGGTGGCAATCAAAAACGTTGATACTATCAAGGAATGTAGATCAAAAATAGTTAGAAATGGAGTTTTTGATTGCCATTTGTCACCCTACTGGTGACAAATGGCAGTCGAAAACACTATTTCTAGAGATTGTTTATCTGCCTTCGTCAATGGTTAAGAGAACTTTTGATTGCCTCCTATCTGGTGTGTTGATGGTACCTCAGCTTCTTCTTCTGGTTCTGAGTCAGACTGATTGCTGTTGTGATCGTTGTTGTCTTTTTCATCATCATCACCACCATCATCGTCATCATCAATACTGTCTTTCTTCTTCTCTTCCATGGTTAGAATAAGCTCCATTGTGATCTTATCAATCTCTTTCTTTCTGCATGGCACAACACAAAGTAAGTAAGGGTGCAAAGATCAGGAATCGATACAATCAAGTACCACACCTGACCCAGGATACCAATGGGAAAGTGACAAACTCACAGTTAGACACCACAAACGAGAGCCAAGAGGTCAGCCCTATCCCAGCAGGTGACCACAGGACTTATTAACCCACAGGTTTAGATAAACAAATATTTTCAGGGTAAAATTGTAAATATTTTCTTACCCATTATTTTTAGCATATGTTTTGGGTGCTTAAAAGAACCGTCTCAATGAGACGGTTCTTTTGAGTACCTACAACATATGTTTTGGATGAGAAATAAGAAAATTATTTTTCTGTTAGCTCTTAACTTAAGTTCAGTTAACCCTTAATGTACTAACACACATGCACACACCCACACAACGTTTTAGTTCATATTTCATGTTAGATCATGTCTATCTGTATTGTCCTTTGTATTTGTATATTTATGTTCTTCGTGAGGAGACCTACTAGTGGCACCTGGGCTGTTAGGAATCCTCGTTAAATAAATAAAGCACTAAATTAAATAAATTATGTACTAATGAATTCTTCCTTCTGGTTTGATACAATAAATACTTGAGATGTTTCATTTTAGATATCATACCTGTACAGTGGCATATCCTGTAAATCTGTGTCAGTTTGCTTTATTTAAAGGGGGACAGCAATATTCATAAACAATGTACATAAAATGAAAGGCTTTATAAGAGTGTGCATTTTAATGCAACTTTGATCAAAATTGGATGTAAAATAGGAAATTCATATCAATTCAAGTCTAAAATCTGAGTTTTAATAACTTATAGCCAATAGAAGGATGCCGTTTTGAATATTTAACCAAGTTCCTGTTATTTATTAAGTCCAATAAAATCCCTGATTTCATTGCAAACATTTTAGAATTTTTCAGAATAGTAAAATCTATCAAAATGCAAACAAAATCAAAATGAATTGCAGGCAATTATTTAGTCTGTTTTGACTGCCTTCCATTGTTTCCCATTCTCAATTACTCAAATATCTGTACCTTTCTTATTTCTTATTTTATTTTGATCTGGTTTGATAATGGTTAGCATTTCAGATTCATTTGCACAGTTTTAGATAAACAAAAATTTTCAGCGTAAATTTGTTAATATTTTCTTACCCATAAATTTTAACATATGTTTTGGATGCTGAAAAGAACCGTCTCATTGAGACGATTCTTTTGAGTACCCACAACATGACATTGTTTTGGTTGAGAAATAAGAAAGTTAAATTTTCGTAACGCACTCTTAACTAAAGTCCTGATTTGGTTTCAAGGTTGCCATCCCCTTTAAGTCATGCCTTTACAGTTGATTGTTTAGATCAAGACAGGTGCTTTCAGTAAGCCAACTAGTTGTACTACAGTTCCATGGCAGGCTTGTGTCCACCTATTAATCCCTACCAGGCTAAAACAGGATAGATCCCATCTTGAACACAATGTAGATCCAGATCAGCTGGCTTCTATCAGGATCCACACTGTTTTCCACTCTGCTTGCAAACACATGCTAATCATGGTTATCCTGAATTTTTCAATAAAAAAGTGGGGAGAAGCGTAGTACAATCCTGCATGGTACTAGTTAAAAGATATTGCTTTTGAATATCATATAAAAGCACCGCAAGCACTGCATAATACCCCGCCACTGCTGGGGGCACCAAAAGTTATTTTGTGAGATATATAATGCCTAAATAGCAACAGAACTGAGATAGACAAGATTAATCAAGGGGAGATAACTCATAAACTGGAAAGTTAAGAGTGACGGTCCTTCGTTGTAATATGTAACCTTTGCTGTTCAACATATCTGTGAAGTTTCATTCAGATATCATAAACAGTAAAAGAAAAACAGGCCAGAAACCATTTTTTAAAGGGAGAAAGAGCAATAACTCCATCGAAAATGGTCGGATTTTGCCCATTAACAATTCCATACCACTCATCCCCAATAACAATATGTATGCAAAATTTGAAAAAATTCTGTGCATAAATACTCAAGTTATTGATCGGACGAAGTGAGCACGGACGAATGAAATGAACTACAGGTCAAAAACCAATTCTCAGATCAATCAAGGGTGGATAACTCACAATTTGGAAAGTTAAGAGTGACGATCCTTACCCACAATATGTAACCTTTGATGGTCATGAGCATGGACGGATGAAATGAACTACAGGTCAAAAACCAATTCTCAGATCAATCAAGGGTGGATAACTCACAATCTGGAAAGGTAAGAGTGACGATCCTTACCCACAATATGTAACCTTTGATGGTCAACATATCTGTGAAGTTTCATTCAGATATTCCATATAGTAAATGAACTACAGGTCAAAAACCATTTTTCAGGTCAATCAAGGGCAGATAACTCATGAACTGGAAAGGTAAGAGTGATGGTTCTTTGTCACAGTATGTAACCTTTGATGTGAAACATATCTGTAAAGTTTCATTTAAATATTCCACATAGTAAAGGAACTACGGGTAAAAAACATTTTTTAATTCAATCAAGGGCAGATAACTCACAAACGGGAAAGGTAAGAGTGACGGTTCTTAGTCACAATATGTTACCTTTGATGTGAAACATATCTGTGAAGTTATATTCAGATATTCCATATAGTAAAGGAACAATAGGTCAAAAACCTTTTTTCAGACCTATCAAGGGCGGATAACTCACAAACTGGGAAGGTCAGAGTGACGGTCCTTAGTCACAATATGTAACCTTTGATGTGCAACATATCTATGAAGTTTCATTCAAATATCATGAACAGTAAAGGAATAACAGGCCAGAAACCATTTTTCCAATATGAAAAAGGGCAGTAACTCCGTTAAAAATGGACGGATTTTGCCCATTAACAATCCCATACCACTCATCGCCGATAACAATATGTATGCAAAATTTGAAAAAATTCCGTGAATAAATGCTCAAGTTATCGATCGGAAATGACAAGCACGGACGGACGGACGGACAGACGGACAGACACCGAAGGGTATAACATAATACCTCGCCACTAAAGTGTGGCGGGGTATAAAAATCACAGCTACCGTAAATGTCTAAAAATTAAAAAACTAGCTGCCTGCCAAAAGGCCTAGAAGAATAGCACAGACCCAGATCAGACTGTTTCTGAAGAAGCATTCTGATCAGGGTCTTCCCTGTTTGCTATTCTGACAAGCATTTTGTGAAATCCAGCCCTGAAAAGCAGCATTTTTTTCGAGAACAAAGAGAAAAGTGTTTGAAATTTTAGAACATTTACCGTAACATCATTCCTCGTAAAAGAGGTGGGCATCAACAAGGGTGACAAAAGTTTGTGGGTCATACAACTAACAGGATTTTCATACAGGCAAGTGCGAGTAAAATTCAAGGACTTCTAAAGACCTCTCCTAACAGTTTTCAAGAACTTAAAGTTAATGAAAAATACTGATCTTAGCGTTAAAATTCTATAATGGATAATGGTACTGGAAAATTAGTAAAAATTAAAGGCACAACAATTTAATACTGATTTAGGTCTCTATCAACAGAAAATAGTAAACTTCAAGGACATTTCAAGGCTTCTGAGTGATTTTCCAGCACTTTTCAAGGCAGATTTAATTTTCAAGGACTTTTCAAGAAACCCCTCTAAACTCAAGTACATTTTCAAGCCTGTGCAAACCCTGACTAAATTATCCACTAATTCTCACCTTTCTTTTAAATCCAGGCCAAGATTTTCTTGTAGTTTTATCCGCACTTTCTTTGCAGACAGGCTCGATAAATCAGCCCCTTTCAAAATACCTGAAACAAAGATATAGGTCATAGGTTTAGATAAACAAAAAAATTCAGTGTAAAATTGTAAATTTTTTCTTACCCATCAATTTTAACACATGTTTTGGGTGCTCAAAAAAACCATCTCATTGAGACGGTTCTTTTGAGTACCCACAACATATGTTTTGGTTGAGAAATAAGAAAAATTTTATTAGGCACTTTTAACTAAAGTCCTGTAGGTGTTAAAATATTGAAGTCCAAGTAGCATCATCGACGGCGCAGGCCCCCAGAAATGATCTGCATGATATGTTCATATAAAGGACCTAATCGTCTGCTTTCAGGTAAGTCATTTATAAAGATGAAAAAAAGGATCAGGGTAGGTGAGAGAGGGACAAGAGATACAAGATACAAGAAACTTTATTTAACATCGACTTTCAAATGTACAACAGAATAACATTAGCCGTAGGCTATTTTGTCGACAAAAAAAAAATTTTCACTGTACTAGCCTGAAGTACAGTGCAGTCCATTTGTAATGCTACGGTTTGAGTGAGAGAGAAGGCTTCGCTGGTCTGGATCCGCCGATGATCAGGCCCGACATTTAGTCGGGCATAATTTGGGCCCAAACTACCTGATCATGTCACCCAATTCTATTGTACCCGGTGACCACTAAATCCCAGCAAAATAAACACTCCTATAACTGAAGTAAACAACTTGGGTCCCCAGTTCATGACTGACTGTCTAAATCTAAGACAATCCTCATAACTCCGCACACAGCTCATCTTCAACAAAAAAGTCGGGCCAGATGTGGATACAAACCACTTGCTATCAAATTCTGTTGATTCAACGACTTTGACAAGTAAAAGTGAACTTAGTTGAAAGGGGTCAGATTTAGCATCAAAGTGTAGAACAGTTAGGATCCAGATTTGGCCCCACAAAATGTTGGACTTTGTCTGCGTGACGTACAAACTGTTTGCACAGATTTCCTGGGTCTAAAGAGGAAGCACGGTGAGCTAGTACTTGTCTCAAGCCCAGGCGATGTGTTTCAAGCCTCACCAGTGGCACTGCGTTGTGTCCCTGAGAAGGACCTCTTAATCCCTGGCATTCCCTGCTTAAATAGTACTGGTTCAACCAGGGAAGACCCGTCCCAATTTAACAGAAAATTTGTTGACTGGAACTTAAAGAATCAAATCAAACAAACAAACTGTTTGTAACGGCTATCATATTATAATTAGGCAAACAGTATAGTGAAATCATGGACCAGGGGTGTAAAATTATTTTTTACTCACTCGCCCTGCAGGACTAGTGGGTCGAAAAAGCTACTCGCCCTCATGGCATTATCACTCGCCCTTAATAACTGATCATACATGTACTTGAATCATTTTGATAAACATTTACTCTTTTTCCGTTTTGTCGTATTGAGATAATGTGTTTGAATTTGTGGGGCCTCTTCATGACTTTTAATGTATGACAATCTGAAGGTCCTGCTATAAACAGAGGCACCAGATAGCCTATTGTATAATATTCAGAGACTGAAATACAGCACACCAAGAATTCTCACCGCAGTCCAAATGATATAGTAAAATGAATCAGGATTTTTTGCAGGGGACAAAAATTCCACTCGTCCGCTCGTAATTACGAGTGAAATCTAGAAAGGACGAGTAATACTTTTCAAAGCACTCGTCCTGTAGGAGGAGTGCTTTGGGAAGAATAACTCGAGGGTGAAGTTGAAAAATCTGAGGGTGAAACTAGCTTTTTCTGAGTATTGACTGTTGTCAGTATATGGGATGCAGTTCTGAAACTGACTGGGTAAATATCATTTTAGCAGTGATAGTTAAGGAACTTTATAAGTCATATTACATATTACTCCCTTATGTTCTCTATTGCATATGCTTTTTAAGGACAAGTGCATGTGTTTGCAGGACGAGTGAAAATTGTAAGTCACTCGTCCTGCAGGACAAGTGCAATATTGAAATATTTTTGTATCAAATAAAATGGAAAAAAACATACTGGTGCGAAGAAGTTTGCTTAACAATGTGATGTTTATTGCCAGGGCTCTTGTCCCTCTATTAGAACAACCAAGGGCTACTGTCATTTCATCCCTGCAATGCAAGTTGTTGAATTTTTTTCAAAGGGAAATTCGGAAAGAACAGTCAAAGTAGAAATTACCTAAGAAGTCATTGGTGTGATAAAGGTTTAAAATAACGTTTAATTAGGCTTTGTATTTGATTGTATCGATTCCTGATCTTTGCACCTTTACTTACTTTCTCTGTGCCTCAATTAATAGTTCACAGACAAGTGGTGTATATCCAGAACAATTGTAAATATAAATCTCTTTTGAATCATATCATTCACAACACTAACTAGATCTCCCTGATAAAGATGCAACGGCAATAATCTTGACACCTTTGACAATCACATGAATACACAAAAACCATTAATGCAGTATACAGGGCAGGGGCACTATGTATATTCGGTTGTCTTGTGGGATTCCGATCATTAACAGTCAAAAGCTCATTAGAGCTTATGTTTCTCTGTTTTACTGTCATGCCTTCTTCAAATAAAATTTCTTATCTTATCTTATATTTCTTAACAACATCATCGAGACAGACGACGCTGAAAAGGATCACCCACCTAAACAGAAGAGGTTCTGGAATTACATAAAATCATTGCGTAAGGATTCCACAGGTATCTCACCCTTGAAAGATAATGGGCGCCTGTTCAATGCTTCAAAAGATAAAGCGGACATCTTGAACAGACAATACCAATCAGTATTCACGCATGAAGATCCAGACAGTACCATTCCAGACCCAGACGGTGACCCTTTTCCGACCATGCAACCATTTACTGTCAGCGAGGAAGAAGTGAGAAAGCTATTACAGAAAAGCAACCCACGGAAAGCTTCAGGCCCAGACATGATTCCAGCTCGGTTACTGAAGGAATGTGCAGAAGACCTAGCTCCGATCCTGGCTATTATCTTCAACAAGTCCCTTCAGACAGGAACCGTTCCTGAAGACTGGAAAACAGCCAACGTCTCCGCAGTGTTCAAGAAAGGTCAGCGATACGACCCAGCCAACTATCACCCTGTCTCCTTGACCTGCCTGTGTTGTAAGATGCTGGAACATATCATAGTTAGCAATGTCATGAAGAATGTGGACAAGCACAGCATTCTCTCTGACTGCCAGCATGGTTTCCGTGCAAGAAGAAGTTGCGAAACCCAACTTGTTACTCTTCAGCATGACTTAGCCTCCACATTGGACAAGGGCATACAGACAGACATGGTTGTCTTAGACTTTTCAAAGGCATTTGACAGAGTCCCACATCGCCGACTACTTAGGAAGCTACACCACTATGGCATCAGAGGGAACACCCACCAGTGGATCACTTCTTCCCTTCTTGGCAGAACCCAAAGAGTGACGGTCGAGGGATGCTCTTCAGATAGCGTGCCTGTCGTTAGCGGGGTCCCGCAAGGCTCAGTACTGGGGCCCTTGCTATTCCTGCTATTTATAAATGACCTACCTGACAAGATCATCTCCAAGACGCGCCTGTTTGCAGATGACTGCATAGTTTACAGACCAATATATGACCAGAGTGACTGTGCCGTCCTACAGCAAGACCTTGATGCTTTGGCAGAGTGGGAATCCAAATGGGGCATGGAATTCCATCCTCAGAAATGTAGTGTACTGAGAGTATCAAGATCCAGATCCCCCATCATTCACTCCTACAAGCTGAAAGGACACATCCTGATTACTGAAAATACAACTAAGTACCTGGGTGTTGACCTCCAAACAACTCTATCTTGGAAGACACACATAGACAGAATCTCCAAGAAGGCCAACAGCATGCTCGGGTTCTTACGACGCAACCTCAGGTCTTGTAGTGAGGACACCAAAGCCAACGCCTACTTCAGCATGATCCGCTCAAACTTGGAATACTGCTCGTCTGTTTGGAACCCTCACCAGAAGGATCAGATACGGAAACTGGAGATGATTCAAAGAAGAGCTGCCCGGTACACGACAAACCGATATAGGAACACCAGCAGTGTATCTTCAATGCTCGACCACCTTCAGTGGGAGTCTCTTGAATCAAGACGTTCCAAAATTCAGCTGACCCTTCTGTACAAGATTGTCAACGATATGATAGACATACCAGCAGACAAGTACCTTACCAAAGGAGCATCCAGGACAAGATCTGCACATTCGAAGAAGTACAGACAGTACCGCACATCTACAGACTCACTTAAATACAGTTTTTTCCCCCGCACCATACCTTTGTGGAATTCTCTTCCAGCATCCATTGCTGAGGCCCCTTCTTTGGTATCCTTCAAGAAGGGGCTGACTCCACTTTCCTTCTAAAATGTTAAGGGCCCATTTGCCTAGTAACTCACCAAGGCAGGGAGCTGTGCTGTCGGGGTCGAAGGCCCTGGTACCGCCACGGAAGGCAGATTGGTCTGTGCCTGATGAGCCAAAAGCAAGTGGGAAAACTTTCTTCCTTCTATCTGTTTACTATAATAGCCTTTATTTTGATTACAATATTCACTCTCTTATTATATTATCATAGTTATGTTCATTATTTATTTACATTCCTTCTTCCTGCCTATCTTCTCTTATTTTTCATCTTTGTAGCGCTACCAATAGAAGTCAACCCGTTGAGTAATAGTCAAATTTGACGGTTCAACGTACAGATGTAGATGTAGATGTAGATCTAACTTCTCAAAATATTTGACAAATGAACTTGTTTAATTGATTTTTAAATCTCGCGAGACTTTGTGGTACTAAACTGGCAAAGAAATGGTGAAAATTGGCGTAATAATCCGGAAATATATGTAGCGTCAGCATATTGTAGTGGAGGGCTCCGTTCTATTCTATTCCAGTCGGCTTGCACCGGTTATGTCCGGCTCGGTATTGGAGGTGTTCCGAATGGGATGGTGCTATAAAAAGGACAACATCTCGTGGTAGAAGACGAGACTAGAGAGAGCCGTGCGAGGAGATGGACGTCAAGACAATAAAACTACTAAGAAGCGCAGAATTACCATAGCCTAGCGGCCGTATACCTATAGGATAGGTAAGATTACTATATTGGTGGCAGCGGTAATCTGGAGAAACGTCGCCTATCGTCAGAACACGTGTGGTATTCTTGAAATTTGCAAGTGGCCTTTCCCGCCATTTCGCGCTTCCATCGTCAATTTGCACTCGTCTGTCTCCTAAAGAAATTGCACTGGCCATCCATTCAAACCTGATACAGTAGTCCAAAGCCCACAACAGCGTCGTCCCCGAAAAAAGCCTGAAAAAAAAAAAAAAAAAAAAAAAAAAACTGGTTATTTTGTGTTGCTACTTCCTGTCTCAAAATGGACCCTGAGCACAGAATTGCTGTGAATTTTGCCACCCCCAGAGAGCTGCGAATCATACCTGGTATTTGTGACAAACTAGCTAAGGCCATTGTTGAAGTGAGACTGCGGCAAGGCAATGTGACAGCCCCTTTGCTCTCAAGCATCTTGAGAAAAAGGATTCAAGAGGACATCCTGGCGTGTTTAGACTTCAGGCAAAATCCCGACTATGACACAGCGGATGAGCAACAGGACGACGGCTATGGTGCAGACAGTTTGGACTACAATGATGGTTCCAAGGCACAGTGGACAGAAGAAGACGTGTACAGGTCACAGATAAAAGATGAAATAAAGAACAGACTATGGCCAGACGGTTCAACGTTCCCAATGGATCGAGGCGCATTCGGTGGGCCAGGAGCACCTTCTGTCCCATGGACTATGCCCTGATACAAGACGGCAACATGCATGCAAGAAGATCTTATTCATCCAGGTTCAATTTTTCCAAAACAAAGAACAAAGAGTCACACAGATGACAGACCACAAAGTCCACAAGTCAGACGAAAATTAAATCTTGAATATTCTGAGGAGTCTGAGGGTGCAGAGAAAAAGCAAAAATCATCAGAAATGGATAAAGACCAAAAAGCAACAAAACAGAAGACCTCTGCAGATGACAGTGCTACAGAGAAACAAGCACAGCTTTCAGATAATAAAAGTAGTAAAAACAAGCACTCACTTTCAGAAAAAAAGTCATCAAAAAACACAAGTCACATTCAAGTTCTGAAAACAAAAAACACAAAAACAAGCACCAGCTTTCAGAAAACAGTGAGAGTTCAGAAGATACTAGTTCAGCTGAGAGTAGCTCCGATGAAATTCAAAAGAAACATAAACATAAGAAATCACACAAAAAAGATCAATATAAGTCTTCTAAATCCAGGCATAGGAGTTCAAGAAAAAAGAAGCAAAAGAAACATTTATCATCATCTTCGTCTTCATCGTCAACGGAAGATTCAGACTCAGATTCAGATTTAAAGAAGAAAAAACATAAGAAGTCAAAGAAACATCGGCATGAAACTTCATCTTCCTCGTCATCTTCGTCATCATCTGAAGATTCCGACTCAGATTCTGACTCAAAACGTGTATCCAAAAAGAAGAAGAGCCAAAAGAAATCAGCCATTCGTACTTTGCCAAAACAGCTGCAATATGATGGCAAGAGCAACTGGCTACCCTTCAAACATAGATTTACAAAGTATGCAGAATCGTCAGATTGGACGGCTGAAGAATGCTTAGACTGTTTAATTTGGTGTTTAACTGGAAAAGCAGCGGACTTTTGTGCCACCTTAATGGAAAGAACAAAACATCTATCATACAGAAAATTGTTAAAAAAATTGGATGAAAGATTTGGTGATAGAGAGTTACCAGCGTCAGCGCAAGTGCGGTTCCAACAGGCAACCCAAAAGAAAGATGAATCTCTAGAAGACTGGGCGGACCGGGTGTTGACCCTGTCTGGTAAAGCATTTAAAGATTTGCCAGAAAAGTATAGTAATCAACAGGCCGTAGCTAGATTCTGCCAGGGATTAAGAGATGCTGAGGCGGGTCACCATGTTTGCATGAAAAAGTCGTTAAGTATTGAGGATGCGTTGAATGAGATCAGATTATACCAGCACACAAAAGATGCTATATATGGCCATAAGACAGACCGTAATGTTTCTTCAAGAGTCACGGCTGAAGATTATGACACAGATATACCTCAAGTCTGTGCCATGGCTGATCGGAAACCCAAGGCTAGCCAGAATTCTTTGGAAGACAAACTTGAGAAACTCCAAGAAAATATGGCACAGTTATTGCGACAGCAAGCTAGTTTGAGACGGAGGCCTAAGAATAGACTTCGCCCAGAAGACAGTATCTGTTACTTGTGTAATGAAAAGGGTCATTTTAGAAGGGATTGCCCAAAACAGCATCAGCTAGATTTAAACAAACCCGGGACGAGCCAGGGGGCCAAGGCTCGGACCCAAAGCAAAGAAGGCCCACAGAAGAACTAACAAGCAACAGTTCCAGAAGTCAGACATCAGAAGTGAAGCAGAAAGATCAAGCCACTATGTTTCCATCGCATGATGGCCACATAGACAACTCTACTGTTGGCCATGCAGCATTGTGGTCCAACAACACAAGAAGAAGATAGCAAGCAGAAGTTGAAGTCCGAAACCAGTCATGTGAAGGTATGCATGTTAAAGTCCATATCAAAGTTCACGATTCCAGTTCCGATAGATAATTCTTTGGTGGAAGCAGTTATAGATTCTGCGGCAGAAGTTACGATCATCTCTGATAAAGTTTACCAGTCACTTCGTATACCGCCCAAAAAGCTTTATGCAGTACGCCTTGACACAGCAGGTCGACAGTTATCCATGAAAGGTTTTGTGGCTGGACCGGTCAAATTAAAAATAGGTAACAACTATTATAGGGGACCCGTCTATGTAGCTCCAATAGAACAGGATATGCTGTTTGGTGTAGATATAATGAGAGAAGGTGATGCAATAATTGACATGGGTAAACAGAAGTTTGTGTTTAAAGGCCATGAGATCATGATGAACACAGGAGAAGAGAATGCTAATCCAAAGGTAGCCAGAGTAACTATAGCCAAGCGAATAGTGATTCCTCCAAATTCTGCTGCTCAGGTGAAGTGTGCTATGGACCAACAGATGTCAGACTACGTAGTGGAACCAATTCAATCAGAAAAGATTTTCGGACCAAGATTAGTGCGCTCAGCTGGCACAGAACCAGTTGTTTGCATTGTCAATTGCACAGACAGGTATAAGCTACTTCGAAAAGGTAAAGAAGTTGCCACAGCTTCTACAGTTGCGGAATTCTTGCCAGAAGAAGAAGAATGCACAACCAGTAATGTTTGTCAAGTTTCAGAGAAAAAAGACCAAGATGATCCAGTACCAGAGCATTTGTCTGAGACTTACAAGGCATCTACAGAGCATCTGTCTGCAAGTGAACAATCTCGTTTAGCAGCATTGTTGAACGAGCATGAAGACGTCTTCGCCAAAAGTGAATTCGACTTAGGTACCTTTACAGATATAGAGCATGGTATCGACACAGGAGATGCAAGACCAATCAAGCAACGCATGGGCCGGACCCCAGCCTGCTTCGTGGGTGAAGAAGAAGCTCATCTAAAGAAAATGCTGGAGGCTGGTGTAATTAAAGAATCCGCTTCAGATTGGGCATAATCACCAGTCCTCATCAGGAAACGTGATGGTACTGTACGTTGGTGTATTGACTATAGGGGTCTAAATAAGGTAACAGTAAAAGATGTGTTTCCCCTGCCCCTGGTTGATGACTGTCTCGATACGTTGGCTGGAAATGTGTGGTTTTCTAGGTTAGACGCTAATTCTGCCTACTGGCAGATTAACATCAAACCTGAAGATCGACATAAAACTGCATTTCACACAAGATACGGCCTATTTGAGCACGTAAAAATGGGGTTTGGATTGTGCAATGCGCCAGCGAGTTATGCTCGGGTCATGAACCTGGTACTCAGGGGTCTGAATTGGAAGACTTTGCTTGCTTTCTTAGATGATGTCTTAATCATGGGGAAAAGCTTTGATGATCATCTAGAAAATCTAGATGCAGCATTGAAGCGTTTCCGGAAATTTGGTCTAAAATTGAAACCCAAAAAATGCATTTTCTTCCAAAAAGAAGTCG
The DNA here is from genome assembly GCA_964019695.1 of Loripinus fragilis. Lineage (NCBI taxonomy): Eukaryota > Metazoa > Mollusca > Bivalvia > Lucinida > Lucinidae > Loripinus > Loripinus fragilis. Next base: position 5,334,617 of record OZ026515.1, on the reverse strand, counting down.
AATTCCTAGGCAGGCTGATCAGCAATGACAAACTGTCAGTGACAGACGCAGATATACAGTCCGTAGCATTATGGCCTGTACCTGCATGTTCGAAGGATGTGGAACGGTTTATGGGACTGGCAAACTATCACAGAAGTTTCATCAAGAACTTTTCACAGTTGGCAGATCCATTATACAGAGTAGTGGGGAAGAAGAAATTCCAGTGGACAGACGAACAACAGCAAGCTTTTGACAACTTGAAAGAGGCGTTGACTAGTCCACCAGTACTTGCCCTTCCAAACACACAGGATTCCTTTATCCTAGACTGTGATGCATCCAACGAAGCCATTGGAGCTGAACTACTGCAAGTTCAGGGAGGTGAAGAGAAAGCTATCGCATACGGTAGTTATGCTCTCACAAAAGAACAACGACGCTACTGTACTACAAGAAAAGAATTATTGGCAATGGTGAGGTTTTGTAGACATTTTAGACACCATTTATTAGGTAAACAATTTATTATACGGACTGACCATTCAAGTTTAACTTGGTTATTGCGATTTAAAGAGCCGCAGGGACAGTTGGCGAGATGGATGGAAGAGTTATCCCAATATGACATGGTTTTGGAACATCGATCGGGAGTTAAACATACAAATGCCGATGCACTATCCAGGATTCCATGCCAAGAGATACAGTGTGATAATTTTATTCCAGGAGTAAAGCCAAGTGACCTACCCTGTGGAGGTTGCAGTTACTGCGTAAAGGCTGATAGCCAATGGGGACACTTTGCAAGGGAAGTTGACGACGCAGTTCCATTGACGTCACAAGGTACTTCTAGAGCCATGAGACAATTGGGAGTCTCTAGGGAGCCGGAGGTTATGGTTGACGGTCATGGGGGATTGGCGCACCCATTGGTTGGTGGTGATACATCTTTGAGTGTGAAACAGAACTCCAAGAAGCAGCAGTCGTGTCACAAGATATCAGCAGAGACCGTAGGTGTTGGGGCGAATGACCAGGTAATCAAGAATGGCAAGCCAGCCTGTTATGATGGTTTATCTTATACGGTGGAGAATCAGTCTACACAGAAGACAACAAAAGCTGACTGGGGAATAACCAGATCATTGTCTAGCGAAGAGCCATTTATAGAAATTCTATCCAAAGAGGGTACAGTTAGTGTCAATTTGATCGGTAGAAATAACCGTGTATTAGTCTGTGGTGTAAATGAACAAAAGAAACCTATTCAGTGTTGTTGGGGTTTAGATGTTGCAGAATTACAGAAACAACAAAGGAGGGATGATACACTCACATTTCTTTTGGATTGGTTAGATTCCAAACAGGTTCCTTCTGAAGCAGACCTTTTTATTGCAAGCCCTGCTGGGAAGTACTACTGGTTGGCCAAAGAAGAGTTTCTCATCATTGGTGGACTTCTATATCATCAGAGAGCTGACAAAGGGGATAAAGACTTGGTGGTACCGGAAAACTTGAAGCAAGAAGCTATCCGCCTTAACCATGATCTTCCCTCTTCAGGACATCAAGGTATAGAAAGGACAAAAGCCAGGATCAAAGAAAAATTCTTCTGGTATGGCATGGGAAAAGATATTACTGAGTACGTGGTCTCTTGTGACGTGTGCAACAAGAACAAGAAAAGCAGCATCAAGGGACGACTACCCATGCATGAGAATCAAGCAGGAGCACCAATGGAAAGGGTACATATTGACTTCTTAGGACCTCTTCCCAAAACTCCAAGAGGAAATGAGCACATCTTGATGATGGTGGATCAGTTCACCAAGTGGGTGGAGTGTGTACCATTACCTTCACAGACAGCAGAGGTGACGGCAAAAGCAGCAATTGACGGTTTCTTCTCTAGGTTCGGGTATCCATTCCAGATATTCTCTGACCAGGGGCGGAACTTCGAATCAAAACTATTTACAGCCCTCTGCGAAGCATTAGAGATCCACAAAGCAAGGACAACTCCGTATAGAGTGTCCTCGAATGGTCAAGTAGAACGATACAACAGAACTTTGATGGATGCGGTCAGATGTTTCATCAGGGACTCGCAAGATCAGTGGGATCTTCACCTGCAACAGATTGCGGGAGCTCTCAGAAGTTCAGTGAATCGTAGAACAGGTTATACGGCGAACAAAATGATGTTGGGACGTGAGGTGAACACACCAGCCTATTTGATGTTCCCATTACCTGCTGAAGAACACGAAGATATTGACCAGTTTGTGGCAAAGTTAACGCGCAACATCCAAACAGCTCATAATGCTGCAAGAACCCAGCTGAAAACAACATTGAAACGTATGAAGAGGGACTACGATTTAAGAGGAGTCGTCAAGAGAAATTACCAGGCGAAAGACATCGTCTATCTCTTAGATATGGCCGTATTGAAGGGAAATTGTAGAAAATTAAGTTCACCGTGGAAGGGTCCAGCCATAGTGATAGAAAGGCTATCAGCAGCATTGTTCCGGGTCCAGCTGAGAAAGAGCATGTTCGTGGCAAATCACGACAGATTGAAGCCATGCAAAGACAGAAAACTACCAGATTGGATCAAGAAATGGCAGGACAACCCCAATGGCACTCAGATCCGTGATGTCGATGATTCTACGGTCTATTGCCTATGCAGAGAACCATGGCAGGGTAGATTCATGATACAGTGCGACGGATGTGATGAATGGTTCCATGGAGCATGTGTGGATATCACTCCAACAGAGGCGCTGTCTATTGACGAGTACCAGTGCGGGAAATGTAAAAGAAATTTGTAAACTACTATTTTTCCCTGTTGACAATTGTAATTATCTTACAATTGTAATAATCAGTCTCTTCTTTATACCTTCAGATTCTGCAACATGGCAGCTAAACAAGAAAATACCACTCAACTCCTACCTAAGTTCATCAGGACCCTGAGAGAGATGACGGACAGAAAAGAGCTCTACAGCAGCAGGTCCATCATCAACGAACTGATGTTGTGTGTAACAGCTACTCAGGGGATGAGGTTGGAGGCCCTCGAAGGACAGGCTGATCTGGCATGTCAGCAGAACAACAAGCAATGGTTGAAGAACGCTGCAAAAGATGCGGATACTCTCCAGTTCCACGGTCGTGACTGGATCAACCAACATTTGTATGCTCTTCCGCAGACAAGTAAGAAGCCATCGAAGATGCCTGCCACCGGTCCATCCAGGGACATCCGCCTTGGACAGGACCCCACCATACAGAGGCGTGTAGAAGATGCTCTTGCGGATGAGCCAATGGACTACTCCATCACAGCCGAGGAAGAGGAGAAGTTGTTTGCAGTATCCACAGAGGGCCAAGACTCGCCAACAATCGAGGAGTTTGATGTGGACGTCTTGATGTCAGATGTCAGCGGTTGCCCATCACCACAGAAGGAGGCTCTCGTCAGCAGCATTGTTGCCCAGAGTCCTCAGCCATCAGCAGAGACCAGTTGCCTCGTCAGCAGCATTGTTGCCGAGGAAACTGTTGCTCGGAAGAAGTCAAGATCTCCAGTGAGATTCCCAAAGGAAGATTCGATGAAGAAGACTACAAAGGACAAGACGGCGTCGGAGAGAAAATCATCGCCCAAGCGCGACCAAGCCAGGCCACCCCGTAGGACTTCGCCCAGAAAGAGGCCTTTGTCTCCAAGTCGATCAAGAAGAGACCATAAACAGAGAAGGAGGTCTCCAAGCAGGTCACCGCAAAGGAGGAGGGAAAGTCCAAGACGTCGACCAAGGTCACCATACCGCCAGAGACGTCGGGTGAGCCCAAAGCGACATGTGTCCCGGAGGGTAGAGTACGCTTCAAAGCCAGATCAGACAGGCTCCGGAAATCCGATGTCACTGATAGTCAAAGCTTCATCATCGCCCAGAAGAGGTCCAAAGAAAGACACAAGACCAGCCCAAGTGAACAGGCAAGTTGAGATTTGTCCTGTAGTCAAGTGCAACAGCGAAGTTTCAAGGATGCATGCAGCTACGCATCTTCCCAGGATCTTCGATGATCAACTTGAACCTACAGAGGAGCTCATGAGAAGGAGGATCAGCGTCCTGAAGATCTGCGAGAGTCGTCTACTAGGCTCCGTCTCCAATTTAAGCGGACTAGTGGATTACGTTAATGACTTGAAGCAAGTTCGTCGTGGAAAGTGTCAAGTCTCGATCCGCCAGACGAAAGCCATGGAAGCCATGTGCCATCTTCAGGGTTGCTCCGTTCCAGAGGAGTTCACTTTGGTCCCAGCAAATTCACCGGCATCTCTTCTACACTGGAGGATTTTGTTAGTCATAGTTGCCTGCTTGTCTGAGCGTGACAGGCAAGATCTCATCATCAGGCACCCGCCTAGCTCTACATGGAAGGAGGAAGAAGAGGACCTACCGGAGGGGATTGACAGTCATTTCCACCTGGACAGGTCAAGGGCCGCTCTAGGAAAACCAAGAGCTTCTGTTGAAGACCTATGTAAGCATGTCCGTCCTGATAGACAATTCCGATTCAAGTTGACCGGAGGAGTCATCATATTTTGTGATCCTGAAGCCTATCCGTCAAGCGAGGAGGTAAGACACCTCACCCAAGCAGGATACAAGATAGCGATCGGACTGCATCCAAAGTACCTGGATTCAAGTACAGACGCAGCTTTTCCAGCGTTGTTTGTCGATGCCAGAGGTTGGAGCGTTGGGAGAGGTCGGGTTGGACTATACAGCGGATCCATCCATGTGGCCCAAGCAGCATGCGGTATTGGACAGAGTTCTGGAGCATCTCCAGCCCTCGCATGTCCTTGTTCTTCACGCGAGAGGAATGATGTCTGGTCAACCAGAAGGCACATATATACAACTCCTATATCAGTTGAAAGGAGTGGTCCCACTGGAGCAAAAGATCCACCTTCACTGCTTCGGAGGAAATCGTGATACCATGGACCAGTGGCAACGAGTGTTCCCTAACACGCACTTCGGTTTCACAGGAATGGTACAACATTTCAGCCATGACAGTAAGGAGGCCCTGAGACAGCTTCAGGAAGACAAACTGCTGTTGGAGACAGATGCTCCCTACTTCAGGATTGGTGGAAGAGCCCACTCATCACCTGCCTTGATTGGGATGGTTGCAGATATGGTTGCCAAGATCAGAGGCCAGACCTGGAAGCAAGTCTTAGAGTATGCCTCGCGCAATGCGAGTCGACTCTACCAGACGTCAGCATAGAGGTGACAGTTGTCAGTTACTGTAGACAGCTTTGCACTTGAGTACTGGTTATCTGCTGGTAGCTTGCCCAGGAATAGTGCATGAGGATTAACTGACCGGCTAACATGACCATAGCATTGTGGATGTGGCCGTAAATCGAATATCTTCCCCAGCATTGGGGCCGATAATGCAGAATGGTGATTCTCCCCAGCATTGGGGCGGATAATGAAGAATGCTAGCACGAAGATGTGTCCCAGAGCCTTCAAATAAAGAGGGGAGGAGAGTAGTGGAGGGCTCCGTTCTATTCTATTCCAGTCGGCTTGCACCGGTTATGTCCGGCTCGGTATTCGAGGTGTTCCGAATGGGATGGAGCTATAAAAAGGACAACATCTCGTGGTAGAAGACGAGACTAGAGAGAGCCGTGCGAGGAGATAGACGTCAAGAGGATAAAACTACTAAGAAGCGCAGAATTACCATAGCCTAGCGGCCGTATACCTATAGGATAGGTAAGATTACTATAATATTTGTTTCTGCCTGTTAAAATGGTGGGGCTATGTTGCTATGGCCTGTGACGTTATCCCGACCGAATGAATTAATTGAACCAAAATAGATCAAAAAAGTAGTGTTCCCAACCTGATAATTTCAAGTGAAGACGATGCAATGTTTGACCTATCTGCTTTTTAAACCAACTTCAGCTTTATCTTTTTCCATGATTCATGGTAAAAACAGGATATTGCCATATTCTGAAATATGGCTCACAATGAAATTATTGTTGTTGAAATTTCTGTACTCCGTTACCCCACCCACTTCTTCCATTTGTTCATGCGAGTGAAACTTAGTCGCCAAAGAAGACTAAGCCTACTACCAGATACACTGACAACTATTAGATCGGTATTCATAGCATTGCATATTTGAAAAATAAAGGGTAGTTTAATTGTAATCTTGGATTTGATCTGAATGTTGAGAGGAACCTTTTATTTTTGAACGCAACTCTTTTGACGAGACATCCGCCATGATTTTTTTTATATCAAGGAACATAACTCTTAAAGACCACGAGTTTGTACAGTACTCGTGCAAATGTGTTGCCTAAAGCAAATCAGAATATCCCCAAGTCAAAACGCCCCAAGTCCCCGGTCCCTAGATTTACCGGAAAGACCCGAATTACCGGAAAGACCACCGAAATACCGGAAAGACCAAAGAATAATAGGGAAATATTCATATGCCCTTCGCCAATTAAGAAGACTATTATTGATTATTGAATAATGTTAATATTTGAATATCTAGTATATATTTAGTATATATGTTATAATTTGTTTCATCGCGTAGAATGTGACCAGCAAATGTGTTGTTAGCTTTTTCAGAAAATTCTGCAATACCATTATCTTTTTAAAAAAAATAAAAATACATGCAACCTTAGCTGGGTTTTTTTCATGATATAATGGATAATTCGGCTCATAATGACTGAATTATTATTGTCAGACAATAAAATGATTTACAAAATACATATATCGCTTTATAATAGTTAAAAACAAAAATTCCTATACAAATAAGGCTAGTAAAATCAATACAGGAAATAACCCCCTATTATTCTTTGGTCTTTCCGGTATTTCTGTGGTCTTTCCGGTAATTCGGGTCTTTCCGGTAAGTCTAGGGACCCCCAAGTCCCCATCTACACCAAAGTCTATTTGCTGCTGTACCCCGCGGGGAGGGGATACTCTGATATTTTCATGCATACGTGAGCTTGGGCTATTTTTTTTTTTATTTTTTTTTTTGGGGGGGGGGGGGGTCAACATTTTGAATTTCAATATTTATTTATTTTTTTTTTTGGGGGGGGAGGGGGGGTTCAGAAAAAATGATATTTTGGGGGGTATGAAGATTTTGTGGATATTTTTTGGGTTCATCGCAAAATGGACTATATTTAGGGCATTTCTATGCATTTTAGGGTCAAGGTACAGAATGGGGTATATACTATATATATTTTTGGGGGTTGCTAAAATTTCAAATATTTTTTGGGTTACTTGAAATTCCTGATATTTTTGGCGGGTGAATGGTAATTGCTGGGCCCAAGCATACGTATGAAGAAAAAATGAGAGTACCTCCCTGACCCCTGTACCTCACAATGGAAAGTGAGGATGACAGCTGGGCACTGCAAAATGATTTGGAAATGCTGTCTGCACGGGAGACAAGGTGGGATATGGAGTTCAACCCCTCAAAGTGTCAAGTGGTACATGTGATCGGCTCCAAAGAGACTACATATAACATGGACAGTTTTGGAGTTTGTTCCATGTGCCAGGTATCTCGGAAGGGCCCGCGGGCGGGCAAATAAATAGGCAGGCACGCAGGCAGGCAGGTAGGTAGGTTAGAGGATTAGCTGAAACAAAGCGATAGAAAAGTTGGTGAGATGAGTTTGTACAGTGCGAGGAGGGGTGTTAGAATAGTTAAAAGATAAAATCAGGGATTGGTATTTAGGGAGACACACTGGGGGGCGTTCATATGGATAATAGTCCTGTGCAAAGAATGTGAACCTGTAATAGTCTTTGAGAGTTTGGTTCTGTCTGAAGGTCAATGAGTGGTTATGTCTTGATATTCTGTTTTTTCTAACAAGATAAAGATTGCAAGGCGGTGTTTCTTTAGTGGATCTTTTTTGTTATTTGTTTTTCATGCCTATCATGCTGTCTTGTCGGTTCCTTGCAGCTTTGCGGTCACCTGCTGGGAAAGGGATGACCTTTTGGCTATCTCGTATGCTGGTTGTCACAGTTTTCGTGGTATTAACGTATCAATGTTTCAAAGTATAAATCTAGTTATGACACCTAATTAATTTTTGAATAAAATATTTGGACAAACATTATGTCATATCTTCGCTATATATGATAATCATTACTCACCATTGATGTGCTGACAGGTCAAATCCAGATTGAATCCGGGCTGGGTCACTTTCCAAACAAGTGCCAGTTTTCGTGGTATCCATCGCAAATCTAGGTTGATATAACCAGTTGCCTATTTTTTGTCATTTAAATGCCACCGAATTATAGTTTTATTCTAATCTAATGGGTTTCTGATCAATTTTTACTGAAACAATCTTTCAATTTGTTCATGTGATGATAAATTTAAGCTGCCTGTTGCCATCGTTAGCTTTCTGACATTCATAACATGGCGGCTGTCACGTTCAAAGATAATGACGTAATAATGACGTCATTGGTGACTGTCAAGAACGGATGAGCCCCAGGCAAGCGTAAACCACAACGGACGAGGACTGATCACAAACATTTGTGGAATTAAGTTCAAAACAATGTTTAACTTGAAAATAATAATATAATTTTTTTAAAAAAAACATTGTCAAACAAACAAAAATATTTGAGAATTATTTCAATAGCATCCTCTTCTTGTTGGTCTAGGTAACTGTCTATATGGCACCAGGAAAATTGATCAAGTATTCTTGGTTGACTGTGGTCTAAATAAAGAAATATCAGAATGGGTGAACAATCCTTAACTTTTGGAATGCTGAACTATGCTTGCTCTTGATAAAAGATGTGTCAGCCTCAAGGTTTGTATATATTCTTGTTAAAACAGCTGATCAACATATACCCATATTCATGTATCCATCTTGGTTTCAAAGAGGACCCTCAGGTATATCATTGCTTAACATCGGCCATAACATCAGGCCAACTTCCATTGTATTAACTTGATGTACATTTTCATGCCAACACTTCAGGCATAACTTCAGGCGTACTTTCAGACGGAACCTGAAATCAAGCATCATGCTCTGAGTACATCGATATTAACATCACAGGCTATAATTCTATCCACTTACCTGATATATATCACACACTGAATGCGCATGCTCCATGTCATTTGATACAAGTCAGTAAGAATCGACCATAATAAAACGAAATCAGACACAAATCAATAGTGATGCTATAATGGCAAATGCGAGTACGTAACAACAACATAGGCAGCACACTGTCAATATATGACCCCTAAAACAACAATTATGATGTACCATATCGGAGGGCCTCAATCTACTCAACGATGGGCAAAACTAACAAGAATTCATGTTCTTGAATTACAAAATCACCTTTTATCACTCAATGCTTTAACCCAAAAAGCTGCCAAAATACAACCATGGTTACACTAGATTTCTCCACAAACTCTAATTAACCACCAGGTACTGCAGAATACCATAACTACGCCTTCAACATGACCCCTTGCTGTTGAAGCCATTTCGCAATTAATGTAATCAAGACTACTGAATTGAACATCGTATAATAAACCTCACAGGATATGCATGCGTGCATTAGTGGATAGTATCAGTAACATATTATTGTGATGGTGCTGTGATCTAATACGGTATTACAAGTATGACATAATTACAATAGACTAATAAGTGTAAACAGAACTAGTAAGTGTGGTGTCTTACTAAAGTTGAACAGTATACATCTCTTCATATATGCTCAGACCAGACGGTGATAATGCGCATTCCATAATAATAAACGTACATGCTAGCAAACGTTATTGTGTACCCCTGCCACATACAAATGTGTTCTCAAGTGATGCATAATAAACTTAATGTGCTTACTTCATATGAACAGCATACATATGTACTTATCTAGAACCGCATGTATATTACTTACATAGCTTCAGGTACAATTAAATTCAATTGATGTGTCAATTCCCTGAACCTCACTGCAGATATACGTCGTATGTGTGTGCACTTTAATTGCAATACGCGAATGTTAGATAATACCTATAAGAATGAGCAAATGTTATCTCTAAATACATCAGCACAGTACCGACAATGTCTGTAATGCTACTGCTATACACTTACAGCAATGCCTACCAGACAAGCAGGTAATCAACCGACGCACAACCAGACAATATTCAAATATGAATGTTTTACATCAACAGACGACCTAAGCAGACGACACTCAGGTAATACAGTCGCAGCCAAAAATAACTATTAGGCTCTCCCGCTGGCCCACATAAACTAATACAACGCGTCATTCAACACTAATGCTCAGCAGCAGACGGCAATCACAAACATTGCATCAAAGTATGCAGCAGACGCCCCAAGCTGACGACATACGAATAACGTCGCGAAAATCACTTTTCAATAAATGCTATCGCAAACTGAATAAAGCAGCTAATCGACACATAAATTTCATATATGAGGGTCAGTCAAAAATAACTGAGCCCTACCTCATAACATTTGAATCAAGTAAAATGGACATGTATTTAGATGATATTCCATTGTAGTTATATGTCATCTATTTAATCACCTAATTTATTTCTGTTGGTAGGCTTTTTATGACCTGTCAAAGGGGTGCGTTCACGCTGTGATACATCTAAATCTAAGCGTTAGTATGTAAATAGTAATGTTAAAGCAAGGCTTTATTCACTGTCGTCTGATAACTTTAACATGTACCTATTCAGTGTCACTGAACATAAACCAATCGACCCTTAATTATAGATGTTGTGGTAGTTTGATTTCAGAATTTATAAAATTTTAACATGCCTGAGGTCCTATAATTTACCCCACTCACATTCGTATTTACACAAGTTTAATAGAAAACATAAAACATTAGCTTAATAACGCATACACAAACCAACCCTTAGACGCATTAAGTTCCTTGATTTAAATGCACAATTTTGTTTCCATGGCAACACAATTCACATGTATTTGAAAATTTGTAAACTTTTGGCGTTTTTGTTGCTAGGCAACGCATACAATAAATGTTCACATAAACATTAACGAACTTAGAGTAATGAAAAGACAATATGATATATACTTAAGGAATAAAGAAACGCAACAGACAAAAATATGATTTTTGCAAGTTTAAATGACTGTTTGGTGAAATCTCTTGTGAAAATTTCTTATTGAGTATTTATAGCATGTGATGAACTACCAAAACGTCATTTTAACGCTACGTTTTACGCTACAAGATGAAAACATATGAAAACGTAAAATGCGACGTTAACGTCAGAATAAAGATCAAGAAACCCCGTCTTTTTCATGTTTGGGTTATTTGGCGTCGACTTGACAATGTGCAATTTAAACAAACGTCCAATCATATTCGTAATGCAGTCAAATATTGCGCCAAAACACGCTACTTGAATGGCAAGATACACAATGGTAGTGAATAAACGATAAACGTCAGTTAGGGCCGTCGGGTTCGGGTCGCTGGTGAATATACGGGATAAGATAAACCTAGAGACATCAGAACATGCTTTCTTGGGAAAAACTAACTTTTCAGATACCGTAGAAATACGCTGGTAAGGTGTTTATATTGACGTTAGCCAAGCAAAACACGGCATAATGCAAGAGAAAACATCTGATTACATGCTGAGAGTGAACACCAAACTTGTTAACTGTAACCTAAACTTTGTCACTGGACCATTTTATCATTACAAAAACACATAAACAACATGGAAACCATTAAAACGTAGGATATCGAATTTTGACGTCAGAATTGAGGTTTTATGACGTCTGAAGATCTCAGGTCATAATTCTTGAACAAAACGTCCTTGTAATGAATAAATCTCAAGCAGAAAAGAAAGTTGAAGCGTTTCAAGCAGTATTCAGAGTTGACGTTAATGACGTTAAGCCGTTTCAGAATTCTACAGAAACGTCGCCATTTGATCATTTCCTTGATCCGCAATCTATGCCAAGACTTTTAAAAACAATAAACCGATGGTGGATCCAAACTTTGTCTTTATTGACCCTGTTTCAGCAGTTTACTACGGGGGGTCAGACTGGTTACGCGCAAACCAAAATGATTACGTAATCGATAATTACGTTGAACCTGCTGTAATTTGGCGGACACATACTGCTCCTATGGATAAATATCATTTACACTAAAAACTTGCATCAAATTGCATGCTTACAATGACTTGAAGTGTTTGTTGCGTTTCTTTATTCCTTAAGTATATGTTATTCAAATAAATGTCAAATATGTCTTTCATAAAAACTATCAAGGACACAAGCTTTTTAAAGACATACTGTATATTCCTGGTGGCTGAGATTGTGAACGCATCGATCTGACTGACGATCTTCAGTTGCCTATCAACCATAATAGAAGCTTCACTAGGGTGCTTCTTTAGGGTTAAAACATCTATGACATGTTATACTTATAGAACAAATTAGATTTATTGTCTACAATATCAAACTAAATGTTATGAGATAGGGCTCAGTTATTTTTGACTAACCCTCCTATACATTAAAATCAGGCATGGTCGAATGAATATTTCAAAAGTAAATTAGAGGCATATTAACCATGACAAGATCTCCTAGAGAAAACGGTGATCGAGAACAAACAAGCAACCTCTCGGCTACCCACCGTGAATATAATATTGACTACAATCTGTCAAACCTGCGCTAGCACTTAATAACGACAGTTTCCTCTCTCTGCATGCGTATTCACAGATCTCGCGTGCAAAGCAGGAACCCTTTCCATATCTAAAGATGGATTTTATTATACCCTACAATTTTAGGGGTAGACTCAGCCCTATCAGAAATAAAATTCCCAAATATCAAGAGTAAAATATGATACAATGATAGCTTGCAATATGCTTATAACGCCCCCCTTATCTCAACTCCCACAGAGGTCAAAAAAGGAAATTATCCAAAGATAAAACTCGTCAACCCGAATAAACGGAGCAAAAATCGGAGTACATAAGTACCCAACCAAACAAGCCCCATGCTTTCCATGAACAGATTAATACAATGCAAAATGCCGGTTCACTAGAAAAGGATAAAAAAGGACGTGACAGTGACGTCACATCACTTGATATTTATTACACGACGAGCAAATTTAATTGTTACGGTAACTGATGAAATTTCATTGCTCAATTTCTAGGCGTTGATAAATGGTGCCTTTTTCCTGTTATACCATGATTTCTGGAGCTACCACAAATACTGGTACATCTACCATAAGTGATGTTTTTGTGTTTTTGTCACTTTCCCATATGGTGTCCTGGGTCAGGTTTGGTATTTGATTGTATAGATTCCTGATTTTTGCCTTTTCACTTAATTTGCAAGGATAGCTACAAGGTCGTATGTGATCCTCTCTGTGATGTTATGATGTATTGCAAAAGTTAGGAAGCCTCAATTAATGCGAGCTAAACAAATTTTCTGTTTTAACAACCGCATAATCTAGAGTGAAGATGAAGATTTGTTACAAATAAAATGCATTTACCCCCCCCCCCCCCACACACACACACACACATCCAAATTTCTTCAGCTGCTGTCCGTTCTTATGAGTTGGTTATGGTGTTGTTGATTCATTGTTTGTTTTTGCTCCCATTGTTTGGCTTGTAATGAGAACTGTGCCTTTTTTACTTCTGACTAACCTAAACAATATAAGTTATGGTCATGTCAGAAAATGTGTGATGCTCTCCATTATCTTTTGGACAATATATTTATCAGATTTGGCTCGAAATTATATAGACAAATTGTATGTATTCCAAGAGTACTAATTGTGCTTCTCTTGTTGCAGGTTTGTTTTTATTTTGTTATGAGAGAGACTTCATGTTGTCTCTGTCAGACAATAATCAAATTGATATTATTGAAGCTTTTAACTCTGCCTCCAGATATATTTAGATGACTTTCTGAATATTGATAATTCTTATTTTGAATATATGGCAGGTCAGATATATCCCATCAAACATCAGTTAAATAAAGCGAATTCTTCTGATACTGATGCCCCATTTTAGGACTTGGACTTTTCCATAACGAGTGGCATAGTTTCATCTTTTAGAAAATATATTATAAACAGGATGATTTTAATTTTGAAATAGTAAATTTCCCATTTCGTCATGAAGATGTTCCTCGCTCCCCTTCCCATTGTGTATATATTTCACAACTTATTCATTTTGCGAGAGTGTGTTCTAATGTTGATGACTTCAACAACAGAAACCTATTTTGACTGCTAAGTTATTAAAACAAGGTTTTAGCAAATCAAACATCTATGTGTCTTGATCCACATCTGCACTAAGGGTGAGGTTGTTGCACCGTTAAACCTGTTTAAGCCCTCCTGTAAAATATTTTACTGACAGTTCATTTATGTTATTTCTGTCTTTTTTGTTATGCTTTCATGCACGTCTGTTTGTTGATGCCTTGTGGTCACCTGTTGGGATAGGGCTGACCTCTTGGCTCTCGTTTGTGATGTCTAATTGTGACGTTGTCACTTTCCCATTGGTATCCTTGGTCAGGTGTGGTGCTTGATTGTATCGATTCCTGATATTTGCCCTTTTTCTTACTTATAGATATCATAAAATTCGAAAAGCATTTTCTAAATTCTACCACAGACACTCAGAGTTCATTGTTAAATACAATATTGGTTACAAAGTAAGTAAGGTTGCAAAGATCAGGAATCGATACAATCAAGTACCACACCTGACCCAGGATACCAATGGGAAAGTGACAAACTCACAGAAGACACCACAAACGAGAGCCAAGAGGTCAGCCCTTTCCCAGCAGGTGACCACGAAGCACATATAAACAGACGCGCACAAAACATAGCAAACACAAGACAGAACAAAAACATAAAAGATCCACAAAAGAAGTACCGCCTTGGAACGGTCAGTAAAATATTTTACTGGAGGGCTTAAACCGGTTTAACGGCGCCAACCTCACCCTTAATTCAGATGTGGATCAAGACACATAGATATTTGATTTGCATGAAAGACCCCTAACTTATCAATGCATCATCTCCTAAAACATATAAATCAAGATATAACAAGGAGATAAAGCAAGGATAAGGACTCAACAGTAAATTAAACTGAATACCGGAGCAAAAGAAATCCAACAGGTAAACCCCGGTGGGCCCGACAAACAGCCAAAGCATCAGGCCCCTACCATCTCATCAATAGATAAGTCTTTAAGTCGGAACCATCATAGAGTCTGAAGTCCGACCCACCGGCGTGCAATTAAAGAGGAAAGCAAAGTTGCCAACTGTGATTGGGTTGACTACCAAGCATGCAGTCTGTTGCAATACATTAATGTTATAGCCAATCTTTTTATAATGGGAAATTATTTTAATGAACTGCGCTGAAAAATTATTAGAGCCAACAATCTTCTTCAACTTATACACCAAGTCACCATAGAAATCAGGTTCCGAAAGTCCTTGGCGCAAGAGAGATTTAAGTCCAACTTGGAATTTAGAAATCAAATCAAAGTATCGTCTATAAAATTTTGAAAATGTTTTGCGAAGTTTATGATACCGATAGCCCTGTTTAAGAAGTTTCTGAGTTAACAATTTATTGCGAGTGTTGAAGTCAGTAACATAGCTAGATGCTCTAGCAAAACGAATGAGTTGAGAGATATAGACTCCATAGGATGTAGAACGAGGAACATCACCATCTAAAAATGGGAAATTGACAATTTCAAAATCAAAGTCGTCACGTTTATCATAAATTTTGGTAGAAACAATACCATTAGAAATTGACAAATGCAAGTCTAAAAATGCGGCTTCGGTATCAGAGGCATTGGCTTTATTAAGTTGGAGCTCTGAAGGGTATATTTGACTAACCATATTTTCAAAATAAACATTATTAATATTTAAAATATCGTCTAAATATCTGGAAGTAGAGTTAAACGCATCAATAACATCAGCCTGCTTATCATCAGAAAGAGACATCATAAAGTCCCTTTCATAACAAAACAGGAATAAATCTGCAACCAGGGGAGCACAATTAGTGCCCATAGGAATCCCAGCTACTTGTCTATAGAGCTTGGTGCCAAATCGAATAAAAATGTTGTCCAACAAAAAGGTCAGCGCATCACATACATATTGACACGACCATGCATGATATTTTTTAGGTTTTTCTGAAGTAAAAAATGCATTTCTGTCACTACATGCAAGGTAAGGAGAGCCTTCTCTCTGGAAGGTACTTTCAATAAGATCAATAAGTTTATCTTTAATTAAATTATGAGGTAAAGTAGTGTAAAGAGTAGAAAAATCATAAGTAGACAAACTGGTCGCATTGAAATCTCTAGCTTTAAGTTTATCTAAAATTTCACCTGAATTTTTAATCGACCAAAATAGGTTTTTACCGGATCTCTCATATACTTTTTCACAATATTTGATAACATGTTTTTTAACAGCTGTAAGACACGAGGTTAACAATTTAGAAAGTTCTGTTGTCGTACAAGAACTAGAATTTGCAATAAATCTTGCTTTATAGGGTTTTTTATGGAGTTTAGGTAACCAGTACAACGTAGGAACTTTGTCTTGATTTTCTTTAGCTTTGACACCAAAATGTAGGGCTGTATGACAACCATGCCCATCAACAATCACCCTTTTACTTAAAGAAGGCTGCAGTTTATAGGCATTAGTGTCAACAAGCTCACGCTTAAGAGTATTAATATAATACAATCGTCATACAACTACAACATTGTTAGCAGCTTTATCTGCTGGAACCAAAACATAGTTCATATGAAAATCCTGGATACCTCGTTTAAGATGACGAAAAGAGGATTTAGGTTTAGGGGGCAAAAGATGTGTATTACGAGAGTAAAATGAAATACGAGTATCAATAATTTTAAAAATGTTAATCTTCCATTCCTTCAAAGCATTAGTTTCAACATTTTCCCGTTTGCACCATCGATTACTGAAGTCATTTAAAGAAGCAGCGATCTCTCTACGACATTTAGAGAAATCAATATTAGAGGGAAATCTATATTTAGGACCTTTAGAAATGATTTTGCGAACTCTAGCGTCAGGAATGACATTTAGATTACCTGTAATAACATGCCCTGCAGAGGGATATAAATAATTTGAATTTTTACAATCTCAGGAGGCAGGAGTATTGGAATCTATATCTAAATCATTTACAATTTTATTAAAGTTAAATATCGTAGACCTTATTGGTTTGTTATATTTATAACAAATGATAGGAGTTTCAGAATTATTAAAGTAATTTGGAATAGATGAAATGCAACAGCAATGGCAGCAATGGTGATCAACCTGAAATTCTTCCAATGATATTTCCCCCCAATCCGTGTGTAGGACTGAACCCAAATTTGATAGATGTCATCAGGGTAAAGTGAACATTCAAAATTGATCAATTGTTGGTCTCCGATATCCAAGATTGCCACCCTTGCGGCAATTTTGAAGTTCTTCAAGGAACACCCAAACCATATATCGGATTGAACCAAAACTTGATTGGAGATATCAGGGCAGCATGGATATTGAGAAGTGCTAAAATCGTTTATTTCAAATATCCAAAATTGTCATCCATTGTGACCATCTTAAAATTCTCCAAATGGCATCTCATTCTGAATTGATTGTCGGATTGATTTGTTTGACTAGATTCTTTATGCCACAGTCAACAAATTTTCAGCTATGTCGGGATGGGTCTCCCTGAATTGAACCAGTACTAAGCAATGATTAATGTGTCTTGCTAAAGGACACAATGCAGTGACGCTGGATTGAACTGAAACTTTGGTGGAGACGTCAAGATAATATGGAGATTCATAATTGCTATAATCGCTTCATTACGATATCCAAGATGGCCACTGTGAGCAAGGTTAGGTGGTCAAAACCAGGGATGTTTTAAACCGGCAGTTTTAACTGGTTATAACCACCCCAGTCAATACTCCAGAAGTGGTCAATACTGGTCGATTGGTGGTAGATTGAAAAATTGAGCTAATATTTCAAGCATCTATTATAGTTGATCTGACTGCAAAAACATGAGATAAAATACCACATTATGTTTAGTCAAATATAGCCCTCTTTCTTAATTTAAAGTGTGAAACTATATTAAAGGAAATGTGCCCCCCTACCATGAGTGTTGGTTCCTCTTTGCCTTCTAGTATCAGCTGCTGATAACATTTGCACATAGAACAAAGAAATTACTTGTCAGGTCCATTAGTGTAGAATCAGATATATCATATTTCAATAAACAAACAGCCCGAGCATACCCTGATCAGGCAAAATGTCAAACGGCGTCTCTATGGGATGAAGGGTTAAATTCAGATGCTTGAAATATTAGCAATATGTTACCATGTCTTGATTTACCAGTTTCAGATTATGAAAGTGTTAGGATTAACAATTTATGTCACCAAATTACCCTACATATACTTAAGATCTTGTATACCATTTTTGAAGATGGCAAGGTTTGGACTGTTGCAGAGTTTCTAAGACTATATTCATAAAGATTCACAGAAAAGTCGGGTTTAGTAGTTCAGAAAGAACCCTTCCAGTAGCAACTGAACAACATTGAGAATTACGTCTAAATCACCGAGCCATATACTTCAATATGCCTGTGATTTAATTGACCCAATCAACCACTTCAGTTGACCACCAATCAACCAGTAATGACCGGTCAAAACTGCTTTTAACCATTGGCCCGGTCAATATGAGAATTGATCCCCTTTTTGCCAACCTTGATTGTGACAGCAAATTGAAATTATCTAAACGACATTTCCTCCTTAACCTGTTATCTTTAATTGAACTGAAACTTGACTGGATGGTGTCGTTTAGAGAATTTCAAGATTGCTGTCGACAACAATGAGGCAATATTGCTATTTTGAATTGCTAAAATCATTCCTTTCTAATTGTTTCATTTCTTGGGGTACTTTCTTAGAATGTATTAGTAAATCTCAATAAAGAACTCAACACAGCGTGTTGTATACATACATCTAGTACCTAAGTAAGCTGCCAACAACAAGAGAAGCGCGTTACTGAAGCATGCAGTATGTAAATATGTAAGGTCATAGGTAAGCTATAGCATTGATGCTATACAAAACGTTACACTTATACACACAATGTCTCTTCCTCAGGTTGTTGTAGATTATACTGCAGTGTGTGATTGTGGTGTTTCCTGACAGTGACTTATATGATATAGGTCACTGTTCCTGATCATGCTCACTTGCTTTTTCAACACATTAACACTCACTTCTGATAATTATCATGCACTATCACCAAAGTTAACACAGAAGAAAAAAATGAAAATAACCACACCCTGGCATAATGGACCTAGTTAGTTATCAATATCGTATATATCTTTTGGACGTTTTTCTTGGTCGTTTTGACTTTGGGACGTTTTGACTAGAAAATACTTTTAGACGGTACCTGTATACATACAAAATTATTGATGCGTTTCATCGAATGAAAATTTATCTTCCAAGTGCGATTGACCAATCACATTCTATTTTACTTAACTCAATGGTTGATTTCCCAAGATGGCGTCCGGAGACACTGCGCTCTGGCTTCATAACAAACTTGGTTCTACCGATGATTTGTGGTCAGGAAAGTCGATTTGTTCACAGCTGTCGCAGGAAAAACTACAGAACATCAATGCGTGTTTTCATACCCTACAACCGCACGTGAAAGTCAAGTTAATGCTTTCATTTCTTCATATTCCCAGGCGGAATGTCGATTTGGTAATTTTACAAGTTTAAGCTTTCATAAAAAACAAAAAAAGACCCTTCCAAACACTACGTCACAAATCATTGAAATTAATATCATACGGCAAACTCGGCCGTTATCCGGAATCACGTATTTACCTCTGTTGCCCTGTACCTTTAATGGAAACCATAGGAACTTGTCGCACATTTTTTAAAAAGAAAAATTAGGCTTGTAGGCATATCTGTAAACGTAGACAAGGACTGTAACGCTAGTTATTAGAGTACCCTGTTTGGCTCATCAAAACAGCCCGAAAACTCAACTTTATACGCACACTATAGTATCCTGGCTTCAAGAGAAACTAGTCTGCCTATGAGTAGTGTCTAACAATACCAACCTTTTGTTCCAAAGATTTACCCCCTTGGAATTACTTCACTGGTGGCAGCGGTAATTCTGTAGCGCCTGAGTCGGCCTTTGGGAGCGGTAGCAGGCTATACACAGTTGTGGTTGATGTCCAGCTCCCAGGAAATAAAAGGGGGAAGAGTGTAGTGACAGTGCCATTCCTAACAGCCTCGCTGTTGGGTTAACTCTTTAGAGACATGGTTAGAGTGGTCGACTGTCACGCAGCAGTTCTGGGTTCGAATCCTGGCAGACACAAAGATTTCCCCTTGGAACCTTGTAATTTCTATTAGGGCGAAATTTCGGCCCCTAGGGCGACTATTTTGCCCTAATCGCCCCCTAGCTTGATCCCTGTCATAAGTTAATTTAAAGAACTGGGTCCCATAAATTAAAGGGATAATTCACACTTTTTTTCAAATGCGTTTATTATAGAGTTTACAGTATGGCAGGAATAATTCCTCATTAAATGTTTGTGAATGCCCTTCTATTAGGCTGTAATTAATCACTTTTGCTTCTTAATGGGAGGGATTACAGTCAAAACGTCCCCAAGTCAAAACGTCCCCTAGTCAAAACGTCCCCTAGTCAAAACGTCCCCGAATTGGTCAAAACGTCCCCAAAAATTGGTTAAAACGTCCCCATGGTAAAAAATGTTGGTCATAACGTCCCCAAAATGATTTTTTATTCTATATTTTATGAAATTTTAGGCATAATCTGGGATGTTTGATTGTAACTGTTTTAGATAAAGTGTTTTTATCCAGATTCCATTCTGTTATGTCAGTCAAATAGCATTAAGAATGCAGTTTTTCCGACAATCCTTCTATACACGATCCTTTAAATATTACATTATTATGTATTCACTAGCTTTGTGGTAATTATCAGACAATCGCTATGATTGTAAGTTTGGAGTAGTTATTTAATTTCGAGCAAACATATGCATAAAGTTTAAATCTAAATCTATGTCAACGCAGTATATAAATCTCATTTCCAACAGGCGCAAAATTTGCCTAGGGGAAATGCTTTTGGGTAAATAACAAAATTGATAATAGGTGATTAACTAAAGGTGTCTAATACATGTATAATTGAACTGTTTGATAAAGACGTGTGAAAACCCTTTAATGCTAATAGCTGATAGCGTTCCTGAAAGAATTTTTTGAAAAAGTTAAATTTGAAAAAAATCAGCAGATGTCAACAAAAACATGAAAAATTACCCAGCATGCTAAGTGTTAAAAATCCTTAATGTTTATCTTCAGTGGAAGACTTACTTAGAAGAAATCTTGATGATGGCCATTAATGACTCTGACCAGTGGGTATCAATGATTGGCGAGATCCTTCGTACGTACCCTGCGACTGGAGCTCTCAATCTCGAGCTGGAGGACAACAATAGCACATTTGCTGAAGTCTTATCAGATTTAAGGAAACTTGGTGAGTGCTCGTCATGTTAAAGAACTTACTAGTAGCGTTGCAATGATCGGGTCAACGATATAGATACCTTATGCAGGGTTTATTCTAGAAGCTAAATTGAAGGGGGAATTTCCCCTTCCACCTACAAAATAGTGGGGATTTTCAAAATATTGGGGGGGGGGCACCAGTTTGGAACATATTTACACTGCTTATAGCATATAGGCATCTTTATTTGTGTCTATTAACCCTTTTACTGTTATGCAATCTTGAGAATTTTATTATGTTGATAAACTTGATAGTTTTCTATATTGCAAACAGTATGAAAAGAACCCAGGAGCAGCTTGATCAGGGTTCATAGTGTTTGGTTCCACTGAAAGAAAGGTTGCCACTGGAATGTGTATTTTGGTTGCTAGTAGGGATCCAGCTTATTGAGGCTCAACAGATTATGCAAGCTTGGGGCCATTCACAGCATATAGGTTAAAACCATTTGTAAACATCAGTTTATCGGCAGATTGTTTGTTGAGAGCTTTTTTTATATAAAATAGAATGGTTGGGGAGTTCGGATTAAGCCATTAAGATCTGTATTTCACCCAGAACAAATTGGTCCCCATTCTATGGCAGGGTACCTTTTGATTGAAAACAGGTATTTACAGCATTCAAAGGATAAGCACTAGTTTCAGGCTTTCTTTAACGAATTTTGGATGCTTGACTGTCTAGCATCGGGTCAGATTTGTGTGTGATCTGGAAAAAAATAGCATGAATCCCGCAATCATGCATCCTAGAATAAACCCTGCTTATAATGATACAATACCTATCACAATATTTGCCTCACTATAAAACATGTACAGTTAATTCAAAGATGTGCATAATAACAGGACTATACCATTATTCATAGAAACAGGTAAATAATATATCATACAGGTAGAGGCAGACTCAGGCAGTGAAGGATATGTGAGCCGTGACATGTGATTTCCAAAAATGTGGCATTTTGACAAGTGTAGATTCAGATGAGCCTCTACAGCCCCCTTTTAACCTTAGAAACTCGAAATGGTGTTCTGTCAGTAGCTTAACAGTCATATAATATTCAAGCGACTAGCAAAGGCTCTGATCAGACTGCGCGTATGACAGGCTGGTCTGAGCCTATGCTGGTCGCACATACCACATTGTTGGAAATCTTGTGCCGCGGCTCATATCTATAAAATATACCCTTTACCTGGATAAGTATATATATATTTTTTTGCAGCAATTCTCAATAATCTTTGAACCTACTGTAGTGCTATACATTTTTTTTTTGCAACATTACTATTAGAAACTAAGAAATAATATCTATAAACTTATAACAATACTAAAATTTTAACCCTTATCATGCTAGCTGCCTAATGTGCTATTAATTCAACTTAATAAGGCCAAATAAAAAAAATATGTGTGGTTCAGGTTACACCCTGAAAAAAATTAGTAGGTAGGTAGGATACTAATTTTTTTTGCTTTTTTTCTTGGAATATTCTAGGGCTGCTGCGAGTATCCGAGTACTCGGATATTTGCGGATCTGAATAAAAAATTGAGTATGAATCTTCGTCACTGCCAAAATCGTTGGATTGCGATCTCTTTTATTTTTCTCTTTTTTTTACTGAAACAAGAAGTTTTTCACAAAATGGTCGATTGAAAATTTTCACTGACTACGGTTCTAATTGATATCTCTCATTTAAATACCTTTGTTTCTCACAGGTTAGTGCATACTATGTTTTGCTGTCTCCTTTATCGGCAATAAAAATCCTTATTTACAGTAAAGAGTTCCAAAATCGGCTGATAATATATTCCAACCTATTTTGTTTAAACACACCAAGAAACAGAGCCAAAAGTATCATCAAATGTCAATTATCAAATGGATTTCAAAGGGTTCTTTTTTTCTTTGATTTTTTTTTACCGACAAAGCGACACCTGATTAGGCCTACGTGACCCAGGTCATGTTGTCTGAGTGTGAACTACAAGACAAAGGAAAAGGGCCTTATACTGAAATCAGCACACTTCTGTCAGAATATCTGGTTATCCAAGTGCAGGAAGGTATAAAATCAAATTTACAAATTGTGTTGCATGCCTTGACAGTCTTGAGTGGAAATGTAGTCTTATCTTCTTTGAGAAATAACTATATACATGTACTTCTGGTTTAATGGAAAGGGATGATTTACTTTGTAAATAGACCTAATAATAGATGTTTCACAACAGGAGTCTTATTTTTCTATAAACCAGTGACTCGCAGTTGGATCTGTAAATAGCAACTCATGAATCGTGGATCGGATCGAATCGCCACTTGCCTAACGATCCACAGCCCTAGAATATTCAGACCTGCTTGGAAATGTATTAAATAAGACAAAACTGATATAAAAGGGTCTACTTTTGAAGATTCCATTTTTACTTCCAAGTCCAAAGACTGAATGCATAGAAATTTAGATTTCCGTTTCAGATGGTCATTTTGATACGATTTTTCTCCAATTCTGAAGTTGGAACAGAATAGCAGAACAATATTGTTTTCTTCCAACTTCAGAATTTGGAGAAAAAAAGTTTAGGGTAGGGGGTAAAAGTTTAGGATAGGTCGGGTAACCTGAACTACACATATTTTTTTTCTTGGCCTAAGAACACATGCTCTTGTAGGCACAAACCAAATTATTTTTGAGCTTTTAATTCTATATTACTGTCTGATTTCCATCCAATCCATTTTTGCAGTTTCATTATTGATATGGATTCATTGTATGGATGAAAACAGTGTAGATCCTTATCAGCTGACTTCGTCAAGCCAGCTGATCTGGTTCTGCACTTTTATAAATATGGTGTGTTCTTTTTTTAAGGTTTCGCATATAGTATGTATGGTTGTGTCAATTGCCATTATAGCAAGATCTGCTTCAGGGGTGGATCCAGGATTTCTGGAAAGGGGGTTCATATGCATAAAGGTGTGGGGGGTTCGCTTTGCTGATTTTGTCTCATCTTTCTTAAATATCCCATGAAAATGAAATAGTTTGGTCTCACTGAGACAGGGGCAGGGAGGGGTTTGACTCAAGCTGTTTGAGCGAACCCCCTGAACCTCTCTGGCTACGCCACTGTGTTTTTCCCTTGCCATTCAAAAATCATAAAACAATGCACTGTCATTTGTGTCCTGTTTAGAATTGCAGAGACAGTTCAATTGAATCTTTTATGTTGTCAGTGAAAAAGACAATGGATGTTCGCATGCTGCCCATGGAATGTCAGTTTCTCAACAAGACAGCATTGATAGCTGCAACAGGACAACAGCCTCTGCCAGTGAAACATTTTGCCCTGAAGAGAAAACCCAAATCTGCGACACTGAGAGCTGAATTGCTGCAGAAGTGTAAGTAAACTCTACCTGGCATGCTGGGTAATTTCGCATGCTTTTTTGTCATCTGCAGATTTTTTTAAATCCACTATTTCAAAAAATGATTTAAGGAATACCATCAGTATGTCAAACAGTTTGGGTCCAGATTTAGTCTAATCGGTAGAACTGAAAAGGTTGAACTAATTGCAACAGAATTTTTTCAGCAATCCAGCGACTGTTTGGGTCATCTTGAGCAACATACTAAAAGTTGCAAGTCCTATCTTATGGGGAAGTATATATATTTTTGACTTACAAATGACCACTTTTATGCTTAAAGCGGCCATTGAAGATTATTTTTTATTCATTCGGACACTTCTTCTGCAGTTGTTTTAAGTCCTTTATGCTTTGATTATAGAACTTGTTTTGATTATATGAGTATTACACATGATAAAAACCATATCAAACCATATCAAATAAGCCGAAATGTTAAAAAATCGGGTGTTGAATTACCCCACCCACCATATTAAAATTAAAATAAGATTAAAACACAGTAGTTTTGTTTACTTTCTATTAAAACATATAAGTATTATCTTAACAGTGTTCAGTTGTTGTGATTGGAATTAATGACATTACAACATAGTATATCCATATGGTATTAAAGTTATATACGTTACTTACTTTCAAATGTATTACTATTTAATGCAGTACTATCTTTAGACCATAATCTGCCAAAATACCTCTAATGAATGAGGGTTGTAGAGTGTGTTTTTTTAAAATCACATTATACTAGACAAATAATAAATTACCTTAGCTCTTTAGCGGTGAGGCGTTATCCTGCAATAGCAGCATCCACTACGTTACCCTAAAATAATAGGAATTCATATAGTGTTACAGTGATTTGTTACCTGCGCATCCTGCATCTTTTGCGCATAATTTTGTCTCTGGGATGCAAAGTTTTTATTTCAGTGAGTCCCAGTATGCAATAGTACTACAAGCTTGTCATTAAAAATAGTGTTCGGGACTCATAAGTTGTAGTTGGTATGGGAAACAGCGAGTCCCAGGACTCATAAGCCCAAAATTGTAAATGAATCACTGAGCGTTAATATCAACTTATTCGTTATTCTTACCTATCAATATTATCTTTTAATTGAAAGCAAATGACTAGCAATATGATGCCAACTAATTTAGGCAAATGTTATTACAGTTATATACGTTACTTCCTATTAAATACAATATATTAATGCAATAACACTCAATATGAGTTTACACTACTAATGTATGAACAGTATATTACTGTCATTAGAGTGCTCAGTAATGAGAGAAATGATAAATATTGTATTATTTGACAAACAAGGAACAAAGAATAAAACCAAACAAAGCATTACTGATTAAAAGGAAGAAACTTGAACCTAAATCACATAAAACGCCATTTCAAGTCAGAGTGTTTTATCAAATATGTAAACAGCATTTTTAGAAACTACTTATATTTATGATCAAATTTTGTTTCTTAAATGCTTATATGATATCTTTTTATCTCTCTGAAACGTTTGTGTTTCCTTCTTCTTATATATGGAATGATATATACAAGCCATTTTTCACACATAGGTCAAAATCAAGAAATGAAATATTAAAGCAGACGTTAACCCTTGTCATATGAAACAATAATGTTTTGTTATCGTAATGGTTTCTGCCCTACACCCCATACCTATCCATATGGTTATAATCACTTAATATCCTATGCATATCCCGTTTGGTGACGAAAGAATACAATTTATATTAGTTACATACACAACAAGAGTAGTTAAGGAGATGGACACACTTATCATATGCTTTGTCTGATTTTACAATGTTGTGAAGCATTGCAACAGGACAGCCTCTGTTCTAAAGCTTCTTTTTCGATAATGCATTTGAAAGACATAGGCTTATCACATAGAAAAGCTCTTTTGCATTGTAAATATTATATTGTAGTCATTGTAAAATGAATGGACTCCAATAAATTATTGGTATTTTTGGTTTGCATTATTTCTATCAATTAGACTTAGTCTAAGCGTAACATTTTTTTCATATAAGATTATTTTGATATTTAGCATGTCAAATGAGAACATAATCATTGATACAAGAATTACATTCCACTAAGCCTTTGCACTTTTCAAAGAAAACTAAATTGATCATAAATAGTAACAAATAATAAATCAAATAAACAAGAACATTTGATTTTAGCTCTTAACCCAGTGTTGAGCAATGAAGGATCAGGCGAGCCTGTGAAAATTTGTAATTAGACACAACAGAACCTTTGCTGTTTGTATACACAAAGTAAGTGTGTAGATGAAGACACGGGCCAAAGTTTAGAACGCTATCTCTGCTGCATCAGTATGGGTGATTAAAAGATGCATTTGCCATGTGCGATAAGTACCAAAATCTCATGTGCTGCTCCAAATTTTCATTTAAGCATGTATAAATTACATTAAAAGAGTTCAACATTTATTTTTTCATCTAAAGGTAACGAAATTCATACTTTTGCTACTGTCATAGAATAAATTGACAAGGTATCCAATATTTCATATAATAAATCATACGCACATAACAAACATGACAATAGGACAACTACTTTATCAACCTCTGAGATTTATAATAACCTTAATACAAGTAAAAGAAATATATCTTTTGGAGATGATTGAACAAAAGGAAGCATGGCTAATACGATATGCAAATATACTTTCATTAAGTTCATGTGCACTTTCTAGACATTGCATGTAAGTCTATCATTGGTGACAATGACTACTGAAAAGAGTGCACTCTTAATGCTAATGTTTGTTAGAACAGTTGGCTTTTTTGTTTGTGTCTAAAAATCAATACCCTCAACTTTTTTGGCGCTTTAAAAAATTTCCTATTTTGTTTGTTTGTTTGATTTGATTCTTTACGTCCCATCAACAATATTTCAGTTAAACAGAGACGGTCTTCCTGGGTTGAACCAGTATTAAGGTAGGATAAATGTGTTATGCTCAAGGACCACAACACAGTGAGGCTTGAACCCGTGGCCCCTTGGTCTCGAGTCAAGCACTCTACCACTGAGCCACTGCGCTCCCTAAATTTCCAATTTACGAGAAGAGCAGTCTTATTAGAGCCTATGCTGCTCGTGCTCGCATGTAGTGCATTTGTTTTTCAGACCACTGTCTTTAACATTCCGGACACACATATTTTATACAGTTATATATGATACTTTGAAAAATTTGACAGAAAATGGGAATGTATTCATCTACTCCTAGTAAAGAGCTATCTTTTTCTTTGTTATGAGTTTTAAAATCTTTTACTTTGGACAAATCAAAATAAATATTTTGTAGATAAAAAACGTTCAAATATTTACTATTTCGCAAATGTAAATGTGTATAGATACATCGACTTTAGTGTATAGATATAGTTTCTTGATAAGAACTGATAATTATTTTAGGACAAACTGGTATCTTGCTATAAATTTAACACAAAAACAGTTTGGAAACGAAATAAAATACCATATGACCTATAATATAAGGTATTTAGCAATGTATGTAGTAAGTCTTAAAGTTTATAATGTGCGTTACATATTGCCATACAAGCAACAAAATGATACTTTACACCAGAATTGATGTTATCTATAGCTTTTCACTCTTGTTTATCCATTAAATGCTCAAAGATGGATTTTAAAAGGTAACATATAGCATAACATGCTAACTTTCAAAGTGAAAAGGTTCTTACCATATTCAACATTTTATTCAGGATCATTATATTCAACAGCTTATAATTCTTAACGTATTTATGATAGAAACAAGCTGTTTGCAGTTTTGAAATAGTCAGTTAATTGTCGCTTAGGAACGTGGTATTTAAAACCTCAATACTCATTATAAAGCTTATCAAATGAAACTATTGAACAATTTTAATGATTCCATAAGGTGTTGTTGGAAATGTAACGTAAATGTCATAAATAACATAAAGGTATGTTTCTGGAAGCAAACATATTATTTTGATACTTGTTTAGCCCCCAAAACAAAGTGTTGGCAGCAAAGAACAGCTGTATGCATCATCTGGATACCACCTGGATACCATTTCTTATTGAAATGTCGCAATTTTGTTTTAAAAGTAAAAACAAAATGGGGTAGGTGCATAGAACGCATTCTCCTGAAAAAACTGCAACCGTGTCTAGAAATGTTGTAGAAAGCTAGTCCTAACTCATTATGAAGTCAAACCTTTTCTTTCAGGAAAATTGTTCCAATCATACTTTCAAATATTTAGCTCCTTGACTAGTAGTGAGTCTGATTGATAATCTGACTTTTAAATGTATGGATAGCAATAGAGGGGGCGTGAGCTTTAATCTCAAAAAGGCTACATACTTTCATAATGATTATTCTCTCCCTGCCACTGATTTTCGGTTACTGGTGACAGTATACATTACAGTGTTCACTAAGTACGGGTAAACCACTTATGAAACGGAGAAATGATAAATG
The DNA here is from genome assembly GCA_964019695.1 of Loripinus fragilis. Lineage (NCBI taxonomy): Eukaryota > Metazoa > Mollusca > Bivalvia > Lucinida > Lucinidae > Loripinus > Loripinus fragilis. The sequence continues at coordinate 5,305,542 of OZ026515.1, read as the reverse complement.
ACCATCATGGTATGATTGGAAAAAAACTCAGTTGAAAGCTACTTCAAGTCCAATCACAACAACAACAAAAACAACAACAACAACTGGTATATTTATTGTGAGCGGCACTATGGGTTATCAGTTTGTTATGACTGTTAGAATAGTACTAATTTATTGTAATAGAAATGTAAACAGAACTATTGTGTATCTAATCTTAATATATTTGTAGTATGGTGGGTGGGGTAATTCAACCCCTGGTTTTTACCATTTCGGCTCATTTTATATGATTTCATATGGGTTTGATCATATGTAATACACATATAATCAAAACAAATTATATAATCAAAGCATAAAGGACTTAAAAACTGCAGAAGAAGTGTCCCATTGAATAGAAATAATCTTCAATGGCCGTTTTAAGCCTAAAAGTGATAATTTTTAAGTCGAAAATATGAATACTTCCCCACAAGATAGGACTTGCAACTTTTGGTATGTGATCAAAGACATATTAATATAGCAAATAAAACTAATGGCATTTCTGTTGCAATTAGTTCAAGGTTAGCCTATTTTTGAAGCCCCACCGACTAGTCTAATTGGGGCCCGATGTTTATTTGGTGGAAGCCACCTGATCAGCAGACAGCACTAGTATGCAAAGAGTTTAATAGCATATTTGATTAAAATATTTAGTGTTTCATAGGAAATTCTTATAATGACAGGTACGCATTCATTTATAAATAATTATTTTTATCAAAAACAGAGAAACTAAGTGGTAGACTTTGGATCAAATGGTCTCTGGTTCGAGACTCACCAGAGACACTTTATCCTTTTCTAAATACTGGTTTTACCCAGGAAGACAGGAAAATGTCCTGTCATGACTGAAAAATTGTTGACTGGAACGTAAAGCATCAACACAATCACAATTTTTTATCAATTCTAATCTATTAATTTGTTTTCAGTTAAGTTCTTTCTTTAGTGTTGTGCCCTAGATCATAAGTAATGAGTTATCTAATGTTGAAAACTAAAGACGGGGTGCCAAAAATGGTTTAACATTTCTTCAACATAACTTTTAGGCATATATAGATTATCAAAGCTTTCTTAAACTTCTGAGAAAAATGGAACTTCTTCATATGATTCACAGTCTCATATGGTGCATTCCCTTTATAATGCTATGTTTGGGGCCCATAGGAATGAATCCTGTTAAAGGTGAATAGTGTTAAATAGGGAAATTTTACTAAGGAATTATAGGGAAATGTCCATTTGGTGTCGTTTTAACTATAATTAATTTGTAAAATTAGTTAAATTCCATGGTAAGACAATTTGGGAGCTACAACATGATCATGTTATGTCCAAATCTGTGTTACAATGAGGTGTGTTATAAAGGGACTGCATTGTATTTGCAAAAGTTAAGGGAATATTTTTAAATTTTACCTGTTGCACCACCATTGTTTTAGTGAAGAAAGCATCTAAATGTGGACTGTGCTTTCTTGCAGTCTATTGTGCTATATACCACTATGGGGCCACTTATATAGCAGTGAAGACAACCACTCAATGTCTAGTAGTATGGAGGCTGTATATAATAAAAGTTGTTGATGATGATGATGATTATGATACAAGATGATGGTTCCGAATGTTTTCGGAAATCCAAAGAACAATCACTTGGTCACTTGGTAGAAACAATCACTTGGTAGAGAATAAAGAATTGGTATGTGTGTTTGACAGACATCTTTGTATGTTGATCCAAATTAGCAAAAAAGTTGTGTAAATATTTTCTTATGCATAAACATTCATTAATAAGTAAAAACAAACTTAGCTGCTCAACAACACCATTTTATGGTGTTTTCAAATCACATTATAGCAAAAAAAAGTATGGCTTTCCAAAGACATGCACAGACAATATTTGAGGGTTTACCTTATTGTCGAAATGATATGCATTAAATATTTGGAGGTTTACCTAATTACTGAAATGGTATTGGCGAAAGCAATAAGACGTGCAAATATTGAGTGTGTGAACAATACTGTCAGTTCAAAGATTGATTGGTATGATTAGCTGCAAGATTTATACTTTCAGTGTCTGCAATTATGAATGCCAACTAAAAATGTTTGAGATCGTGTTGAATGATATACTGGTTTTAAGTTACAAATAGTACTCAAAGCTTTTCTTAACAATTAACTAAAACTTTGACAATAGCAAAATTATCTCAGACTCAGTAAAACTTGCATAGGATTCAACTTTTACTGATACCCTGGGTCCCAGGAACTCAGTAAAACTTGAAATTAACACCAACACTTATATAGCTGTGCAGGCATTCTTTAAGGTTACCAATATTTTGTCTGTAGGAGCCGCTGTGGAGTAGTGGATAAACCACTTGCCTTGTAAACAAGGGGTTGCAGGTTCCATCAGCAGCTTCACCAGTCTGTCGGATGAGACTTTAAGCCGTGGCTGTGGTCCATATGACCTTAGCTGCTGGTCGGATGTTATATTATGATGAGAAAAGCTCCAGATAAACAAAAATTGTGAATATTTTCTTATCCATCAGCTTAAACATTTGTTTTGGGTCTCATTGAGAGGGTTCTTTTGTTTACCTACAACATATGTTTTGGTTGAAAAGTAAGAAAAAATCATTTTCAATTACATGCTCTTAACTTGATGCCTGGATGGGTCACATATATATGGGTGTGTTTATTGTTTTCCAGCCTCTGAGGTTGCAAGTAACAAGAAAAGAAATGGTTCAGATTATCTGCCAATCAAAGTTAGAAGTTTTGCAAAGAAGATGGATGATACAAGTAAGTGATGAACTTTACCGAATCTTTTCCCGCATTTTGTTTGCCCCTGTCTAGGAGGCTGCCGCCACTGCTCTTGAATAGCAAACAATACGAGCCTAGATACTACTGCACCAAAAGGAACAGTCTGATTAAATCTTTGGCTGCTAATTCAACTACAGTAGAACTTCAATGGCTTGAACAGGCTTGGGACCATTAAAAACAGTTCTAGCCAAGGGTAGTTCCAGCCATCCACGGTGGATTATGCATAAAATTACCAGTAGAGATCCTGATGATAGTTCTAGCCAGCCCAGGTGATGAGCCATCAGAGTTTTAGCCATTGAAGTTCTACTGTAAATGTTCTCTGCTGTGTGTCATCTGCTGGTTCTTTTAAAATACTGCTGTAGCAAACAGTGTGGACCCAGATCAGACTGCTCCTGTTTGAGCAGTCTTATCTGGGTCAGCTTTGTTTGTCTGAATGTAAAGGTCCAGTTAAGCAAGTATTTTGAGCATAAAATTGCTATCATTTTCTTACCCATCAGATTTAACAAATGTTATTGGTGCTCAAAAGAACTGTCTCACTAAGACAATTCTTTTGAGTACCCACAACATATGTTTTGGTTAAGAAATGATAAAATATATATCAATTATGCATTCTTATCTAGAGAACTGTGAATGCTGAAATTAGTCATTGACATAACATCATAAGCATATAGTGATTTACATGCAACAAATGATTTTATGTACATTTTTTTCAAAGGAAGCGAAGGGTTAAAGTTCAAACAGTTTGTGATGAATTTTAACTAAAAGGGTTGATGTCCGGTCTTGTTTCAGCCTTTCATGGCCTGGGCACATAGTTCGTTTTGATTGGTGTGTTATGCAGACAACTTCGCTATGTCAAACTTGCTTATCTCCAATACACGGCATATGTCGAAGTGATCATCCATTCCCGAGCATATTCCCTATATTGCTTTGTATTCTAACCTGTTTATGTCGAACTTGGCTATCACCAAATCTCGGCTATATCGAAGTGGTTTTTCATTCCCAAAAATTAGTTTACCGCTTTTTTACCACTACTTGTGTTTAAGTAAATTTTGTGTTGGTCAAAAAATTAAACAATATGAATGTCAAACAAAGTAATTAATCTTCAGACATCGAACAATAGCCTTTAATTCAGTCCATTATAATCCATTGTTGGGGGTAATTGCCAATTAGTTATAACGTGGAGGCGGTCATTGTTCATTGATCAGCTGTTTGCATCGATTGACCTTGGCAATGCATAACAACCCAGGTGTGCTTGATTTAAACATCAGAAAGTTAGCGGTGGCTTTTAAATCTTAATGTTGTTTATTGGTGTCCTTTGATGAGATATTTTTGACAGTCTTTACTTATACAACTTGGTTTGGTTTTTATGTTTGTTTATGCTCTTGAAAAAAAAATCAGAAATTTCATAAATTAAAGCCTGTTTTCACCATTTCCCTATTCATTACCAGTAATTAAAAAAAATCACCGTTTCCGCAATATTGTTTATCCCTTGCTAAGGCTGTGGCGTTATGGCGGTCCACAATGTAATTAAAGTGGAAATAAAACAAACTAAAATTAATTTCTTTTGTCTTCATTTCAATCCAGTTTTCAATAGGAACAGTTTGACTACACATGTACTGCAAAGGTATGTCTTGGAGAAAATGAACATGTTCATCATATTGGGGTGACGTCACATTTTGCTTATGTTGAATTTTGGATAACTCGAAGTATTTTCCCATTCCCTTGGACTTTGAGATAGAGAGGTTGACCTGTATACACTTTTGAAGAGTCCATTATTAATTTTTAGAGGAGTTAAAGGGAACTTTAACCAAATTATTGTTTTGCTTAAAATGTTTCTTGTCATAACAAACAGCGTAAATGCTGGTGGCACAAAGTGACATTATAATTAGGTGCTGAATTGTAAGAAATGTTCCATTTATTTACCACTTTGCGTAAATGGTATAACATAAATAGCCCTATTGCAGTCATGGAATTTTTAGATATGATTTATATATCACAATTGTAGCTCCATTGAAGGGTTTCTCTGCCAAGAATAGTCCAACAGGAGGGTTTATCAGTCCAAGCTCTGGAGGTCGAAGGCCAAACTTACTGAGTGGATCAGGAACCCCTCTAGGAGGAACTCCTAACAGAATGGGCGGCCTCAAGAAGGAAGGTGGAATAAAGGTAATAGTGGGAAACACTAATAACATATCATCTGTTGCCTTTTTCGGTGTTTTAAATATTAAATTTAAAATCAAAGCTTTTAGTTGTAATTTGCCTCTTTATTTATTCATGATTAAATGCTACAAATATAATATGTACAGTAAGTTAACTACTAATTTTGATCCAAATGGTTGAATTTTTCGCCAAAATGTTAAACTATATTAAAAATTGGGAAATATTCTCATTATTTTGGAAAATTTAATCTTAAATTGGGATTCTAGCAAGTGTGAAAGTAAAATAGTGAGAAAGATTAAAAAGGTCATAATTATGTTTTTATTATTGTCTTAATTGGACTTCTAGTGTTATGTGCTTGATGTATGTTTGTATGCAAGTGTTAATCCAAGGCAGATAGACCTTTATCTTATAACGGGTTGGATTTTCCAAATTAGAAATATTTCATTCCATGAAGATTGGCTGGTTGCGGCATTTCATCTGGATCTTCACTATTTGCCAAAGTACCTGTTCACTGAATTCCATAATCTGGTTAGATATAATAGTAACGCCAGATACTGTTTTGATGATATTCTGTGTATATTTTCAGTTACTAGACATTACAGAGATGCCAGTGGGTGCCAAGGAAGCCAAGAGGAGGAGAAGAATAGCAGGTAGGATATCCCTTTCTTGACTAATAGATTCCACCTTACAGATAGATACAGTACAGTCCCTATATAATGCTTGGTTTGGGGTCCATAAGAATGAACTGTGTTATAAGTGAATCCGATCATGCAATGTTCTGCCAAGGCTGCATTTTTGCACTTAATGACACATAAAATTGCCAAATGTCCCACTTTGTTTTGGTTCAGTGGGACATTGTCCCATGAAATTTGCATCTGTTAATTTTTCATCATTTGTCCCTTGAAGTTGTTTTATTGGCACTGTCCCACAATATTTTGAGGACATGGAACAGTTGTCCCCTCCTATAAATTTTCTTGGCAGAACTCTGCCGATGATAAAGGGACAATTTTACTAAGGAATTATAGGAAAATGACCGTTTCATGGTCATTTTCCTATAGTTCCTTCATAAAATTCTAATAGTTCCTCTGTAAAATTCCATGTCTGTAAAATTCCATGTTAACAAAATTTGGGAGCCGCAACATGACTATGTTCTATCCAAGTCAGTGTTATAATGAGGTGTGTTGTAAAGTGACTGCACTGTACAATAAAGACTGAATGGATCTTAACATATATTAGGGGTCACAGGTTAATTTTCCAAATTACATTGTATTTATGGCCCCTGAATCCCATTTTTGTTATAGCAATCAGTGCCGACCATGGTGAGATGCCACATCCAGGGCTTCCATTAACTTTCAAATTCAGGAAGTCCAGACTTCCTACCCTTGAAATTTGGAAGTCCCATTGATTTTTTGGAAGTCCCTCTTTTTTCTGTGATACAGTCGAGGTATGGCGGATTGTTAAACTTGCTTTGAAAAATAAACATATATATGTCAGAGATAATTCTTCTTTGTTCCTTACAATGCATTTTTACTTTTAATTGCTTATAATGCTACAGAGGGGATGTCTGGTGTCTCCTGAATTGTCATGTAATCAGCCTAGATGGGGAAGAGAGAACTGGTTGCTTTGCTTTGCTTGTCTTCCTGGTGTCTTTTGAGTGTTGTGTTGCTCTTTCTTACGATGCCACGGATTTGTCTGCAGTTTTTGATTGTGGTATTTCCTGATCATACTCACTATTTTTGATGCCCATGTTGTCTGGTTTTGGACTGCAGTATGGTCAGCTGAGCATAGGATTTTCATCAATATAGCTATAACCCGCACCATGCTGAGCCTTGTAACCTGCATTCATATTCATGAGATAGATAGATAGATAGATAGATAGATAGATAGATAGATAGATAGATAGATAGATAGGTAGGTAGGTAGGTAGGTAGGTAGGTAGGTAGGTAGGTAGGGTGGGGTGGGGTGGGGTGGGGTGGGGTGGGGTGGGGTGGGGTGGGGTGGGGTGGGGTGGGGTGGGGTGGGGTGGGGTGGGGTGGGGTGGGGTAGCGTGGGGTGGGGTGGGGTGGGGTGGGGTGGGGTGGGGTGGGGTGGGGTGGGGTAGGGTAGGGTAGGGTAGGGTAGGGTAGGGTAGGGTAGGTAGGTAGGTAGGTATTTGTTTGGGAGTGTTGTGTAGCAATTATCATTTTAAAAGCTTGTACTTGATTGTGTAACAATTATTTTTTAAAAGCTTGTACTTGTACAGCTAAAAACTTGCAACAACAAAAAACAACATGACATTCGTTTTTTATATAGGCCTATTGTATGTTCGTTGGTGTAGTGCCTGTGTAGAAGGAGCGTTCAAGTACTAAATTCTCGCATGCGCAGGCTCAACAAAACATTTAATTACGATGCAGACGTGTAGAGTTTATAAAATTTATTCCACAAGCGTTCAAAGTGTCACGTCGGCATTTTCTATATTTCAAAGATTTCTCAACTGTCAAACAAAACGGATACTGATTGGCCGTTTCGCTTTATTGCTCTCAGTTATTGCTCAAGGATTGGATATCCGTCTCGCGGGAATGGTTTCTAAGGCCATTGTCTGTGTCGATGTTTTCACACCTGTTGGATGACACGCTTTAATAATTATGCGTCCAACTAAAGCCTTCACGTGACACTGGCTGTCAATAAAACTCTCGAAATCAGTCAAGTGGGACGTCCTAGCGTGGTCAATAAACATAAGAAATGAGTTTCCAATACGAAGGCGGGACATAAATCACGTATTCTGGTAAATGTGGGCGGTTTTTTTCTGCAGACAGGATGTCTCAATAACCATTTTCGGCCGTACTAAGGATTTCAGAAGTGCGCGGTATGTCTTTGATGTGTAATTTTGGCGTACGCAGCCGATTTTCGGACGTAATATACGGCGTATGCCCGCCTTACGGAAGCCCTGCACATCAAGAAATATCATATCTGGGTCTATACTATCAAAGTACTAATTTACAGGCTCAGTCTTAATCGTAGAGCTATTTAAGCAAGAACATGTAGTGTGTACTTAAAAGATCTCTAACCAAATAAATTGTATAGTAAGTAACATATTACATTTTGATCGAGAACTGATATATTTCAGAAATATGCCATACAACTATATAATACATGTATTAACCGGATGCCTGCAGTTTTATAGGTAACAGATAAGTTCCCTACTTAAAGAATGACGTGAAACTGGTCTAAGCCCTCCAGTAAAATATTTTTACTGATCATTCCAAGGCGGTACTTTTTTTGTGGATCATTTGTGTTATTTATGTCTTGTGTTTGTCATGTTTTCGCGTCTGTTCATTGCTGCCTTGTGGTCACCTGCTGGGAAAGGGCTGACCTCTTGTCTCTGGTTTGTGATGTTTAATTGTGTTTTTGTCACTTTCCCATGTGGTATCCTGGGTCAGGTGTGGTACTTGATTTATCGATTCCTGATCTTTGCCACCTTTCTTACTTTTATTCATGGTCATCATCATCATAATCGGATTTTTGATTAACGTGCAGGTGCAGGGGCATCATCCACATCAGTGGGCCCCTTTCCAGGTAACTGGCTAGCTGCACGCATAGCAGATCTCACACCTGATCTCCAGGTGCTCCTTTCTTGAGGGTCAACTGTGGTGAGCTTCCACTCACGGCAGTCTTTCTCTGTCAGTTTCTTCCATGTTTGCTTGGGCCTCCCTGCCCCCCGCTTGCCGTCAATCTGCATATCATATGCTGTTCTGATTGCACCACTGGAACGCGCCACATGCCCAAACCAGCGAAGCCTTCTCTCTCTCAAAATGAGGTCGAGGTCCTCAAGCTGAAGCTTTGCCAGTAGCTCGCTTGACCTTACCCTGGCCACATCCTCTGGCTTGATACTGCAGATCTGTCTGATCATGGCCCTATCATTGCGTTGCAAGCGCTGCAGGTTTGTCTTGGTAAGTGGCCAAGTTTCACTGGCATGGAGCATGGCGCTCCGCACGCAAGAGCTGTACACATGGCCACGGGTCTTGTAAGAGAGGTGGCGGGATGTGAGAACTGGTAGTAGCTCCCTGAACTTCTTCCAGGCAGTTTTCACACGAGTAGTGACCGCCATTTCACAGCCTCCACCAGCAGAAAGCATGTCACCTAGGTAGCAGAAGGAAGCTACCACCTCAAGCTTATCAGGTCCAACCTGGACTTCACTCTGTGGTCTGCCGTCAATAGGGCGAGCATTTCCCATGCACCGTGCACACCTATAATCAGGATTTGGTGTCAGTTTTTGTAGCCCACTGCATTTCTTATGCACCCAAAGTTTGCAGCCATTGCAGTAGATGCTGTTGTTGCCTACTCCTGTACGACAGACAGCGCATGGGTATTCGCCTGAACTCTGCAAGAGGTCCAGGCCTGTACCACAGATCATGACTTTTGTCTTTCCTGCATTCACCCTCAGTCCCTTCTTCTCCATGGCTTCTTTCCATATCAAGAGCCTCCTGACACATTCCTCTAGGGAGTCAGCAATGATGACAAGATCATCTGCATATAGGTCCTCCCAGGGAACACCAGCCCGAAACTCACGTGACAAGGCCTCCAGCACAATGATGAAGAGCAAGGGACTGAGTACGGATCCCTGATGGACCCCGACCTTCACCTCAAACTCTTTGCTGAAACCCTCGCCAACACGAACCCGGCTTCGTGCATTAGCGTACATTCCCTGGACTAAACGAACAATCCATTCCTCAACGCCTAGCTTTCTCAGGGCCCACCAGATAACCTTCCGAGGGACACGGTCAAATGCTTTCTCTAGGTCCACGAAGGCCATATAAAGCCTCTTGTTCACTGCTAAGTATTTCTCCTGCAGCTGCCGGACCACAAAGATTGCATCTGTAGTGCCTCTTCCTGGGACAAAGCCAAACTGGGAGTCGTCAATAGACACCACCTGTCTTATGAGACCATCGACAATCCTCTCTAGGATCTTCATGGCCTGCTCAGTCAGCTTGAGGCCTCGATAGTTGCCTCTATCCAAAGCATCACCCTTGCCCTTGTAAAGGCAGACAATGAAACTCTCCTCCCAGTCAGTTGGGACCTTGCCATCACGGATAATCGCAGTAGCAAGATCTCGGATCATGGTGGCCCCTGTATCACCTGCTGCCTTGATCATCTCCACCACTATGCCTGATGGACCTGCAGCTTTGCCCGACTTCATCTTTGAGATGGCCTTCTTCACCATGTCAATAGTGATTGGGATAGGCGGGCCTTCTAACGGAGGTTCATTGGACAGGTGATCAGGGTCCCAATCAAATTCAACGTTGAGAAGCCTTTCATAATGTTCAGCCCATGCATTCTGCTTTGCCTCCTCACTCATTGACATTTCCCCAGTGTCATTTTTCACTGGCTTTTCGCCTACAACATCAACATTCTCTTTCCTCATCTGGTTGGCAAGGCGGAAGATATCAGACGACTTGTGGTCAATGCCCTCATAGACCACCTTGTCTGCTTCGTGGCGTGCATGGTGCACCACACGCCTGGAGATGCGCTTGGCAGTGTTATATGATGCTCGTGTGCATTTGCCAGCCTTCCATGCTTTGAAAGCTTGGCGCTTGGCTGTGATGGCATCATCTACTTCTTTATTCCACCACCAAGTTTCACGTCGCCATCGGTGGGGCTTTGTTGTGCCGCACACCTCCTCTGTTGTCTTCAGCAAACCTGTCTTGAGTTTCGCCCAGATTTCCTCAGTAGTAGTAGCCGCTTCAGTTTCCACAGCGGGCACATGTGCCTTGAAGACTTCCTGGAATCGGCTACACGTTTGAGGATCTCTGAGCTTCCACACTTTTGGACGTGGGGTGAATTTGCGCTTAATTTGGGGCGGCATATCAATCATCATGTCGCACACAAGGAGCTGATGCTGCAGAGCAACCTCCTCTCCAGGAATCACCTTCACATCCATAACAAGTTTGCGCAGGCTCTTTCGAAATAACATGAAGTCTATCTGGGTTGCTGTATTACCGGACCTGTATGTGATGAGGTGACTGTCACGTTTCTTGAAACATGTGTTACCGAGGAACAGGTCATATGCTAGTGCATATTCCAGGATCCTCTCACCCTCACTATCAGGGTCTGGCTTGCCATACCCATAGCCTCCATGAACTTCTTTGTAACCGGAGCCTGTACTGCCTACATGGCCATTCCAATCACCACATGGGATGAGGAATTCCGATGCTGGGATCATTGCAGTCACAGCCCTAAGTTGGTCGTAGAATAGATCCTTTACAGAATCACTGAGACCACACTGTGGGGCATAGACAGACAGAAGACAAAGCACCCGCTGACAGACTATGATCTTCACCAGGATGATCCGGTCGGAGACTCGCTTGACCTCAAATACCTTCTCTATCCACTTCTCTGCCACAAACACTCCAACACCAGCAGTACCCTTGTTGTTTCCAGACCAGAACAGTTTGTACCTTGAGTCTTTGCCCGTTATTATACGGCAATGACCACCCCGGTATCTGGTCTCTTGGACACAACAAAGGTCTACTTTTCTACGAGATAGTGTTTCCACCACCTCGCAGACCCTCCCTTTTAGAGTGTTCACATTAAGAGTGCCCACCCTGAAATTTCTCAGATGCTTGCTGGATTTGCCGCAATGGCCCGACCCTGCCCCCCACACCTGAGAGGGGGCCAAGCCGGAGACGCCACTGACAGAAATCTGGTTCCTGCCAGCATCGCCTAACGTGACTTCATTTGTTGATTCTGCCATGATTGTTTTTGGAACTAAGTTTTTTATGGGATCGCCTGTCCTAGCTGACATCCCAACTCAGATCTTTGACGGCCTCTGAGATTCCGCCGTTCCCTCACTCGGGCAGTGTGCCTTGCCGTTGTTCTTAAACAGAGTCGTCCGCCAAGCCACAATAGCTAGGATGCCAAACCATCGGTGTGTAGATGGCTGCCATCTAGCTCTGCCACCCAGGCTGTGGCAGCCTCTTAACCCAGAGGTGGGGGATGCAGTTTAACGTGGTGTAAAAATGAAATAGGCCAGCCTTATTTAATCAATTTTTCTTCAGATATGGAGGCCATGGAACAAGCTAAGAAAGAGAAGGAAGCAGAGAAGGCAGCGGCAGCTGCGGCGGCAGCAGTCACCACGTCAGCTGTACCATATACCCCAGATTATGCTGCTGGCCTTGTTTCACCCGCTCCTGCAGTAAGTATTGTTATCCCCCGGCAAAGTCGAGGGATATAGTTTTGGCATTGTCTGTGCGTCCGTCCATCCATTCGGTCCATCCATTCCGTCCGTCCACACTTTTTGTCCGTCCGGAACCATATCTCAGTACCTATTGGTCAGATTTGATTCATTCTTGGTATAAATGATTAGTACCATGGACTCTCCATATCCTATAAGTTTGGTCAAAATCGACCCCTTAACACTTGAGTTATTGCCCTTATTTTAGTATAGGCAATTATAAGGCAAAACTTTTATTAGCTGTGTGATGATCTTTACATTTCATCAAAGCTATTATATTTAATAACTTCTCACTATAGACCATGATTGCCAAGTGCCTGTATATAAGCATGACAGTGTCAAAGTTTTACCCCTACCCCTTTGACCCCAAGGGGTCAAAGGTCAAATATATAAATTTCGCAATAACTAAGGCAATTGTCAATATTTTTTGCTGAAATTTTGCATGCAGGCAGAGCAGCAATAGATTTGATACATATCAAACGGGATTTCAGTTTGAAGGCCTGGGTCCGACCCCGTGGGGTGGACTTAGGGGGTCGGGGTGGGGGCTGAGGCCAAAATTAAACTTTTTCAGAATATGGTCATGTTGCATATCAAATTAAAGCTGAAGACGCTGGCAGCAACATGGTAGCAAATATTTTGCCCACAGACACACCCTTGACCTAGGGGGAGGGGTCAAAAGGTCAAACTATATCTTTTTCTGAAAGTAGTCATGTTGAATATCAAATTAAAGGGAATTGAGCACAGAGCACCATGAGAGCAAATATGCTGTCATTATACACACCAACGACCCCTGGGGTTGGGTCAAAAGGTCATTTTTTTCTTTTCTAACAGTGGTAATGTTGCATATCAAATTAAAGTGGAAGAAGTGTAGACCTACATGCAAGGTAACACTTTTAAATACACACACCCTTGACCTCTGGGGTTGGGTTTAAAGGTCAGATATTGAAATTGTGTAGATTTGAGTATATTTTTAGTGTTAGTAAATATCAAATTTCTTATATATCAACAAAAACATGTGTACCAGTGCATAGGCAATTTCCATGAACAAGGAATTTATATTTTTTCAGATTTGTTCAACCATAAATGAAGCATAAAACCACATTAACAATCAAATTAAACACATTTCTCATGGGAATTTAAAATCTGATATCATCTGGGTTGCAATAGAAATTTTACCTTTAGCAGTAGCCCAGCCTGAGAAGTAAGTTCAATCATATATTGCAAAAATTGTTTCCCTTAGAAATGTATCTAGTCACTTTAAAATGTGTGTACTTTCAGAAGATGCAGCTTGGTGGCAGTATGGATACGAGTTCAGTGACCTCTGTATTCCCTACACAGACTGTATCCTATGTACCAGGCGCTGGAGTTAGATTACCTCCCCCTAATCCTGTGGCAGGTTAGTTTATTCTTATAACAGATTACCTTTATAGAAGCGAAGTGGCCCAGTGGTAGAGTGCTTGACTCGAGACCGAGAGGCCGTGGGTTCCAGCGTCACCGGTGTCACTGCCTTGTGTCCTTGAGCAAGACACATTAATCCTAGCTTAGTACTGGTTCAACCCAGGAAGACATATCCCTACATAACTGAGATTGTTGATGGGATGTAAAGAATCAAATCAAACAAACAAACAAAATCAGGTTACCTTCTAGTCCAGATCATCAACTAAAATATTCCATTTTAGAAGGTCAGAATTCAAAAGTGTTATATAATTTATGCTGTGACTGAACATTGACTGGCGTGCATCAACTCAAACAATTAACAAAAGTTCGACTGTAGTCACATGTCAGGGGACAAAAATATTTCAATATTGTACTTGTACTGCAGGACGAGTGATTTACAATTTTCACTCGTCCTGCAAACACATGCACTTGTCCTTTAAAAGTGTATGCAATAAAGAACATAAGGGAGTAATATGTAATAAGACTTCCTCGTTATTCTTCCCAAAGCACTCATCCTACATGCTTTGGGAAGAATTACTCGTCTTTTCTAGATTTTACTTGTAACTACGAACGGATGAGTGGAGTTTTTTTCCCCTGCATATGAGTCAGCTCATGAAAATAGGAACTAATCATATTGGTAGCCTTGCTAGACTCATCTTAGTTTGTACTTTGGCAATCAATGATGACCCAGATAGAATGCTGCAAGATACGACATTTCATTAGGGTCTACAGTGTTTGCTAAGACAAAAACAGTCTTAGTGAAAGAAATACATCATACAGTAAAACTTGTGTAAAACGGCCACTCTAAAAAAGAACAAACATTGCTTTTCAAGACCAATTATTGCTTAATGCAGCTCAAAAGTATTGCAGAATGCTCCAAGGGTAGCATTCTGCAATATTTTCGACCTTCATTAAGCTACAATTTCTCATTAAGATCTTTGTTTTGTCTATTTTGAGTGGCCGTTTTACACAGGTTGTACTGTAGTTAGGAAACTCTGAAATTCTGACCTGTGACTCCTTATATATTGGAAATCCCAGCTTTTTTGTATGAATCTATATGGGAAAATTTATTTAATAGTATAAAAAAGGCTCAAGAATGACTCCATTGAAGACGAAAAGAAATCTGCATGTATTTTTAGCTCACCTGAGCCATTGGCTCATGGTGAGCTATTGTGATCGTTGGATGTCCGTCATCAGTGGTGTGTCGTCACAATTGCTTCAAAGGACATCTCCTAAACTACTGGCTGGCAGGAATGATCATTGTATGGCCTTCTATAATATTTGGTCAAATGGTTCAAAACTTCCGGTCCATAGCATATCTAGGTCACACACTCTAGAAATAGATTTTCAAGATGATATTCTGCTCTTTTACATGCCCATGACCCCTGGATGGGATCAAAAGGTCAAAATATTTTTTTTCTGAAGGTCATGTTGCATATCAAATTAAAAGGAAAGCAATGTAGAACATTATGCAAGTAAAATAGTTGACTTTATGCAAATACCTGACCTTTTGGGTTGGGTAAAAAGGTCAGACATTGAAATTGTGCTGATAAGTATATTTTGATTGAACTTAGTGAATCGATAGGTTTTGGGTATGGCCTGAGTGATAGTGATACCCAAGATGGACCTAGGTGTTGGAGGAATGGGATTTATATTTTGTGGTTAACGTCCACTACTCGTGACAAGGATTCAGGTGAGCGATCCAGGACCCAAGAGCCCTCTTGTATGATAATAGCTGAGCTTGGCCCTTTTGCGCAATCTATCAAAGTGTCAAATGGTTTGGATCCAGATCATGACTGTCGTTTTGTCTGTCCTGATCTGTGTCTAAATTGTTTGCAAAGGTTATCGGCAGACAACAAAAGTCACCACTAGCAAGGAAAGAGTTAAATATCAAATCAAACTCCATGAGTGAAAGTTTTCAGGATTATTCCTGAATTCAGGATTTTGAGGCTGACTTTCCATAGAAAGTAAGCCTCAAATTGCTGAATTCTGCAGGTAATAATAGCTTTTCTGATTTAGATTCAGTTTATCTATAGGTATTTGACCATAAAACTTGGAATTTTTGATTATTTGGAGGCAGACAGCAAGTTTTAAATTCTGATTTTCTAAAGTTCAGAATTTTAGAAATTTTGAACTTTCACCAATGCAGCTCCTTTTATCATGATATTCTTCTATAGCAGGTGCCCCTCTATCAGCAAACACACAGCAAGCCAGAGACAATCTCCAACAACAACTACAGCAACAGCTCGGCCAATCACAGATCAGGACACAAGTGCCTCAGATAGTCAACCAATCACAGCCAACGTTACAACCATTACCACCCACTACAGTGCCAGTTCCTTCAGCTCCACCCCCAGGGCATCCATTACAGCCTCTACCTCCTCCCCAACAACAACTTCCACCAGAACAACAGCAACAACAACAACCAAAAAAAGGATTGTCACTCACAGTGAGTTTTGGCTCTTCATTAACTTTTTATCCAATGGTCACAATGTTATCAGTCGCTGATAGCCTTTGCAAACAGTTTGGATCCACAACCAAAAAAAAGGATTGTCACTCACAATGAGTGGGCTCTTTATTAACTCTTTATCCAATAGTCACAATGTTATTGTTGCTGATAACCTTTGCAAACAGTTTGGACCCAGATCAGGCCCAACAAACTGTTGGGCCTGATCTGGATCTAAACTGTTTAAAACACTACTGATGATATTTCTGAAATAGTTTTTGAAAGAGTAATTTTTTTTAAAAAAAAAGCTACATAAACAAAAATGCATGCAAAATTACCCATCATTCAAAGGGTTAAAGAAGTTTATGATTTCAGGGGATTGATGAAAAACTGGTGTTGTGTTTAGTGGAAATATTTGTTTCCATAGTACAGTTGTTTTTGTGTATCCATCTCAAGTCAATGAAGCTCTAAGATTTAGGTAAAAGTCTTTAACCTGAACTTTATACTGTAGAAGAGCTTTACAACAGGCCACATAATAAATGAAATGGGATCTGAATAGCTACTGTTGTCTTTTTTATGAAAACAATTTTGTGGGTACTCTGGGTACTCCAGGCATCCAGATGAGAGTGCATGATTGAAGATTATTTTTCTTTTTAATCAATTAATACATTTTTTGTGGGTACTCTTGAGAACCGTCTCATCGAGACTGTTCTTGGTTCTTTTGAGCACCCAAGACACAGGTTTAATCTTTTGGGTGTAATATAAAATACAATTTTACATGCAGATTTGTTTTGCTTACCTTGACCTATGGTACTTTTTGAGATGCTTCCAATATCAAATATTTTCATTGAGAAATAAGAAAATCATCTCCATTTTATGGGGTTGGACAACATATATTTATGTCTGGCTACGATTTTACCTGTGCCTTTTTCATGAATTTACTTGTAATTTTTCAGCGAGATCAAATGGTGGAAGCACAAGAAATGTTTAGAACATCAAATAAAGTTACAAGACCTGAAAAGGCTCTCATTCTTGGTTTTATGGCTGGTTCCAGAGGTGAGTAGAGTGTACTCTTTTTATGCCACTGCCATTTTGAATGTGGTGGGGTGGGGTTCATATAGCATTACCCTTGTCCATACATCCTGTTCTGTCCCATCCCATACTAAGACTTTTGATCTCTTTACAATGGCTCCGGGTGGAGAGCGCAGTGGCTCAGTGGTAGAGTGCTTGACTCGAGACTGAGGGGCTGCGGGTTCGAGCCTCACCGGTGTCACTGCATTGTGGTCCTTGAACAAGACACATTTATCCTAGCTTAGTACTGGTTCAACCCAGGAAGACCCATCCCTGTTTAACTGAAATATTGTTGATGGGACGTAAACAATCAAATCAAACAAACAAACAATGGCTCCGGGCCCGGACATCTTTGTCACACTGACACATTTCTAGTTTCTTTATCTATTATACACCTGTTATCAAAGGGAAGATTGTTTTCATGTTCTTTATCTTCTAATCACCGGATAATAAACTTCTGTTGATAGAAGCAGATAAACTTAAATATTTAAAACCAGCTGATTCCAGATAAGAAACATGACCCCAAAGAAAAAAGAATTATTTATTGCTGTTCCTGACTTCTAGCTATGACATGAAAAATATTTATCACATATCTGGTAGATGATTAGCAAATACACAGGCCGACATACTCATTCTCATAACCTCCACACATCCTTCACATTGTTTGCATGTACAACATGTATAAAAAATTATAGAAGTACATTGCAGTCCCTTTATAACACTATATTTAGGGTCCATAGGAACAAACTATGTTACAAATGTTTAAGCAAATTGTGTTACAAATGGAAATTTTACAAAGGAGTTATAGGAAAATGACCATTTCATTTCCCTATATAAATGGGAGCCACAACATGACCATGTTATATCCAAATCCATTAAGGGACTTCACTGTATGTGCATGGTTCAGACATCTAACCCCACTTGATAGCTACACATAAACAATCATCTCTACAAGAACAAAACTGTCATGACACAGCTTATATATATGGGCCTCATTCTGAGAAAACCTGATTTTGTTGCATGAGAATGACAAAGGTATAAAAATCAGCCTGTGCAGTCGCACAGTGGGATGGAAGCCTTTGTTTTTCATTCTATGGAAAGTTTAAAGGGTAAACATTCCAATATTCTAGCTAATATCTGTTGCTGAACAGGCTGTTTTGAGCCTTGCCTAGTTTTGACTTAAGACAGATCATTTTCTCACCATGAGGCCCATATATTGTTTAACATCTGTAAGCCCTTTTGCGTTTAGAATGGCAAATTTCCACAGGGTTTTAGCCATTCTCAATAAGACTAGGGTTCGCACAGGCTTGAAAAGTACTTGAATTTAGAGAGCTTTCTTGAAAAGCCCTTGGAAATTAAATCTGCCTTGAAAAATACTGGAAAATAGCTCAAAAGCCTTGAAAAGTCCTTGAATTTTACTATTTTCTGTAGAACTTAGCACTGTAATAAGATACCTAAATCAGTTTAAAACTGTTGTGCCTTTATTTGGTGCTGCTGCACCAAATATAGGCACAATAATTTTATACTAATTTTTCAGTACTAATGTCTCCATTATCTCAGTCTAGCATTTCTGAAGTTGAATTTGAACACTTATATCTGTAATTTCATCTGCTTTAAGTCCTTGAAAACTGATGGAGAGGCTGCAGAAGTCCTTGAAAAGTCCTTGAATTTTACTCATACTTGCCTTTATGAACCCTGGAGACGGTTCTTTTGAGCACCCAAAACGTGTTAAATTTTATGGATAAGAAAATATTAACAATTTTACACTCAATTTTTTTCCTTTATCTAAACATATGTGTCTGGTTCAAAATCAGCCAGTGTCCTCAAAAGATAGCTGTCCATTCAAGTTTCAAGAATGACTTGACGCTTATTGTCATCCTTTAGTAGGATGGAAATTATAATTGACTAAGTTTGCAACCTGTATGGAGCACTGTCTAAGTGGTGTAGCATGAGATAGCCATTCCTGTGAAAATTACTTGTATGTATTGTCTGATGATGTCACAACACTAAAATGACCCACCCAGCTCATCGCCATCTCTGCTTGCAGAGATGGCAATGACCTGGGTGTGTCATTTTATAGATCCCCACTTTCGTTTGAAACGAATTTCAAATGGCTTCTGTACTTTCAATCAGTAGATGACAACCAACTTTAGTTAAGTGCTGAAAGATGCCAGCTTTTTTTGAAAAGCTTATACTTGTATAAGAAATATTATTATTATCTCATGACTCCAGGCCTTTAGTTAAGAGTGCGAACAAAAAATAATAATTCTCTTTTTTCTCAACCAAAACATACGTTGTGGGTACTCAAAAGAACCGTCTCAATGAGACGGTTCTTTTGAGCACCCAAAACATATGCTTAAACTGATGGGTAAGAAAATATTTACACTTTGACGTTCAAAAATTTTGCTTATCTAAACCTATGGACTCGTTTCTATTTCAGAAAACCCATGTCCACAACAAGGCAATATTCTCAGTATTCGGTTAAGTGAAAGTAAAGAACTAGTGACACAGTTGAATCAATCCCAGAAAGAAATGATTGTGGACACATTCTTCCAAATGAATTATTTGACTGGTGAATGGAAACGAGTGAAAAAATTCCGGGAAGTGGACGATAGTATTTTATGATAGTGAAAAAACTTCTGTGAAGTGGATGATAATATTTTATGATAGTGCTGCATGTGACTGTTATTTATTGCTTAACTCTTTGCTTGCTAGCAACGACTTTTGTTGTCTGCTGATTACCTTTGCAAACAGTTTGGACCCAGATCCTGATCTGGATCCAATCCATTTGACACTCTGATAGCATTCCAAAAAGAATTTTTCGGAACAATTCATTTTGAAAAAAGTCAGCAGACGACAAATAAAATCATGAAAAATTACCCAGCATGCAAAGAATTAAACACCCTTCAGAGCTCAATGTAAAAGTGGGTGTATCTCAACATTGAATGATCGGGAAAAGTTTATCATGTGAAGTTAACTTAGGCTTTGATCTTAAGGAAAAGAAACATTAAAAAATCAATTATATATGTCTCAGTCAATACATACTTTGTATGATATCCAGCAAAATAGGATATTCAACCTAATGAGTGTACTGTCCACATATCTTTCCTCTTTTGAGGAGCTTAGTGGTAGAGTGTTAGACTTGGGATCAAGGGATCACTGGTTCAAGACTCACCAGAGGCACTGTGTTGTGTCCTTGAGCAAGACACTTTATCCTCTGCTTAGTGCTGATTCAACCCTGTAAACCTCCTGACATGATTGAAAAATTGTAGACTGGGACGTAAAGCATCAATTCACATACAAAACAAACTCTACCCTCTTTTTAAGATAGTGTAGATACAGGTCAGTCAGCTGGCTTCATCAGATGATCAAGATCCACCCTTCTGTTTCATCCATTCAATGGATCCATTTTGATAGTAAAATTCCAATGCTAGTTTGACTGGAAATCAGATTTCTATATACAGGCCTTCAGTTAAGAGTGCATAGGGAAAAAACAATTTTCTTATTTCTCAACCAAAACATATGTTGTAGGTGCTCAAAAGAACCGTCTCAATGAGACAGTTCTTTTGAGTACCCAAAACATTTATTAAAACTGGTGGGTAAGTAAAATATTTACAATTTTATGCTCAAAAATGTTGTTTATCTAAACCTGTGCAAAGTTTGACTGTAGCATAAACAAGCCATAAAGTACTTGATGTGCACTTACTAGCTTGACTATGGTATGCTCTCAGAACTGTGAAGTCAGTGA
Source organism: Loripinus fragilis (assembly GCA_964019695.1). Classification (NCBI taxonomy): domain Eukaryota; kingdom Metazoa; phylum Mollusca; class Bivalvia; order Lucinida; family Lucinidae; genus Loripinus; species Loripinus fragilis. The sequence continues at coordinate 5,284,692 of OZ026515.1, read as the reverse complement.
AATTGTTTAGAGAGGAGAATTGACAGTAAGAGGAACTGACAGTAAATTTTAATGATTTAGAAAAACATGTTGGATGTCTAATGTTGCATAGAAACATTCAATGTTGCAAGGAAACATTTAAATACCACAGATTATACAAAAATCACAGCTATGGTTTATGATTTATTACACAATTTCTTGGCCATTAATCATCAATGATTTAGTTTTGCTGCTACTCTGCAAGTTTATGGCTCTGATGTCATGTGACAGATCTGACAAAATTTATTAACATTTGTCCTGCTAAATAAATAGAGGATCTTACATGAGTGCTCATATTTTATTGAATTTATTAAACGAGTTGAGGAAAAGAGATAAAATATGAGGCTTGTCAAGCATTTTATCTCTTCGCAATGAGTTTAATTAATTCAATAATACAGGAGCACGAAAATTAGATTCTTTTTATCACAGGACATTAAGATTCCTTAAAATTGCGTTGTTTGGCCTGAAAACGTCAAGATTTTGCACTCTTTTATGCAAAGTTATGTTAGACATCATTACCTACTATTACTAAATCTGTAAACCACTAGTGGTTTATCGATTTTATTGCAAAGTATTATATCACTCTCAGACGCGACATCATGTGATAAATTAAAATGGCACATTCACTTCTGTTTTCCAGCCAATTCACTTTGATTCTTTCAATTAATAAGCCAGCTGATCTAGATCTGCACTGTTTTCTAAAGGGCATATATATCTGGGTTCAGCAGGACAAGGGTTAATTAAGAAAACCATGAAGTAGGTTTATAACAGTCTGTTTATTGTCTTGATGAAGCATTGATCTGAGCCTAGGCAAAATGGCTGCTCATAGCATATGGCACAGGGTTTTGTGCAATAAAGTTGGTTGTAGCAAGGTAGTCAGGGCAATATTACATGACATGCTCTAGCCATATCAATTTCAATTGAACTTGATTTTAGGGGGGTGCATCATGTCATGGATGAGCTTCTATCATGATATCTCATGAGTAGTGGAGCATCGAGTGTAATGCCAAGATATAAGTTCATCCATGAGACATGATACATGTAATAATCTTTTTATTATATATGTTATTATGTCTCCCCCCTTTAGGGTCGGAGACATATTGTTTTTCCCCGGGCGTCCGTCTGTCTGTCTGTCACAAATCGTGTCCGCTCTTTAACTTGAAAACCACTCAAGCTTTATTCACGAAACTTTATACAAACATCAATCAGCATGAGATGACGTGCAGAGTGCAAGAATGGTAACTCTGCCTTTTATACTTTTTGAGTTATTTCCCTTTGAACTTTGTGCATCACAAAAATCGTGTCCGTTCTATAACTTGAAAACCCCTTAAGCTATATTCATGAAACTTTATACAAATATCAATCAGCATGAGATGACGTGCAGAGTGCAAGAATGGTAACTCTGTCTTTTATACTTTATGAGTTATTTCCCTTGGAACTTTGTTCATCACAAAAAATCGTGTCCGTTCTATAACTTGAAAACCCCTTAAGCTATATTCACAAAACTTTATTCAAATATCAATCTGCATGAGATGACGTGCAGAGTGCAAGAATGGTAACTCTGCCTTTTATACTTTTTGAGTTATTTTCCTTAGAACTTTGTGCATCACAAAAACCGTGTCCGCACTATAACTTGAAAACCGCTTAAGCTATATTCACGAAACTTTATACAAGTATCAACCAACATCAGTCGACGTGCAGAGTGAAAGAATTGTAACTCTGTCATTTATACTATTTGAGTTATTTCCCTTTGAACTTTGTCCATCACAAAAAAATTATCTATGGCTATTTTATACCAGGTTATGATTGTGCAAAAGTTAATACATTGACAGATATTTTTACTAGATACGAGCTGATTGTCTGCATGAAATGACTAGAATTTCCCTTAGAAATTGTATTTAATGTTTCTGTTTGAAATTGTATTTAATGACTCTTGCTTATGACATCAAAAGGGGGAGACATCTGTTTTTTTGTAGAAAAACAATTCTAGTTTGGTCCTAATTTTGACAATTTTTTTGGTGCGGGAAATGTGAATGTGACATTTCTTATTCTGACATAGTAAGTTCTTAACGTCATATGTCTCGTTCCATTTTACCAAACTTGGATGACTTGAGAAAAATGAGACTTTTTAACCCATTTAAACCCGGCGTTCTTTTTGTGGGACATGGGCAAACAGCACAGACCAGATCAGACGCTGCATTCAGAATGCAGCGTCTGATCAGGGTCTCCACTGTTTGCTTTCAGAATTTTCTATTAAAATTTTAATGAAAATGAAAAATACCACTCAACAACCCTTAAAACAGAAATGTACTTATCCAATTGATAACAGTGGGAAATTACATTCGGCTTAAATGGGTTTATGTTCACTCCTAGAAACAGGGTCTATGCTATTTATAGCACTCCATTAGGCTGCTGTGGAAAACTAATCAGATCGGATAGATTTATTTACCCTATTTGTAGGAGTGTGTTGTGGATGAATACATGGTTGGTTTGTAGATCTGTTTCAATGAAGATCTGATTTCTTGTTCTTCTGTCTTAATCACTTACGGTTACCTATACTGATGGAAAATTCACAATCAAGTTCGATCCTGATCCGGTCCCATAATTTCGTTCAGACTGATCATGAAATAATTTCTACGACCTTTCTCCTCCTTCCACTGATTCAAGAAGGGTTGTTGTCAGTTACAAGTGAAAGTATGTGCACGAAGTACTGGTTAACCGCTTAGTGAAGCTTGCCCAGGAAAAAAAGTGCGGTTAGGTGAACTGACAGTCCCAACATGACCATAGCTATTGACTGGGACGTAAGGCATCAAACCAAACGAGCAAACAAGTTTGGATAGTCTATTAGATAGTAAGAGGGGTCACAAGTGGGATTTGTCCAAGAAGATTGTTCTAAGAAAAAAGTGCAGACCTTGCTTAGATGCTGTATTTTGTGGCATCCCATTTTGGTCTTAATGATTTGTCAGTTTAGTGGATTTACCCATTTATGGCATCCATCGAATTTGTCTATATCAGAGCATTACCCATGTGATACAAAAAATCAAAGAAAACATTTGATATCATTAAAATAAATGAATCATAGGTCCGGTTAAGCAAAATTTATAAGAGTAAAATTGTCAGTATTTTCTTACCCATCAATTTAAACATATGGGGCAGTTCTTTTGAATACCCACAAGTTATGTTTTGATTGATAAATAAGAAAATTAGTTTTCAATTACACACTCTTATCTGAAGGAGTGTGAATGAATTAAATTATTGAAGGTACAAAAGATTAGAAATTCATTTAGAATTGAGAAGCAATGACATTTATTCGTATCTTGTTAAAAACCAACAAAATATGACTAACATTAAGCTACCATTTGTCAGACAGATTTTTCTTGTCTAATTTTGAGTGGCCTCTAAAGACAGGTCTTACTGTACATCTTTTGTAGGGGATAAAGGACACATGTATAATAAAGTTAGTAATGGCTGTTCCCTTATCCTCTGATTTGTTAAAATCAATACATGTATGGCAATTGCTGATCATATCATCGATATCAAATGTTTGATTGATTATTTGTGTTAGCTGAAAAAATGTTATTTTTTACCCAGATATATTGAGGATATAACATGAGTGCACCTGTTTTATTGAATTTATAAAACAAGTTTGGGAAAAGTGATAAAATGCAAGGCTTGCTGAGGTATAGCAAACATTTTATTAAGATAAATGTGCAATCATTAAAATCTCATTTTTGGCATGAAAACATTAAAATTTTGCCATATATACGTAACATTGTTAAGAGCGTAATTTCATAACGTTACTCGAAAATCTGTAAACCACTAGTGGTTTATCTATTTTAATGCACGGCGTTATTTCACTCCCAGATGTCATATGATAAAGATCTTTTAATTCAAAATTTCTGTCCTGTTGGTTTTTACTTGGCGACAAGTGTTCAAAGATTGGAGCACCATTCTCTTCTGTATCAGTTCTTAGATGCATCTTATGTTTGTAGTTATAGCAAACAGTGAAAGCCCAGAACAGACAGGTCCAGATCAGTGGATCTGCACCTTTTACTAAGGGCTTTTGTTCATATACACATGGGTGAAAGTTTATTCATGAATTCAGGATTTTGAGGCTGACTTTCCATAGAAAGTCAACCTCAAAATGCCAAATTCTGCAGATAATATTTGCTTTTCTGATTTAGTTTCAGTTTATCTAAAAGTATTTGACCATTTAATTTGGAATTTTTTAATATTTATAGGCATACAGCAAGTTTTAAATTCTGATTTTCTAAAGTTCAGGATTTTGGAAATTTTGAACTTTCACCCATGGAGATATGTAACTGGGTTGGAAAGTTAAGAACAGTTACTGTATAAATGTTTAGGAAGAGGTGTATCAGTAGTGGATACTGCTGTAAAGGAGTCACTAGTGATGACTTTCATCATCTGCTGATAACCTTGGCAAACACTTTGATGTGGATCCCAAACTGTTTGACACTCTTTTGTATTGTTAAAAGAAATTTTTGAAAAATTGATTTAGAAAAAAATCAGTTAGATAGATTATCAAATTGATAATGGGAAATTACACAGCATGCAAAGACTAATATATGCTCAGTCTGTCTCAAACTGAAAATAATTCCCAGCCAGTCAAGAAGTGCAATTTCATTTTATTTTACATTTTCAAAGCAAGCCTTTATTCTAACACACCTCGCCTATAGAGCCAACGGTCAGTTGTACGACGATCAATCACCCGCGCTGCGCGCTCGTGATATGATCTTCTTTACAACTGACCTCCAAACAGTGAATTATTACTCAACAATTCACTGCTGGAGCTGATCTATTTCTTAAATGAATCTTTAGATTTTTTCAACCCTTCATAGCCTCATGAATGACATAAATTTGATTGACAGCTGCCAAGCTCACTTGCCCGTGCAATACACTTCGACCATCAAATTCATTCACCAGAAGTGACATTGGTGTTGTGATTGACAGCAAGCCACACCTGATTCGCACATGTAAAACAAGCCTCTTGTTTGCTCCATTGGCTGTCCGTGTTCACACTGGCTGTTCCGGTTTTCCATTTTACACTCAAACAAAACCGTTTATACTATTACATATTAAATACAAAACTGTTTTGTTTCCTAAATTATTAATAATTTCTTTATTTTAGATATTTATATATTTACTTTGCAAGAGACCTGAAATATACATGATTCCAAGAACATTCCAAAAATCAAATTCATTTTGTAAATTAACTCTTTGCATGCTGGATAATGTTGCATGTATTTTGTCGTCTGCTGATTTTTTTCAAAATTAATGTTTTCAAAAAATTATTTAGGGAATACCATCAGAGTGTCAAACTGTTTGAACCCAGATCAGACTGCACAAAATGTCAGGCCTGATCTGATTCTTAAATGTTCGCAAAGGTGATCAGCAGATGACAAAAGTCGCCACTTGCGGGAAAAGAGTTAATATAAATGCATCATATGTATAGTTAGAACTGTGTTGATCCTGATCAGCTGGCTTCCTCAGAAGACAGCTGTTTGGATCTACACTGTTTAAAAAAGTGGTATTGAAAACAAATAGCATGTTACACGCTTATACAGTGTATCATTCAGAGCTAATTTTACTTGAATAACTTATAAGATTTATTTAGTTTGGTATGTTCCTGAATGGTAATAAAGGTGTTCCAATTTAGGTTTACTGACAGCATCTTTTGTTACAGAGATTGGCAGTCAAAAACTATTATGAGATTCAAATAGCATTTTCAACTATTGTCTTAAGCGGCCACTCAAAAGAAGACCAAAATAGGTTTTCAAGTTTTGTTGTTGCTGGCACATGTTTTCAAACCATAGCATGTCACTTCACCAGGTAGCAAGGTACCTTCATTTACCAGGCATACGAAACACTAAATTCCCAAGAATATATACAGTAAATCCTGTCTGAAGCGGCCACTAAAAAAATACCAAAACTTGGCTTTCAATACCGATCATAGCTTAATGCAGGTCAAAAGTACTGCAGAATGCTCCCGTTGAGCATTCTGCAGTACTTTTGACCTGCATTAAGCTACCACACGGCTTTAAGACCCTTGTTTTGTGTATTTTTGAGTGGCCCCTTAAGACAGGTTTCACTGTACTATAAATAGGCAACAATTTGCAACCCCTTTTTTGGCAACAATTTTCAGTTGAAACATGGTCTCTTAGTCTCATTAATACACATTTGAGCAAAACCAATAAAATAGCTGGCACTCATTGAAGACTTCGATCAGCTTGGGCATTATGTTTGTGCTGGTTAAAGTCTTTGCTGTCTGCGTGAAGAAGCCTTAGGTACCTATTGATTGCTGCCTGAAAACTGTTCGTATTGGGTTCTTATCCTGGCTGATGCAGGTCTTTGCTGGATGTATGCGTCTATCATGACAGTTTTCATTTGTCCCCTACCCTATAGACATTACCTTGTCCCCAGTATAAACTGACTGGTCGGGCAATAACGGAAATACAAAGTTATGTTGTCAAGTCTTTATTTAAGCGCTATTTCACAGTACTACAGCCAATAAAATTGACTCTGAACATATCCGAGAGTATAAGAAGTTACTCCCAGTATGCAAAGTTGAAATATTATAAGTTACAGTTAAAAAAAATGAAGTTTTCTCATCTTTAAGGTTGATTTCTGACGATTTTCGGCTAAAAAGTGTTGAAAATAGCAAAAAATGGTACCTCGGTTTCTTTTCGATGTTCATATAGACGGATATACTGTCAATAAATATAACAATACAGTCTTAAAGAAAGTATATTTACCGTTGCATTTTGAAGAAAAATCACAGATATGCAGACAAATAAGGGATATATGATTATTTAATCTTAGCCTGGACAACGTATTTCCAATATATACTAGGCCAAAAAAGAAACGCCGCATATAAAGATTGAAAATATTGAGCGTTAAATGAGAGCTACAAAATTTCATTTGCTATATATCACTGGAAAGGGGATGAAGGACGGAACAAACGATCAGGAACGGTTTTTATAAACTTTATTTTTGATCTACGCGTTTCGGGTTGACTAACCCTTCATCATATATGTTTCGCTACTATTCCTGCCACACATTATCCCCATTGTTTGATTGTACTCAGTCAACCCAAACCAGTGTACTGACTGTCTTTTTATTTTCAAGTTTTTCACGAGCACATTCATTTTATTTAGATTTACACATGTAATAACTACTGAAATCATTAGTCTAATATCCAATTTGCTTGAAAACATTTTAAAACTTTAAAATTAAAAGTTACACATTGCTAATTTACGATGCTAAAACGGACACATGTTGACCGCAAAAAGACGATAAGAATGTTACAAGCTAACGTGACGGGATAGGTGATAGCCCAACAATTTCGATGCCATGCAAGGGTGATTGAACGTCTTAGGAAACGTTTCTGACAAATTGGAACAATGTCAGACCGTGCGCATTCATGACGTCATCGCCTAATGACGTGACGTCAAGATCGATAAAAACGTGTGTTTAAACTGCAGAATCAATTTCTTCCAGTGACAATGATAGCTAGCACAACCCCAGGAACTCATAATCCAAGAATCAGCGCTCAAACTGTGACAAATCATTTGCGAGAGATTGGTGAAAGACCCCCATATATAATGTATGTTTTATATGCGGCGTTTCTTTTTTGGCCTAGTATATACATTTTACCTATATGTCAGTTTCCAGTCCGTGTATATTGGGTCCGAGGCATTACTGAGATGCAAGTCATAGAAAATGCTATGGTTGAAAGTTCTTGTAGGCTAACTACAATGCAATTTACCTGTCAGAGACCTTTTCACTCCATGTGTGCAAGTTTTCAGGATTATTCCTGTATTCAGGATTTCGAGGCTGACTTTCCATAGAAAGTCAGCCTCAAAATTCTGAATTATCCAGATTATAATAGCTTCTCTCTGGTTTATTTTCAGGCTATCTAAAGATAGTTGACCATTTGAACTTGAATTTGTTAATATTTTGTAGGCATACTTAGCTAGGCGGCTAAGAGCCAAGATTGTGCTATTCCGGATACAAGCATGAAACTTTTCACACTTGTTAAGGTTGGTAAGCTGATGATTTTTAGATATAGAACCACTTCGACAAATTTCCTCTGCGCATGCGCAAGGCAAAATTCACTTCCGTTATAGAATATTTGGTCTCACTTGACTACACAGACCAATATTTGTGTTTAAAATAGCTAAACATCGACCCACTATATATCTAGATGTCCTAAAAGACATAAACACATATATTTTTAAAAAGTTTCCATAATTACGCATGCGCAAACAAACTAATACTTCCGGATATCTCGTTTAATGATATCAAAACGGTAGAAACCATTGAATAAAAAGAATACTAATATCTTTTGACTGGGAAAATAAAAGTGTTTCTGCACAATCATCTATCCAATAATTTTTGCTGCGCATGCATTCACGCTAGAGAACCGGTGTACTAGAACAGTGCAGTATTTGTGGGTTAGTTGCAGTCGATGAGGGCACACACTATATTACTTTGGCTTACTGTGATCCATTCAATGAGCTAGTTCTTTACAGCTATAAATTTTACATGATGATGTTTTCAGTTGCAATTATCACTTATGTATTGTAGTCCATTCTGGGACAATTGGAGCCTTAAAATTATAAAATAGCTTAGTACCAGCCAATTTCTGGATAGCCAGTGAGATTTTTTATGTGTATGAAATGTGTTCACAGATTAATGAGACACTAATTTAGTCATTAGTTATGATTTAATGGCATCACATAATGAAGAATACAAGTGAATGAATAGAATGTTTTGCATATTTCTGGGTTTTTTTTGTGAAGTTGCAAACCATTTTGTAGCTGTACGCAAAATTTGAGTAGCCAAGCGCATTGTACTAGTAGTCGAGGGTCTAAATATAATCAATTAGTATGCGATCTATGACCTGGTCAGTGAACCAGAACTGCCGATATATGTAGTACTATGCGTAAAGCATGAAAGTAAGAAGAGGGCAAATATCAGGAATCTATACACCTGACCCAGAGTGCCAAATGAGAAAGAAACAAATACAAAATTTAACACCACAAACAAGAGCCAAGAGGTCAGCCCTTTCCCAGCAGGTGACCACAAGGCAGCAATGAGCAGAGGCGAAAGCATGACAAACACAATACAGAAATTACACAAATGATCCACCAAAGAAGTACCGCCTTGGAACGGTCAGTAAAAGTATTTTACTAGAGGGCTTAACCAGTTCCACTTGAATTACTTTCAAAATGCCCTGCCCTCAGATTTCGAACTTTCGCGCAATAAAGTACTAATATTTTGCATTTTATCTAAACTAACTTAAGTCAGCATATATTCCAGAACATAAACAAACAAAATGCCTTTCTTCCTTTTATCAGGAAAAATATCACCTTTTTTGGCATAACTCAGGTGCTGCATTGACTACCGCTTAACTCACATATATCTTTGTTAAGCAGATACACAGCTGGATATATAAGTGACAATATTAAGCACAGAATATGTTCAAAAGTAAATATTGACAAAAATATTACCCTTTTTAACAGTCAGGTACACTTAAACGGTATATTTTGTGCCCTCGTCGTCAGCAGCCAACCTGTGATGATCATGCTGTTCGAGTACCTTGGTTCTCTAGCGCAGCATTTGGCATGAATGAATTTCTCCTGTTATGCTGGAGACATGCATGGTATACCCATCATGTTCTTGAATGACTACATACCTCAATATAACCTCGACTGTAACTCATGTTATGGAGTTTACTGAAGAGTGTTTGACTGTCTTTTGGACTTCTGTCCATGTATTGTTATGTGTTTATTTTGGGTTACTTGGCACCTGGGCCAAGATGACAAGACCACGTTGATCTTATTTACAAACGTATACTTTTTTCAAAGTGACATTTAACCAAGAGAGCTGTCAATATGTGCCATAATCTGTATGTAAGCTAACACAGCCTTCTCAAAGGATTTTCAGCTATTTAACATTACCAATTTAAACAATTACCAATTTACAGAAATGTAGTGTTCAAAGTTGCCACCACAGACACAAAGGGTCGTACACTGAAGAGATGCATTTTCTACTTCTGCAACCTTGAAGACAGACATATCTCACAAGGTTAAGAGAAGATATTGATGCTTGTGGTATGGCGGTCCACAGTGGACTGTACATTCCAGTGTCTAGCTCTGCCCATCACAGTTTGCTGGACTTGGTATTCATTTCCACTGTTCTAGCACTGACCCACACACATGAGCCTTGATATGCTACCTTTAAAATGTGCTGGTACAAAGCCACCTTCTTAAGGGCTGTCATTTCATCGAACAAACCTTTTTGATAAACAAATGTTATCTAGCCATGTCTATGTTCATGTAGGTGCTTGCTTGTACAGTACTGTGATGAATCGTTCAATGGTGCAGAGGTAATCTGTATGTGGCTTTTCAGGGAGAGAGTTCATTTTTACAAAATACCCAGCTACAGCTGGAAAGCTTACCCATCGTTTTCCACAACTAATGAGAAAGAATGTTTTATTGCACCCTGTGAGAGAATGAAAACAGCAAGACAATTTGATTTCACACCAACGATAGCCTGTGATTTTTGCCAACCCCGCAGTTCATCCACTCACAACTGTTGCACCACAGGTATGACCAGAACTACTATATCAGTATCAACAGCGCTAAAGCTTATTTTATTGTTGGGCCTTTTAGCTGCTTCCACAGCACTACCAAATATTCTTGTATCTGCCTCCTCATGCAAACAAGGCCCAAATGAAGGCATATCGCAAGCTGGACACACTAAGACCGAGCGAAGTGCAGGTTCTCTCTAGAGTATCGTCGCACTCTCATCGTGCACCACTTATCAGTTTTCGGTACGACAGTTATTTGATAGAACAACCCGCCGGCGGATGTCGTCTCCTCGTTTTTCCCTTGTTGATGCTTTTAAACTGTCCGCCTAACATGTGTCCCACACTAAATCCACTCGATCAAATGCACAAAAAGTGGATATTACGTAGCGTTTTAAAAACATCGTTTGTATACTGCTCACTGAACAGTGCTAGCTCATACAGCTTTAAGCATCTGAACAACGCAGGCTCCATCCAAAATGACAACACTGACTCCCAAGTGTGAAATCTTTTACAGAGGACCAAATGCCTCGAAGCCAGTCAGTAGCTTCACGACCAAAACTACGAGGCATATCAGGCATACCCCCAAAAAAATGTAACGTTATCATACCCACATAAAATAGACTGGCATAGACTAATTACTGTAATGTTTGGTATGGTTCGTTTAGGGGAAGTGAGACACTTGAAATATACATATACAGTTTACTGACAGTTTGGAGACAGTCCATCGACCGACAGAAAATGATATGAGGTCTGTGAGCTCAAACACAGCAGAATATATATGGCTGCCTACCTGTTTGTCTTTCTGTCTGTGAGTCTGTCTGTTTGTCTATCTAAAAGGTATATTGCCCTTGGCCAGTGACCTATATAAGCCTTGGCTTAAAGCATAATTTTTTTCAGAGACTTCACCAAGTCAAAACAATCCAAATTGGTCAACACAAAGAAAATATGTGGTGGTGATTTTGAACCACCCCAGTAGCTCAGGTGGCGAGCGCTTCTGTCCAGTGTTCCAAGGGCTTTGAGCTTGAGCAAAAAAAAAACTGATTGCATGTCTGTCTGTCTGCCACAAGCCTACTATCCTCTTTTTTTAAAACTTGACTTTTAAGTCTAATAACAATTGTATATATGTTTAACGTAGACAGACATTTTTTTGCGAAAGCCTATACTTGTTAATAAATGGGGCTTTGTTTATCGTCTTAACAACAAAACAACAACCAGTTAATAGAAACCCACTGCGCATGTGCATCTAAACAGGTCTGTAGGTCCCTATAACATGTACACTGGAGACATGCTTTGGTGCTATGACAGGGGCATCGGGTTTTGCACAGTCTACAATAAAAGAGAAACAGAATACCATCTTTATACAAAATTCCAATTTTATGCGCATGCGCAGCAATTAAGAATGAAAAAGACTACACTACAAACAATTAACATAAGTTATGCCACATTTTATTAATCTACAGCCAACATGACCCCTTCTTTAAAGTCAAACTGTTTGAAAGCTCTATGCTAGCAGCCTAAAATCAGAAAATGCTTTGCGCATGCGCAGTAGGCATTTTCCAATGTGGTTCTATATCCTATTTGGCTTAGTCAGTCATGGTCTACAACTGTGCCAAATTCCATTCTTGTATCCGGAATAGCACAATCAGGCCAAAATTTGGCTCTTAGCCGCCTAGCTAACTGCAAGTTTTAAGATTTTAATTTCAAAAGTTCAGGATTTGGAAAAATTTGAACTTTCACCCATGTCACTCTCTGCAGAGGTAATTTTGTTAGAGCTCTGAATATTGTTGTGCAATGATATTATTAGATTATGAAACCATTTTATTCTTCCTTGTGTGTAAGGTTTTCCTGCACTAGAAGTCACTTCTGAAGAAGAGACCACCCACCCTATTACATCACAAAACAGTAACATAATTGATTTTATCGATATTCATTTTAACCTTTTGTACTCTGATAGAGTTCCCCATACGAGGGACGTTCATTATTTATTGCAACATGGGCTCTAAAACAAGAAGAAATAGTCCTTTACCTCAAAACTCTAGTGCATCCCTTCAAAATACTCCCCCTTGGAACGAATACAAAGTTGAAGTCTTTTAATCCATTTATGGAAAGCTTCCGTGTAGTCTTTCTTGGATACACCCTTAAGGAACTGAAACACTGCGCCCCCAACAGCCTTTCTTGAGTGATATCTCCGACCCTCAAGAGTTTTCTTCAGACGTGGAAACAAGAAAAAGTCACATGGGGCTAAATCTGGTGAATAAGGTGGGTGCGGTAGGATTGTCAAGCCTTTCTTCTCCAAAAACGCGACTGCTTCTTTTGAGGTGTGTGCTGGTGCATTGTCATGCAAAATGGTAAGACCTTGAAGACCTAGCCTAGGGCGAGACTTCTTCACATAGTTTTCAAACTTTTTCATGACTAATCGTCGATACAGTTTCCCAGTAACAGTTTGGCCACGGGGAATAGCTATTTGAAGTGTCTCACTTCGACTGTTAAAGAAGATTGCATACATGATCTTCTTCATACTTATAGTCCGTTTTGCAATGGATGGTCTTCTTACATTTTTGGTTGCCCATATTTTGTTGCTACATTTTCTGGTGGGCTGGTAGAAGTGTACCCATGTTTCGTCGACTGTCCAAATATTAGAAAATGTCCTTTGGTTAAATTGAGGATACTTCTTAAGCAGTTTACGGGCAATCGAAACGCGGTCTCTCTTTTGGCCATCTGTCAGTAAATGAGGAATCCACCTGGCAGCAATACGGCTAACTCCTAATTTCTTCTTCAAAATCTTAAATGCTGATCCCGTCGATATGGACAAGCTTCTAGCTACTTGACGAGTGGTCATTCTTGCATCAATTTTCAACAGATCGTTTACCTTGTCAGTCATCTTAGAGGTAACAACACTTGCAGGCCTGCCTCTGCCAGAGGCACTGCCAACCGTCTCTATTCCAGACTTAAAACGTTTAATCCACCTGGTAACAGTTGAATATGATGTAGTACCATGTCCATAAGCAGAACAAATTTCGTTGAATATAGCTCTAGCACTAACTCCAAGTTTAAATCGAGTTTTTATATATCCCCTAATTTCAGCACTGATCTCTTTAGCCATGGTTTTGCACAGTATATATGAATGACCTCCCTTCCAAAGCGTGTAGCACAAAAACTAATGCACAGATTTGGACAATACTGGTATCAATGGATAGATAAAGGTTTGAGCAATTACCTGTGTAAAATTGCACGGGCATTTCGTGCATAGTATGGGAATAACGGTGGCAGTTGCAATAAATAATGAACGTCCCTCGTATATATTGATACAATAAGTATGGGATTGCCCATTGTGCACTTTAAGGGATCACAGGTAAAAGTTTCTAAAATTATGATGTATTTCTGTCCCTGAAGGTTGTTTAATCTTAACAAACAGTGAAGACCCAGATGAAATGCAGCATTATGCTGCATTTCATTTGGGTCTTTGCTTTTTGCCAAAGTACCTCTTTAGCGGTTTCCAGTATACAAATTCCTTTCATGCCAGCAGTAATGAATGAGATTGCAGTCTAGGGACAAGATGCCCCTGTACTTTAAAACAAGCACTGCAGTAAAATTACATATATCAACACTCTGTCAGATTTGCTTTCAAAATAAACAGCCTAGATAAAATCTGTAAGCTTGCCGTATCTCCATGCACGTAAAACGTGAAGCCAGTGATTAATTAGCTTTGGATACAAGTAAACTTCATTTAAAAGTGAAGACCCAGATGTAATGCTACATTTGATCAGCGTCTGCACTGTTACCCATTGAAGGGCCTACTAAACACATCTGAAAATGTCATCTGCTAAAGTTGTTTGCTGTATATTTAGTACTAGTTAACATGCCATGTTGAATGAAGATTCAATCGGAACAGGAAGGGTCAATAGACTTACCTCTTTCTATGTATGTGGCTGTTTGTCACATGCTTTGCTGTTTTTATACAGTAGGAACTTCAAAATTAAGTTAGTTTCTGGAAGAGTCTAGTCTGGGTTTTGATAGATAAAATAGATTCAACAAAAACAAGGCAATGATAAATATATTATGTTTTGCTGTATGCATGGAGCTAACTTATGACAGAGTTATTTCTAAATTCAGATGCTGAATCCAGTTAAATAAACAATTAATCTCAGAGTGTTGATAACACGTTTACAGGCGAAATTTATGAACTCGAATCCGAGTTCCTCAAAAGCGCTTGTCCCTAGAGTGATTGGTACTCTTGACTTCTAACACAAGTTTTTTTTCTTGTCACCATTAGTATGGAATTTAACCCTTTTAAGACCAATGGATTTTCCCATTAAGTTTGATACAGTTAAGTCAGGATGGTCAATTGTATATATTGAGGGGTTGCAGGTTAATATTATACATGTATTTCATTCTCTAAAGATTGATTTTGCCTTAGCAAACAGTGCAGACCCTGGTGAAATGCAACATTATATAGCATTACATCTGGGTCTTCACTGTTTGCCAAAGTACCCAAATTGCCAAAATTTTACATGAAAGTGGGATGGCATACAAAACAAGTAGCTAATTTATACAGATTTGGGGAACTTCAAGAAGCTGTACATCACACAGGTTTAACTCATTGTATTGTGCTGGGTAATTTTTAGCTCACCTGAGCCAATTGCTCGTGGTGAGCTATTGTGATCATTGGATTCCATCGTCCGTCATCAGTTGTGTGTCATTCGTTGTCAACAATTGCCTCAAATGACATCTCCTCCTAAACTACTGACTCGATTTTGACCAAACTTGGTAGGAATGATTCTTATATGGTCCTCTTTAAAAATTGTTCAAATGGTTCTGGTCCATTGCATATCTAGGTCACACAGGATAAAAATAGATTTTTAAGATGAAAACTTTAAAGATCTTCCTTCTCTAAAACCACAATGCCTAGAGTTTTGACATTTGGTATGTAGCATCACCTAGTGGACCTCTCCCAAGTTTGTTCAAATTATCCCTCCTGGGGCCAAAATGGCCCCGACCTGGGGATCACATGTTTTACATAGGCTTATATAGGGAAAACATGAAAAAATCTTCTTGTCTGAAACCTTAAGGCCTACAGCTTTGATGTTTGGTATGTAGCATGACCTAGTGGACCTCTAACAAGCTTTTTCAAATTATGGTCCCGCCCTGGGGGTCACATGTTTAACAGAAAAACATGAAAAAAATCTCTTGTCTGAAACCAGAAGGCCTAGAGCCTTGATATTTGGTATATAGAATCATCTAGTGGACTTCTACCAAGGTTGTTCAAATTATGCCCCTTGGACCAATTTTGGCCACGCCCCAGGGGTCGCATGTTTTTCATAGGCCTATAGAGGGAATAAATGAAAAAAATCTTCTTTTCTAAAACCATAAGGCCTAGAGCCTTGATATTTGGTATGTAGCATCACCTAGTAGACCTCTACCAAGTTTGTTCAAATTATTCCCCTGGGGCCAGAAATTGCCCCGCCCCTGGGGGTCACATGTTTTACATAGGTTTATATCTATAGGGAAAACATGGTAAAATCTTGTCTGAAACCATTTTCTAGTCTTGATATTTCGTATGTAGCATGACCTAGTGGATCTCTACCAAGTTTGTTCAAATTATGCCCCTGGGGCCAAAATGGCCCCACCCCAGGTGTCACCATGGACAGCTTTCAACAGATACCTATATGTGAGCTTTAAACAAAACTCAGGTGAGCAATTTAGAGCCTCTTGGCCCTCTTGTTCATGCTTTTGTTGTCGTCTGCTGATTTGTTTTTTCAAACTAACTTTTAAAAAAATTCTTTCAGGAACACTATCAGTGTCAATGGTTTGGATCCAGATCAGGACCAACACTCTGTGGGTCCAAACTGTTTGCAAAAGGATATCTGCTGATGAAAAAAGTTGCCGCTAGCAAGAGAGTCAATACATTTAGCCTTTGCAATGCACAGCTTCTCAAACTCAAAACCCAAACATCTGAATTAATCCAACCCCACCCCACCCACCCCCCAACTCCCGCACCAAAAATATATATACATATGTGAGTAGAACCAGGAAATGCCACACTCACAGAACACAGATTAACCCATGGCACTGCAAGGGAGAGACTCATAACACAGCTACACAATGGCAAGCACACAAAGTAAAGCAACCAAAGGAAGGGGAGTGAGGAACATATCCATGTAGAATTAGTACAGCAAACCAACTCTCTCTTCCTCAGCAAGATAATTGCAAAACTAGAAAGGACACTAAGTACTTCACAAAACAAGGACCAAACATAAAACTCACACACACAGTGGGAGCAAAATGAAACAATGAATCAATGATTCTTTTGATTATAAACTAAATCACCATAAATACTGGCTCTGATATGCCCTTTTGCAGAAGAATTTTCAAACCAACATTGTACTTTCAATCAACTCTGAGTGTTTGCAATAGAATTTAGGATATGGTTTACAATGTTATGATACAGATGGACTTGTTTTTAGTTTTAAATAAAGTTACTAACATTAGAACACCAATAAGCTGCGAAATATATACACCATAGGAAGGGGAACAAGGAAAATATCCATGTAGAATTGGTAAATTATTAAAGTAACCAACTCTCTCTTCCTCAGCGAGATGATTGCAAAACTAGAAAGGACACTAAGAAGCACACAAAACAAGGACCAAACACAAAACTCACACACACACAGTGAGAGTAACAGGAAACAATGAAACAACATAGTAGAAGGGACAGTCATGTTTCGTGCCATTTCTGCCATTTCTTATGGACAAGTCCAAAAGTTTGCAACCTTACATGTACCCACAATGCTCAAATCAGAGTAGTCATGCCGCCTGTTGGAAGATAGCTTATCTGGATATGTTATCTGTAACACCTGTTTGGCGTCTTATACTCCAGTCCTGTCTTCAATACCGCCACGTTCTTACTACGTCCTTAAAAATTGGATGGACGCAGTAAAAACCTGTAGGACGTAGAAACCGATAAGAGCATAGTAAGGTCGTTATGGACGTGGAGGACGCGTGGTCAAACTTTGAACATGTTCAAAAAAAGCGTAGTGATGACATGGCCGAATCAGGACGCAGTAAGAACGTGGTAAGGGCGTAGTTAGAACGGCATGGACGCGGTGGCAACGCCGGGGGCAACGCAAGCAAGTCGTTGCAGGAGCCTTATTGACGTGGTGCAAGCGTGGCAGGGACGAGAAAGGTTGCTTTATGCGCTCGCTGCGTCCTTGCTACGTACATGGACTTCTAAACAGTTTGTCAATTTCCTTGATGCTCTGCCTAGTCTACGGCCTCTCTCCGGTGGCATATTTTAAAGGCGGTGGTTCACACGTTAAATTTTCAAGATTGAATGAGAGCACTTGTCATAAAATTTGTAAGGACTGGAAGGACGCAGTGAGAACGTAACCTGCGCGTGGTGGGCGCGTAGTAAGAACCTAGTATGAACGTGTTAGACGCAGTGAGAATCTGGTAGCGACGTAGTAACAACGTAGTTTGAACGTGAAAATTACACATTTCACCAACACGTCCCCACTACGCTCATCGACTGAAAGAACGGCTTTCGCCTGAGTGTGAAGGGGCTTAAGCAGTAACGGCTTTCCATGAATTTATTATCGATATGATAACCTGCAGGTTATCGATTTGTATTTATGTGTAGAAAAGTTTAACACAAATCGGGTGGTGTACAATCCGTGTAGACGCATTTTGTTATTTACATATATACCATTACCCTCTTGTTGACCGCAGTTTTCAGGTTCAGCAGGTTCAAACAATTACTTAGATCTTCAAGTATGTGCGGCTACTGTTTACCATTCATCAATTTTGTGTTGTAGGTAAGTAGAGGCTAGTTTCTTTTATTTTCCTTTATTTTATTTTCATCTATTCTCCAGGTACTATTTCCATTCACCTGTTCACTTTACATTACATGTATATTATGAATTAATTGTCTAATGATGAATGTCTACCCGGATCTTAATATTGGCCTCAGCTTCACCCAGCTCCAGTTCATGCTCTAGGTTCAGAGCTGAGCATGCGTTGATTCTGTATTTTAATACCGTGATATGGTTATGCCTTCGGTCAGCCTTCGGACCGTCCTTATTTCAGATGAGTTAGGGAGATATTGTCTATGCCCTTTTCCGATGAGTGTTATACCCAATTATAGGCCACTTAGTCTACTTTATTATCGCTACCGTATCCATGGACGTTATATAACAAGCAAGTATACATCCCTGCCGTATCCTACTTGTTGTTCTGATTCTCCGGCTGGCCCTAAATCTTCCCAATAAACAATAACGTTTAGATGTCGAAGGGAGCTTGACTCGAGACCGAGGGGGTTCGAGCCTCACTGCGTTGTGGTCCTTGAGCAAGACACATTTATCCTAGCTTAGTACTGGTTCAACCCAGGAAGACTCATCCCTGTTTAACTGAAAGATTGTTGATGGGACGTAAAGAATCAAATCAAACTTGAACAAATTTAGACGTCGATGCGACGTAAGACGTCGCGGACCTTGTTCAGTTATTTGTGTTTGCTGGGTTTATTTACCCCATTACCCGCCCGACCTATAAAGAGGACCACTAGGTGGAGCGCAGTGGCTCAGTGGAAGAGTACTTGACTCGACACCGAGGGCGCGCGGGTTCGAGCCTCACCCGCGTCACTGTCTTGTGTCCTTGAGCAAAACACAACGATTATTCCTAGCTTAGTACTGTTTCAACCAAGGAAGATCCGTCCGTATATAACTGAAAGATTGTCGATGGGACGTAAAGAATCTAATCAAACAAACAAACGGACCAATAGGGACCAATGGAATATATGTGGAAAAGCAAAATAAAATAAAATGTAATACCAGAATATGAATATATATGTTCTAGTTGGATGCAGCCTAGAATTCTCTTTGAGAGCCAGAAGATAGTGGTTTCTTCTCTAAAAAGTCACTCCAGACTGTGTGTTTCTTTCAGAAGATTATGTTCTATTTCATAAACATACCTCGGGCAAAAAGACCTTTAAATTACTCATTTTTAAAGCAATTGATAAAAATCTTGTTGAATAAAACCCCAATTGAACTGAAATCTTATCTTATCTGGACCTCTATTCCAGCATGTCTTTAACTTTGCTTGTTTAATTCAATCTTCTGATAATCTGAAGCCTTTTCAGCTTGTATTTATCCCCCACCCCGATCCCCATGTCCTGGTGTTCCGATATCTGTTTGTAGTATATCTTGCTACCCGCCTCTGAACCATCACTATCTATTAAATAAGGGCTCCATACATTTGAGCAGTAGCCTACTCTATATAAGTGTACTTTGTCTCGTCTGTAGATCATCTTGCTGCTGTGTTCTCGATAGATGTAGATGCAAACATTCTTGTTTTAGCCATGAAACAAACTGGTAAGTCGGACAAAGGACGGTCCCCATGAGCACTTCTATCACCACTGGTGATTTATAAGACATGACACCATCAACTACTAGTATGACCTGTTGACTTCTATTAAACAGGAAGGACTCGATCCACTTGTAGGTTCGACCTTGTTGCAATCTTTCAAGTAAATGTCGCATATATTCGGCCGTAAATATCGCATATATTCGGCCGAGATGAGCTATTCTATACCGGTATGTCCAACTTTCATATTTTAAAAGACTGTCACGTTCTTATCTGACTGGTGTCACACCCAGAAAAAAATGTATACCATAACAGCATAGGATGGATAAATCATCTGCTCCCTTTTGCCAATGGATGCCGCGAGTTTCACAGCTACGTCGTGTCCGGAAGCCATGGTGGCAGTCTGTCAAATATGTTGTTAACTTCAACTGCGTTAGAATGTTGCTTGTAATGGTGTGCAATTGTATGTTGCAGCACAGGCATGTCAATGATAGACCTACTGCCATGGGGGATACCGAACGGGCTGATTTTTTTGTCGCCATAATGTTTTCGCTCGCATTGTCGCTCGTAATGCTATCTAACGCCTACCAAACGCTCTGATGCTCAACCGCAGGTTAAATATGAAAACAATTGCCACAGGAAGAGAATTCTAAATACGAGCTCAGAAAGTTTTCTCATGATTCGGGTAATAAACACGTTCCTGTCGCAGATTCTGGTCACAAAAAGTAAACTCTGACAAAACGAGAGAAGGAGATGACCTGTTAACAAATGCGTGACATCTCCCTAAAAAGTCAAATTTTCAAACTGATTTTTGCAATAAATTTCGTGACTATGAATGGACACACATATAACTTATTAAAAACGTATATATACAGTCAGACATAAGTTAAGCATCGCTTCAATAGTTTCCTTGAAAAACGAAGGAAACTATTTTCCTGTTTTATTTATTAGAATAGATATATTGGTGACAATTTACAGCTAACTTTGATTAGATTATCATTAAGATAAACAACCAGGCATGGTAAATGCACACCAGAGCCTTTTCTTCCTATCACCAGGGACCGATAATAGGCCCCATTCCCAATCCAAAATATCCTCCTTTTTTCCTAATTTCCAAAATAAATCCCAATCTGAAGCTAAAAAAACATCTTACCAGGGAGGGAATTCAATTGAAAAATAGCTGCAGAATTGCTCTCTGAGCAGCATTGTATCTTTGACATTTGTGATAGAAATAAGATATATAATACATTGATTTAACTCTTCATATACACATGAATAAAATCATCATGGTAGTAGTAGGGAATGATTCTTTATAATCTAGTTGTTCCTGTTGTTCCAAGATGGCGGCCTCCATGAAGCGATTGCACAACCTGGTGGAATGGTAAAAAATGGCGGAGTACCCATTTCCGGTTCCTGTTATTGCACCACATTGCGTCAGACGGTAAAACAATAGATCTAAGATGGCCGCCGATTTCACAACATTGCGCGAGATCGAAAAAAACAATTAATATCAGTAGCGCAACTGATCAGATTTTATGATTTATAAGTATTATATATATGATCATCGTCACAAAAAATCCAGTTTAATGTCATTGCAAAGAATTAAGAATAAAGGCGCTGATCAGCTTGCGAATTTTAGCACCTTGATCGTTTGCTTCTTAGATAGTATAATACCTATGGTTTCTCTTTTTAATGTAAACCATGTGTTATATTCAGCAGGCTGGTCTTTAATCAGTCCGAAACACCCGAGACGGTTTTCTTGCTACACTGCTGTCATTGTTGTTGAAATACTGTACACCTGAATGAACTTTAACTCATTTTAACCTTGTCTCGGATGTCATGATAATTGATGCAATCAACGAGATTGTATTTTTATCGAAAACCTTCATGTTTTGACAGTGGGGACTCTGATCAGGCTAAATATTATTATACACTGAAGAACCATTTTAACCCCCCTTAACCATATTGCAGGCTAGCAGAGCGGGTTACAAGAGTATTTTACTATAAAAGAAAGAAAGAGGGGCAAAAATTTGTCTTGTTTGTCTATATACAGTGACTGATACTTTTCCTTTCATCAGCATATCAATTACACAGGGTAGATACCATTGCACTATGGTTTATGACTCTTTCAACAATATTTGAGTTGTATTGGGGTGGTGATGCATGTGTATATTTGGCTGATTATGTTGGTCAGACTGCATTTTAGTGAAAAATTTTGTACAAACTCTTACGAGCCTTCGCTGCTCGCTGACACAAAGTATGGATGTAGATAAAGACTTGGTCAAAAAGTCAGACCTATAGCCCCACTAGATAGCTTCGCGTAGCATGACTATACGGATACGGATACGTGATAAGTACCGTGGTTCTTTCATGATCTGGTCCCAGAAATGCTTAGGCGAGCCTACGCAAATGCGCTATCGCCCTCAGACCGTTCGCTGCTGGCATACACAAAAAATGTATGTGGATAAAGACTAGTCAGAAAACTAGTCCCCACTAGATAGCTGCGCATACACGTTTTTGTTATCGGGTTTGAAATACTGCCAACTATTGTATTGAAAGTTTATTTATATCGTTGTGCAATATTTCAATTGAAAAAAAAAATTGTCTTGTGTCAATAATAGGGCTCTCAAGTAACATGATATTGCTGTTTTGTTACTAAATATAGAATGACTCATCAAAATGGCCGCCAAAAGACAAAAGATCTAAGCATGACGTAGGATATCCGGTTTTTTACAAATATAAAGCAAATGAAAACGCTTTCATACTAATTTCAGTAACGCAACTGTAAAGACTACGAAAAATTATCCGCTTTATTATGGATAGAAAGGATAGCTGTGCCACACTTCTTAGACTGCCGCTCGCGCAGAATAATAAAAGAAAAATAGCAGACGTTGATGAAAACGCCAGCGATGGATAAAAAGGGGATCGCTTTAAATCTTGAAAAGTGGAAGAAACTTCAATATTGTTTCTTAGAAAATGTTGACAGTGCTGTTGGCCAATACCAGGATTCTAAACCGGTGGACTTGTTTATACACTTGGGGGGGAAATTATCACGTTTCTGTGAAAAGTGGATATCCCCTGGTAAACATCAGACGCTGGTTTGTTCCAGAGGGCCAGGAGACACTAACCCCAACGAAAGCTGGCATAGCCCTAACGTTTCTACAGTGGGAGAAACTAAAATCGGCTATGTTGTTAGTAGAAGAACTTTTGAACGGTGAACTGGACAATGTAAATTTCTGTGAGGAATCTCATCAGAATCAAATAGGGGCTCTGGCATGTTCAAACTGCAACCCCAATGACTTTATGAACCATTGAGAAAGAGTGACAATATATCAGCATTTACAAACATATGTCTGTTTTTCATATGTTTTAACCCATATAAGCATTGCGTCCTTTTGGCGGACATAGACAAACAGTGCAGACTCAAATCAGACACTACAGAAAGTGGCGTCTGATCAGGGTCTCATATGGTTGCTTTCAGAAGGTTCTATTAATATTTGGATAAAATTAAAACTACCTACTGGAAAACCCATAAAATGAAAACGGACTAGTCCAAAAATGTGAAGAGTATGAAATTCTATTTCGGCTTAAATGAGTTAGAATGATGATCAATTTAACCTGTATTTTATTGTCGTATATATGCTTACAAAAGTTACATGTAAATTGTATATATGCAAAATTGAATTAATGATATCTTATATTTTTGTTGATGTCTTATTTAGCTTGCAATAATGTAACAAGAACACGAGCTCTCGAAAAGAAAATACGAATATGCGCGTTTTAATTAGTTATGACACTCACGATTTTAAGGCGCAGTAAGATTCTTTTCGATATATCATGTTTTTGTTACAAAATATCCCCCACCCCCAAGAAATCGCTGGTCTGGCCATCACACATCACAAAATCATACTGATTATTTAACACAACAAAAACACCTTGAATAGCTTAACTCTTGGTATCAATTTACAATTGAACAATACAATTTCCTTTCTTGCACCTGATTGGCTGAAAACAAAAGGAAGTGGGCGGGGCAAATGCATATGCTTTTTTTCTTAGGATCTGATTTGCTGAAAACAAAAGTGGAAGGGTCATGGGTTTAATCCATATAATCTGTGTAATAATTCGCTGTGTGCCTATGCATTTAAGTGTCTTATCTATTTAGAGCAAAGCAAGCGAAAGCTTTGACTTCTCAACAGTGTAGGCAGATTTGAGTAATTTCTGTTAACATATGCTCCATAATATAGGAACTGACGTTCGTTGATTAAAGTGCAGTTATGTTATAAATGTTGAAACACTGTAGCAGATTGTTTGGCTAAACCTCATCAATATTATAACCATTATATGTGCAGAAGAACTATATCTCTGGCTAAAATGCGATCTTCCTGACAACACAAAATTGGGAGGACATGTTCATTTTATGACCAGAGGTGGTGGTGGCTATGCTCTGATGCTTATAACCCTTTTAAAATGATGTTTTTAGTAGTAGATGGGGTAGAAGCTCGATTCTGTCACATAACTATGGTCAAACCAATCCATTTCATCTTGTGGTATCCATTAAATATAATACATATAATATAGGAGATATACTCCGGATATGCTTGAAATAGCTTTTTCACAAATGAAAATACTTTTTTACAAACGAAAATACTTTTTTTACAAATAAAAATTAGTTTTTTCACAAATAAAAATTCTTTTTTTACAAATAAAAATACTTTTTTACAAACGAAAATACTTTTTTTACAAATAAAAATTAATTTTTCACAAATGAAAATACTTTTTTTACAAATAAAAATTAGTTTTTTCACAAATAAAAATTCTTTTTTTACAAATAAAAATGCCTTTTTACAAACGAAAATACTTTTTTTACAAATGAAAATTAGTTTTTTCACAAATGAAAATTCTCTTTTTACAAATGTTTTATTTTTAGAATATTGGGATTCCCCCACTTAAACGATTGCCCCTAGGAAATGTTTCAAGCCTTTTTGTCTTCTGCTGATGTTTTTTCAAGTGTCAAACAGTTCGGGTCTAGATCAGGCTTGACATTCTGTTCAGTCTGATCTGGATCGAAACTTTTTGCAAACATTATCAGCAGGCGACGCTAAGAGTTCAAGCAACACGTTTATTGTATAAAATTAACAAAATTTTGCAGGCAAATCTATTTTACACATTCTAAAGCTGTCTGATCCAAGAAAAAAAACTATTTTTTCTGTTAAATGTTATATTCAATAGGGGAAAGCGAAACTGTTTCTTTGACTTTGATACCCCATCTTTTATGATAATACCTGTGCGACGTTAGAGAACAGGGTACCAAAGATTTACCTGTATAGAAAGAAAATTCGTCTGCTTTGGATTCAAGTATTGAAAAAATATATTACTTTTATAGGTGAGAAAGTGTTGTAATTGGTATATTTAGCAAAACATGTCTCAACTTGATCTAAATTATACAAAAGAAGTGTAAAGAAAGAGCTGCACAATGGGAAAACAACCTTTATAGCCATTCTGTAATCACACTTACCATATATCATGTGCCCAACTTGGCAAATGATAGCTTTTTCGAAGATAAACAAACATATTGCGTTAATATTCAAGCGCACCTACTAGAAGCAGCCTGTTCCATGTCTGTGCGCTGTCCACTCCAGCCAGTGCAGAAGCTTTACAGTATTTGCCCCTTTCCCTGGTGTAAAATACTTAAACAGTCTTGGCTTAAAGGGTTAACTCTTTGCATGCAATTTAATTTTGCATGTTTTTATCATATGGCAGTTCGTTTCAAACAAACGATTTTGTTGTTTTTCATTGTCAAAATAAAACGTATTTATTTTTGAAGAAAATAACTTTCATATGTAAAGTAACTAATTTCGCTTTTTAAAGAAGTATTTTTCATTCTGGAAAAATAATATTTTAGTTTTGATAAAAATCTTGATATGTATTATATTTTCGTTTTTTTTATGTTTATTTACGTCCTATTTAACAATTTTTCAGTCATGTCTGGACGGTTTCTTGTCTTCCTGGGTTGAATAAGTATTATGTAGCCGATAAATGTCTTGCTCAAGGACAAAACATAGTGATGTTTGGCTGTAAGCACTACAGCATAGCCTCCACCACCTCTAATCATAACATGAACGTGCCCAGTACTAGTGCCATTCAACTAAAACACTGTTGAGAGGGCTGAAAAGGTAATCAAAATACGTTTAAAAGAACCTAAAACAATATATTGCAGCCAGATTCCCTCATAAAAATGTAATGCTCTTGAGATGGCCGTTAAAAACAGAACATGAGGTATATACCAGATGTAAGTGAAATTAGAACTTGCTTTTTTCCTCCAAATTAAGAAAATAAGATGTTTCTCCATTTTGTTGTTGGAAGGATAGAAATATCTTAGGCAGAGTAATAGTTCTTCTACATCATATATCATCACATAATGCTTCCAATATGGATGAAGTTTCATCAACATATCTGCACAGCAACTGTTTTCAAATTTTAGAGAGGACATTGAATTGCAATTAAAATGATCAATGGGACATAACCCAAAATGTACAAACCAGGGTTATAGATCTTGTGCATGACCAGTTGACTCGCGCGCCTATAAAATGTATTGAGTTTCACCAAAGTATCGTTGAACGATTTTCAAATTATAGACAAGACGCAATATTGCGTTTAAACTGATCAAAGGGAAATAACTCGAAAAAAGATACAAGTCAGAGTTATAATTCTTTTGCATGACATGTCTTCTCATAATTCTTTACAAATTATCAAATTTCATCAAATATCTTCTGTGTAGACATAAAATTGTATTAAAATAATCAAAGGGGTATAAATCTAAAATATATAAGCCAGAGATATGTTTCTTATGCATGACACATGGTCTCATCGTTGTTTACAAGTATACAAAGTTTTTTTCAAATGGCTTTAACGATTTTTAACTTATAGAGCGCACAACATGAAATTCCATTTACTAATGTTCCAATGAGAATAACTGAATAAATTTACAGGCCAGAATTATGGATCTTCTGGACTTCATTCTTATGTTAATGGCCCTTTCAACAGTATGCAGTGACTTTTTTCTTTCAATGTGGTTTTATGACCATTTCAACAGTTTTTTCAGTTACATTTGGAAAGTGATGTATGCATAATATTTGACTAAAAGATTGAGATGGTCTGAATGCATTCTATGACCTCTCATCATTATTTCGGATATACATGTTCCCAATCTGATACCAAGAGTTAAGCTATTCAAGGTGTTTTTGTTGTGTTAAATAATCAGTATGATTTTGTGATGTGTGATGGCCAGACCAGCGATTTCTTGGGGGTGGGGGATATTTTGTAACAAAAACATGATATATCGAAAAGAATCTTACTGCGCCTTAAAATCGTGAGTGTCATAACTAATTAAAACGCGCATATTTGTATTTTCTTTTCGAGAGCTCGTGTTCTTGTTACATTATTGCAAGCTAAATAAGACATCAACAAAAATATAAGATATCATTAATTCAATTTTGCATATATACAATTTACATGTAACTTTTGTAAGCATATATACGACAATAAAGTACAGGTTAAATTGATCATCATTCTAACTCATTTAAGCCGAAATAGAATTTCATACTCTTCACATTTTTGGACTAGTCCGTTTTCATTTTATGGGTTTTCCAGTAGGTAGTTTTAATTTTATCCAAATATTAATAGAACCTTCTGAAAGCAACCATATGAGACCCTGATCAGACGCCACTTTCTGTAGTGTCTGATTTGAGTCTGCACTGTTTGTCTATGTCCGCCAAAAGGACGCAATGCTTATATGGGTTAAAACATATGAAAAACAGACATATGTTTGTAAATGCTGATATATTGTCACTCTTTCTCAATGGTTCATAAAGTCATTGGGGTTGCAGTTTGAACATGCCAGAGCCCCTATTTGATTCTGATGAGATTCCTCACAGAAATTTACATTGTCCAGTTCACCGTTCAAAAGTTCTTCTACTAACAACATAGCCGATTTTAGTTTCTCCCACTGTAGAAACGTTAGGGCTATGCCAGCTTTCGTTGGGGTTAGTGTCTCCTGGCCCTCTGGAACAAACCAGCGTCTGATGTTTACCAGGGGATATCCACTTTTCACAGAAACGTGATAATTTCCCCCCAAGTGTATAAACAAGTCCACCGGTTTAGAATCCTGGTATTGGCCAACAGCACTGTCAACATTTTCTAAGAAACAATATTGAAGTTTCTTCCACTTTTCAAGATTTAAAGCGATCCCCTTTTTAGTTGGAAATAATGTCCCATCGTCTCTTCTGTCATACCTTCTTACATGTATGAACATTTGCCCCTTAAACAATTTACCAACAACATAACACTGATTCCCGAGATCTATTTGGCACAATTGTTCTTGTTGGTCTCCTATTCGGCCACACACAGTTTTCATCCAGTGTTCTGACCAGTCATTAGCAGGCATGTTTTCCGAACAGTTGTTACTAGTGTCTATCACAAGACGACCAGGCTGGTCGTATCCATCGCTGGCGTTTTCATCAACGTCTGCTATTTTTCTTTTATTATTCTGCGCGAGCGGCAGTCTAAGAAGTGTGGCACAGCTATCCTTTCTATCCATAATAAAGCGGATAATTTTTCGTAGTCTTTACAGTTGCGTTACTGAAATTAGTATGAAAGCGTTTTCATTTGCTTTATATTTGTAAAAAACCGGATATCCTACGTCATGCTTAGATCTTTTGTCTTTTGGCGGCCATTTTGATGAGTCATTCTATATTTAGTAACAAAACAGCCATATCATGTTACTTGAGAGCCCTATTATTGACACAAGACAATTTTTTTTTTCAATTGAAATATTGCACAACGATATAAATAAACTTTCAATACAATAGTTGGCAGTATTTCAAACCCGATAA
The DNA here is from genome assembly GCA_964019695.1 of Loripinus fragilis. NCBI lineage: Eukaryota > Metazoa > Mollusca > Bivalvia > Lucinida > Lucinidae > Loripinus > Loripinus fragilis. The sequence continues at coordinate 5,255,814 of OZ026515.1, read as the reverse complement.
CAAAAACGTGTATGCGCAGCTATCTAGTGGGGACTAGTTTTCTGACTAGTCTTTATCCACATACATTTTTTGTGTATGCCAGCAGCGAACGGTCTGAGGGCGATAGCGCATTTGCGTAGGCTCGCCTAAGCATTTCTGGGACCAGATCATGAAAGAACCACGGTACTTATCACGTATCCGTATAGTCATGCTACGCGAAGCTATCTAGTGGGGCTATAGGTCTGACTTTTTGACCAAGTCTTTATCTACATCCATACTTTGTGTCAGCGAGCAGCGAAGGCTCGTAAGAGTTTGTACAAAATTTTTCACTAAAATGCAGTCTGACCAACATAATCAGCCAAATATACACATGCATCACCACCCCAATACAACTCAAATATTGTTGAAAGAGTCATAAACCATAGTGCAATGGTATCTACCCTGTGTAATTGATATGCTGATGAAAGGAAAAGTATCAGTCACTGTATATAGACAAACAAGACAAATTTTTGCCCCTCTTTCTTTCTTTTATAGTAAAATACTCTTGTAACCCGCTCTGCTAGCCTGCAATATGGTTAAGGGGGCTTAAAATGGTTCTTCAGTGTATAATAATATTTAGCCTGATCAGAGTCCCCACTGTCAAAACATGAAGGTTTTCGATAAAAATACAATCTCGTTGATTGCATCAATTATCATGACATCCGAGACAAGGTTAAAATGAGTTAAAGTTCATTCAGGTGTACAGTATTTCAACAACAATGACAGCAGTGTAGCAAGAAAACCGTCTCGGGTGTTTCGGACTGATTAAAGACTCAAACCAGCCTGCTGAATATAACACATGGTTTACATTAAAAAGAGAAACCATAGGTATTATACTATCTAAGAAGCAAACGATCAAGGTGCTAAAATTCGCAAGCTGATCAGCGCCTTTATTCTTAATTCTTTGCAATGACATTAAACTGGATTTTTTGTGACGATGATCATATATATAATACTTATAAATCATAAAATCTGATCAGTTGCGCTACTGATATTAATTGTTTTTTTCGATCTCGCGCAATGTTGTGAAATCGGCGGCCATCTTAGATCTATTGTTTTACCGTCTGACGCAATGTGGTGCAATAACAGGAACCGGAAATGGGTACTCCGCCATTTTTTACCATTCCACCAGGTTGTGCAATCGCTTCATGGAGGCCGCCATCTTGGAACAACAGGAACAACTAGATTATAAAGAATCATTCCCTACTACTCATGGTCATGCACATGTTTAAGTGTTTGTTTTTTTTACTGTTTAACAATTTATACTTCTAAAAAATCCCAAAATAACCCAAAATGCCGCATATTTTTCCCAATTCAAGCCAGTGGCCTTTTCCCAAAATAGCTGGAAAAGGCCCTGCACACTTACCCCTAAAACTGTCCATATTCTCTACCCCATTATGGTGTTTTCAAAACGCTTAAGCATGTAAAGTGTTTGTGTCATATTGTAACAATATCAAAGACAAGTTCTGACTGAAAATTTTAGATTCATATCTCTAAAAGAATAAAAGTTATGGATGTGTAAAGAATGACATGTTATATAGTCATAATGCAAAATTTACAAACACGCGATTATATATCTCTATGATCCTCTATAACTGACATGTAACCTAGAGTTCGACAGCATCAGTTTGGCACTATTTTGAAAATAGGTCTAGATTATTTCTACGTTTATTTGAATTCAAAGCAAGCACTTTGGGTTAAGCTGTGACACATTTTAAGGTTGTACCCCAAAAAGGGGTTATATAGGACACCGAATGACCAAATGGCATTCTGATATGTTCAGCAGACTAAGAAAAGACTAGGGTAACAAAATGTTACAAACTGGTTGTTCTTCTGAAGAAATTTGTACACGAAAAACGTCTCTGAAATAATGTTTGGTGGTACTTAACTTATGTGTGACTGTATATATTGATGTTCAAACCAATGACAATATCTGATTAGTAGCCTGCGCACTATTTTTGCGTGCAAAATGCAGTTTTCCGACCGTAGATGCTTCAGTGTTTTCGTATAAAAGTATGTTCCCCACCATGACCCATCAAATCATTTAAAATGTAACCTTTTATAAGGAATTTACACAATATATGTTAGTGGGAAGCTGGGTCAAGGTGGGTAGCATACTTTTATACGAAAAAAACATTGAAACATCCCCACTTAATTTTGCATATTACTTGACTTTTCGCTTACTGTAAAGGCGGCAACTTTTATATTCATATCTGGGTGTGGTTGGGCTATTTCATCTGCTAAGGAAGGGAAATCAGGTTTCATTTATAATTTGGTAAAGAGTTAAAAAGCTTTTTGAGCCGCGCAAACGTGCGTGCATTTCATTAAAAATCCTAAACGTATACACACTGAACTCACATTTATTAACCCTTAAAGCGCATAATCACAAAATGTATGTTTTTGTCGTCCACTAAACTATTTTGTTTGTTTGTTTTGTTTTGTTGCTTTACGTCCCAAGTCAACAGCTATGGTCATTGCGGGACGGTCAGTTCACCTAACCACACTTTTTTCCTGGGCAAGCTTGAACAAGCAGTTAACCAGTAATCGTGCACATACTTTCGCTTGTAACTGACAACAACCCTTCATGAATGATTCAGCGGAAGGAAGGAGAATGACCGTAGAAATTATTTCATGATCAATCTCCACGAAAGTATGGGACCGGGCCGGGATCGAACTCGCGACCCCTGGATCTGCAGTCAGCTTCGCATCTGTAACCTGACACGTTACCGACTGCGCTACGCGGCCCGGTACTAAACTTTTTGAAGCCTCGTAGATAAACAGTGTGAACCCAGATCAGACTGCTCCTGTAGGAGCAGTCTGATTTGGGTCCACAATGTTTGCCTCCCTGCTCATAGTATGTTAAATAGACATTTTCAGATGCAGTTATTTTGCTGGCGTTTTAAGGACTAAATAATGACTGAGGTTGTGACACAAGATGATACAGTTACTTTTGAATAAAACCACGCCTCCTTTCAGTTTTTACCTGTTCCTAAGGTTGACTAGTCCTGATTACGCATTCATGAGGCGCCGCCTTTACAGTAAGCGAAAAGTCAAGTAATACTTAAATAGTGCGCAGCCATACGGATCATACAGATACAATCAGATATTGTTTTACATTCTTCGATGGTACAACACAGTTGTGGAATTAATGAAAAACTTAAATTTTAGCCCGTCAATCGACATAGTATCAAGGTACCATTTTTAGAGTTGTTATGTTAAGCCGTATTTATCTCCCCTTTGTCCTTGGTTTGAAAATCATTATGTATGTTTTTGAATGATTTATATGTATGTCCATTCATAGTCACGATTTTTTTTTCGCAAAATCACAGTTTGAAAATTTGAGTTTTTCACAAATGACTTCACGCCAGAGTACAACCAGCGGTTGAGCATCAGAGCGTTTGGTAGGCGCCGGAAATAGAAGTTTTTTTAAAAATATCACCGCCTACCCGATGCTGTAGGCTCGTCGTAAATGCATGTAGATGGTAACAACTCCGATCAGAAGATTTATCCATTAAGAATGTAAAAATCAGAACCATGTTTGAAAAAAAAGTTATGTGTTTATATACACATTGGCTAACACTAAAATAGATCCCTGGGAGCTGTTTTAACTAGAGGCTACACTGATTGACCACTTTTGACTACTGTATTTTCATCACCGTATATCAGTGACCTATATGTATACATAAATGTAATCAGTGACCTATTGTAATATAGGTCACTGTAAGTAATATCACGACCGTGTGTTTGATACGTAAAATACGTCCTTTTATTCACTGGATGCAGTTCGAAAATCTGCAGTAGATCTTCTGTTCTGTATAATCCGCTAGTATGATAGGGATACTAGCGGATTTATAATATTAATCTGGAGCACTGTTTCACATGGATTCAATTGGAACCAGACACAACAGTTTTGTTGTTGCTGGCACATGTTTTCAAACCATAGCATGTTGCTTTACCAGGTAGCAAGGTACCTTCATTTACCAGGCATACGAAACACTAAATTCCCAAGAATGTACAATGTAAAACCTGTCTTAAGCGGCCACTGAAAATGGACAAAACATATTTGTCCGCCTGAACGTAAGATAATCCACTCACTAAAGCTCGTGGATTATCTCCACGTACAGGCGGACAACCCATGGTGTAACTATTATGCCAGTTACAAGAATTTTAAACTGTCTGGATTGCTATAAAACTTCAGAAGTTATTAGCTGTTATAAGTGGGTGCATCTTTGATGTCAAGATATTTATTCTTTTATCCAAGGAAGAAATCGTATCTGATAATTTTGAAGCAAAACACTTGAAAATAATTACCATGCTCAAGCGCACACTATTTAATAATAACAGCGCAAGCATATTGGAAGAACAGAAGCGAACAGACTATTTTGCAGAGTACAACTTTTCCTAGAGCATTTTACTTATACAATGTGAGCCCTATTATGTTCCTAGACACCGTGAGTCCTATTGTGTTCCTAGGGCATTTTACGTATACACTGTGAGCCCTATTGTGTTCAGTAGCGCACCTGAGCCTTTAAGAAACCCTGGCATGTTTCGGCCTAGAATAAGTACACTGTGAACCTTATAAACTTAGAATCGCACAAATTCTAATAAGCGCATAACATATGTTTTCCTTTACAAATCAAGCAAAGCAACCAGCTCTCTCTTCCCCATCAAGATGATTGCAATACTAGAATGGACAGAATTTTGATTTTTTTATAGCTTTCTTATTGATCGGGTTCACGGCAGATTGCATGGTTTAATAAGGGCATTGGAATTTGCGATGGCATCCATCGACTGTGCGTTCTAGTGATATGGCATTGCTAAGAATTCATTGTTTGTGTGACTTATGCTAAAAAGTATATGTGCACTTCTTAGCAGATTGTGTTGATATGGCATAGCTAAGTTTTCATTGTTCGTGTGACTTACGTTTTATTTAGTATGTAAGTAAGTAAGTAAATGTTTTATTATCGTGACCTGTGCATATACAGTATTGTATAACAACATATGAAGACAAAGTTGCACCCGACCCACTGGGTCTATAAGTCACCACAAACTATTATGTAATCGAATGTCAGGAAAAAGAGTGATATACATATTCCGTAATACAGAGTTCACATTTAGTTAAATCTACAAATGCAAATTTGGTTCACGTCAATTTCAAGCAATACTTATAAGTGAATCAGGCTGCTGTATCACAAATGTGAAATTAGTCAACAGTGCAGACCCATGTGAGAGGCGACCAAAGGTGGCCTCTCATCGGGGTCTCCCCTGTTTACTTACAATAAACCGCAGGCCTCTAGATAGGAGTGCGTATTGGAAAAATATTTTCCTTATTTCTCATCCAAACATATGTTGTGGGTACTCAAAAGAACCGTCTCAATGAGACGGTTCCTTTGAGCACCCAAAACACATGTTCATCCAAACATATGTTGCGGATACTAGTATGTGTGCACTTCATAGCAGATTGTGTTGATATGGCATAGCTAAATGTTCATCGTTCGTGTGACTTACGCTAAATAGTATATGTGCACTTCTAAGCAGAGTGTGTTGATATGACACTGCTAAGTGTTCATTGTTGGTGTGTCTTACGCTAAATAGTATATGTGCACTTCTAAGCAGAGTGTGTTGATATGACACTGCTAAGTGTTCATTGTTCGTGTGACTTACGCTAAATAGTATATGTGCACTTCTAAGCAGAGTGTGTTGATATGGCACTCCTAAGTGTTCATTGTTGGTGTGACTTATGCTTAATAGTATATGTGCACTTCTAAGCAGAGTGTGTTGATATGGCACTGCTAAGTGTTCATTGTTGGTGTGTCTTACGCTAAATAGTATATGTGCACTTCTAAGCAGAGTGTGTTGATATGGCACTGCTAAGTGTTCATTGTTGGTGTGACTTACGCTAAATAGTATATGTGCACTTCTAAGCAGAGTGTGTTGATATGGCGCTGCTAAGTGTTCATTGTTGGTGTGACTTACGCTAAATAGTATATGTGCACTTCTAAGCAGAGTGTTTTGATATGGCACTGCTTAGTGTTCATTGTTGGTGTGACTTACGCTTAATAGTATATGTGCACTTCTAAGCAGAGTGTGTTGATATGGCACTGCTAAGTGTTCATTGTTCGTGTGACTTGCGCTAAATAGACTAGGTGCACTTCTTAACAGATTGAGTTAAGAGTTCATTGTTTAATGCTACATGGACAATGAACACATAGCAATGCCATATTTAACTAAGAAGTGCACATACTCTATTTAATAGTGCATGTGGACCGGGCCGCGTAGCGCAGTCGGTAACGTGTCTGGCTACAGATGCGTGTCTGACTGCAGATCCAGGGGTCGCGAGTTCGATCCCGGTCCGGTACCATACTTTCGTGGAGATTGATCATGAAATGATTTCTACGGTCATTCTCCTCCTTTCCGCTGATTTATTCAAGAAGGGTTGTTGTCAGTTACAAGCGAAAGTATGTGCACGAATTACTGGTTAACCGCTTGTTCAAGCCTGCCCAGGAAAAAGTGTGATTAGGTAAACTGACCGTCCCGCAATGACCATAGCTGTTGACTTGGGACGTAAAGCAACAAAGCAAACAAATAATAGTGCATGTGTTATCCTTTAACATTGTCAATTTCACATCAATACAGTTGGGATAAGAGGTGCACATACTTTATTTAGCTTATGCGTTCTTGTATAACATTAGCAATTTTATATAAACTCAGTTGTGGTTAAGAAGTGCATACTCTATGTAGTGTATGTGCTATAGTATAACAATGGCAATTTCATATCAACACAATTGTGGTAAGAAGTGCACATCCTCTGTGTAGTGTATATGTTATCCTATTACATACAGATGTGCTAAGAAGTTCACAATCATTCTCTAGCGAGTGTTTTCCTATATCATTAGCCGTTCTATATCAACACAACTGTAGAATAACGCAGTGGCTCAGTGGTAGAGTGCTTGACTCGAGAAAGAGGGGTTGCGTGTTCGAGCCTCACTGTAAAATTGTTGACTGGGACGAAAAGAATCGACACACTTTCACATCAACACAGCTGTGCTAAGAAGTGCGCATGTGTTATCCTATAGCATTGGCAATTTCATATCAACACAAGATGCTTAAATGTGCACATGCTCTATTTAGCTTATGTGTTATCCTATAGCATTGGCAATTTCATATCAACACATTCTGCTAAGATGTGCACATGCTCTATTTAGCGTATGTGTTATCCTAAAGCATTGGCAATTTCATATCAACACATTCTGCTAAGATGTGCACATGCTCTATTTAGCGTATGTGTTATCCTATAGCATTGGCAATTTCATATCAACAAAAGCTGCTAAGATGGTCATAAGCTGCTAAGATGTGCACATGCTCTACTTAGCGTATGTGTTATCCTATAGCATTGGCAATTTCATATCAACAAAAGCTGCTAAGATGGTCATAAGCTGCTAAGATGTGCACATGCTCTATTTAGCGTATGTGTTATCCTATAGCATTGGCAATTTCATATCAACACAATCTGCTAAGATGTGCACATGCTCTATTTAGCTTATGTGTTATCCTATAGCATTGGCAATTTCATATCAACACAAACTGCTAAGATGTGCACATGCTCTATTTAGCTTATGTGTTATCCTATAGCATTGGCAATTTCATATCAACAAAAGCTGCTAAGATGGTCATAAGCTGCTAAGATGTGCACATGCTCTATTTAGCGTATGTGTTATCCTATAGCATTGGCAATTTCATATCAACACAATCTGCTAAGATATGCACATGCTCTATTTAGCTTATGTGTTATCCTATAGCATTGGCAATTTCATAATAACACAAACTGCTAAGATGTGCACATGCTCTATTTAGCTTATGTGTTATCCTAAAGCATTGGCAATTTCATATCAACACAAACTGCTAAGATGTGCACATGCTCTATTTAGCTTATGTGTTATCCTATAGCATTGGCAATTTCATATCAACACAATCTGCTAAGATGTGCACATGCTCTATTTAGCTGATGTGTTTTCCTATAGCATTGTCAATTTCATATCAACACATTCTGCTAAGATGTGCACATGCTCTATTTAGCGTATGTGTTATGCTATAGCATTGGCAATTTCATATCAACACATTATGCTAAGATGTGCACATGCTCTATTTAGCGTATGTGCTATCCTATAGCATTGGCAAGTTCATATCAACACATTCTGCTAAGATGTGCACATGCTCTATTTAGCGTATGTGTTATCCAAAAGCATTGGCAATTTCATATTAACACAAGCTGCTAGGATGTGCACATGCTCTATTAAGCGTATGTGTTCTCCGATAACACTGGCCATTTCATATCAACACAAGCTGCTAAGATGTGCACATGCTCTATTTAGCTTATGTGTTATCCTATAGCTTTGGCAAGTTCATATCAACACAATCTGCTAAGATGTGCACATTCTCTATTTAGCTTATGTGTTATCCTATAGCATTGGCAATTTCATATTAACACAAGCTGCTAGGATGTGCACATGCTCTTTTTAGCTTATGTGTTCTCCGATAACATTGGCCATTATATATCAACACAATCTGCTAAGATGTGAACATGCTCTATTTAGCTTATGTGTTATCCTATAGCATTGGCAATTTTATATCAACACAAGATGCTTAAATGTGCACATGCTCTATTTAGCTTATGTGTTCTCCGATAACACTGACCATTTATATATATCAACACAATCTGCTTAGAAGTGGGCATGTCCTGTTTAGCGTATGTGTTATCCTATAGCATTGGCAATTTCATATCAACACAAAATGCTAAAATGTGCACATGCTCTATTTAGCTTATGTGTTCTCCGATAACACTGATCATTTTATATATCAACACAATCTGCTAAGAAGTGGGCATGTCCTGTTTAGTGTCATCTTCACCTGCGAAGGTTTCGTCGTATCTACCTTTAGATTAGACAATCGCAACCCTTGGTAGGACAAGATGGTTTAGCGTATGTGTTATCCTATAGCATTGGCAATTTCATATCAACACAATCTGTTAAGATGTGCACATGCTCTATTTAGCTTATGTGTTCTCCGATATCATCACAAGCTGATAAGAAGTGCACATACTCTACCGTATGTGTTCTCCTAAAACATTTGCAATCATATCATCACTATTGTGGTAAGCAGTGTAGGCCAGTCATAATAGCTTTTGGGGTACCACTAATTGCTACAGAAACTTTTTGTGCCTGAGCGAAAGTTTCTTATGTCATCTACAACATACTAAAAGTCCTCACAAAATATCTGAAAGGAAACGATATTATAATACCTTAATCTACTCCTCATATAACTCTTTCTGCGGCGGCTTTGTAAGTCCACCGTAGATTGTACTTTCTCTCCCTAGGAAACGCTTCCGGTTGTATAGACGACTCGAATAAAATCTTTGTCGCAGTTTTCCTCTGACCATTACACACAGGTAATTATCTTTGAGTAGTTTTTTTTGCCGATCCATGTATTTTTGATCATCGCCCCAAGGCAATTGACGCTCCAATGCGTTTGTAAGAGAAAACTAATACAGTTAATGGCCCAGTTTCGAATCTGGCCCAGTTCCGAATCACGTCATAGTTTCGTTGCAAACTACACATCAGTGGTAAAATTTAAAATACATATTTTGGTTTTGTTTTGTTGTATAATTATCCCTCTGTATGTGAGTGAAAGCAAATATCTATAAGTCATCTGCTTGGTGAAAATAATTACAATTTCCCCCCATGACCCATTTTATGAAGGTATATTTTCACATGTGTCAGTATATGTTAACTGCATATTTCCGAAAAATGCTTTCGTTTGAAATGCATTTTTATCAAACTTTCGGTTTCAGCATGTTTTCCAACACTTATTTAAACACATCCAAGAAAAAAACGGACCATTCATTCTGTTTTTGGTTCCGTGATAGCCGTGTAATCATTGTCACTTTTTGGCCCAGTTTCGAATCAGCTGAACACAAGTTTATTTCACGTCACATAACATTAACGTACACGCGCTCAGCTGTTTGTACAACATAGAAGTCAAAACTATGTAAAAAAAATTTCAATGTCACAATATGCTCTCTCTCTCTCTCTCTCTCTCTCTCTCTCTCTCTCTCTCTCTCTCTCTTAGTAGACGCGGATCCAGAAAATTTTGACTCTGACAACGTTTTTTTATATTTCATGCCAAAAACGGGCCGTCATTGGCCCGCCAGCGAAACTCCATTTGATGGCCTTGGTAGCTCTAGAGAGCATTAGTGTGAAAATAGTCTGAATTTTAGGGGTATAGCTATGGAACTTTACAGGGGTTGGCGGGGGTGGGGGGGTCGGGCTCTGTGCCCCCAGTCTTCCCTGGATCCGCGTATGCATGAGGATTATGCCTTTGTGTGTGTCTTTTGAATTTCTCTGTCTGTCTGTCTGTCTGTCTGTCTGTCTGCCTGTCAGTCTGTCTGTCTGTCTATCTAAGTCTCTCTATATGTATATGCCTATCTGTCTGCATGTCTCTCTTTCTCCCCCTCTCTCTCCCCCTCTCTCTCTCCCTCTCTCTCTCTCTCTCTCTCAGCATATCAAGTGTAGACCTAGCAGACCAGGGATTCAGAGCTCGATACCGGGCAATCAGTCCCGTTCCCGATTAACCTTAGCTGGTAGAAGCCCATTATCCCAATTATGCACCATTTATCCGTAACCACTACATGCGCGGATCAAGAAAGTTTTGTCACAGGGGGTCCAACCTTGACAACATTTTTTAGTTTGATGGGGGAGGAATTATCCAAATACCACAATTTGCGGACCATCTTCTGTCCGCCAGCGAAACGCCATTTAAATGGCGTTTCGCTGGCGTGCCGATTATGGCCCAAAATTGAAAGCTGGCTTGGTGGCTTGGTAGCTTTACGATTTTAAGGGGATCGTAGGGGGACCAGTATTGCTAAAAAACTATATTTTTGTGATTTTCGAGGGGGGTCCGGACCCCTGTCCCCCCTCTGGATCCGCACATGCACTACATCCTCCTATTAGTAAAGCAGGGCTAACGTCTTGTTGATTTTCCAGTGCGCTTGTACATGTATATGCCTCACTCCATCACAAGTGGACATACTTGTGTCGGATGATTCCCTTGCTCTATGCCCAACTATGTATAACAGAGTTTTTACTTGGGTAGAGACCAGAGCCAAATCAGAATTAAGAGTGAAGTTGGTACCGTTAAACATGTTGAAGCTCTCCAGTTTTTCTTTTTTACTGGCGCAGATTTCGTCGATCGTCGTTTTAAATGTTTAAAAACCTGGCCTTTACCCTGTGTGTGTGTGTGTGCGTGTGTGTGCTGGTGGGGGGGGGGGGGTCAAGACGTTATAACCATTCAAACATCTACCATGACCCCGCTATCGGCTATAGTATCACATGTGTCGACCGCCCGCGGTGTTTGCGGGTGGGGCAGGGATTACAAATGCAGTTTACTCTCAAAACGCGTGTTGGTATATATGCGTGCGCTAAATAACAATGGAAATGAGCACAGACGTTAAATAAAAATGTCACAAAATAGAAAAAATACTCTGAAAAAGAGAATGTTAGTGTCTGTATCACAAAGCGATGCGTCAAATGACAGACAGTGCAGATCCTGATTTGAACGCGCCTCTAGCAGCTACCTGATCTAGTTCAACTCTACACTGTCTCATAGACCAAGTTTACCTGTAAACCTTTTCGATGTATAATCGGGAGTATTACTTGCATGTGGTAAAAATGTTCATAGCCTTAGGATCTTAATTCATGCGCGGATCCACAGGAGAGAGTACTGGGGGTCCGGACTACCCCCTCACGCATGGAAAAGTACAAAGCTGTAGATTATCTTTAAGGATTACTGGTTGGAAAAGTACAAAGCTACCGATGTCGGGTCATCATCGGACCGCTAGCGAGGCGCCATTTATATGACGTTTCGCTGGCGGGCAGATGGTTGTCCGTTTTAGTTACTTTCTGTGTCCGTGCAAGTTTACTGCAACGAATACGGTAAAATAATGCGTCAACCTCGTCATTGAAAGTAGTGATTAGGCCAACAATGTCAAAACCTTAATGCAACTGTACTACTGAAGGTAATTTCTTAGAATTTCTAAAGTGATTCGAAACTGGGCAAATGACCCGCAACTAGGCAAATTGGCGGCCTACTTCAAAGCCGTGGTATGACATATAGCAGAGTCCGAATGATACAAATTGCGGTTCATTATTAAGGAGAATGATAGTGCTTTATAATAGTAAAACCGAAATCTTATTTACTCAGAGCAACTATTTGGAATACGCCTTGAAGTAAAAGTGATTCGGAACTGGGCCATTAACTGTATAAGCTCAATATTCCATGGTGTCACATATTTTCGTGGCTATAATGCTCGCACCACTTTTATTATTTTATTTTATATCACATAGAAATCGTCACGAATCATAGCAATCAGAAAGAAAGTATGAAATATATATTAAATTGCAGGAATATTTTTTTTTGTAATTCATATTAAAATATGTTACGCTCGAATTTTAAAAGTACGGAAGCACATTAGTGTCATCATGAAATTGAATATACTTGTACAAAGCGTTTTTGGGCAATTTTCGAAGCATTCCTACGAAAAACATGGCAAGGATCAAGTTTACAGCTTGATCTCACTTCTGAAGAAGGTTTTTAATTAAAAAAAGATTCGGTTTTCATCTTGAAAATAGAAAGAATCAGTTGTTAGATGTCTCTAATAAGTAATTAGAAGGCATTAATGCTCTAAATAAAACTACCTCCGTGGTGGGAACAGTGGCCATTACTGCTTTGTATAAAGCTACCTCCCTCTGGGGAACAGTGGTCAGTACTGCCGTATATAAAACAACCTACCTGTAGGGAACCGTGGCCATTACTGCCCTTTATAAAGCTACCTCCATGGTGGGAACAGCGTCCATTACTGCTCTGTATAAAACTGCCTCTGTGGTGGGAACAGTGGTCATTACTGCTCTGTATAAGGCTACCTCCGTCGTGGGAACAGTGGTCAATACTTCCCTATACAAAAATAGTAAGTATGATCAGGAAATACCACAATCACAAACCACAGACAACCCCATGGCACCGCAAGGAAGAGCCACTCAATCATCACGAGAAACCAGGAACACCAATTAAGAAAAGCAACCAGCTCTCTCTTCCCCAGCAAGATTATTGCAATACTAGAATGGACATAAAGTAATGTACAACAAAACATAGAACAATTACAGACTCCCACAATGGGAGTAACAATAGACAAAAAGTCAACAAAAACAGAACCACCGCCTTAGAACAGACAGCAGCCTAAGCCAACGGGGGGCTTAAATGCATTTTACTGGTATCAAATCTTCGCCCTAGATTCTGCTGTTGTTGAAGTACAAGAAATGTTCAGCTCGCATGGAGGCCTTCTAACCCATGCAATGTATCATCATGGAAAAACACAAATTAACACACCATGATGAAACAATGAAAAAGGCTCATGACTCACAGATAGTCAGAGCTAAAGAAATCTTCAAGTTGAGCCATGGTGGGTCCAGCTACAGATAAGCATCAGGCACCAACCCACCAATTAAAGTTTACGTCAGAGCGGTCATAGAGTCTCAGGCCTGACCCACCGTCGTGCAATTAAAGAGGAAACCATAGCTATAAACTGTGATCGGGTTTAAAACCAGGCATGCAGACTGTCGCATGATAATCAACTTATAACCAACCCTTATATAATATTTTACAATCTTTTTGAATTGATCACTAAAATTAGATTTTCGAACAATTCGTTTGAACTTATAAACTAAATCACCATAAATATAGGTTCTGATATGCCTTGTTGCAGAAGAGTTTTTAACCCAATGTTGTATTTAACAATTAACTCTGAGTGTCTGTGTTAGAATTTAGAAAATGCTTTTCGAATTTCATGATATCTATAACCTTGTTTTAATAACTAAGCAGTTAAAAATAAGTTTCTGTTGTTGAAGTCATCAACATTAGAACACACTCTAGCAAAATGAATAAGCCGAGAAATATATACACCATATGAAGTGGAGCGAGGAGCATCTCCATCAAAAAATGGGAAATTTACTATTTCAAAATTAAAATCATCCCGTTTATCATAAATTTTAGAAGAAGCTATGCCATTTGTTATAGACAAGTTCAAGTCCAAAAACGGAGATTCAGTATCAGAAGAATTAGCCTTATTTAACTGAAGTTCAGTAGGATATATCTGACCTACCATTTGTTCAAAGTAAGGATTATCAATATTAAGTAAGTCATCTGAATATCTGGAGGTGGAGTTAAAAGCATCAATAATATCAATTTGATATGTCTGACAGAGACAACATAAAGTCTCTCATAACAAAACAAAAGCAAATCTGCAACAAGAGGAGCACAATTAGTACCAAAGTTTTGAATATCGGGAATGTTGGACACTAGTGCCCTGTATACAATTTTCTTCGTCTGATGAACTGTTGTTCATTTTGCCTTATCTAATGTTGGTGACCACTATGTCAATTGGTAGAGGGAAATGCTTATCTGGCCTGTCCGATCTATTATACAATCCCATTTTTAAGTCTGCTGAATGCAACACTAATGATGTATACCATCGGGATACCTTTATTAACTTACCTTTATTAACTTTATTAACATCTTAAGGTGTTCATTATTATACTTCTTGAACAGAGCAACATATGATCTTTCTAAAAGGAGCCTGTCAAAAGTACAGCCCCATGGCTAAGACAACGGGTTTGCCCTAGACAGGGGGAAGTCTTTATAGTTTGCTACCAATGTACCTACTGGCACTTGGTTGTCGTGCGAAAAATCGAGAAAAGATTATGATGTAATCACACTTCAGATGTTATTAACCAGAAATTATGACAAATGACCCTGGACAACACTGAGAGGACAGAAAGAAATACAATAAAAAACAAAAACAAAAAAATACAGTGTGCAAGAAAACATACGATAATATAGGCCTAAACTTCAGCTAGCCATTTTTTGTAAAGCTATGACTTGTTAAACATATAAACAGATTACGCTACCATACGAAACCGCACCGAATGTTACTACATTCCCATGGCGGAGGAAACTGAGAAACTGGGATTGGAGGTGCCCACGAATGAGGGCTGGTGGTGCAACGTAGAAAAGGTGGATGTGTGGAAAAGGTAGACATAGCGGCCACTGCACATGCGCAATCATATTCGCTCCGCCCAGCTTAGTAAAGGCTATTGTGCAGGCTTCATGTATTAAAACTAACTCGCTGTTGCTGCAACTGTCGTGTATACTGACATCGATCCATTACATGGGAAAACGGATCACAATAAATTTTGCGAACGACATATTGGGGTTTGATGTTGATTACCATTAATAAAGAGCCAAAATTGAAATGTCAGAGAATAATGATTTCCTAAAAATGAAAGAATAAATCTATTATCAAATGAATAACAGAAAATGATAAACACTAGGCTATTTTGGAAGATCCTGTCCCCCATCTCTATAGCCCCGCACATAACCTATAGCGTCATATTTAAGGACATAACCAAACAGTGCAGAGTTTGATCAGACGCTGGAGAGCTCTCCATCCCTCGGTGCCTGATCAGGGTTTCACTGTTTGCTCACTGGAATGATAAATGATAGAAATAAGACAAAATCAACGTAAGCCATACACTTAGGAATTGGCTTGGCCAACGAACACGGTAGTAGTTTGTCAAAAATGTTTTTTTTTTAATAATATCGACGGTTCTTGTTAAAGTACTGCCGCATAAATAAGAAACACGAAAAATTGACTTTAAGTACACCTGTTCACGTTATTTTCTCTTGAACTTTTCGATATGCGGACAGCATTTTTTGACAAAATTTTCCACCTGGTGTTTTTGCAGTATTTTTCTGTAATTAGGTGGAATTTTGGCATAGTTTTGGTTCTTTTCAACGGGGGAGTATTACTGTTGGTAGAATGGACATAAACTGACCCAGTTACTGCACAACTGATCTGTGGCTTTGTTTTCGCATATGTGAAAATCCGGTTTTCTCATGTCACGGCTCATATAGTATAACTGGGGTTTACACGGGTATACAGTTTCTCTTATTTTTGCTCTAAAACATAGATTGTGGATACTTATTAGAACCGCCTCAGAGTGTACCTACAATCTATGTTTTGATTAAAAATAAGAAAACTATCTGAAAATTATCATTTTTACAGCCGTAAAATATTGCAGTATATCGCACGGACATGTTTGCATAATGTTTGTCTGGCTCATTTAGATTGATGAAGTTTCTTTTTTCAAAATGATTGTGGCTTCATATCCATAGCAGTAATGTTATATATAAATTTATTCTTTATTGTAAATAGCTAGAGTTTCAGATCATACAAATCTGAAGTTGGTTGATTACAGTACCATTGAAATGAGTGGGTGGGGTAATTCTACCCACCCGCTGATATTTGATTAGCCACTTTTATATAAGATATGATACACCACATAAAATAAGCCTTCTTTAAGTTCTTGTATTCTGTTGTTCATGAACTGCATATTGCTAGGTACTGTAGTGTCTTGTATATACCAACTATGTTTATTTACCAATAGTAACACACATTTTTTGCGGATTTTAGGTGCCTGACTCATATCAAAAAATTTTATATTTCCCATCATGCAACATTTGAGGACTTTTTTTCTGAGATGCATATAGGATTATATATTTCAAAAATGCACTTTTCGTTTCTGTAGCAATTAGTGGTAGGTTTGACCCAAATATTGGCTAGAATGACTGGCCTAGTGCGCATACTATAGCGTATGTGTTTTCTCCTATAACATTTGCAATTTTGTACCAAAAATGCACATACTCTATATATAGTGTATGTGTTATCCTATAACAATAGCAATTTTATATCAACCCAATTGTGGTAAGAAGTGCACGTACTCTATATGACGTATGTGTTATTCTAAAACATTAGCAATTTTATATCTAGAATGCGCAGTCGATGGGTTACCATCGTAAACCCCCACGCTTTCGAAGAAATTTAATGATATTTGACCTTTTGACCCGTCCCCAAGGTCACCAGTTTGACCCTAGGGTGAAACATTTACTTGTATCATGTTCTCCTCCCAAGTCCCAACCCTGAGGCATGACCCAGGCGACAGAATGCAAATCCGATACGTTTTATATCTTTTATTTGTGAGAACAAACATAAAATTTGGTATAAAAATCGTTTGACCCCTCCCCATGGACCCAGGGTCCGGGCTAAAAATGTGCTGTTGCAAGCGCCATTCGCCAGTAACTTATAGGACTTCGTTCAATGGTATAGGAGGACATAGCATAACGGACAGCCTGACGGACGTATAGACAGACGGACGGAGGCGATCACAATATCCCCTTCTTTAAAAAGCGTGGGGATAGTAACACAATTGTGGTAAGAAGTGCGCATAATCTATGATCATGCAACATTGGCAATTTCATTTCAGCGCAATCTATTTAGAAAATCAATCCCAACGCTTTTAAAAAAACGCCTTGCTTCCAATATGCTATCTCCGTTCTAAAACGCTTGACCGAATCCTGCCAATTTTATTAGCTCATCTTAGCCATAGGCTCAGGGTGAGCTTTTGTGACGAGTCTTTGTGCGTTGTGTGTAAACTTTTCAAGTTCTTTATTAACGACACCTCCTCCTAAACCATTGGCCCAAATTTAAAATACCTTCACACAAATGTTCCTGCAAACGCCCTCTACAAAATTGCACAAATGGTTTCGCTCCGCCGAACAAGATGGCCACTAGAGCCGTAGTTAAGAAATATTTTAAACGACAGGTCCTCCTGAACCACAAGTTCAAATTCAAAATAATTTCACAGAAATGTTCCTTAAAGTGCCTTCTACCAAAATTGCCTAAATAGCTCCTCTCCGCCGAACAAGATGGCCGCCAGCGCTGCATATAAGAAATACATGTATTAGTCTGGAAAAAAAAATCAGAAAAAGACGTTTATTTAAGAAGGTACAGGCATTTTGTGAGGAAAAGGTTTTGAGATACCTATTAGGGGTATTTAGGTAAGCTGAATCCAAATTACCAATGTTGGCAATCTGAAAAATGGCGTCTCCACTATCTAATCTGCATATTTCCAAGATGGTCGCCAAATTGAAGAAAAAACAATAAAAAGCTGTAGAGTAGCGTGTTAAGGATGCCAAACTGGCACAAATCAATCCAAAAACATCTCATAATTGGGGTTCTTGACTGACATCAATTTATGCAATTAGAATTAAAAATGTGATCAAGAGGTAATCAGGGGGACAACTTGAGCAAAAATATCTTGCTTCCGACTTAGTTAAGATTTTTTCATGATGGTCCGTGCAAATTATCTGGCTCCAATGTGTTAGGAATTATTTCATTAAAATGAGAACTTTAAGAAAATACATTGTAATAATATCATTATTGAATGCAGGAAAATATGGCGATTTAAACAAATTTCTGTAAGTTTCAGCTAGGGGAAGGGGTAAATGCGATTTTAAAGAAAGCTGGTCTGTACCTGCAAAATGACTCGTATCTCATCAGCAACTCACCCTACACTACTAAACTTGCTAGCAAATTAAAGCTTAGATATAGTACTTTCATTCGATGGAATGGTCTGCTATACAGATTAATTATCTAATTTGCATATTCATCAATATTGATGAAAATTTCAGAAAAAAGGGGAAATTATAAAAAAGCAAATATAAACTGAATTCTGCCCCAAACTGTCCTTGTTGCATGTTATTATATCATCAGTGATACAATTTGACAAGTCCTTCCACTGCAATGTGGTCCTTGAGCAAGACACATTTATCCTAGCTTAGTACTGGTTCAAACCAGGAAGACCCGTCCCTATATAACTGAAAGATTGTTGATGAAACGTAAAGAATCAAATCAAACAAACAAAACCACCAAGTAGGCATATATAAAATTATCTCATTTGCATATTCATGAATATTTATGAAACTAAAAATTGAAGTAAAGTCATTGAATATCTATTTGCCCCTCCCCCCCCCCCCCCCCCCTACACATACAAACACTTCGGGAGGGGAGGGGCTTATTAGACTTACCTTGTATCCAAGGACAATTACTCAAGGGTGCGAAATTTTTCAGTGGGACCACTAAATGCAGATATTGTCTCCGAAAATAACTTTTTTTTGGATTACATAAAATTGCATGGTGTCCATGGCAACTCATAAAGCACTGTAGCTGGTTCATTTACAAGCAGACCAAAGATCGACAATTGCGTGCCGCACATTCTTTCGTGGAATTTTTCACGCTTCCACAAATTCAAGAAAAGCAAGTTGTCAGTTACTGGCGAAACAAAATGGTCGCTAAATAGCAAAGAAAAAAAATGGCTCAGGGAGGCTTGCCTAGAACAATTAACCCTCCCCCATAATGTGAAAATCCACACTACCTACAAAATGATTCGTATATAAGCAGCAACTCATCCTAGACTACCGAACTTGGTACCAAATTAAAGCCCAGACATATTTTGTATTCATTAAGCTGCTGATATGCAAATTTGTATACTCATGAGTATTAATAAAAAGAAATAGAAAAGAAGAAAATTCGTAGAAAAAATATGGGGGTGTACCTATACACATTATCAATATGCCAGTTGCTAGTTATCATAGACTATCAAACTGGGTACCAAATCAAAGCCTAGACAAAGTACTTTTACCCATTGGTACGATATGCAAATGTTCTAATTTGAATATTCATGAATATTTATGAAAACATGAGAATTGAGAGAAAATGGTAGAAAAATAAGGGGGCGGGGTACGTACAGCATTATCTAAATGTCAGCTTCTAACTATATCTAAACGTTCTCTTTAAACGACATCTCCCACTTATCCACTGGCCCAACTTTGAAATAACTTCACACAAATGCTCCTTCTAAGGCCCTTTTAAATGTTCCCACTAACATGACTAAGGCCTTCTACATTTTTACAGACATATTCCTCATAATGCTCTCTGCCAAAGTTACCTAAATTGCTCCTCTCCGACGATCAAGATGGCCACGAGAACTGTAGATAAGACATATTTTAAACAACATCTGGTCCAAATTCAAAATAATTTCACAGAAATGTTCCTCGTAATGCCCTCTACCAAAATTGCCTAATTCATTCCGCTCCGTCGAATCTGACGGCCACCAGAGCTGTAGATAAGGAATGTTTTAAACCACATCTGAACCACTGGTCCAAGCTCAAAATAATTTCACATAACTCTTCCTTATAAGGCCGTCTTCCACAATTGCCCAAACGGTTCCGCTCCGCCAAACAAAATGGCCGCCATACTCCATGTTCCTTATATTGCTCAAATGATTCCCCTATTCATAACAAATGCACCCAGGCCTCGAGGTTATAAAACTAAAGCCCAGTCTCAGACTCAAAATAAAGCGTTGAGCCAAAATATTGTGCTCCACGCGTGCACGTTGACTTGTGTTAGCAAGTCTCGAAACAAGAGGACCACGGTGGGCCGGGAATGGCTCACCTGTATTTAGCCCAACATAAAGCGCAATGTTTGGCTGCTTGTGGACACGTGTAAAATAAAGCGCAATGATTGGCTGCTTGCGGACACATGTAAAATAAAGCGCAATGATTGGCTGCTTGCGGACACATGTAAAATAAAGCGCAATGATTGGCTGCTTGCGGACACGTGTGTCCGCGTGCAGCCAATCATTGCGCTTTATGTTGGGCTATCATACAGGTGAGCAATTCCCGGCCCACCGTGGTCCTCTTGTTTCGAGACTTGCTTACACAAGTCAACGTGCACGCGTGAAGCACAATTATTTTGGCCCAACCCCCTAGTGGCCCTGGGGATGGGTCAAAAGCTATAGAAAGAGTGGTGATTTACGTTACCGTGCCATCGAATGCGCGATTCTTGCTAGGTAGACCAAAGATTCAAACATCATACAATCACGCGTTATATTTTCTTTATTTTTTGCAAGCACACGAGATGTTGGTACTTATCGCATATGCACAAAGACCTCTAATAAACACACATTCTGATCCAGAGGGGTTCAGGGGGTTCTAGCGAACCCACTCCCTGCTCCCTGTTTTTAAATATCCTATGAAAATGAAATAATTTGGTCTCAGTGAAACCAAATTTATTTCACTTTCATGGGATATTTAGGAAATATGAGATAGAATCCCACACCTTTATACATACGAACCCCCTTTCCAGAATTCCTGGGCCTGCCCTTGAGGTCTAAATTTGATCTGAGTCTTCATCTACTTACAAACGTTGTGTATACGAGCAGCATAGACTCTTGCGAGTCTGTGCATTTTCGTAGACTCGCATAAGCGTTCGTTGCTTGAAAAAGCGCTGGCTGATGTGTTGTAAAACTGAAGAGACAATCATGTGTCATTATTAATGTCGCCTAATGCAGGTTTGATTGTTGTCTTTAAAGGTTAATGTTGCTTCGCCGTGAAATTACTTATTTTTGACATTTCAAGTTCAACGGGCAACCCCTTTGAAGAAAAGATGGATCAATTTAACACAGTCCGTAGGCTCGTCCGTCTATCAGTCTGTCTGTCACTACTCCTCACGTTTGCGTTTGTCTGTATGCATGTTTATAACCCTGCTTTGAAAATAGTGGGGGCTATACTGGATTTTGGTTGCCGTCAGTCCGTCCGTCCATCCGTCATTCAGTCAGTCATAAATTCAATTCCGTTCAATATCTTGAGAACACATTGATTTTCGTATACGCATTGATAGTTGGAGGTGTTACGAATCATTTTTCTCACATTTGTAACAGAGTTATGGCCCTTGTTTGATGTCAGAGTTCTGTTTCCGCTCAAAGAACAAATTGATAGAATTTACCAAATTTTGTATATATGCATTGATATTGACAAGATCTAGGTTATGATTGTTGGGCATTATTTTCTCACATTTGTAACAAGAGTTATGACCCCTTGATTCTTTAGATCAAATGAACAGAAATACACCAAATTTGTATATGCATTGATATTGACACGATCTATGTTTGGATTGTTACCTAATATTTTTCGCAGATTTGTAACAGAGTTATGGCCCTTGATCGATGTCAGAATTTCGTTTCCGCTCAGTATCTTGAGAACAAATGGATATAATTACACCAAATTTTGTAAATGCATTTATATTAACAATATCACGGATGTATGTACATCCGTGACAATATCTAGGTTGGGATTGTTACCATTTCGTTTCTGCTCAATACCTCGATAACAAATGGACGGTTTTCGACCAGTTTTTGTGAATTGACAAGATAAATGGTAGAATTGGTATGCATGATTTCTCGCAAATTTGCAGCAGAGTTATGACCCTTGATTGATGTTGATTGGGATTTTTAATATATGTCGCCTTTTTAACATCATGAAAAGCGTTTAAGCGGTGCTATAGTCAGATTCTCTGACAATTCTAGTTTGCCATGGTCACTGTTTCCATTCTGAAACTACGGGTTAGGCCTCCTAAAAAATGCCGTTTGAACATATACTTAAACGCAAAAGTTTCGCAACTCTTACTAAAATGCTATTTCCTTCTTTTTGAGCCAAATATTTTACTCCATGATATTGTGATTAACAAGTCCAATGATCTGCCGTCCAGACAACATGAAAATCAGACCAGTGAGACCTACGACTGCCGATTTTCAACAAGAAATGTAAGGCAACCCAAATTTGAAAAGTCACAGAGCTACAATACCTTACATTTTATCGAGTCACAGTGTTGCACCACCTTACATTTTATTAGGAAAAGGTGTTTAACCGTTATCTGTTTTCAAAGGCAGAAGGGCAGACAAATCAAAGCAGGTTATTTTATGCATTTGGTAACGTTCATAACGTCAACGTAAAGCCTTCAATATTTGACGTAATTGGCCGTTTAAGCACAACTGAATATCAATAATCGTGTTTTTAATGTCACAAGTGAAATCCTTCAACACATTGCATAGAAGGCAGAAGTATCGCACGACATAACGGAATAAAATGAACAATTTTGATAAATTGGTTGACGTTAACAAAGAAACGCAGCGACTTTGAGCGTTGATAAACGTTAATTGTTAAACCTTAAAATGTTTTCCCTGGCTATCAC
The DNA here is from genome assembly GCA_964019695.1 of Loripinus fragilis. NCBI lineage: Eukaryota > Metazoa > Mollusca > Bivalvia > Lucinida > Lucinidae > Loripinus > Loripinus fragilis. The sequence continues at coordinate 5,232,761 of OZ026515.1, read as the reverse complement.
ATCGCACCGTTTGTTTTCAAATCGAGATAACAATCTTTATGCTAGACGTGAATTGTTGAAAAAACACTGACGTCATTATAACGTCAGGATGAAGAATATGATCGAAACCGATTAGTGGTAAATCATTCCACATTGTGAAGGAGCATAAAATATGATTAGGCCTAAATGAAATATATGTGTGGTTCCTGTTGCATACCAACAAAATTTAGGGTAGGTAGGTAGGGAAATTATTAAATTTTGTTATAACATTTAACAAAGAAAACAGTGACAAAATCTGAAAACGTGCCCATTTTAGGTATTTTTTCTCCAAAGACCATTTTAATGTTTAGGGTAGGGTTAAAAAAATTAGGGTAGGTAGGCAACAGGAACCACACATATATTTCATTTAAGCCTTATATGAATATTCTACTTTGGACGATACTGAGGAAAACACAGATATTAAACGGTTGCGAAACTTTTGCGTTTAAGTATATATGCAGATAGAAAAATGCCATGATTAGCCTGTGCAGCGAGAGATAAAATAACGCAGAGGGGTAGAAAGTGCGAGGCTGATATGTTTTCGAAGGGCCTGTCACACTTGGTCGATCAAATAAACGATAAAATATTAAAGCTACATAGTCACTCCACCTAAGGCTACTGATGGCAACTACAGGTCAAGATCAAGACTTCTAAGTACTTGTCCCATACTTACATGCCTTACCGGTATATAAAAAAGAGGTCAATGTGCTTAATGTAAACCACCTAGTCATTGGGTGAGCTCTAGGCGAAAATGGCGAAATAGTTGAATTATTGTAAACCACCTCGTCCTTGATGAGCTCGAGGCCAAAATGGCGAAATCGTGAACTTATTGCAAACCACCTCGTCATTGAATGAGCTCGAGGCCAAAATGGCGAAATGGTGAACTTATTGTAAACCACCTCTTCCTTGGGTGAGCTCGAGGCCAAAAAGGCGGAATAGTGAACTTATTGTAAAACCACCTAGTCCTTGTGTGAGCTCGAGGCCAAAATGGCGAAATAGTGAACTTATTGCAAACCGCCTCTTCCTTGGATGAGCTCGACGCCAAAATGGCGGAATAGTGAACTTATTGTAAACTACCTAGTCCTTGGGTGAGCTCGAGGCCAAAATGGTGAAATAGTGAACTTATTGCAAACCACCTCGTCATTGGATGAGCTCGATGCCAAAATGGCGAAATAGTGAACTTATTGCAAACCACCTCGTCCTTGGTTGAGCTCGAGGCCAAAATGGCGAAATAGTGAACTTATTGCAAACCACCTCGTCATTGAATGAGCTCGAGGCCAAAATGGCGAAATGGTGAACTTATTGTAAACCACCTCTTCCTAGGGTGAGATCGAGGCCAAAATGGCGGAATATCGAACTTATTGTAAACCACCTAGTCCTAGGGTGAGCTCGAGGCCAAAATGGCGAAATAGTGAACTTATTGTAAACCACCTCGTCATTGAATGAGCTCGATGCAAAATGGCGAAATAGTGAACTTATTGCAAACCACCTCGTCATTTGATGAGCTCGAGGCCAAAATGGCGAAATAGTGAACTTATTGTAAACCACCTCGTCATTGGATGAGCTCGATGCCAAAATGGGGAAATAACGACGCATCGTCGGCACATACATGTACTTCCGTCCGTCTGACATCTGTCCGTCCGTCCGTCCGTCCGTGTGAGGTATAGATTTACCAGAACAAAGAGAAAAAGGCTTCTTAATTACAATCACGAAATACTGAGAGCTTTCCATTTTTCGTGCAGTGTATCAAAACAAAAACCACGTGATTCCCCACCCTGTCATGATATTTTGGTGCGCAAAATCCTCCTTTTAATGGCCATACCTGCGTTTCCAACGGGGCTACAGGTCTGAATGTTTGGCCTGAGTCTACATCGATAATTTGTGTTAGCGAGCAGCCAAGGTTTTGGTGAGTCTGCGTACGGTGATATTAAAGTACTCATTTCGCTGGCTCATTTATCAGAACCAAAATATCATCAAATACTATTAGCAAAATTTTGGCATGCTTTATTGTTTCTGCAGGCGCGGCTAGACATCAAAACATCAAAGTGCAAATTAAGTACAGTAGTCAATTCATTTTCCGGTGCTGAATATGTAGGCAATGTGTTGTGTCGATCAACATCATATTTTGGAACATTATCAAGAGCTAAACATGTGAGGTGTCAGTTTTTGTATCTATGTTGAATCTGAATTAAATCATTCTGTGCGAATATATTGTTAGAGCTGTGCATATTAAATCAGGTAAGACTTTTTTCATCTTATTTGCAGCACACTGTAAAACATAAGTGTAATTTTACACCAAATTTGGTGGCATTGGTGTAACTCGTCAACTGCTTTAAAACACGTAGTTTGTTCTGTTTGGTTGTTATTGGTAAATATTAACAATGACAGGTAATTATCACTGAAGAACTGTTGGCCTCTTAAGTAGTAAGTGTAAGATTGCACTATCAGTTTCCACCCCTTTTGATGTTAGCTTATACCTATCTCACACTGGTCAATGTAAACGCACCGGTGGTTGCTACAACGAGCTGGTGGTTGCATTTTTCAGCACCGGTGGTGGCGTAAAAGGTAAAAAAATCTATACCTGTTGACTTTATTGTTTATTTATAAACTTGCATTCATTTTATTTGTGATGACACCTGGCGCACAGACCACCGGTAACATTGCAGTTTATGGCTCTACCAAGCAATTGGTGATATAATTCATGGTTTGGACTGCAAATCCAACAAAGTTCTGGAGTTTTGCCGTGACAGGTGCTTTTTCTAGTGTAACTGCTTAAATTGAGTGAAATCTGCATGTCTAAGCGCAGCTGTTGTCATATTCCCATGAAATAACATCCAAAAAATGATTACTCCTTTGGGTTTTTTTCTTAGCAAAGTAGCAAATGTTTTATTGAGGAATTTTTATTACAACGCACTGGGAGCATTTTTTGACGCATTGATACAACGCACTGATGGTTGCACAGAATTCCTGTGGTTGCTGGTGCAGACTCACCACATCATTCGCTGTTCACATAAACGTTGCAAAAATCGCCATTTCAACCAGCACATGATATTTCGATACTGTATAGAAGGCTTAGGCGAGCCTGTGCAAACGTGCATACTCCCAAGAGCCTTTGCTGCCAGCACAAGAGATCTTGATATTTATTACATTGTCCAGTGACTGCCTGCGCAAATGTGCAGACTCGCCAGAGTATTCGCTGCTGGCGTGAATAGCACACAAATCGCCATTTAAGGCAGCACAGGAGATTTTGTACAGTGACGAAGGCTAAGGTAAGCCTGTGCAAAATGTGCAGACTCGCCAGATCCTTCGCTGCTCGCACAAAATGGCATTCAATCGCCATTTGAGTCACCACATGAGAATTTGAAACTGTGACGAAGGCTCATACTAGACCAAGGAAATGTGGCCAAAGCCATTTCTGTTAGCATGAATGACAACCAAATATAGTGAGCATCACAATCACAAACTGCAGACAAACCCATGGCACTGAGAGGAATGGCCACACAACAATCACGAGACACCAGGAAGACAAACTAAGCAAAGCAGCCAGCTCTCTCTCTTCCCCATCAAGATGATTGTAAAACAAGAATGGACATAAAGTAACAAAATATAGAACAATTACAGAATCCTGTAATGGGAGTAACAATCAACAACGAATCAACAACAACAGAATCACCGCCTTAGAACAGACAGCAGCCTATACCTCTGGGGTGCTAAAATTGCATTTTACTGGTACAATATCTTCGCCCTAGAATCTGCTGTTGTTGAAGCACAAAAATTTTAAGCTCGCATGGAGGCTTATTAACTATTGTAATGTATCATAACGGACAAACAATCTCATTAAATTAAAAGTTTTGGGGCCAATCTGAAAAAATAGGCGGAAACACTCTCAAAGTGCGAACAGGGCTAGCTCTGGAGCATCTCTGGTGAGGCTACACATTTGCAGAGTCACGCTTGAGCTTTCATCTGTGTACAAAAACCACAAAATCTATGCCTATTGGCTGTATGATTTCTTTATAAGCTTGCTTTTATTTCACTTTTGATGACCCAATGCACACAAACCGTCAGAAACATTGCAGTTTATGGCTCTGCCATGCAATTGGCGTTTTAATCCATGGTTTGACAGACAAATCTGACACAGTTGTGGAGTTTGACAGTGACAGGTGCTTTTTCTATTGTGGCTGCCTAACTTCAGGAAATTCTGCATGTCTAAGCACAGCTGCAGCTATGTTATCATAGTCCCATGAAATAACATCCAAAAACGATTACTACTCTCTATTTTTTCTATGCATAGAAGGCTCTGGCGAGTCTGTACATTTGCATAGGCTCACCTGAGTCTTCGTCCTGGTACTGAAATAGCATGTGCTGGCTCAAATAACGATTTGTGTACCGTTTATAAGAACAGTGAATGCTATGGTGAGGCTGCACCAGCAACCACAGGAATTTTGTGCAACCATCAGTGCGTTGTATCAATGCGTCAAAAAATGCTCCCAGTGCGTTGTAATAAAAATTCCTCAATAAAACATTTGCTAGTTTACCAAGAATAAAAAACCAAAGTAGTAATCGTTTTTTGGATGTTATTTCATGGGAAGATGACAACAGCTGCGCTTAGACGTGCAGATTTCACTCAATTTATGCAGTTACACTAGAAAAAAGCACCTGTCACGACAAAACTCCAGAACTTTGTTGGATTTGCAGTCCAAACCATGAATTATATCACCGATTGCTTGGCAGAGCCATAAACTGCAATGTTACCGGTGGTCTGTGCGCCAGGTGTCATCACAAATAAAATAAATGCAAGTTTATAAATAAATAATAAAGTCAACAGGTATAGATTTTTTTACCTTTTACGCCACCACCGGTGCTTTAAAATGCAACCACCAGCTCGTTGTAGCAACCACCGGTGCGTTTACATTGACAAGTGTGTATCTTATACAGTGCGTGTACGCATAGTCCCCTAACCAGTACCTTCTCGGGCCCAGTGCTTACTGGAGGAAAGTTTCAAAATGTTGGTGCTGTCAAGCAAAAGAGAGAAAACTGCTCAACACGAACATCTCCTGTATTTAACATTGCTTTTTCTGAAGGTGACCCTTTTTCCTAGACGACAAATGAAAATATATACGAGAATGTGGCCAATCGATTGGGGTGGGAGACATCGCAAATATCCGCTCTTGTATTAAATATCGCATACTCTGAGATCGCATAGTATACTTATAGACCTTTACCATATTTAGCATGAAATATCTCCTACACTGATGTTGGTGGTATAAAATAGTTATACCACGTTTGTCCACCTGTACGTAAGATAATCCACTCGCTAAAGCTCGTGGATTATCTCCACGTACAGGCGGACAACCCATGGTATAACTAATACATATTTTTGACCATGGCCTTTGAATCCAAGGTTATATCTGGGATCTGAAATATTCGTTGTCATCTACACAACATTGGCAATGAGTGTGTCATGTGTCATACATGCACACCTCGATCAAAAAAATAGAAGCTTGCGTTACAAGCCATAAGACAAGATTTTAACTAAAGTTGACCTTGGCGTTTGACTCCAATACCATATCGGCGATCCTTAACCTTCGCCGTCATCAACACGCCATATAAAGCAATACTGTGCAAAATATAAAAACACGACATCATAAAATGTAATAGAAATTCCAGTAACAAGCCATACAGACATATTTTTGATATATTTTACCTTGACCTTTGATTTCAAGGTCAGATCAGCAATCCGAGTTCTTCGTTGCCATCTACACACCATAAGCAATCATTGTGCCAGATATGAACATTCCCTATCAAAATATGGCAAGAGTTCGCGCGTTACGAGCCATAAAAAAGATTTGACATTTACCTTTGAATCCATGTCCATCCAAAATCTTCAGTGTCGACTTATGCCATGTTTTTAAGGTCCTGTGACAAACAAGGGATATGTGCAGCGACGTCTCCATTCTTGTGGAATATGGTTGAAGGAGTGTTGCGAATAGTACTATTTTTTCGTGGCGTAAAATGCGCTGTCGGGCTGAATTTAGCGTTCCGTTCATACATGTGACGTTGCTTATATATGACGTTTATCGGTGGTTATAAAAGCGGATGTTCGCGGTCAATATATCAGACAAAAGTTCCATGCCACCAAAAATACAAACACTTTTTATGTCATGGCATATCGTTACTGCTTTGTGGGCCTATATACTTTGATGTGTCACGGGTAGAATTGTAGACCAAAACAGCTGTCTGCACTTACCAACTTTGCCAGAGTGTAGCTGTTAGCACTCAAATACCACACCGGATAGGCGGCACTCGAAAACGTAAAATTTTTAATCTATCGACGAACGTAGATCACAAATCGTTAGGAACAAGGTTTTGGGTTGCCACTTGTCGCCCGACTATCGAAAACACTGTTTCTATCGATTTTTGATCCGCGTTCGTCGATTGTTAATAGCGTTTTCGATCGCCGCCTATCCGGTGTGAATACGCATATGTATTAATGTTTAATCCTGAACCTGGATATAATCATTTTAAAACAATATTTACCCCAATCAACTGATCAGGATCCATACGTTTATGAAGTTTGTCCAAACAACTCATCTAAAAAGTGTGGTGCAGAACCTGATTTTCACAGCCCCAATTTAATGTATAAATGTGTGTGTGGGGGGGAGGGGTAGTATTAAGGGGTTGCCTTGCCACTCTGTCATACCATCTTTCATCTTTCTGCCATTCTGAAACACTTAACAGTCATGGGCATGCTACGGCAACTCGTCTTATAGTATATAGGTTTTGACAATGGTTTGGAGGAGCGATGTATAAATGCATGGAACCCAATGGCTTTAATACTGAACACATGAAAATAATTCTAAATTTAACCAAATAACTTTTAATTTACATATTCCATAGTTAAAGGTAAGTTAGTGTGTTTGGTTATTTTGCAGATAAGCCTGAGCTCAGTTCCTGAGCCTCGCCACCAATGTGTCCAAGGTCGAGTTGTTACTATTTGGTTAGCATTGCTAAGAGATGACTCATGGAGCAGCGCCACCATGGAAACCACTGGCTGTCACCTTAAGTCTACACCCCCAGTTTCGGCTTCAATTCATAGCCATTGGGTTGTTAATCCTCATAGTCACACTATTATCAGCGACCTACTACACATCCTTACCTGTGATCAGACAGTTCCAAAAAGTTACCTATGAGAATTATAGAAATGCCTGCACCCAACGGACCAACGTCTCAGCATCAGTTAGTTCTACCAAAGTCAACATCTTAACAAGAAGTGGCAGCAATGTCAGACAGAATACAACAGGTTTTCTATGGAATGACACTCGACTGGACATTCTACATATGGTAGGTTCACAGGAAATTGATGTTAAGGGTTCTTACGATCTTTAAATCCTCTAAAGAAAATACAATTTAATGTCAAGCTCTTATGGATAAACTGGGGAAAAACTCAAACTGGTTTTACAAATTTGCCACTTCAGGACATGTAAGCAAGCAGCAGAGCATCTGCTTGCAGTCTAGGAGGTGGATTTGTGTTTGTCAATAGTGCGTCAATGGTCAGATATTTCTCGGAGAATGCACTCCATGGTCAAAACATTGTTATTTAAGACTAAGCCTATTATGAAAGTAGTTTAACCATGATTTATTCTTACAATTCCTTAAGACTAGACTTTGTGGTCAAACTTTTGTCTGAAGAATAAGCACATATGCCTATAGTTGGAGCATGGTCTTCTTCACCAATTCCTGAAGAAGGCACATCATGGTCTAAACATTGTTTTAAGACTTGGTTGGACCATGCCCTTTTTCAAAGATATGAGTCCATATCATCATGCATGAGACATGGCGGAAACAAAATTTGAAGACTAAGCAAATTATGCCTATCTTTAAACCATGTTTTTTTACAACAATTGCACATCATGGCCAAAATAAAATTTTAAGACTAAGCCAATTATGCCTATGGTTGGAATGTGGTCTTCTTCAACAATTCCCAAGGATTAAATGTGATGGTCAAACAAAGCTTTAAAACTAAGCAAATAATGCCTATGGTTGCACCATGGTCTTTTTCAACAATTCCTAAGTATTTCATATGATTGTCAAACAAAGTTTAAGACTAAGCCAATTATGACTATGTAGTTGCACATTGGTCTTTTTCAACAATTACTGAAGACTGCACTTCATGGTCAAACAAAGCTTTATGACAAAGCAAATTATGCCTATGGTTGGACCATGGTCTATTCAACAATTCCTGAGGATTGCATAAAATGGTCAAACAAAGTTTTAAGGCTAAGCCAATTATGCCTATGTAGTTGCACATTGGTCTTTCCAACAATTCCTGAAGATTGCACTTTATGGCCAATTAAAGTTTAAAGACTAAGCTAATTATGCCTATATATTTGGACCATCGTCTTTTTTCCACAATTCATGAAGATTGCACAATATGGCCAAACAAAGTTTAAAGACTAAGCAAATTATGCCTATGGTTGGATCATGGTCTTTTTCCACATTTCCTGAAGATTGCACTTCATGGTCAAACAAAGTTTGAAGACTAAGCAAATTATGCCTGTGGTTAGATCATGTTATTTTCCACAATTCCTGAAGATTGCACTTCATGGTTGAACAAAGTTTAAAACCAAATATACCTTTTTTTGACCATCGTCTTTTCAAAAATTGCACATCATGGCCAAAATGAAGTTTTAAGACTAAGCCAATTATGCCTATGGTTGGACCATGGTCTTTTTCAACACTTCCTGAAGATTGCATATGATGGTCAAACAGAGTTTTAAGACTAAGCAAATTATGCCTATATAGTTGGGACATGGTTCTTTTCAACAATTCCCGGAGATTGTACATCATGATCAAATAAAGTTTAAAAACCAAGCAAATTATGCCTTTCTTTGGACCATTGCCTTGTTCAACAATTCCTGAAGATTGCACTTCATGGTCCAACAAAGTTTTAAGACTAAACCAATTATGCTTATGGTTGCACCATGGTCTTTTTCAACAATTCCTGAGGATTGCATATCATGGTCTAACAAAGTTTTAAGACTAAGCCAGTTATGCCTATGCAGTTGCACTTTGGTTTTTTCAACAATTCCTGAAAATTGCATATGATGGTCCAAAATAGTGTTAAGACTGAGAGAATTATGCATAAGTAGTTGGACCATGGTCTTTTTCAACAATTACTGAGGATTAATTATGATGGTCAAACAAAGTTTTAAAACTAAGCCAATTATGCCTATGTAGTTTGACCATGGTCTTTCCAACAATTGTGGAAGATTGCACATCATGGTCAAACAAAGTTTTAAAACTAAGCCAATTAAGCCTATGTAGTTGGACCATGGTATTTTCAACAATCTTACCAGTTATAAAATTCAGAACAATTTGGCAATGGTTTGAATATGGCATTTGAAACCATCATTCTTTTGACTTGGAAATCATCTTTGTCCAATTGACATGGACCATTTTTAACCCTTGACCTTTCTGTCATTACTTTTGATGTCTGCTGCCTGTGTCTGCTTATGTTCTAAGGTAGCCTGTATTTCAAACAGCAGACCCTTTGAGGTTTAACTTTGTTTTATCATTTTCAGAAAGTGGTACCATTTGACAAGCGGTTCAAGAATCCATGCTGGTATGAATCTTTAGATGATCCGAATCCTTACGAAGGAAATGTTTACACATCCTACTCTCCGTCTGCTCGTCAAGTTCTACACCGGTTGTCAGCTCAGCTGGAAGACAAGTTCTTTGATGAATTAAAGCCAAAGAGATTGCGATGTCTGCCATATTTCCTCATTATCGGACAGCCAAAGTGTGGAACTACTGACCTCTTCTGGAAGATTGCCAAACATAGGGATATTCTTACACCTCCTATAAAAGAGCTTCACTGGTGGTCAAGAAATAGACAAGGTTTGTTTACATAAAAATCCAACATTTATCATTTGCAAAAAAAAGGATTTAAAATGGGCCTGAAAAGTGGTAAAACCTATCTTAGCCCTTTAAATCTTGCTGATTTTTTTTTATCAAAAGATGTCTGCTATTTACGCCTGCTGCATATATTCAAATGCTCTCCAAAAAGCAAACACTATGAACCCTGATCAGACTACTCCTTAAGAGCAGTCTGATCTGGGTCCATATTGTTTGCAATATAGGTTGCTCCTAAAGAGCAGTCTGATCTGGGTCCATATTGTTTGCAATATAGGTTGCTCCTAAAGAGCAGTCTGATCTGGGTCCATATTGTTTGCAATATAGGCCAGAAAAGTACTTAAGCAGAAGAGAGAATAGAAGTCAATTATTGTAAGAGCAGGAAATGGGTTTGTGACATGGTAAAATCCAAAGTAAGTAAGGGTGCAAAGATCAGGAATCAATACAATCAAGTACCACATCCGACCCAGGATACCACATGGGAAAGTGACAAAAGTAAAATTAAACATCACAAACAAGAGCCAAGAGGTCAGCCGTTTCCCAGCAGGTGACCACAAGGCAGCAATGAACAGACGCGAAAGCATGACAAACACAAGACATAAATAACACAAATGATCCACAAAAAAAAAAGTACGGCCTTGGAAAGGTCAGTAAAAATATTTTACTGGAGGGCTTAAACCAGTTTCACAGCGCCAATCTCGCCCTTAATTCTAAAGCCCAAATCTAGCTTATCAGTTACAGATGCTACCTTGAAGCTTGAAATATCACATGTTGAAATCATCAACTGTAAAATACACAAATTTGGTGGGTATTTTAATTTGGCTTTATTTGCAATATTATCAAAAATTGCCAAAATATGAGATCACATACAGTTTGAAATTCAGTTACACAATAAGTGATAATTGTACACTAATCCTTAGCATGTTGGTTGATGCAGCTGTATCAGTAAATAACTTTTCATCAGTAGAGTCTGTTTCCATGTTAAGAAAATCCTATCTTAAAAGGGGCTATTATTAAGGTCCAGAGGGAACATATCCTTTCCTTTAAGAGTAACCCTTATGAGATTATAGAAAATAATTTCAAAGGTCATTAACCCTTTACTCCATAATAATGCCTTTTGGCGCCTTTGAAATACTATCAGTTTGAAAATATATGGAAAATGGAGCAAATGCTTGATTTTCCCTAATATTTTCAAAAGTATTCAAAACTTTACTTAATTTTTTCTTGATTTTTTTTTCAACGTTGTCTAAAAATAGAAAATGATGTCATGATCTAAAAATAGCCTATGGAGAAAAGGGTTAAATTAAGAAACAGCCACTATGTCAGTCTTTTAAAATTGCATATTTTGATTCCTAAAATATTAAGTAGTTTATAGCATATTTTCTTGATATTTGATAATAACCATCTGCTACTTGATAAATTTCATGCAATGCTCTGCTTTATTTGCTAATGAAGTTACAAATTTGTTGTCTGTTGCAGTTGCTTATACCAATAAACATGCGCGGATCTGGAGGGGGAGACAGGGGGTCCAATGCAGAATGGATAAAATCAACTTTTTTGTTTAGCATTTTAGTATTTTAGTCAGATGGCATTTTTTTCTGAGACAATCATATTTGTTAAGAATCAGCTGTTAGCGAGCAATTTAAGAAGAGATCGATCGCTACAATTTAAGGCAAGAAAATAAATTCAAAATTTGATGTAATTTGTAATCATGCTCAGTGGATTAGTATAAAAATATTTAAAGTGAATTTCTAGCCATACATTTTAGAGATACTTCTCAAAAAACACAATAACTATAGTACGGGCATGTTTATCACTTCATTAAACAAGGCAAGACACTACCTGGTCAAATTTAGAATTATCATCAAAAGTTGTTAGAAAGCTGAAAATAGGAAGGTAAACGGATTGTAATATATAGTTGATTTTTCTTTTAGTAAGGCAAACAAGAAAATTACACATTTGTATGTTTGTCAGATTTCATGTCTGTTGCAAAAAAAATCCTCTATTTTAACCTTTTCCCTCGCTATTGGCAACTTTTGTCATCTGCTGATATCCTTTTGCAAACATTTTGGACCCAATTCAGGCTCAACAAAATGTCGGGCCTGATTTGTGTCCAAAACTGTTTGACATTCTAATGTTATTTCTGAAATATTTTTTTTAATTAATAAGCAAAAATCTGCAAATTCTATCCTTTTGCAAACATTTCGGACCCAATTCAGGCTCAACAAAATGTCGGGCCTGATTTGTGTCCAAAACTGTTTGACATTCTGATGTTATTACTGAAATATTTTTTTTGATTAATAAGCAAAAATCTGCAAATGCAAAAAGCATGCAAAATTACCGGGTGAAACATGCAAAGAAATGGATTAAATTTTATGGTACATGTTCTAAAATTTGAAACACTTAATGCTTGCCAAAAAGGCTTAGACAAACAGTGCAGACCAAGACTAGACTGCTTACCGGGGTCTTCCCTGTTTGCTAATCTGACAAGCACTTTGTCAATTCCAGCCCTTTTTTGAGAACAGAAAAGAGTAAAGTGTTTGAAATAAAATAAAAATCCAAATTTATTTTAGGTAGAAGATTTTCGTACGGTAAGCTGATACCCTTTGAAGATTATATTGACATGTTTGATGAGGCAGCTATCCAGATAGAAGACTCAATTATGTCCAGTCTTGGAAATACATCTGGAAATATATCCTCGGCCAGACAGCTTGTTACAGGTACATGGGTGAAAGTTTTCAGGATTGTTCTTGAATTTAGGATTTTGAGGCTGATAGATTCCAAAATCGAGTTTGAAATTGATCTTGTAACAAATTATCTCCCTTTTGATTAAAAATATAGTGATTTTCAATGCATCATTTCTTCTTTACCCATGCATGAAATGTTGCCGTTTCTGTAATATTGAGTGGATTGTCCCTACACTAAGCAGTAGCTTGAAGATATTCTGTTTTCCACAAGTTTTACTGAAATGGGCTTCCTATGCCCTTCCAACTTTAAACTGAATTCATGTGAATATTGGCACTGGAAAGCACTTTTCATAGAACCTGAAGTGGTTGGTGTATGGAAAATTTGGAAATGCAGTTCATTAAGTGCTCGAATGAACAAATGACTGTAACTTTTTGGTGATTTGGTCAATTTTTAATTTAACTTTGCTGTTGCGAAAGCATTGAATTTTAACCTTCAATCTGTCATTTTAGAAAAGGTCCCCTCCTGCATTTAAAGCATCATAGACATCCCCATAGGCGTAAAACTTCAAACTTTAATCCCCAGCTCTACAGCAAAATGATCAAACTTTCAAGATAAAGGCTTATATTTATATGTGCTTTCACATATTGGCAGAAGGACATCAGGTGTAAACTTTCTTTTTTTGTTCAGTATATGCATCTATGCATGTGTATTGGACACTTAAACTTTGCTTCAACCCATAAAGTGCTAAACATAAATGCAGCAGCTGACAAAGTTAGTGATTTTTTCAATGATTTATAGGAAAATAAGGCTTGACATTTCATGTGAATTGTCTGCCAGGTAGCACCTTAGTATGTTACTAAAAATAGCAACAAAATTTTAAAATGTCGTCTGTGGCAAATTGTAGATGGCACTTTAAGTAAGAATTTTCTTTCATTTTCAGGTGAAGCTAGTGTTTCTATCTTTTGGGATAACAGTGATTGGCAGAAGTTCCCAGAGAATAAGGGCCAGTCTGAGCCCCTATTCACCATTCCCAACTACATACATCATATCATTCCAAATGTGAAACTGATTCTTATGCTAAGGGACCCAGTAGAAAGGTAGGTTAACGGTGGCTTAACGGTTAGATATCGCCTTTGATAAAACCTGAGCCAGATTGTTTAACAAATGCTTCTATATTAAGTACATTAGTAGGTATTTTTTGTGTTGTGTATGAATTCATTGTGTGGATGAAAATCAATGTGGAGCCTGATCAGCTGGCTCCACCAGAAGTCAGCTTATCTTGATTTACACTGTTTTCTCGGCAAGCCTCATGATGTAAAACGGAGATCCTCGGGACAAATATTTCTATCCCACCCTCACACTCATTAAGGATTCTTATATCACAACAATTTTGTCTGCTCTCTCTCTTCTGATTATGTACTTTGGTAGCCTATATTGCAAACAATATGGATCCAGGTCAAACTGCTCCCTTTGGAACAGTCTGAACTGCTGCCTTTGGAACAGTCTGAACTGCTCCCTTTGGAACAGTCTGAACTGCTCCCTTTGGAACTGTCTGAACTGCTCCCTTTGGAACAGTCTGAACTGCTCCCTTTGGAGCAGTCTGATCAGGGCTCATAGTCTTTGCTTCTGTTTCTGGATAACATTTGAACATATGCAGCAGACATATTAAGCAGACAACATTTTCCGGGGAGTGGGGGGAGGGAAGCAGGATAAGAGCTAATATATTTTTAATCAAGCCTTCACCTTCCTTGCCTTTATATGCAAGCAGTAAAGGCTCTGGTGTAACTGGGCATTTCCACAGGCTCAGCTTATCCGTCACTGCTTGCACTATGAGATACATATGTGCCTAAACCTCATTAACTGGCTCAAATACCTTACCTCAAGGGTATAAAACTTTTTTCATGCTCAACTGAACTGAGCATTAAATTTCAACTGCTCATAATAAATTAAAATGCTTAAAAATAACGATATTTTTTCTTTAAAACTCTCAGATGTTATATTTATCCTGCTAACAAATATTAAAATGCCAACAATTGTTGGCATTTAACATTTTTGAGCAGTATAAATTTCATGCTCAGTTGTTGAGCATGAAAAAAGTTAATAATCGGGAGGCCTTGTTTCTATTGATGTTTCAGGTTGTATTCTGACTACTTATACTTCCACAGCAGAAACAAATCTTCCCAGGAATTCCATAGAGCTGTAGTTTTTGCAATAAATATGTATAATAACTGCTCACTCCGGTATACTATTAGACACTGTGTGTATGACTTGTCTTTGGCATACAGAGTCAAGGTAGGTTATTCTCAGTGATTTTTGCTGTAGATATGTATAATAACTGCTCACTCCAGTATACCATTAGACACTGTGTGTATGATTTGTCTTTGGTATACAGAGTCAAGGTAGGTAACTTTTGGTGATTTTTGCTGTAGATATGTATAATAAACTGCTCACTCCGGTATACCATTAGACACTGTGTGTATGATACAGAGTTTTTTGCTGTAGATAATTATATTAACTGCTCACTCCGGTCTCCCATTAGACACTGTGTGTATGATTTGTCTCTGGCATACAGAGTCATGGTAGGCAACTGTTTGTGATTTTGGCTTTATATGTATAAAAAATAACTACTCATTCTGGCCATATGTTTGGTTAAATTGAATTTTGTAAGGAGCATCGGGGCAATGAGTAGGTTCTGATTTTTTCAGCAATGTCATGACACTCAATATTACAGTAAAACCTGTGTAAAACAGCCACTCAAAAATAGACAAAACAAAGATCTTCATCAGACTTAATGGTAACTTAATGAAGGTCTAAGTATTGCAGAATGCTCCCTTTGGAGCATCCTGCAATACTTTTGACCTGCATTAAGCCATAATCGGTCTTGAAAAACATTTTTGGTCTTTTTGAGAGTGGCCGTTTTACACAGGTTTTACTGTACATCCATCTTAAAAATCATTTTTTACCATCTCCTTTAGTGTTAAGTTCAAAAATTTAGGTTTGAACTTTGACTTTTCAGCACTCAGATCCACCACTGAACATATTCAAGCCTGATCTGTTCAGCCCAAAGACAGTCAAACTTCATACTGATCGGGAGGTTGTGGGTTTGAACCCCACAGTTGGGCTGGTGTGTCCTTGAACATATTACTTTATCCTTATTGCTTAGTACTGGTTCAACCAAGAAAAGGTCGAGACAAGACTGAAGAATTTTTGACTGGGATGTAAATCATAAACTTAAACAAACATCCATTGGGTATACAAACAAAAGCTATGTTAACAGTTAGATTATTTTCTTTGTGTGAGAGGTAGACTTTATAAGCTGATTTATAGGCCCATAGATAAGTACGTAATTGAAAATTATATTTCTTATTTCTCAACAAAAAACATATGTTGTGGGTACTCAAAAGAATCGTCTTTTAAAATGAGATGAGAACCATCTAAATGAGACGGTTCTTTTGAGCACCCAAAACACATTTTAATATTTAATTTAATAGATAAGTTTATGTGTAAAATTTTGTTCATCTCAACCTATGAAATATTTCCCCAGTGTTAATATTTTTGGTAATAAGGCAGAAAAATCATTTTCTCTGAAACCAACCAATGAATTATGTTCTTGGTTTTCTCTTTTTTTTTTCTAGGTGAGATTACGTGTTGGATTGTATAGCGTATATCTGCAAGACTGGCTGAAAGTTTTTCCGAGGGAACAGTTGCATGTGCTCAGGCTTGAAGACTACTCTGATAAACCACTGGAATATTTACAGAATATTTACAGATTCCTGGATCTAAGTAAGTAGCTTATCATACATTGACTAGAAAATATGTTCATTTTGCTTAATTATCAGGGGTGTAAAATTATTTGTTTACTATCTCGCCCTGCAGGACTAGTGGGTGGAAAAAGCTACTTGCCCTCATGGCATTATCACTAGCAAATAAGTAGTCTTTCTGCTGAGGCTTCGTATTTTCTGTCTTTCATTATCTCCTCCCCCTATTTTCTTCCCTTAAAACGATCTAATGTCTCGCTGTGACATTTAATTTGGCCAGCAAATGCGGTACCATTCGACCGGTGTTGATGTAAACAAAAATGTGGTGTTCAATGTCTGAATTTGCCCGCCGTTTTGAGGACCTCTGTGGTCAATCTTCCCATATAGAGGAGGCCATGTGAATAAATTCTCCTGAAATGCGGCCGCTGGTGAGTTAATTGCAACCAGTCTGAAAATGCGCATGCGTAGTTGAAACAGACAGATATAAACATCCGGTTTACAATGAAAAAGATCTAGGATCTGTAGTGTTACTTTCGTTTAGTCTTTGCAAAAGGATAAAATGCATTTTACATGTCAGAAAATGCACTCGACCATAAGGGCGAGTTTGGCAGGTATTCTACTCCCCCGAACCAGAAGTTAACTCGCCAATGCGAGCGGGTGAGTGGAATTTTACACCCCTGAATTATGTGATACTGACACTGCTTTCAAGCGCCTATCACTTTTGTGGAGTGCATAATCTGTATCAAGCTAAATTTGCCAAAATGGCCAACCAATATTGGGGTTTGATAATAGGGTGTGCTAATGGATATCATGCAAAAAAGCTGTATTGCTACATTGGGAGCAATCGGTCATCATGTGCAATTCCTGTCAACTCATATCTGTCAAATAGGAATTGCATGCTTCCCACTGCTGTCAGTTAAATTAAAAAAATAAGTGCATAAAATTAAGACTTGTCTGATTACTATGTACATGTAAAATAAATAATTTCTTTGACCCAGTAGGCAAAGAGTTAATTTGTAACAGTATATGCAAATTCAATTTTTTTCAGGAGGCCTAACAGAAGAAGAAACTGCTGAAATAATAGACCACCCCAACTATAATGAAAGGAAGGAGTCCGATCGTGAGCTCGGCGGTATGCTCACAGAAACCAGAGAAATTTTACAGAAATTTTATAGACCCTTCAATGAAGAGCTAGCTTCTATTTTGGGAGACAAAATATTTTTATGGAAAGGCAAAAAATGAAAGTCAGAAACAGTCTAGTTACTCCAGAAAAAAAGGTTGTATCTTAACCATATTTATCTCAAATGTATCTCAATCATATGTTGTAGGTGCCCAAAAGAACCATCTCACTGAGATGGTTCTTTTGAGTAGCCACAATATATGTTTTAAAGGAAAAATTAGAAAATAATCAGAGTTTTGTTAAAATTGAGCTGTCTCTCGTAGATCAATTGCAAGGAGGAAGTGGTGCCATAGAAACAGTATTGTTTAACTGTATTGCAATCAAAGTGGTCAAAACTCTATGAAGTTTTTGCCATTTAGAATGCTATAGGGTAGGCCTTGTAATGCTGACAAAAACTTGCCATATGCCCTTTTTTGATTTTTGCCAGTTCAGCATACTTAGAAAAGTGTAAAAATATGTGCTTTTTGTATTGTTTCCTATCACAAGATATGGGCCTCAACGCAAGAAAAACTCTTTGAGGATTTGTGAACAGCAAAGGCTCAGACCAGCCTGCACATCAGTGCAGTCTATACAAGTGCCTTTGTTATTCGCTTATTGGAAAGTATCATATAGCAAAATTTCAATTTTCTAGCTGGTCTCTGTAGCTGAGGGGACTGGTTTGAGTCTCGTCATGTCGGAAGCCCCAAAAACATGTATTGTCGGGACAAGGCCTATATGTTGTGATAGTTTCAAGGCACTATATCTTGTTCACAGTGAGGATTTTTCATCCGACGCAAATAATCAAAACTAGTAAAATCCATATTTATTACTAATTTGTGTCCAAAACTGACAGGTTTTAACAAAATATGACTTAGTTTTATTTCTTTTTCAAGCTAAATGATTTTATTAACCATTTACTCAAATTTTGCTATTTCCATACCCTAACCCGTGTTGAAGTAATACTCCTTGAGTGTTTTAATTTAGCTTAATGACAAACTGTTTTAAATCAAAAACGAATTCAAAACATGAGTGCCAAGGTTCTTAATATGTATATATACCATAGTTCTTCTGTGATATGACTTAAATAATTCTATTCTGATTTTTAATATGTCCAAATTTTTATGTAAAGTAATAAAGGGATGTGAATTAAGCTCATATGACCTTTTATTGTGTAGTTTTATCGGGTATCAATACTTTTTTAAAATTGAGTTTTAAAGAATCCAAGGACAGCCTGGATACTGATTCATCTTATTTTTTCATGAAAACAGGGTATTTATGCCCTGCCATCCCTCCCTACCATTTTAAACAGGGTATCACAAAATATTTGCTCAATTGAAAGTATTGTTTTGTAATTTTTATTGTACATGTAACAGTAAAACCTGTGTAAAGCGGACACTGAAAATAGACAAAACAAAGATCTTAATAACAATTGGTGGCTTAATGAAGGTCGAAAGTATTGCAGAATGCTCCACTTGGAGCATTCTGGAATACTTTTGACCAGCATTAAGCGATAATTGGTCTTGAGAACCAATTTGTGGTCTTTTTGAGAGTGGCAGTTTTACACAGGTTTTACTGTACATTTGTTTTACTGGTTTATATTTAGCTGACCTTGAGGGAAGCTCCAGGTCATCTTATGATATGGCCTGTTGTCAGTCGTCCGTGATAAGAGAATGAGTGCAGTGGTAAAGTGCTTGATTTGAGATGCATGGGTTGCTGGTATGAGCCCTACCGGATGCACCGTGTCCTCGTGCATGACCCTATATCCTCTGCTTAATACTGGTTCAACCGGACTTGGCTGAAAAATTGTTGACTGGGACGGATAGAATCAACTCAAACAGAACACCAGTGATGACTGCAGCAGACTTCAAATTTTTAAATTTTGGTTCCCATACTTTTGTGGAGATTGATCATTAAATAATTTTTACCATCATTCTCCTCCTTCTGCTGGTTTCAGTTACAAGGGAATGTATGTGCACAAGATACTGGTTAACCACTTAGTCAAGCTTGCCCAGGAAAAAGTGTGGTTAGGCGAACTGACCATCTTGACATGACCATTACCAAACAAACAAAAATCAAATTTTGCAACATATTTCATGATTTTCATTTCATGTGAATATCTGTTTGAAATAGCAAAGTTTTAAAATGTTGTGTGCTGCAAATTAAAGGTGAGGTTTAACTTTTTACTCCATGATAACACCTTTTGTCGCCTTTTGATGCCTTTGAAATACTATGTATTTGGAAATATTATGGAAAATGGAGCACTTGCTCCATAGGAGCAAATGCTCCATTTTCCATAATATTTTCAAAGGTATTTAGAATTTTACTTAAATTTTTCTTGATTTTTTTTTCAATGTTGTCTAAAAATAGAATATGATGTCATGATCTAAAAATAGCCAATGGAATAAAGGGTAAATTGTTAACATTCTCAGGACTCAAGATAAGGGGCTATATTCTGAATTTCTTGTCTCAAACATAGGTTGTATATTCTCACAAGAATTATTATCTCAGATTGATAAAATTTAATCAAAATTTTAAACCTTGGTTGTATATTCTCATAATTGTCTCAGATTGATAAAATTTAATTCAGTTGGAGCCTTAATTTTATGAGTAAGTGCTTGAATGCATTATGTATTAATCCTTCTCCCGCATTTCATTACTAATTTACATCTGATTTTGTACTTTAGCCGCCAATATGTACTCTAGCAGTCTGATCAGGATTCATAGTGTTAGCTTCCATGATAAAATTATTCTAAAGTTCATTTGAATATATGCAGCAGACGAAATAAGCAGATGACATTTTAAAAACAAAAATATTGGCAGCAGGCTTACAAGTGGCTTTTGATGAAAAAATAGGAAAAAATTAGAAATCATTCATTTTAAGTTTTTTTTCTGCACACTCTCCAATTGCACCTTTTCTCTGAAAAGTAATCCCACATGACTAAAAATGTGTTTGTGGCAGCTACTGTATAAGAAGCAGCAACCAGATGTGAAACTGTTAAATTTGTCAAAGTGTGCTACCTTTATATCAGGCAGGGGTCCCAGAAGCTTTAGGGTAAATGTTGAAAATTCTTGCAATCTCAGCTTTTCCTGATATTTATTATGAATTTGGTATTTTAGGGCAGAAAAGTAGGAGTAGTAGGAATTTTCTGAAGAAAAGTAGGAAAAAAAGTAGGAAGAAGTAAAAAAAAAAGTAGGACTACTTGTAAGCCTGTGGCAGGATAAAGGTTAAGATATACAGTAACCCTGTGTAAAACTCCCACTCTCAAAAAGACCGCAAATTGTTTTTCAAGACCAATTAGCGCTTAATGCAGGTCAAAAGTATTGCAGAATGCCCCAAGGGGAGCATTCTGCAATACTTTCGACCTTCATTAAGCTACCATTTGTCATTAAGATCTTTGTTTTGTCTATTTTTGAGTGGCCGTTTTTACACAGGTTTTACTGTAACTGCTTTATCACCTTTTGCACTCAGAATGGCCAGAACACTATTAACTTTATATAGTTTTACCACTCTGAGTGTAATAGGATGTAAAGTGTGATGGATAATGCTAATGTTTCTTTCTGTATTCTTTTGATATTTTTATTCCATTTTTATTGATATAATATTTTTAATATGTAAGACTTTTGTATCCAATTCTTTAATAAACTATTTACCTTTTATGTACATGTATAGTATAAAATTCATTTCAAAGTTTTATTGTAAATATTTCAAAAAATCAAAATGTAGTTTAACGTTAAAAAAGCTTAGAAAAACAGTACCGACCTAGAGGAGCAGTCTGATCAGGGACTTAATTCACTGTTGACTGTCAGTACATTTATTTTTTTGAATCAAAAACCTGATAATCACAAATGTACATACATGTTAAGTGCAGTCCTTTATAACACTATGTTTGGGGTCCCAGGCCTTTAGTTAAGAGTGTGTAACAAAAAAATATTTTTTTAATTCCTCAACCAACTCAACTCAAAAGAACCGTCTCAATGAGAGGGTCCTTTTGAGCACCCAAAACATATGTTAAAAATGATGAGTAAAGAAAAATTTACAATTGTACGCTGAAATTTTTTGTATATCTAAATCTGTGGGGTCCATTGGAATGGAATATGTTACAAGTGAACCAGGCTATGTTTGTTTGTTTGATTTGATTCTTTACGTCCACTCAACAATCTTTCAGTTATGCGGGACAGGTCTTCCTGGGTTGAACCAGTACTAAGCTAGGATAAATGTGTCTTGCTCAAGGACCATAACGCAGTGACGCCGGTGAGGCTCGAACCCGCTGCCCTTCGGTCTCGAGTCAAGCACTCTACCACTGAGCCACTGCGCTCCCGTAAACCAGGCTATAAAGGGACAATTTTACAAAGGAATTATAAGAAAATGATCATGAAATGGTCATTTTCCTATTATTCCTTTTGTCAAATTTCATTGTAAAAAAAATTGGGAGTCACATGACCATGTTATATCCAAATTTGTGTTATAACAAGGTATAAAGAAACTGCACTGTAGTTGAAAACTGTAAATCAAGTCTGTTCAGAATTTTTAGCATATTCCGTATGCCATCGTTATTGAAATGGACATATTTTATCATTATTTTTAGACCTAAATATATGACTACAGTAACACCTGTCTTAAGTGGCCACTCAAAAAGAACACCAAAATTGTTTTTTCAATACCAATTATCGCTTAATGAAGGTAAAAAAGGGAGCATTCTGCAATACTTTTGACCTTCATTAAGCTACCTTATTCCATTAAAACCTTTGTTTTTTATCAATTTTTAAGTGACCACTTAAGACAGGTTTTACTGTAATATATGGACAGAAATTTCCTTAAATGATTACTTTGTATTTCAGTTTTATAAAAATTTTCATTTTTGTATCAGTATCAGTTAGATCCCCTCTCAGCAATTAATATATAAACCATGACTTCTACAATTATTTTTATTTCAATGTTATCAATAAACAAAAAAGCAAAACTTGTTGTTATGGTCATTACTTCTATAACCCTTTATGTGTGTGAGTATAGCTGGGCCTAGTAGCTTGTTTGCATAGGCTGCTTTCAACAATTTTTCTTTCATATCGCATTTCACTTATCTCGTTAAATGCTGGGAAATTTTGCACAGTTTTTTGTCGTCTGCTGACATTTTTTTTTCAAAATTAACTGTTTCAAAAATTTCAGGAGCACTATAGAGTGTCAAACAGTTTGAATGCAGATCAGGACTGACAGAATCCTGAACTAAAGGGTGTTAAGAAAGTTCGTTCCGCACTTCAACTGTAAATTGGAATATGCAAATAACAGAAAAAGAATGAAAATTTTACATGTTTAATACCCAGAGGGACCACCTTTATTCTTTATGACATTTTTGATTCGTTTTGGCATAGAATGAATCAATGAAATGATGTGTTGTAGTGGTATGGTCCTCCAAGCGTACTGCAAACGACGACGTAACTGGGGCATTGTTGAGGGGGGATCTTTGTAAGCCTCACAGTCCAATATACTCCAGAGATTCTCTATACAATTTAGATCTGGTGAATTGCCAAGGCATTCTTGTTTCCCTATAAAGTTTGGCAGGTTGTCGTTGCATCATGTCTGTGTTGCGGCCGCCGTATGTGGGGTAGCCCCATCCTGCATAAAGACAGCCAAACCAGGGTATGGTACCAGTGTCCGAGTATCAATTTTTCCAGTTGTCCTTGTACGATTTAAAGCTGGCTTAAGCTCTTTCTTAAGAATATATTCTATTTAATAACTTAAATTCACAGTCTTTCCCGTTGGAACAATATGCAAGTTGGACAAACCAGTGACACCCATCGCACCCCAAATCATTACTTTTGCACTGGACTTAACACAACTGACGCCAGGTACATTTTCAGATTGAGACCCCCATACAGTATCGTCTTGACGATTCGGAACATGAAACAAATATTTTGTAGGCTCATCACTAAAGATGTAATTCTCCCAGTCTTGAGCCGAAAGATGTTCATGTTCCCTAGCAAACTGAAGTCTTTTACGCCGCTGTGCTACAGTCAACAATTGATTTCGGGCTCTTCTAAAAGATCTCCATTTTTTCACTAATTTCATGTAATTGTAAACTGTAACATGACTTATATTGTGCTCTGAGTTTTTAGATGTTTACTCAGTTTTCTAGTTGAGCATCCTCTCTTGTATTTGATACTACCGATTGTTTTCTTAACCCCATCCCCTACTTTTGACGGCCATCCTGTGCGGGGTTTATCGGCAAGTCCCTGTTTGACGTCTCATCTCTGCCTCCACTTGCGAACCCAGCGCTCAGACTTGTTCAGGTACTTAGCTACATATTTTGTGTGACAACCAGTATCTAATAACGCTAATGCCTGTGCACCTTCTTGCTCAGGAGAGAGTTCACAGTCACTTCGATTTTTTGACAACACAGCTGGCATTTTGAATCGTCTGCTGATACTGTATGTTTACAAAATGCTATAGCAACATTAAAGAGTATCGCAAAAGGGGCGTAACTGGTTTTATTTAGCAGTACCAATTCATATCTGCAACTGCAGAAAATATCAAGAAAATCAATAAAACCGAAGCGAACGAAAGCTTGCTGTTTTTTATGGAACAAACTTTCTTAACACCCTTTATGTCCAAACTGCTTGCAAAGGTTATCAGCAGACGACAAAGATGGCCTCTAGCAATGAAAGAGTTAACCTATCATGCTGTTTCTGGTCGGGCTTCTCCAAAGTAGTTTTGCCAGACTTGGCCTATTCATACTTTTTTACAGTAGATGCTTCACAATATAGCATCTCATCAAGGTCTGTACTGTTTGTTATCACAAAATCCATGCTCAGTATCTAATCTTTTTTTTTTTAGAAATGGGTGCAATGCATTTGCACTTATTTCAAAAAGCAGAGGTATCATCTCCACAATTTTGCTATTGCACATTTTTGAACTTCTGAATATCTATGCCTTTGATCAATCAATTTTATAAGAACCACCATTATGGTATGGGAAGGCAGCACTATGTTTTCAGGCAGATTTGATTAAAACTGGTATCCGTTGGGCTCAGTTCAAAGTGAGTGGCATTGTCAATGGGAACAGCCAACACAAACTTTTGACAGCCAATATAGCAAACACAAGGTTTGCTTTGCACAGGCGTGGGTTTGTCACCAATTACAGCTATGCTGTCAATACTGGTGAATAAATTTGCTGTTTGAAGTATATTGCACATGCAAGTGAGCTTAGTAACAAATGTAATTGTCAATCATATTTCTGTTGGGCATAAGGTTTTGAAGGTTGTTAATAATCCAGAGATTCATTAAAGGTTTGCTTTGTAAATGTAAATATTGAGTAATGCATCAAAAAGCGTAGTTCAGCATGACCATTATTTCACAGTCCAGTGGTTCAGCCTTTCCCTTGGAGACGAGATGCTGAACAAAGTCATATTTTTGGATATAAGTAAATGCCTCATTACTGTTGGTATCAAATCAAATGTAGGTCACAGTAAATATATTTGTTATATTACTGGAGAGAACCCTGTCTCCTGATTGGCCCAATTTGTCTTCATAAATCTCTATGTCTACCTGGAAACTGGTCTAAACCGGTCAACAAGTTATATTGCATGAAAACCAGCTTGAACTAGTTTCCAGAAGTTAATATTTTTGACACTTCTGCAATATTACCCTCTAGAGAGCTAAAAATAGCATGATGAGTGTGAAACTAGCATTTTCTGCATGAAATTGACATGATTTGCTGTTTCAACTCCCAACAGGTAAATCTAAGACTTTCATGAATTTTTACAACAGTTTTGTTTTGTTTTGTTTGCTTATTTATCTTTGATTGAATAAACAAACTGTAAAAATAGTTTATGATAACATTTTTTGTTATATGACTGGAGAGAATCCTGTCTCCTGATTGGCTTAATTTGTCTTCATAAATCTCTATGTCTACCTGGAAACTGGTCTAAACCGGTCCACAAGTTAATATTGCATGAAAACCAGCTCGAACTAGTTTCCAGAAATTAATATTTTTGATACTTCTGCAATATTACCCTCTAGAGAGCTAAAAATAGCATGATGAGTGCGAAACTAGCATGTGCTGCATGAAACTGACATGATTTGCTGTTTCACCTTCCAACAG
This sequence comes from Loripinus fragilis, assembly GCA_964019695.1. Taxonomy (NCBI): domain Eukaryota; kingdom Metazoa; phylum Mollusca; class Bivalvia; order Lucinida; family Lucinidae; genus Loripinus; species Loripinus fragilis. Next base: position 5,207,131 of record OZ026515.1, on the reverse strand, counting down.
GTAAATTAAAGACTTCATGAATTTTTACAACAGTTTTGTTTTGTTTTGTTTGCTTATTTATCTTTATTTGAATAAACAAACTGTAAAAACATTTTATGATAACATTTTATATTCCCCATTAAGAGAATTATACTCTGCCAAAATTGACCTTAGACTGATTAATTTTCGCCAAAATCTTCGTGGTATTTGTGCGTTTTCGTGGGGTACTCCGACCTTGGTCATGCTTTTACAGAGAATATGATGAAGATAATGTCAATTCGTTAATGCAAATGGTCTGATAGCCTAGTGGTTAGTTGACTACTTACAAATCAAGCAAACCCGGATTGAAACTTAGAAGGAACCTTTTTATATACTTGTCAAAGGGATACGTGCATTAAGGGGCTAAAATGGCCCCCCTTGGAGCAAAAAACTGAAAGGGGAGGTCTCACCCTATAGGAAATTTACATAGGGTTCTGCCCACGCATGGATTTTTATAATATTATGCATAATGATTGCCTCACATATAACTATTCTTTTTGTGATATAGTTTCCCACTTACCTATTTAAATGGTCAAAAAATGACATGTTATGTAATCGGGTATCTGCTTATGGGGGTACCTTCAGTTTAAGCCGCCCATAGCTCTTATAGTTTCATATATTGTGTTCTAATCACTTTTAGAACTATCTAAGATCATAACTGATTAGATATGCATAAAACAAAAATCAGTTTCTGTAAAGTTTAATTCAGAAAAGTATAATTTTGTTTGGAATTGTGCCCAAATTTCAGCTTCATAATATTTTTTTAACATTTATGCTTTAAAATTTAGGCATGTTCCAGTTCTTGTCAACCTATGAATTTACTCTCAAATTAGGCTATACATATATAGATGTAATGCTAAAATTTTCAAGAAAATCGAAGACCGGTAACATGTTGTCCTAGAACTTTGAATGTTACAAATCCAGGTTCTCAGAAATGTAAAAAAACTGATTGTAGTTAATGAATTTAAGTGTTCGGTTAGTTTTAAAGCAAGTTTTTTGTGTTTGCTTTCTTCTATAAGAAAGATGGTATATCCAATATTGTTAACACTATTATAATAACAAAAATACTGATCACTTAGGGAGAACTTCACCTTCTCCAACTCCTCATAGAACAGTAAACTTTGATAATCTTCATAATATGGCTTCAATACCAGATTCACTCTAATAGAAAGGCATTCTTCATAATTCATTCATTTCATTTTTGTCATGGAATAGTTTGTTTCAGCATTTCTTGATCACCAACATGATAAAATAAATAGTTAATAAATATTACAACCTTATATAATCATATACCACATTCTGCAGTTTTTCATACTTTAAAACATGTTGCATACTTTCCTGTGTGAGCAAGACAGAATCTTTAATATTTCAAAGCTGTCATCCTTAATCCAATACTGACCACATAGAGAGAATTTCACCCTGTCAAACTCCTCTTGAAGTAGTTAATTTCATTAATCTTCACAATATGGTTTTATTTTGATATTCACTTTAATATAATGCCAAAATACAGTATTCACCCATTTTATGTAGTTGCCGGATCTATTGCTTTATTATTTTCTACCACAAAATGCTGAAATATTTAAAGAATACATGTACCAAACTCTACAATCATAGGTGCCTATAATCATATCCCAAACCATTTAGAAAGTCGAAGAATCAAGTGGGATAGAAAATTAAAGTCCACACTATCTTCTTAAAGTTTCATCTAGTACAATCAGATCGCTCAAAGGATAACTGATTCCATGATTAAATTGCCATTTATTTGATTGAGGAACCAGTTTTGAAAATACATCATGGAAACTCCAGACAGTGTTAAGCATAAAACTACAAATACAGAACTTATTGAATATATAAACAAGTGAAATTGCAAAAAGGGTCTGACGGTATAAGAAGAAGTTACAATGATCGGGAACTGAGGTAATCTGACCAAAGTGTTTCCCTTGCAACGGAATTGGCAATCAATCAAAGCTTAAAGCCAATATTCAACCCGAGACTAAAACTACAAATATATATATATATACTAGGAGAACACTAGGAAAGTAGAACCTATGTGCAACTCTTTCCAAAAAGTAGTAAAATTGCAAACAGAGTTTAACATAAAGTCAGTGCTTTCAGTTAATAAGTTTGCATGTGCATCTTGGTATTCAATGAATTGACAAAATGATGAATTCAAAACAGTCATAACATTTGTCAGATATTAAATGCCTGTGCAACAGTCAGCCAATGGTACATAAAGAATCCCAACAAGTACCTGGTATTAAAATAAAAAGCTACACCCTAGGCTATTCCAAACACATTGACATTCAGGGGAAAATCATGCATAACAACTTACTATCATATTAAACAAGGATAATACATGAATAATTAAAAAGGTTAGAGACACATGCCATTGTAGGTATAATGAATGTCAGTTACATATATGACATCACATAAAAGTTTACAAAGGGACAAAATAAATGAAATCAGCAATCAAATGCCTTGCCTTGTCTAGCACTATTTGAGACTGAACCGTCAATTAAAACATTGGTATGCAAATACAAATCAAAATACATTTTAGACACATTCGGTGAAGAGATCATAGCACTGAATCCATGAATTTATGTGTTTCAACTTGATTTTGAGAAGTTTGAATGTTGCAGACTTTTTGTGCGTTACTCTAACTGATTGTTAAAGCTACACAAGTCTCAGATTTGTTTCAATGTCAAATTAAATATGCATTTGTACACGCATAGCTTTTTATTATCGAGGTTTATAATATCTTTAATAATAAAATTGCGAAATTACATGGTTCCAGAACAAAACTAGCCTCAAACATTAAATTATGATAAATGTCAAAAAATGACCTACATGTATATAATATGTTTTCCTGCACTGTTACCGGTTTCAAAAAATCTCGAAACTTTCTCAGTATACAGAAGCCATGTGAGGCAAATTTTATAGGCAGTATCATAGGTTGACAAGGACAGGAACATATAGAAGTTGTAGACGCAATTTGGGCATACACATGAATTTCAATTATATTTTTTGGAAAATTTTTACTTTAAGATTTTGTTAAAAAATTGTGTGCATGTTTGTATAGGCCTAAATAGTATCAAAACAATCCATATTGAGTCCTTTTACTATTCCAGCTCAAATTGCGTGAGATCCGATAAAACTGATGATTAAAAATTGACAAAATATTAGACAGGTGTCATTGAAAAAATGGAGTAAAACAAGGTGCTCTCCTGAGCCCTAAAATGCACTATTGAAATAAATAAATGCATTTTTATAGTTGATAGGCCATAGGTATTCACCATGTGAAACCAGATGCAAATCCATGCGTGGGCGCATATGAGACCTCCCCTTTGCTTTTCACAAATTTCTTTGGATGCGTTTATTAGAAGAATGGCTGAAGTGTAACATTTCAGCATTTATTTAAATTTTACCGTTGCTATGGTAACAAAAATGACCGACAAAATGGGCTTAAAATAGAGAAATTGCTTTTTTTGACCAAATTTAAGGTTTTTAGAGACCGAATTTTCAAAAATTATATATCAGCACAGCTAAATACCAAAAAATCCTTTTTTATATTTTGTGTGCCATGTTAATTCTCATCATCTGTTAAAATATCTTTTTGGTATTTGCTTGTGCTCTATGTTAATTGCTCTGTCAAAAGTCTCAAATTTGCTCCAAAATGATAAATTTCCTATTTTCAGCCTGTTTTGGCGGCCATTTTTGTTACCATAGCAACGGTAAAAGTCAAACTAATATCAGACTTATACACTTGGGTCAATATACCAGTAAGAAGAATTTGATGAAAAGCGAATTTCATTTTTTGGCCTCATAGGGGGGCCAAAATAGCCTCTTAATGCCATTAGCTCTTTCATTCTTTTTTTAAAGTTAATATTGTTCGTATATTTTACTTCATCTTGTGATAAGCTTCACATCTTTCATTTCTGTATAGCCGCTTTTGTATTAATTATTCTCTAAGTTCCCCTCTCTTTCCTTGTCAGCTGATAACATTTGAAAATAGTTTGGACCCAGTTCAGTACTAACAGAATGTCAGTTCTGATCTGATTACAGACCATTTGGCACTCTGATAGTGTTCCTGAAAGAATTTTTGAAAAAGTTAATTTTGATTAAAAGTCAGCAGATGATAACAAAAGTCTCAAAAAATATTCAGCATGCAAAGAGTTAATCACCTGAAGGCTTATTGAAATTATTCATGGTGCTGTATTTGTTACATAAACGCATGCCAAATTCTAATAAATGTATCCAGGTGTGCACAAAATCAAAAAAAAAGACAAAGAAACAAGCAAATGGAAAGAAAAATGGAAAAAAAAATATATACTTAAATGGTACTGGACTCGAAACCACATCTTTTGAGTGCTAAAACACTCAACTATCCACTAGGCTATCGGGGAATTGTGATTAATTTCTTTCAGATTAGTAATTGTACAACAATCTAAAGCGCACTTTTTACGAAGACTGAGTAAAAGGTCATTGAATATTCATATGTCTCGGGTCAATTTTGACAAACAATAATATACATTTGAAAATGCAAAATACTAAATTATAATAGTTGAATAAAAGTTGCTAAAACTTGTAAGAAAGTCCTTAGATGCCTTAGATAGAAGGTTGAACATGTCTTTAACAACAAAAGTGAAAGTAGCAAAACTTTCATTTTTAAATGAAAAGTCATATAACAAAACAGTTATTTACTTCAATTTTGGTAGACATAAGGATTTATCTACCCTTAAAAGTGATATTCACCTCGGCCTAGCGGCCTCGGTAAATTATCACTTTTTCGAGTAGATAAATCTTTATGTCTACCTCATTGAAGTCAATAATTGTATAATATCACAGTCCAGTGTGTTTGCCTTATTATGATTGGTCAGAAATGATAAGCAGAAAGCCTATTAAACCTTTTCTCTAGCACAAAATACCTTTATTTTTCATATTAGTAAACATACAAAAATACGACCAATTAACAAAGGAACAAACCTAGTCTGCATTTTTATCTGCCAGCTATGGTAAATGTCTTAAACTAAAATTCTTAACGCTAGCTGCTTCACCAAAAGTCACAGTGCAGACCCAGATCAGACTGCTTCTAATAGATCAGTCTGATCAGAGGCTTCATTGTTTGCTATTTAGATTACGGTAAATCTTGTATTAGTTCGTACAGTAAAAAATAATTATTTTTCTCTGTGTACGAACTAATAAAAATTATTTTTTCTGGAAAATGTCACTGTACGAACTAATAAAATGAAATTCTGAAGATCAATAAAACGGGACCAAAACATGCAAAAATTGCCAAAGAGGGAGGAATTTCTGTGTACCCTTTTAGCCTCATCACAGATTGAATGTCTGATTAGTTTTTTCAATTAAACTAACATTCTTAATAGCATGGTGAAAGATTGAACATAAAAGTCGCTGACCTACTGTGCCGTTTTAACCAAATTGTTTTCCGCTAAGACTCACATGCAACGTGCGATATACCTGGCGATATCACTCGGTTATACTTTACGGAAGGGGTGTTTCGTTGTGGTCATACACATCGGACTCGTTCTATGACAATTGTCTTGATTGGAATCACAACACAAAAAATACAACTTCTTTTCACTACCGACGACTAGCTCTACAACGTAAAGCTGACGTATATTTTGGGTCATGGTACAGGTAAAAGCATGTAGATTCTTAGTTTCTTAGAACCCTCGAAAATGCAACACTGAAGTAGACAAGAAATAGTTTATGATCTGTGCGTACGTACATTCAGTCCGACAGGTTAGACGTACGCATGCACTCATTTATTGATTTTATTTTTTCTTGATGTGCAGTGCGCGTTCCGAATGAAAACTGTCAAAACTGAAAATGAAAATGACGACATATGAACAACTGGAACGAATGAGAGTAGTAGATTTCTCTGCCTCCGTATTGTAAAAAGGCCCACAACTTACATTTTTGCGAATGCTTACTCCATTTAAAGGCTTTGTATGAACACCTATATTTCTGCATTGGTTGGTTCGAGTCTTCATTGTGACGTCGTATTCCATTTCTTGTGGCGACGTAACATGCTCAGCTTGCTCGCACACCCCTTACGTGTTAGCATTCTAAGATTATGATAATGGCAATCAATGTAGAACCAGATTTCCGTCGATCATGGAAAAGCCATTACATGAGAAAACTCGTCTTATCTTTATTTGAGGCCTGGTTACTCAAGGTGAAAATTGGATTTCGCAGGGATCTATCTTACTGACTAACAGAGTTGGATGCGCATGCTATAGTCTTTGCACTGCTATTTGAATACTAAGCTATCCTATCTCGTGTAGCTGGCACTCCTGAACAGCAGGACCTATAGACCCGACAACTCATTTCCGTTTTAGTCGTCCATGTGCGGATCCAGAGGGGGGGGGCAGGCTGAAAAATCACAAAAATATAGGGTCTCTTAGCAATACTGGTACAGATCCCCTAAAAAATCACAAACCTACTAAGCCAGCATTCAATGTTGGGCCAGCGAAACGCCATTTAAATGACATTTCGCTGGCGGGCCGATGATGGGCCGATTTTAGTGGTATTTGGAGGAAAAAAAAAGTTAGACCCCCCTCTGAAAAAAACTTTCTGGATCCGGGCATGTCGTTGTTGGGTGGTATTTTTTATATTCTTTTGATTCTGTAAGCAAACAGTGGCGACCCTGTTCATACGCCTCAGAATTCTGATCTGGGCCACTGTTTACATGTCCTACAAACAGGACACAAGGCTTAGCTTAATGTGTCATGTACATTTTCTTGCGTCAAGGCCACCACGTACGACCACAAACACTAAAACAACACATGGCCGGAGTTGAAGTGAGCGGTCTCTTTGATCTTAAAAAGAATCATGCTGTTTTTGCCTTTGACGTCAGCTGATATAATTAGCAGACAGTTTGTGAATTGACCAGGCCCAGCAAATATGTCTTACTAATAAAATAAATAAATAAATGTGAATTCAAACTGTTTGAAACTCTAATATGGGCGGAGACAGAGGGGGCAGGGGGTCCGGACCTCCCCTGGAAAATCATAAGTTGTCGTTTGTTTCCTAGAAGAAAAACTGGTACGAACCTCCCTCGAAAAGCAATTCGACCCCTCCCCCCCCTCCCACGTTGGAATTGTCTTGGATCCGCGCAAGCATGTCTGACGGTGGAATTATATTTTTTTTTGCATGTAGCAGGTTTAGGTATATGAGAGATCTGGTAAAAACCTATTTTGGTCGATTAAAAATTCAGGTGAAATTTTAGATAAACTTAAAGCTAGAGATTTAAATGCGACCAGTTTGTCTACTTATGATTTTTCTACTCTTTACACTACTTTACCTCATAATTTAATTAAAGATAAACTTATTGATCTTATTGAAAGTACCTTCCAGAGAGAAGGCTCTCCTTACCTTGCATGTAGTGACAGAAATGCATTTTTTACTTCAGAATAACCTAAAAAATATCATGCATGGTCGTGTCAAAATGTATGCGATGCGCTGACCTTTTTGTTGGACAACATTTTTATTCGATTTGGCACCAAGCTCTTTAGACAAGTTGTTGGGATTCCTATGGGCACTAATTGTGCTCCCCTGGTTGCAGATTTATTCCTGTTTTGTTATGAAAGGGACTTTATGATGTCTCTTTCTGATGATAAGCAGGCTGATGTTATTGATGCGTTTAACACTACTTCCAGATATTTGGACGATATTTTAAATATTAATAATGTTTATTTTGACAATATGGTTAGTCAAATATACCCTTCAGAGCTCCAACTTAATAAAGCCAATGCCTCTGATACCGAAGCCGCATTTTTAGACTTGCATTTGTCAATTTCTAATGATATTGTTTCTACCAAAATTTATGACAAACGTGACGACTTTGATTTTGTAATTGTCAATTTCCCATTTTTAGATGGTGATGTTCCTCGTTCTACATCCTATGGAGTCTATATCTCTCAACTCATTCGTTTTGCTAGAGCATCTAGCTATGTTGCTGACTTCAACACTCGCAATAAATTGTTAACTCAGAAACTTCTTAAACAAGGCTATCGGTATCATAAACTTCGCAAAACATTTTCAAAATTTTATAGACGATACTATGATTTGATTTCTAAATTCCAAGTTGGACTTAAATCTCTCTTGCCCCAAGGACTTTCGGCGCCTAATTTCTATGGTGACTTGGTGTATAAGTTGAAGAAGATTGTTGGCTCTAGTGGTTTTTCGGCGCAGTTCATTAAAATAATTTCCCATTATAAAAAGATTGGCTATAACATTAATGTATTGCAACAGACTGCATGCTTGGTGGTCAACCCAATCACGGTTGGCAACTTTGCTTTCCTCTTTAATTGCACGCCGGTGGGTCGGACTTCAGACTCTATGATGGTTCCGACTTAAAGACTTATCTATTGATGAGATGGTAGGGGCCTGATGCTTTGGCTGTTTGTCGGGCCCACCGGGGTTTACCTGTTGGATTTCTTTTGCTCCGGTATTCAGTTTAATTTACTGTTGAGTCCTTATCCTTGCTTTATCTCCTTGTTATATCTTGATTTATATGTTTTAGGAGATGATGCATTGATAAGTTAGGGGTCTTTCATGCAAACCAAATATCTATGTGTCTTGATCCACATCTGAATTAAGGGTGAGGTTGGCGCCGTTAAACCGGTTTAAGCCCTCCAGTAAAATATTTTACTGACCGTTCCAAGGCGGTACTTCTTTTGTGGATCTTTTATGTTTTTGTTCTGTCTTGTGTTTGCTATGTTTTGTGCGCGTCTGTTTATATGTGCTTTGTGGTCACCTGCTGGGAAAGGGCTGACCTCTTGGCTCTCGTTTGTGGTGTCTTCTGTGAGTTTGTCACTTTCCCATTGGTATCCTGGGTCAGGTGTGGTACTTGATTGTATCGATTCCTGATCTTTGCACCATTACTTACTTTTAGCTATCATAGTATACTCGGACGGTATAAATTTAGTCATAAACGAGACGCTTTTTCGAACGATTTTTTTCCAATATCATTCACCGGGTGTGTTATACACAGCCGCCTAGTGGGACTATAAGCCTAACTTTAGACATGTTCCTTCTATGTGTATGTGAGCAGTGATGCCTCTGGCAAGACTGTGCGGATGTGCAGGCTCGTCTGAGCCTTCGCTGGTCGCATGTTCGAGAGGTACCATAATCTCATGAACTGGTTCGTTTCATTGACAGCCCAATGTAAAGCAAGATGCAGAAGCATGCAAAAATTAATTTATATCTTGGTTTGTGCGTCTGTGCGTACGTGTGATGATCCACAGGAATCATTTAATGTGTTTAATCCATAATACAATTTCATGAGGACGCCGCGCTAGGCTCATCAGTGTCGAAAAGTTCCATCGGACATACAATGTATAGAGTTATTTTATTACGCTTATTGCGTGCGCGTTTTGGTGAACTTAGAAAACCATCAAACTCGTATAAAATTGATGTTCGCATATTTAAAGCACAGCTAATTAATGGGAGTACGTAGATGTCTAGATTTTTGCGGCCTTAGTCTTCATCCACTTCAAAATTTTGAGTTAGTGAGCAGCGAGACCCTGACGAGATTGCACAAAAGCACAGGCTCTCCTGAGCCTTCGCTGATCACATTTGTGATATGGTTTCATCATGCTCGGATCCAGTGATTCAAAAAAAGATGCATGGGCATTGCGTAGAAATTCTCAATGTCGCACACACACGCGTGTGCGTTTTCTTGATTTAATAGTCGCCAGGAGGAAATAACGCTAAAATAAGCTGTGGATTTTGTTCGTATAAGGATTGACGTGCTTTGCTTCCCGTTTCGAGAATATTTATGACACAGAAAGATCAGAAAGGCTCAATGATCACAGACACGTTCACAATCAATTTAGGACACTGTGTGCATGCGCGCGTGGTTGTGTACATGTATTTGATTTTTGTCATGACAGGACAAAACATGCAAATTTGCATCAGTCCGACATTCATTGAACCTACTGTTTATCAGGGAATGCATCAATGCTAGATGCACGTTAGCGACACTGACGGTCGCACTGACAGGTCCTGTTTCGCTGATATGTTTGTTAACTGGCGTGCTCGACGGAAGGAAAACAAAACTAACTGATTAAAAGCCATGCAGGTACCAAATGAAGGGAAAAACCATTGTGTACGAACTATTAAAAATTACAAAATCGGAAAATGACCACTGTACGAACTAATACATGACATTTTGGTCCGACCACCGTGGAATAATTTATGGTGTACGAACTATTCGAGTGTACGAACTAATACAAGATTTACCGTAACTTTTTATGAATCAGCTTCCTGATAAAATTTTTAGTCGAGATCAGTAATAAAAGAAAAATTGCTGAAAAATTTTAGAATATTTACTGTACTTCTAGAACGAAAAGATTATCAAGAGTGTGTACAGTAAAACCTGTCTTAAGCGGCCACTCTCAAAAAGAAGACCAAAATTGTTATTCAAGACCAATTATTGCTTAATGCAGGTCAAAAGTATTGCAGAATGCTCCAAAGGGAGCATTCTACAATACATTTGACCTTCATTAAGCTACCATTTGTCATTAACATCCTCGTTTTGTCTATTTTTGAGTGGCCGCTTAAGACAGGTTTTACTGTAAAATTATGAACTGCACAGTGCGTAGATAGAGCTATTATGGATTAAAGAATATCCAATCGGTAGATGTACTTCAATTTGATTACCAGATATCTGCCAAAAAGGCCTAGACAAACAGTGCAGACGCAGATCAGATTGCAGTCTGTTCAGGGTCTTCCCTGTTTTCTATTCAGTCATGAATTTTGTGAAATCCAGCCCTGACATCAGACATTTTATATTAGAACAGAGAAAAGTGTTAGAAATTTTAGAATATTTACCATACAGTAAAACCTGTCTTAAGCTGTCACTCAAAAAGAAGACCAAAAATTGGCTTTCAAGACCAATTATTGCTTTATGCAGGTCAAAAGTATTGCGGAATGCTCCAAGAGAGCATTCTGCAATACTTACGACCTTCATTAAGCTACCATCTGTTTTTAAGACCTTTGTTTTGTCTATTTTTGAGTGGCCGCTTAAGACAGGTTTTACTGTTATTATAACGGTAACCTGAATTCTATTTCTGAATTAAAATGTGTATGTTGTGGGTGCTCAATGAAAGAGCCCCATAGAGACGATTCCAACGAGACTCTTCCAATAAGAATCACAACAAATGTTTTATTCAGAAATATAAAAAATGAAAATTTTAGTTATCAAGGACTGTTTGCTTTATTGCTGTAGCTTAGAGAGCCACTGAAAATTTGCAGCACACATCATTATCAAATAATTAGCTTGTGTGAATAATCTGCTGGCAGTTGATCAAATGAAATGCGAAACATACTTCCATCAAGATTTTTCCTCAAATAAATTCTACTGCCATTCTCCCCTAACATACCCAAGCTCGGGACAATTTTCAGTGGCCTCAGTGTGTAAACTATATAATAAAATCTGTTTAAAACGGCCACTCCCAAAAAGACCCAAAATTGGTTTTCATGACCAATTATCGCTTAATGCAGATCAAAAGTATTGCAGAATGCTCCAAGGAGCATTCTGCAATACTTTCGACCTTCATTAAGCTACCATTTGTCATTAAGATCTTTGTTTTGTGTATTTTATGTGGTCGCTTAAGACAGGTTTTACTGTACTCATAAAATCAATACTGTGTTATGAAGATGAGAACCATAAAGAATTTCTAGCGATAAGGCAAACAAATTCCCTAAACGAGACGTTCGTTTTATTTTGTTGAAATGACGACTGGAGAAACTAGGCACATTAAACAAATATATATAGACGGGCCGTCGATGCACCATTGCCCCCGAATTTGTATATTTAAAACGGGATTTCCTTAGTGCATGTAATAACTCTACTTCTTATTGAATGGGAATTTATTTCGATCATCAACTGTACTTGTTATTCAGTAACATATATGGGAACTAGACCGTTAAACAAGGGAACCAATCGTCCTATCACGCTATGTACAGTAAAACTATTTATACAGTTGATGTACAATAAAAACGACCATCTTGCAAAGTGGTCTGTTTTTGTCAGATATTTGATGTCTTCTTTCGCTTATACAACCCCTTTGCCCCCCTAGACCCAAGACGCCCTTTACATATGTTATGTATTTGTATAGCGACATTTAATTGTCCAAAGGGCATCTTGGGTCTAGGAGGGCAAAGCATCTAAAAACAAACTGAAAGATGCCAGTTTCATCTTTTCAATGACAAACGTCACAATTTTAAGTATATTTCGTACGCATGCGCAGAGGAAAAACCGCAAAGTTTCGAAAATGAAGGGTACTTATATCCTTAATATTTTAGCACTTTTACTTTTTGAAAACTTGCAAAGGATTTACTAAAACTCTCGTCTAAACGGCACCCAGTCTAAAGACGTAAAATGAGGGGTGGGAGTAGAAGGCGCAAGTTTTAACGGTTTTGTAAATGATGAATCGCTTTGAAACCTATTTTGATGCTTTCTATGTAAATTTTACTACCGGAACAGACCAATTTTAAAAACATTAGGGCAATTTCAAAATTTAGGTTTTGCAATCATGTCAACTAGGGAAAATATACGCCTTATCGCTAGAACTCCTTCAACAAAATCACTAATTTTTCTCGTCAATAGAGCATTTTAGAATTACGAAAAAGCTATTTGATGGCATTGATGTTTTACCTTTGACATATCTTAATATATTGTGCTCTGAAACATTCAATGACTCTAGAATCTGTGTTGAAGTATTTTTCTTCATTACAAAACATTTTAAACTGTCAAAAAGATATCCCTTTAAAAAACAATATCAGTGTCCAAAAGCTCAATGACTGTCTAATCAAATATCATTGGCTGACCTCAAAAACAGCAAACAGAAAGTTTAACACAATTGGTTTATGCGATGAAAAAGAGTGTATAATATTCCAACTTTCACTCCTAAATTACAGAAAAATTGTTGCCTGGTTCATTAAATCAAAATAACACAACTAACAAAAAAGGACTAATATGGCCCTAAGAATCTCTCGACTAAATTTTAAATTCTCGCTGTTTAATAATATATATTCTCATATTTTCCAAGGGTACATAGATCCAGATAAGGAAATTTTATAAGCGTAAAATTGTATGTTTTTTCTAACCATTCTGTTTAAACATGTGTTTTGGGTGCTCATAAGAACCGTCTCAGGGAGACGATTCTTTTGAGTACCCACAACATATGTTTTGGATGAGGAATATAGAAAATAGTTTTCCAATAGGCACTCTTATCTGGAGGCCTTAGTCTAGGACATTTATACATTACATGTTTATCATATGGCTTTGGTTACACCTGGTATTAAAATTGATCACCACTAGTGGTTAACGTATTTAGTAAAGTTATGTATTCCTCTAAAATATAAACCTGATCCTGAACTTTATGCATGAATAAATTATTACAGTATTACCACTGAATATATGTTTTTTCGTGAGGGATCGTGTGTAATCAGTATGTTCCGAGCCATTACGGAAATAAACGCCTTTGTGCAATTGCTATACAATCCGTTGATAACTCAATGAAGTTGTACTTTTCACCATAGTCATGTGGTAAGTCAACATAGCCCAAGATACGTAAATTAAATTATGGGATCAAATCCTGGCTGACCCCACTTTTTTTTAATTTCATTTTTTCTTTGTTTTCATGTCAAAGAAATGCACATTAACACAAAAAGTTGTGAGTTTTGGCTCCAAAGCAAAATAACTCTGTTATAGCTGGTCGGAGCATTTCTCAAAATAGCAACAAGGAGGTCCATATATGAACCATGACATGAGATCTCCAACAATGGTATGTGCGACAAGCAAAGGCTCGGATCAGCCTGCGCATATGCAGTCTGATCAGAGCCTTTGCTAGTTGCTTGAATACTCTATGACTGATAAGCTACTGACTGAACAGCATTTAGAGTTTCTATTCTTAAAAGGAGGCTACCTGAGTCTATTCATGTCAAAATACCACATTGTTGGAAATCTCATGTAGGTGTGACAAGCCGTGTTACGGATCTGACGAGAGAATGTTGTTGTCACTGAAGAGATCAAATTAAATAAAATGGAGAAACGTTATGTTGCAAAAAGGAGGCAATTCAATAAAAGTCTTTTCAATAGTTACAATAATAAATGTCGCATATGGTATTTGAACTAACAACGCAGAGCTTCAAAAAATAAGTGTGCAATATTCACGTGTTCTATCCACTGAGCCACTACGGCAACCAATAGGCAATCTATCATTGTAGTGGTATATACATCTATTGTGTTATAAAGTACCACATGCATTTCGTATTAATATTTGTGATGAACGCTGAAGATATATTTAGATGCTCAACCGGCTATGAAAATATGTTAATGATAAAGGCCAGGGTCAGGTTAATATTTTCAAGTAATAATGAGGGCAGTAACAATGTTGCTTATTTATGACAAAATCATGACTTCTGGGGGTTAGATAAATTGAGATAATATTTCGACCCTTGAATCCCCACATTTAAAAACATTATGTAGCAGATGATTTAAAACAATTACTAAAACGAATATTTCTTAAATAGAACAAAATAAGGCTGAATCATATGCCAAAAGAAGATTCAAATACAATATCAAACCTTCTAAAGTGAATGTTCTAAAATTCGAACACTAGTTGGCTGCCATTAGGCCTAGTCAAACAGTACAGAACCAGATCAGACTGCTTCTTCATAAGCAGTCTGATCAGGGTCGTCCCTATATGCAATTCAAACAAGCATTTTGTGAATTCTAGCCCTGATAACAAACAGAGAACAGAAAGAGAAAAGTATTCAAAGTTTTAGAACATTTACTGTACCCTATAAATGTGAAAATATACTGAGGGAAAAAAAGTTTAGCAATTATTTATTATGGGGTTTCCCATAGGCGATCTTTGAAGCATTAGATCTTTTTAATTGGCAGGCTCGCAAGCATGTCGGTTGTTTGAAAATGACCTAATGGCTACCCGAAAGTGGTCAAAAGAACTTAAATCTAACTTCATAGTGAGGATTTGATCTGTCGAGCATTTTAATTTCAAACGTTATTCAATTCAAAAGGAGGTAATTTGGCAAAATGCGATTTTCAACTAAACACTGTACGAAAAGGGTGAACGTAACATTCAGTTTTAAACCGTTTTTCACTTTCTTGCTTTTGGATCTAAACATTTGACAGAAAATTGAAACTTTTAGTCGAAAACTATTCACACTATTGCCAGATAAGCTGTTTAAGCAATGGGCATAAAATCAGACTTTACACTATGTGAAATGTCGACCTGTTAATGGCATCGTAATAGAGGAGTTTCCCAATATCGGATTTTACCTGTATCACGTGACATCGGCTGGCCAGTCCAGCAATTGGACTACTTCCGGTATATAAAGCAACTGTTGATCTCACTTTATAGAACTTCTATATATCGGTTAAAATTTTAAAGAAATAAAAAAACAGCAATTATAAATTGAAAAGACTGCATGCCACTGTGGTCATTTATGCATGGATACATTTGTACACTGTCCACTCCGTGATAAGATACATTTTATTTCGTACTGGCCCAAAATGCATCCGGTTCTTTAATGAGTGCCCGGGGGGCCTTTGAAAACAATAAAATCTTGCACACGTGTCTTTAGAACTTCGGCACGCGTGACCAGTCGCTTTCTTTGAAGTTGATAAGAAGCCCAGCTAGACGTCTACTTATCACATATATGTAAAAGCCTTTAAAACGCCCACACAAACTTATCCAGTGGGGCTTGAGGCTGAGTCTTCACCTACATCCATAATGTGCGCGTGCGTGCGTGCGTGCAGGATAGTTCTACCAGAAATACCCTGGTGTGTGCGAGCAGCAAAGACTATCGCGAGTCTGTGTGCTCTCTATAGTCTGCGCATCCGTACGTACTAATGGAGTTGTTTATATACCACAGACGGGAAATGATGAAATTATGGATCCATGAATGGAGGTTTTATTTGATGAGATTTCATCATTTATACCACCCTTACAAACTTTAGCACAAAATAGCGCGTGATGTGCAAGATCTACACTGATGTAGGTGGTATAAAATAGTTATACCATGTTTGTCCACCTGTACGTAAGATAATCCACTCGCTAAAGCTCGTGGATTATCTCGACATACAGGCGGACAACCCATGGTATAACAATTACTTATAGCATTTGCTCAGTCAATATATATAATATGCATGCGCGACTGGTGACAGGCATGCAAAGTATCTGGTGAGACTGACTGTACGTCTTCATTTTTGTCTGAGTCTCTGTATTATGATGGGAATTTTTGGCACTTTGGATTTTAAATAAATAATAAATTAAATAAACATTTATTTATTTTATTTATTTATTTTTCTAAATCAATAAAGAAATCAACTTCGAATTTTCAAGTGTAACACAGTCATGTTGGGTATCAAATTAATTGTCGTTTTAAGCAGATGATGAATTTGGAAATGATAGTTTGACTAGGAAATATTTAATTCAAAATTTGAAGATTTTAATTTATTTTGCATTTTAGACCAGAATATGTCTTCTTAATTACTGAGTCGAACCCAAGCTTCTCGCAGGTGTTGACATCAATTAAGGTGATCATATTTTAGCGTCTTACATTTGACGAACAATAGCGCTGTTCACACATGATTTAGTTGTGCAAACATGCTCACGGGAGTTGAGATCACAACGTCTGTTAACCACGTCCGTTTGGCGGCGGCGCTATTGTCCGTCAAAGAGATTTGCTTAATGAGATGTTAATCTAAATGTTTTAGGACCGCCTTATGGCTCTGCCAAGGTGATTGGCGAATGCTGTAAATTTTAGAATATGGGCGTGTCTGTTGTTTTTAGAATTTTAGTAATTTTGATTTATGAAAATCAGTTAGGATTTACCAACTAAACGGTTAAGACGTGATAATTTAAGATAGTTTGGATCTACCAACTTACTGGTCAATATATAATACTGTTTGGATTTACCAACCGAAAATTTATGACATTAAATCTGTTTTGGTAATTTACCAATTCTGAAGTTAGAGATACTATATTTAGGTTTGAACTTACGCTTGGAATGTTCCAGCATATGCATATGGTTTAAACATTCGACAGTTAGAAGAACTTATTATTATATTTGGATATACCAGTAACTATATATCATTTGAATGGTTTTATTATATTAAGTTTTGAGTAACGTTAATAGAAGAAGAAAATTGGAACTTGATATCTGTCTCCAGTGTTGTTATTTATTTAGTATAGTTGAGCCCGGATATACCGCTCACCACACCTCTCACAGCTCACCATTCGCTAAGTTCCCCCCAGAAC
This sequence comes from Loripinus fragilis, assembly GCA_964019695.1. Classification (NCBI taxonomy): domain Eukaryota; kingdom Metazoa; phylum Mollusca; class Bivalvia; order Lucinida; family Lucinidae; genus Loripinus; species Loripinus fragilis. The sequence continues at coordinate 5,189,792 of OZ026515.1, read as the reverse complement.
ATCTAAAGTGACTGATTTCTCCACCTTTAAAACTGGTGTTGAGTCCGGAGTAACAACTTTTAAGCTTGTTACATCGATCCCTATCTACAGAGAAGACCGATGGACGCGTCCTGGAGACACAGCACTAGATATGACAGCAGATATCATGGCTGTCATTGTCACTTTAGACCATACTGGCGATCGCGGTTCCAGACAAGACCAGTGTATTTTGCTCGAGAGCCTTCTGAGGCACAACACGATGTGAGGAACTTTACACTGCCTGATCGGACGTCATTCAAGAAACTTAAGAGCAAAGCTACCCTAGCAAGAGACAGGATGAGAATGCAGAAGTTCCGTGAAGATAAGGATGCGTGTTCTGCGTTGCCGTTTTTCCAGCTTGAGGACTCGCAAATTAAGGAAGTTCTAAGTTTACAGTTTGACGCTCAGCCAAATTTCAACTCTAAGTCTAAATTACAAAGTGCTGCCAATGTTATCAAAAAACTAAAGACAAGTTTGGACCTTTCGCGTACATCAAATAATCTACTCCATGAGGAAAATGAACAAGCTGGCGATCTCGTTCGATATCTGATGCAGTCCCAGTTTGAGAATATGTCCAAACTGAAAAATGAACTGGAAACCGAGAAAAAGACGGTGCATAAGTTTGTCGCTCAGAACGTTGAGCGTCAACGTGAAATCGTAAGATTGAAAACAGAGCTCGCGAAATTAATTGATCTCCATAGCCAAGAAGTAAATATGAGAAGAACTCTAGAAGACAAAATTAAGCGCAAACATAGAGTGTCTTTATCAGAGAAGAAAAACGGTGATCCGCTCATAAACGGAAGTGTACCAATAGGCGATGGTACATAAATGTCTTTTAGTGGGTTGGTAAGTGTACAATACTTTTTGAAACTTGTCCTTTGCGCGCGCCTTGCAATGGTAAGGCCCATATGAGCCTGTGATTTGGCACAGACTCATATCAGTCTTGAAGGCGCACCATATTTTTTTGATTTTTAAGAAATATGCCAAGTGCACATGTATACTTATGCTCAGAGGACATTTTTCAAGTGGTTTTGTTCACACAAATCTTGGTTAAAGTTTATACTCGTAAGTTTTTTTTGCATTGGTTATATTTTAAGGTTTTAGTAATGCTTTTCAGTTTAACTATTTCAATTTGATGTGTATAAGCATGTATTTACTTTCCGAACTAGATTTAGATTTTCGAAAAATGTGTTCAAAAAAAAAAAGAAATGTGAACACTGATTTATAATGCGTGAGAATATCATATTCTACACAGGTTCACAACTTAAATGTTGGTCGCAATATATGTTGAACGGATGAATTCGGATCAAACTGTGTTAATATGCAGTTTGATCGCTATTTCCCTGTTTGGCATTATATTCGCGTGGATTCTACGTCAGCGAAACTTAAATCAAGGCTTTTATAATTATTTGTGTTGCTCGAGATATGCGCCGTGTGGGCATAATTTTGAACTAAAACACAGCTGAATGTCAGACTTATTGGTTTAGAATTTGATGAGTTACATGCTAATCTGAGTCTTCGTAGATTATTCTGATAGGTTTGTTCGTAACAGATAATTTTATGTGATATGAAGGTTGACAGCTGATACATGTATGTTTGACCCGAGAATAAGCAGTAGTTATTGTACCAATTATAATTATGGTTGGCCTGGGCGCTAGACTGCGCTCATGCGCATGCTGGTTTCAGATTGATTATAATCATATTTGAGCTACACAAGCCTATCGGAATCATCGCAACTAAATAAATGTTAAAGAAAGAGTGTTGCAGTAAGGTTAATGCAGTTAACTACAGCCTGATCTGGGTCTTAGCAGGCATATAAATACACTGTAGGTTGTGCTGAGTACGCTTAATCTGCAATATAGACTGTGTACCTACACATGCTAGTGTCAGATTAATCGTATTTGACCCTATAGTGTAATTAACATGGACACAGACTGATCAGATTCTTGACAGGATAGGTTTGGTTTCTTGGCAGGCTTAGGCTGACGAACGATGGTCCATATAAGGCGCGTTTATTATATGTAACGCTGGGTTGCTTTGATGTACACTGTCATGAAAAATGAACGACTCAACTCAGTGCAGACTGGTTCTGGTCATTTATAACTGCCGTTCTTATCACATTCTGATATCTTAAGTAACTGTTTAGCGAATAACAAATACCCCAGCCAGACGATGCGAAAGCGGAGAATGGTTGGAGTCTTTGTTATTCATTTTTCGTCGTTCGTTTTCATAAACATTGTGCATAGCTCCGCACTGTGTATGACTGGATGTTGATTTTCTGGACAGCTTATTTACGGTCAGGTATATATTAGGGTATTTGTATTTATTGTGCGTGTTTGCCTTCGACCACATGCAAAGTATATTTTTCGTGTAGAATGTGAAAGTGTTACACCCAAGCCTGTTTACCTAAAACACAAGAAATGCTTCTGAAGCAAGCACAGTTATTAGGTGGTTCAATAAGACAACGCTATAACTATATTGTAGTTTTTGTGTGACTGTATTTCTTGCTTCCCGAACGTCATCGCTCATTTTCGATACAACAGTGTCAATTTTGTGCTTTGCATGTGAAAATACAATATAATTTTGCACTATATTTGTGACATTTACAATATTGATGTTTGCTATGGCAACGGGTAGTATGTCCAACTTATCCCCATGCGCATGCGCCCCTTGGTCCAAAGATAAGCCCAGCCCATTCCTTCATCTTTCTTTCTTCTGTTCCTTCTAGCTACCTGTGTTACCCGATGCCAAGTAAATGCAATAGTAATGTAATTGCTGTTTCCGTAAACAAATCACTTCTTCAAGATGATAGAAGTCTTTCGTGAATGGGAACAGTTCTAAACTTAAACGAACTTATTTTGACATATGTAACAACTGTAAAATGAATTTTCAACTAATAGCATTCACATACAGCAGAAAAAGCCATATTGGTACGGTGCGAATATATATGTAGTCAGTTGCATATTTAAGTTATCTGCGACTTCAGGGAAGGTTGAAATACAAACGTTACGCACATTGGTAGACGTGAGTCTGTTGTTTTTCTTTAAGCTAACAGCATATTTGTTAAGTGTATGTATAGTAGATACGAATGCGTCCCTGACTTTTCTTTGTAAACCTTTTCGTCGAACAAGACATTTCGTCGAATACGACCTTACGTCGATCACGACTATTCGTCGAAATTACGTCGAAAGACCATTCGTCGAATGTTAATTTGTATGTTTTTTTGTAATTGATTTAAGCACAACACTATTGTCAAGTTAGTGACGAGCTCAGCTTAGAAATAGTTGATCTTTTTTTGTTATCTGTGTTAGCACAATTATATTGTCAAGTTAGCGATGCGCTTAGCTTAGATTATAGTTTTTGTAATTTGTTTAGAACAAATATTGTCAAGTTAGCGATAAGCTTAGCTTAGATATATAATTTTTGTAAAGTGTTTTAGTAAAATACTATTGTCAGGTTAGCGACACGTTTAGCTAAGATACAGTTTTTTGTAATTTGCTTTAGCACGATATTTTTTATATTTTAGTGACAAACTTAGTTTATGTGTTTTTATGATAGACTTTATATTTTCTATAGAATCTGAGAGTCTTGTTGGTTTTTGTGAGTTTTGAGTAGATTCTCGCCTGTATGAATGAGCGAAAACTTTTCGGTGCTAAAATGACGAGAATGTCAACATGCAACGTATAGGTACGTGTTCTATATAGTGGGGAATTACTTTGTTATTTGGTCTAGACTTATGCTCACTATCTGTGGTAAGATAGTTGGAGTTTGAATGCGGCTGTTGGTCTGTAGAGATAAGCAAAGCAACAATAGTGCAAAAAGACTTTGGAAGTCGAAACAGTAAAACATCAATTTAGGTTAGTCGATGTTTTACTGCACACAATGTTGTAAAGATTATATCACTAGGCAACAGGCATTTGTTTTAAAAAATAGATAGCTATGATTTTACATACATGGAATGGAAGGTTCTCCATGGTATGGGTTTTATACTGTAATGTGCACACTATTAGGGTACCCTTATTTAATTTTGTACAGTCATGCTGATTGATTGCCGACTGCAACGATAGCATGGTTGTACAGGATTATATGTTTTATTAAAGGACAGTTGTTGTCAAATTACACAGGCAATCAAAGTCCATTTAATGTACTTTGTTGCCACAGAAAATATTTTATATTTTATTGCAACCAAAGTATTACATGTTGTAAATAATTAAATATGCTGGTGAATTACGCCTGGCCATCGTACATTCATCATGCCTATTTTTGTTATGTTTATATCACAGGATAATTGTTTTGTCGAGAAGCTATTTTTACGCAGAGACAATCAAAGTCCAAATCCTTATTAAGGTTATTGTTGTAAATGAATTTTTAATCAAGCAACAACAAAATCTTTAATTATTAGATGTTAAATGTATATAAGTTGCATTATGTGTCAGGGAGCACTAATGATTTGTATGTATATTTTCTAGTATGTAATTTACCTTCCATTACTGTAAATCAAATAAAGAAATCAACTTTGGGGACCAAAGTTTTACAAGGTCAGGAGAGTTATTATGATGGGAATTTTTGGCACTTTGGATTTTAAATAAATAATAAATTAAATAAACATTTATTTATTTTATTTATTTATTTTTCTAAATCAATAAAGAAATCAACTTCGAATTTTCAAGTGTAACACAGTCATGTTGGGTATCAAATTAATTGTCGTTTTAAGCAGATGATGAATTTGGAAATGATAGTTTGACTAGGAAATATTTAATTCAAAATTTGAAGATTTTAATTTATTTTGCATTTTAGACCAGAATATGTCTTCTTAATTACTGAGTCGAACCCAAGCTTCTCGCAGGTGTTGACATCAATTAAGGTGATCATATTTTAGCGTCTTACATTTGACGAACAATAGCGCTGTTCACACATGATTTAGTTGTGCAAACATGCTCACGGGAGTTGAGATCACAACGTCTGTTAACCACGTCCGTTTGGCGGCGGCGCTATTGTCCGTCAAAGAGATTTGCTTAATGAGATGTTAATCTAAATGTTTTAGGACCGCCTTATGGCTCTGCCAAGGTGATTGGCGAATGCTGTAAATTTTAGAATATGGGCGTGTCTGTTGTTTTTAGAATTTTAGTAATTTTGATTTATGAAAATCAGTTAGGATTTACCAACTAAACGGTTAAGACGTGATAATTTAAGATAGTTTGGATCTACCAACTTACTGGTCAATATATAATACTGTTTGGATTTACCAACCGAAAATTTATGACATTAAATCTGTTTTGGTAATTTACCAATTCTGAAGTTAGAGATACTATATTTAGGTTTGAACTTACGCTTGGAATGTTCCAGCATATGCATATGGTTTAAACATTCGACAGTTAGAAGAACTTATTATTATATTTGGATATACCAGTAACTATATATCATTTGAATGGTTTTATTATATTAAGTTTTGAGTAACGTTAATAGAAGAAGAAAATTGGAACTTGATATCTGTCTCCAGTGTTGTTATTTATTAAGTATATTGTGAGCCCGGACATACCGCTCACCATACCTCTCACAGCTCACCATTCGCTAAGTTCCCCAGAACATTAAAGTGACTGATTTCTTCCACCTTTAAATCTGTCTACCGCATTTCTATGATGCGCGAGCAGCGAATAGCCTGGTGAGACTGTGTATTTGCCCAGGCTCCTCTGGTTATAGATGTTAGCATAACAGATTCGTTTGTTTTATTAATTGGCATGCATTTCAAATGCATGCGCTTTAATCTGCGCCGATTTTTATAATAGTTCGAAATCAAAGTATATTTTGCACTTAAAAAGGAGTTTTGTTGCAAATAATATTGAATCAAAAAGTTATTATTCTCCTCTTATCTTACTCTCGGTCAGAGTCTTACAAAAATATGTGTTTGAATATACAAAAACAAGCGTTTCGTTGAGACGGTTCTTTTGAGTACCCAAGAAACTTTGCATATTAAGAAATATACCCTCTATTCGGAAGCTAATGTGTCATATATTCTATTCGAAATATGCAGATGCTTCGATGTACCAGGGTTCGAGCTGTCGAGGTTATACTGTATTACTGCAACTTCTAAAAAGTAAGAACAGCGTACAAACTTGCTTCGAGATAAATAATACATTTGCTCTCGGACAGGTCCGAGATTTGCTTCTAGCGCGAACATGTCCAAATTATTACTTTTACTCGTATTATGATTTTTGGCTAGAATGAGACGTTAATGGAACAGGCAGACAGTTCCCTACTATTTCCGTTGCTGCTGAAGGCCTTGGAGAGATGTGATTCCCCGCGGGTCTACACTATCCATAAAATTCTCCCTTTTTGGAAATGTCGCATATATGGCGATATACATGTATCACCGGATAGAACAAGACAACCATTCTCGGAAAAGTTCGCATAAAGACACACCGATTTCTGTGTTATTTTAGACATTCTTGTTGGGAAAGTTAATAAAAAGTGTAGACCCGCAGGGAAACACGTCATCTCATCAGGGCCTTCGTCAGCAGCAGCGGAAATAATTGTGGATATATACCGGTACACGTACCACTTGAATAAAAGTCTTCAAGGCTTCGTTCAGCGTAAATTAGATAAATTTGAAATAAAATTAATTCTTTTTGTCATCATTTGTAATTGTGGTACATATAATTGCCATTTTCCTTTTGTTTTGTGTTTTAACTGTCATTAATATAAGTGAAATGCATGCAAAATTAGTAGTAAGATATTCACCTTCATATACCGGAAGTAGTCCAATTGTTGGACTGGTCAGTCGATATCACGTGATACAGGTAAAATCCGATAATGGGAAAGGGGTCTATTGTGAACGTTTGTCAACATATATTTTTGACACTACGCAATTAAAAGTCATATTTCTTCTAAACTGTGAATCCTCAAAGTATATTGCTAAACTTTTTTCCCTCAGTATATATCTCCTATTTGTCTTCAGCTGCAGTCAATATTGGCACTTTATGGGTTCAGCTGATGACACTCGCCTAAAGCAGAATGATATTAAAATGGTATGGAATAAAATGGAATGAATAAGAGTAGGAAAATCTGTCTTGGGGTAGGGGTAATACCTGAACCAGCTTAAATTCGCGTAGATTCAGAATAATCTTCCTTTATTCTATTTTTATGGCCCATTAGGAATCATTTTGTGTACAAATTATAATAGGAGATAAACCAAATTTAGTCATTTTCCTATAATAATTCCTTATAAAAATTTTAATTTAAGACTACTATTATGCTAACATTAAAAGGAATAGAATTACTCTCTTGTATTTACAATTTAAAACTTGTAAGAAGTGACATTGAACATCCCTAATGACACTATATCTGTCATTTCAAGACATTGCCTCTGAGTTTTAGGAGGCTCTACTATATATCTGTCATTTCAAGACATTGCCTCTGAGTTTTAGGGACCTTTATACCAGACTTAAGCTAAAGGACATGACTTTGTAAGTTCCGCAAGCAGCTATGTCACAAAGGTACTAGGTACCCATCCGGCAAGCGCCATTAACCCTTTTTATTCTGGATACATATGCCAGTAAATAGGTACTTTGGCAAACAGTGAAAACCCAGATGAAATGCAGCATAAGACGGCATTTCATTAGGGTCTGCACTGTTTGCCAAGATAAAGGCATTCTTTAGGGACATGAATACTTCATAATTTAGAAATTTTAATCTGTGACCCCACTGAATAAAAACTTATTGTTATCAATATGTATTATAGGGAATAAAACATCAGAGTTAAAAGGATGAAGCTGGTCCCAAATATCTCCACTCATGCTGGTCACATCAAGAGCAGTGGACAATACCCCTAGGCAGATTTTGACTTTATGATTTAAAAAACAATTATTTTTGTTCAATATCACAGTCATGAAAATGATGGAATGTTTGCTATGAATGTATAATAATGAGAGCACCAGATAAGAGACACCAGAACAAACAGATTTGTAGAACTGGTAAGCCTCTCTGGAGCTGGAAATATTTTGTATGCACCAGCTCTTTCTTTTTTACTAATTCGGTTTCCCATACTGAATGTATTAATACTCCTGTGATATCACAGCTTCAACCAAGCTGAGTATTTTTCTCACTAGACATTTCTCCAATCCATTTCTCAGCATCAGGTTAATGCTAGGATTTAGGAAGAGATTTTACTAATCTAGTCTGTCCGGAGTCACTTGCGTGTATCACTAAATAGTTCTTTTTGAAGAAATTGACCATCTCCAGTAAGTTGATAAAAGACTGAAATAAATAAAAACACAATATTTACTGTCCTGCCAGCCACGAGTGAGAGTGACTTCATGTTTTGTTTACAAAGTTATCAGGGACTTATAATCGATATATCACTTGTGTATTAATCCTATCCTCAGGATAGGATTAATACACAAGTGATCTATCGATTCCCGTCAGCTCAAGTGGTGTGTATAAGTTAATGTTTTACGTAACAATTGTAAACGAAACATGACGTTACTGTCACTCTTGGCTGGCAGGACAGTAGAAATTACATAGTCCATAACATACTGGATATTTTAACCCTTAAAGCCGCAAGAAAAAAATGCATCTGAAAATGTCATCTGCTGAAGTCGTCTGCTGCAAATAATTGCCTAACATTACTCTCGAATTAAGTATGGAAGCAAACAGTGTGGACCCAGAACAGACTGCTCCTATAGGAGCAGTCTGATCTGGGTCCACACTGTTTGCCATAGAGGCTTCTTAAACATTTCAGCAGATGAGAAAAGCAGACGACTTTTGTTGCGATTTGCGCATTAAGGGTTAAAATGGTTATTTGTTTGTGGAGCCAGATCATGCCCGACAAAATGTCCAAGCTGTTTGACACTCCGATGGTATTCCTGAAAGTTAACTAGAATTGTCAGAGAATCTGACTATAGCCCCGCTGCAGTGCCTTGCATGCAGTAAAGGCCAGAGTGTCTCAGAAAATTGAGTGGTAATGTAATTCTGACATCAATCAAGGGCCAAAACTCTCTTACAAATTTGCGGAAAATGACATCTAACAATCCCAACGTAGATCTTGTCAGTATAAATAGTTATATGAAGTTTGGTCAAAACATGTCCATTTGTTCTCAAGATATTGAGCGGAAACGAAATTTTGGAGCAAATCAAGGGCCATAACTCTGGTACAAATATGCAAAAAATAATGTGTAACAATCCCAAAGTAGATCTTGTCAATATGAATGCATATATAAAATTTAGTGAGATTCTGTTCATTTGTTCTCAAGATATTGAACGGAAACAAATTTTTTGTGTAAATCAAGGACCATAACTCTGGTACAAATATGCGAAAAAAAGATGTGCCTCAATCCCAATGTAGATCTTGTCAATATGAATGCATAAAATTTGGTGAAATTCTGTCTATTTGTTCTCAAGATATTAAGCGGAAACGAAATTTCGGCATAAATCAAAGACCATAACTCTGCTACAAATGTGCAAAAAATGACATGTAACAATCCCAAGCTTGTCAATATGAATGCCTATATAAAATTTGGCGATAAAATGTCTGTTAGTTCTCAAGATATTGAGCGGAAACAAAATTTCCGCATAAATCAAGGGCCATAAATCTGGTACAAATTTGCGAAAAATGACGTGTAACTATCCCAAGCTAGATCTTGCCAAGATGTATGCATATATAAAATTGGAGAAAATTCTACCAATTGATTCTCAAGATATTGAACGGAAACGAAATTTTGGCGTAAATAAAGGGAATTACTCTGGTACAAGTTTCCGAAAAATGACGTGTAACAATCCCAAGCTAGATCTTGTCAATATATATGCATATATAAAATTTGGTGAAAATATGTCAGGTAGTTCTCAAAAAACGAAATTTCGGTGTAAATCAAGGGCCATAGCTCTGGTACAAATGTTTGAAAAATTATGGGTAGATAATGTCAATATAAATGCACATACAAAATTTAGTTAAAATCTATGAAGTATTTCTTAAGATATTGAGTGGAAACAAAATTATGACGGACAGATGGACGGAATGATGGTAACATGGAATGACAGACAACCCAAATCCAATATAGCCCCCACTTTTTCAAAGCCAGGCTATAACAAATAAATATGCAAAATTACACAAGGAGATTTAGATAAATTAAATTTGTTCATTTTTAATTGTAATATTAAAATGCAACACCTTAAAGATTTAGATACCCTGATAATCCTTTCTTTTTTGCAGAACAAGACCTACTTGCATTAAAAAACATTATGTGGTATTTATTAGGGTTTTCCCTGTTTGACCAGTACCTGCTTTTGAATTTAGAGAGAATAACTGGTTAAAATTGTCATAAACTGCAAATAATAGATGTCTCCTTCAGGGATCTGGCTAGAATCTAATTAATCCTTAAAGCGCCAAGAAAAAAATGCATCTGAAAATGTCGTCTGCTGAAGTTGTCTGCTGCAAATAATGACAAATTAAGTATAGAAGCAAACAGCGTGGACCCAGAACAGACTGCTCCTATAGGAGCAGTCTGGTCTGGGTCCACACTGTTTGCCATAGCGGCTTCTTAAATATTTCAGCAGACGAGAAAAGCAGACGACTTTTGTTGCTATTGGCCCTTTAAGGGTTAATACTCACATGTTCTCCGTGTTTTTCTGCTCCAAGAGCATATTTATTGTCAGATCTTCTTCTCACCGGCAAGTTATAGATTTTGTGTTCAAAGTAAACCACCAATACATATGGCCTGTCACCTCCCCTTGAGCTCTTTCGTATACAGTACATACCATCCTGGGAACAGAATAGAATAAATATCAACCTTGATTAATTCTACACATAAAAAAAAGATTGCCACTTGTAAAATATCTAGTCCAAAAAAAAGCAGTTATGACAATATTTATCCTTAGCTCTTGCATGCTGTGTAATTTTCCAAGCTTTTTTGCATCTTGTAAAATGTCTAGTCAAAAGAACATTTATTCTAGCTTAGTACTGGTTCAACCCAGGAAGACCCGTCCCTGTTTAACTGAAAGATTGTTGATGGGATGTAAAGAATCAAATCAAACAAACAAACAAACTTGTCAAAACAGCAGTAATGACAATATTTATCCTTAGCTCTTGCATGCTGTGTAATTTTCTAAGCTTTCTTGCAGCCTTTAGATTTTCATTTTTTACAATTGACTTTTTAAAAAGAATTGTCAAAGAATACTATCAGAGTGTCAAACATTTTGGATCCAGATCAGGCTGGCAATGTGTCATGCCTCATCTGGGTCAAAATTGTTCAGAAAAATTATCAGCAGATGATAAGTCCACATTAGCTCGAAATGAGTTAAAACAGGCCCCGAGGTTATAAAACTTTTTTCATGCTCAACTGAGCACAAAATTTCATCTTCTCATAAAAACTAAAATACCGACAAATGAAGATATTTCTTGCTTTAAGTCTCTCAAATGTTGTAATTATGCTAATAAATGTTAAAATGCCAAAAATTGTTGTTGGCATTTTAACATTTATGAGCAGGATGAATTTCATGCTCAGCTGAGCATGGAAAAGTTTCATAACCTTGGGGCCAGTGTCAATTTACACAGACATGTTTCTGTAATATTATGGTGAGATTTTCATTCTTTTTATCCGAAAAAAGGGAACTCAGTAACACTGTTGGATATGCATCAGACTGAAAAATGTGGTGTCCCTCATTCAATTTTCTGATTCCACAACATTTTTACATGGATATTTTTCTCCGTACCCTGATTCAATTATGGTAGCTGTCCTTTTCTATCGAAAACAATATGCTATGATGTATGGTCCATTATATACACTGAGGGGTCAAATTAATCAAATGCTTTAGAAAAACTCTTTCAAGGAAAACGATGGTTAGATTAACAGAGAATACTAGGTGAGTGTCTTTAGATATCAAGTTTACCAGGCAAGGCTTTGAGAACGCTTGTTGACATCGTGACGCTTGCCGAGCGATTCAACATGCGTTCTAGAAGCCGAGTCTGGTAAACTTGATATCAATAGACGCAAACCTGGTATTCTATTTATCAGCTTACCAAATTGATTCTCTCTTCAGACTTGCAAATATGACGTAGTGATAGATTTTTGTGTGGATTAAGCGTCATTAGCCATGTAATTCAAAAAGTACAACATCATCATGACCTGATATCAGAGAATTCAGAGAAAATGAAAAAAGTCAATAAGCAATGCTTATTAGATACCCCCCGCACAGTAAGAGTCAGTGAAAAAACTTGGCAAGTTATAGTTTGAACAAGAAGACCTTAGTTTTGATAAGAAGATTTCAGTAGAATCTGTGCAAACAAAAATTATAAACTCCTTCATGCATATGTTCAGTGTGTCTACATTGTATCCGCAAAGTATCAAATTGCTCCATCAAAAGCTGTAGTAGGAGTTGATTGGCCCATAAAGGCACCATCCATGCATATACAAAAGCCATATAAGGGAATAATTGTCTAAGTTCTCACAGTTGTCATTTTGTCAAAATTATTTTTTGTGAACCAAACTCCTTCATGCGTATGTTCAATGTGTCTGCATTGTATCGGCAAAGTATCAAATTGTTCCATCAAAAGCTGTAGTAGGAATTGATCAGCCCATGAAGGCACCATCTATGCATATACAAAAGCCTAATAAGGGAAAAATTGTCTAAGTTCTCACAGCTGTCATTTCGTCAAAAATTATTTTTTCTGAACAAAACTCCTTCATGCATATGTTCAATGTGTTTAAATTGTATAGGCAAAGTCTCAAATTGTTCCATCAAAAGCTGTGGTAGGAGTTGATCGGCCCATGAAGGCACCATCTATGCATATACAAAAGCCTTATCAGGGAGAATTCTCTAAGTTCTCACAGCTGTCATTTTGTCAAAAAATATTTTTTCTAAACCAAACTTCTTCATGCATATGTTAAATGTGTCTACATTGTATAGGCAAAGTATCAAATTGCTCCATAAAAAGCTGTGGTAGGAGTTGATCGGCCCATAAAGGCACTGTCTATGCATATACAAACACCTTATTAGGGAAAAATTGTCTAAGTTCTCACAGCTGTCATTTTGTCAAAAATTATCTTTTCTGAACTAAACTCCTTCATGCATATGTTCAATGTGTCTACATTGTATAGGAAAAGTATCAAATTGTTCCATCGAAAGCTGTGGTAGGAGTTGATTGGCCCGTATATGGCCTATAATAGCATAAGCACAAAGCACTATATTAAAAGCCATTTAGAACTACAAAGGGAAATAACTCTAATAGAATTGGCCCCTAGCCCTTACTTTTTTGTCTCAAGTATTTGTCTTGCATATATGAACATGTTTGCAAGGTTTGATGAAAATCCAGCATTGACTCTTCGAGTTATTAAGGAAAAAGCACTATATTAAAAGCCATTTAGAACTACAAAGGGAAATAACTCTAATAGAATTGGCCCCTAGCCCTTACTTTTTTGTCTAAAGTATTTGTCTTGCATATATGAACATGTTTGCAAGGTTTGATGAAAATCCAGCAATGACTCTTCGAGTTATTAAGGAAACAAAGCGTGACGGACGGACGGACGCACGCACGCACGGACACACGGACGCACGGACGGACGGACAACGTGAAAACAGTATACCCCCTACAAACAAAGTTTGCGGGGGGTATAAATAGTATATTATACTTGGGACAATATGTAAGGAAAACCAAAAAGCAAAACTTCAATGACAGAAGGAATGTTTATATGCAAAGGGGATCAGCATCTGGTCAATGTCCGCGAGCATTGATGCATGTATGACACCTCCTGGGCATGCTTATGATTCTGCAACTGATTATCTCCCTTGGTAACCATCACCTTTCCTCTTGTAATACCTGGCCAAGCTGGGCATCACATGTGACCAAAGGACGGAACTCCTGATCATACGAGGTAATTTGACCGGCCAATTTTACATTGATCAAATTTTACGTCCAGTGGCTGTTCCATTTTCCCAGTATATTGGTGAAAACTTCAAGTACTAGGACGACAATGCAAGCTCATAAAGAGCCATTGAAGTTTTGCTTCTTTCTACTTAAACTTTGGGGTTCCCTTAAATATTGTTCCTAGTCTATTAGCTAGAAATTCATGCCAGTCACCCAAAGGATTATACAGATGAGAAAAAGGCCATTATCACATGACACAACAATTACCAAAGCTTTCTGTTTTAATCTTGTGTCTGCCTCAGCTCTGCTGATTAAACCATGGTACCATGGATACGAGTCAAGGTCACCCTGAAAACATAAATAACACAATCAAAACTTGGCAAAAATAAACTTGTATTAACTCTTACCATGACTGGATATCTTTATGTATGTACTACATTTCTCCCCAATTTTTATCCAATAGGGTCCCGGGTATATTATATTTAAGCGATGTTAAAAGTGTGGGTCCTGATCAGCTTCCTTCTCAGAAACTAGATGACCTGGATCTGCACTGTTTTCCAAACAATATATATCCGGGTTTTGGCTGCTGTCTGTTCTAAGGCAGTGGTTCTTTTGTTGCTGATTCATTTTTTATTATTGCTCCCATTGTTTGTGGGGTTTTGTGTTTTGTCCTTGCTTCATACTGCAGCACTTAGTGTCCTTTCTAGTTTTGCCAGCAACTCGCTGAGGTTTAGAGAGCTGGTTGCTTTGCTTTAATTGCGTTCTTGCTGGCATGTGGCTGTTAGTGTTCTATGTCTCTGCCTCACTGTGCCATCAGATCCTGGTGTTAATTTACCATTTTCATCCTAATTACTGTACATGCATATTTGGGCCGCGACGTGAGGAAACCTGTCTTGGGGGTTTCTGACATAGCAAGACTCAAACCAGCCTCCTCAGCTACAGAGACTAGCTTGAAAATTGAAATTTTGCTTGTATCAAGCCTGGCTATGATACTTTACAATAAGCAAATAACAAAGGCCCTGATCAGACTGCGCATATGGGCAGGCTGATCTGGGCATTTGTTATTCGCAAACCATCGAAAACAGCTTTTCTCGCGGCGAGGCCCATTAATAAGTGCATAACTTGAATTCTCCCATAATGATTTGGCAATTTTTAAAATTAATGCAATAGTGTAGTTAACATGGCTTACAAACCAATTAGGGCAAAGTATATATGAGCCGCGACATGTGATTTCCAACAATGTGGTATGTGCGACCAGCAAAAACTCAGACCAGCCTGTGCATACACACAGTCTGATCAGGGCCTTTGCTAGTCGCTTGAATATTCTATGATTGTTAAGCTACTGACTGAACATATTTGAAGTTTTGAAGCTTAAAAGGAGGTTGCATAGGCTTGTCTGAGTGTACACTTGTCAAAATACCACAATGTTGGAAATCACATGTCGTGGCTAGAATGAAGAAGAAAATTTCAAGAAAGACCTGTAGTGACCTAAAATAAGTATGGAATAGTCCATTTTGTATTTTATGGAGTTGCTGATAAAGATATATTTATGCACCTGAAGATTGTTTTTATCTTATCAAACAGTGCAGACCCTGATGATATGCTGTCTTAAGCTTCATCTGGGTCTCCACTGTTTGCCAAAGTACCTGTTTACCGGTATCCAGAGTGAAATTAGTGTAGAATATGATGAGATACTGCATAAGGCAATAGCTCATCATGGTCTACACTATTTATCAAGGTATCAATTGATTTGTTTCCAGACAAGAAAAAATAAATAAATTCTCTGATACATAAGTTATCAGTTGGTTTCCTTGTGTATGGTTTACTACACAAAAGAAAGGAACATATTTTTGTAAAAGCACATGTCTGTATGCTTATAGATAAAAAATAAATTTACCTCAATATTTTCATCAGCTGGTTTGATAGGAACTGAAATTATAAGAAACTAATAAGTTTACAAGCAAAATAGGTATATATATATAAAAAAAAAAGCCCCCAAAGGGTATAATTTCATTTACAGCATAGGCTATTGATAGATCAGTCTAATGTTTGCTTTAATATGGCTTGTATGAAATCAATGAGAGATCTGTTCATATTGTAATGCTTGAGTAATATCCCTTGACCCTTTGTATGCTTGAAACCCCTATACAAGAACTGTGGCAAACCCCGAAGACCCAGATAAATGTAATTATTTTTATTTTTGCTAAAATAAACAATCCTCTACAGAATGTAGCATTTCATCAATTCGAACCTGTTACCCCTTAATCCCAGGTTCATTGTATCAAGAAGGGAGAATTCATTAATTCAGTAAAACCTGTGTAAAATGGCCTCTCAAAAATAGACAAAACTAAGATCTTAATGACAAATGGTAGCTTAATGAAGGTCAAAAATATTGCAGAATGCTCCCCTTGGAGCATTCTGCAATACTTTCGACCTGCGGTCTTGAAAAACAATTTTTGGTCTTTTTGAGTGGCCGTTTTACACATGTTTTACTGTACATAAAGGTTTAAATCCCCAATTACCACAGCTACATACTTTTTTTCTGGGCTTCATTTAGAAAAATCAACTGCTATATTATTTGTTTATACAACTATCATACCAGGACAGCCAAGTCTAATTTATCGGCTATGTTTACAAAGACAGATAAAGTGGACAATAGGAAATCAAAATGGTTATTAAATAACTTAATTTATCACATGACATCGCGTCTGGGAGTGAAATAACACCAAGCATTAAAATCGATAAATCACTAGTGGTTTATAGATTTTCGGGAAACGTTATGAAAGCCATTACAACGTACGTTCATTATGACAAAATTATAACGTTTTTACAGCAGAAATGAGATTTCAAAGTAATCTTAATGTCATATGATAAATAGACTCTGACATTTGTGCTCTTGTTTTAATGAATTTATTAAACTTGTTGCGAAAAAGATATCAAATGCTTGACAAGCCTCGCATTTTATCTCTTTTCCCTAACTCGTTTAATAAATTCAATAAAACATGAGCGCTCATGTAAGATCCTCTATATATAAAGGGATGAACACCTAAGAAATCCATTATGACATGCTGTAGGCACTAAGTGATGATTCATCTTCCTATTCTACTGTTGTCAGGCCTTTAGCTAAGAGGGCGTACCAAAAATTAATTTTCTTATTTCTCATCCAAAACATATGTTGTGGGTACTCAAAAGAACCGTCTCAATGAGACAGTTCTTTTGAGCACCAAAAACATACGTTCAAACTGATGGATTAGAAAATATTTACATTTTTACGCTAAAAATTTTTGTTTATCTAAACCTATGTGTTTAGTGGTGGGTTTTTTATTTCAAGTGTGGCAAGGAGAGCACTGGTGATAATCCACAGTTGGATTGCTAAAAAACTGCAACAACAGACCATCATGTTGGCAATTGGAAATTTATGACCATAGAAAATTTCATGGTTATGTGAAGTGAGCATGAAAAAAAGTTTTATATAACCTCAGGCCCAGATCTCAAAACAAAAATACTGTTGAGGGATTTGCTGATTTTTGTTGCTGTTGTTTTATTTGTTCAAATTGTTTTTGTTTTTTCCCCACAAATAACACCTTTGTATGTATATATTCATATGGGTCAAGAAAGGCTCAATAAAGGTATTGTAGTCATACGAGGATAAACTAAGTTACCTTGTTTAACTTCTCTTTGTTTTAAGGATTCTGTTTTAAATGGTTCTGGCACTGGCTCATCAGCTGTCAAAAAATCATAAGGACTTAACAGTGGCAGATCCAGAAGCGAACCCCCTCCCTGCCCCCTGTTTTTATATATCCTATGAAAATGAAATAATTTGGTCTAATTGAGACTAAATAATTTCATTTTCATTGGATATTTAAGAAAAATGAAATAAAATCAGCAAAGCGAACCCCCACACCTTTATATATGTAATCCCCCTTTCCAGAAATCCTGGATCCGCCACTGCTTAAGATGAAGGTATAGTCCTGCAGAAGCAAAGATTCCAGAGTAGTATTTTCTTATCTCTCCACAAAACATGTTGTGGGTACTCATTGTAAAGATCTCAATGAGATACTTCTAATAATTACACCAACAAATAAGCCAGCACATGGAAATTCAGTACTATTAATGATATTCTTATGAGGTCATTTGCTATCAAAAAGAATGTTATACTAGTAAACAGTGAAAAGTCTGACCAGGGTCTCCATTGATTGCCATGCTGGTCCTTAGTGTGAGGCAACCAGTTTTGGAAATTTTGAAACAAGGGTTATACTAACATGGCCCAAGGCAGAAAGCAAACTGGTTGGCCCTGACTGATAAGCCCAGCTTGGATTTTAATAGAAAATTATGGGAAAATGCATTTCTGATAATAATCCTATCTCGAATTTATTTTGACTGGGGCCGATCTCATGATTTTATTTATCAAGAGTCAACTATTCTTAACATCTCTCACACTTTGCATGCCGAATAATTTGGCTTTTTCACAATTAACTTTTTCCAAAAATTATTTCAGGTATAACAGAGTGTCAAACAGTTTGAATTAAGGTAGTACCGGACTCACCAGCATATGTCCAAAAAGTTACCATCTTTTGACATGTTAAAAAATAGCTCAAAACTCATCTATTTTGACAAAAATAACAGGACCTTACCGTGCTTTTTAAAAAGTTATTAAACTTTAAAAATTGTAAAATATGAGTTTTTCAAAATATCAATTTCTCATATTTTAAAAAAGTTGAAAGTGAGAAATGCCATATTTTTTCCTGGGAATACGCTACATGCTATTGGCTAATAAAAGAATACAAAAAACAGCGAAAAAAATGCACGTCGCTTATTTTTTAAGCAAAAATCCATTTTGTAAAAAAACATTAAGGCCAAAAAATCGTTTAAATCTAGAATAAAAAATGTCACACAATGTAACTACAGAAACAAAAAACTTATTAATTTGAAGGAAATTTTGCATAGAAACTTATAATTAATTAAAAAGCATATGTCACCGTGCTCGTTTTTCTTTTTTGTGCTATTTTCTTTTTTTACCTCTGAAATAAAAACAGGCATGGAGTGCCATACCTGCTTCATTGTTTAATTTAGGTCCGTGTGCGTAGACAGCATATTGTTTGAGTTGATGTCCGTGTGCAAAAAAGCCTATTATTTGTCTACTCCTCATTTGGCACGTTCTAGGACCCCTTAAGACCTTTATAAGTGCGTGCGTGCGCGCGCGCTTGTGTGTGTGCCAAAATGAGGGTGAGTGTATGAGAGAGAGAGAGAGAGAGAGAGAGAGAGAGAGAGAGAGAGAGAGAGAGAGAGAGAGAGAGAGAGAGAGGGCAATTCACGTGTTGATGATTCATAGCATTTTTGTGATGCTTTTATTCTTTTCTTTTTTTTCTTTACTTTACGTACAGTATAAGTATTCTGGATTCGTTACAAAATTGATGTCATCAGCAGTAACGGGTATAGAAGTGTCGTCAGGATGACGCAAGTCTTTGATCTGGAAAAAGGTTCTATTTCGAAAACGTTGTTGCAAGTGAGAAAATGACCTTATGCAATAATGGTTTTCTGATACACTATCATCTGCTAGACCCCTCAGGGGTAGTCATAACCCTCGCCTTTCATGCTTGGGTTTCAACACCACCCTGGTGTTCTAGCAGGTGGTAATGCATAGAAAATCACGTTTGATCCCAATATTGAAGTTATTAAACGAGCTGTTAAAAGAGATGAAATGCGAGGCTTGTCAAGAATTTTGTCACTTTTTCGTGACAAGCTTGATAAATTTAATAATACAGGAGCACGACTGTTAGGTTCTATTTATTGTATGACCCTAAAACTACTTTTAAATCGCGTTTAGAAATTGCTCGGAACTATGCTTTGATGTTGCCATATAATTATATGAGAAACCATTACGGACGTCATTATATAGCGACGTGATAGCATTACCAAAATTTGTAAACCACTAGTGGTACATGTCATTATATCACTCCCATGAAAAACACAAACGAACAAATAGATAAGTAAACAAACAAACAAGCAATAGGGCCCAAACCAGGAACTACTTGGTCTAAAGTTGAACATTCTACCAATGCGGCAATGGGTAAAGAAGAGATGATACACAATTTAAGTTCTTTTCATAAAGGCAATTAGTTAATGCTAAGACAAGCATGCATATGTGAACGGCCATATTAGATTATTCACAGCTCGCATATATATATACAAAATAAGCCTCAGTCAAAAAACTTCCCACTGGCTAGCTTAAAATAGCAAAAAGGCACGCCCCAGCATTTGGCGAGCGCTCTCACAGTGTCCAATACGTTGCTCTTGGGTTTCACCCAAGCTAAACAAATGGAGCCCTCCCACCTAGGACGTCATATTTACAAAGATAATGGACTTAAGAAGCACAGTGGCTCAGTTCGTAGAGTGTTAAACTAGGGATCGAAGGATTATTAATTTGTGAATCACCAGAGTCAAAGTGTGTGTCATGGGGCAAGACACTTTATCAGCTAATAGTACATACATTGAATACGCATGAATATTAACTTTTCTGACCAGAAATGCCTGACCAGTATAACTCGGAACGCATTGAGTTGAAACTGGACCAGACGGTCAAAATATATTTGGTCATACAGATGTGTTGATAAATGATATATTTTGTGAACGCCAATACATGTACGTTTTAAGACAATAAATAAAGATAAACTCTTACTTTTTTAAAACCAATCCGTTATCTTTTGACATGGGTCCTGTATCACTTAATGGAAGCAAACCATATATGAAATTTGGAAGAAATCCAATTAAATGTGACTAAGTAAGAGTGACCACGATGGATGCAAACTGATAGACGGCGGACATTTTGCCGACCATCTTGATTATCATTTGTCGGAAAAAATCCATATTTGAATTTGAATCAGAGTTGATGCAAGCAATCCATATATGTTATTTTGAAGAAATCCGATTGAAAATGACTAAGTTAGAGTGACCACACCAGCAGAAGGACGGACAGATGGACGGACAGACAGATGGAAAGACAGATGGACGGACAAGCCAAACACAATAGAGCTCCGCCAACTCGTTGGCGTGGATCTAAATATATACTTGGTCATACAGATGTGTTGATAAACGATACGCACATTTTTGTGAATGCCAATACTTGTACATTTTAAGGCAAAAAATAACGATAACTCTTACTTTTATAAAAACTCTGGGTTATCATTTCCATGGGTCCCGTACTACGTTAAGATCAGGCTCAACAAAAAGTTGGGCCTGATCTGGGTCCAAACTGTTTGCAAAAGTCATCAGTAGAAGATGCTAGCAGTCAAAGAATAAAATTGGGAAACTTTATTTAAACATCATGATACTGACCAACAGGGGGTGGGGGTAGTTCTCTCTTCTTCCCTGCTGTGGATTTCTGTTTAGGTTTTTCTGTAAAGAAATGAAACAAAAAGTTTAATATCTTATAAGTATGGCAGTATTCAAGGGTCACTAGTCATATTGCAAACAGTGACTGACCTTTTCATAATGATAGTTTGATTTGATCACATGATCAAGATGGCGGCTATGCATGCCCGCATATGGTGAAACCCCTTCCAAAATATCCAGAGCCAACACGCTGATTATATTTAATTTGCTTTATAGTATTTGGGACTTTGGCCCTACACCGTTTGAACACATTGTAGCCCTAGGTTAACCTTGACCTTGTTTATGGCAAGGACAAATTTCATCGCTAATGCTTTAGTATGGTTAAGAAAATCTTGAACTGTTGATAATTCAGCAATTTTTGAAGCCTTAGTCATTTCAACAACTATAAACCTTTAACCTATTAAGGCATCATTATAATTGTAGTCTAATATTATTTCACAACTAGTAGGCCAGTCGTAATAGCTTTTGGGGTACCACTAATTGCTACAGAAACTTTTTTGTGCCTGAGCGAAAGTTTCTAATCTCATCTACAACATACTAAAAGTCCTCACAAAATATCTGAAAGGAAACGATATTATAATACCTTAATCTACTCCTCATACAACATTTTCTGCGGTGGCCCTGTACGTCCACCGTAGATTGTACTTTCTCTCCCTAGGAAACGCTTCCGGTTTACAATATTTTGTACAGCCGACTCGAATAAAATCTTTGACGCAAGTTTCCTCTGACCATTACACACAGGTAATTATCCTTGAGTAGTTTTTTTTGCCGATCAACGTATTTTTGATCATCGCCCCAAGGCAACTGACGCTCCAGTGCGTTTGTAAGAGAAAACTAGCTCAATATTCCCTGGTGTCACATATTTTCGTGGCTATAATTCTCGCACCACTTTTATTGTTATTTATTTTGAATCATTAAAATAGTCACGAATCATAGCAATCAGAATGAAAATATGAAATATATATTAAATTGCAGGGAAAAAATTATTCATATTATTAAAATATGTTACGCTCGAATTTTAAAAGTACGGAAGCACATTAGTGTCATCAATCATGAATATACTTGTACAGAGCGTTTTTGGGCGATTTTTGAAGCATTTCTACGAAAAACATGGCAAGGATCAGGTTTACAGCTTGATCTCACTTCTGAAGAAGATTTTTAATTAAAAAGATTCGTTTTTCATTTTGAGAAAAGAAAGAATCGGTTGTTAGATGTCTCTAATAGGTATGTTTTTGTTTACAAATTTTAAATTGAAAGCAAAGCGATATTTAGTTTGAGCCTGAATTTTTTTTTTTTGTAATTTTTGTTTTAAAGTGATCAATGTTATCATGGAGTTACGATGAAAGAGAAACAATGATAGTTAGAAAAACAAAATTCTAGCTTTAGCCCCTAAAAGTGCAAAATGGACAATCCCAAACTTAATTATTGCATCAATATGTATGGGAAAATCCATCAGAATACAAAAATGGGTTAATAATGAAAAGGGCCGCAGCTCTCACTGCCTCTAACACTAAAATGGAAACTGTCTTTCTATAATCAGAATTGTTAACATAGCCTGATGACTCCAGTATTCCTAAATATACAGGATGGGAATGTCAAAAAATAAGCTTTGCAGAGCAATCATTTTTGCATCCAACACAGTATTTTGACATAATATTCAATAGCAAATATTATTACCCAACCGTCTATATACAAAGTAATTGTCTATGTTTTGCTATCTCATGAGACACTGAACTATTGCCCAGGCAAAAGTTTTTTATATTGACTGGCACTTTACCATGGCCTGGTTTCCTGCTACACTGTTAATATCCTAAGGCACTTATCAACATGCGCGACGAGGTGACGTTATGCAAAAATGGTGAAAATGAGGCATGGTTTGGCAGCTTTAAACTCCAATAACTTTGTTGTTTATGGGCAGAAACATAAAGTGTCGGTACTCGTTTTCTTAGCTAGAACGAGCGGAACATTTTGAGACCAAAATTGAGCAAATTTGGTGAAATTTTCTGTTTTGCAACAAAACCGCAACGTCTACAGCAACTCAATTCAAAGAACGCTGCTAAGTATTTCATCAAATGGGTTGGGTAATAAAACAGTTATTTCATGCCTGTTTTAGTAAAGTCAAACTTTAACCTCTCGGTACCATGGATGATCTGAGGCACTATTGCACTCGATCTTTGGTCTCGTGCAATAGTGCATCAGGTCGTCCGTGGCACCTCGGAGTAATGGTTTTGACTATACTACAAACAGGCATGAAATAACTTTAAATTATCAAACTATCTCAAAGGGTATGAGATATGTTTCTGCATTTGCCCATAGGAGATAACACAAGCAGTATGCAAAGGAGTGCAATTGATTTTGCTTGACTTGATATGCTTTCGTCTGCCATATGGTATTGATGTGTAATTGACTAATTGACTAAGACCAGAGAGCAGACATGTCTTATGTTTTGGTACCATACAATAGGTACACATGTTGACTATACCTGCTGGGAAAATAAAGTAGCAAGCATTTACAAGTGGCTGCTTAGAGTTGCCAAAGTTGAAGAAGTCAAAACACTGCTTCTTAAAAAAGCCATTTTCTACCCCTAAGTATAATGTGCTGTCAAATCAATACTATTTAAGCCTACTATAAATGGTTAGTGGTAAAATAGATAAAAAAGGGGAAAAGAAGAGAAAGAAAAGGAAAAAGGGAGGAAAAAGCCGGGATCTAAGGTTGTTTTTTTTATTCAAGCCCACAGGCAGGTTTTTTCATATGCACAGTGTTTTTTATCTTAAGGGCAATTTAGGGTATTGTCCATGTGCACCATTCCTGCGGAGGGAAACAGGAAAGTTGTCTGGGTCCCGTCTTTTGACCATTTCCAAATTCGCATCAATACAGTTTATAGATAGGCTTAGGTCAGATGGATTTTCCGCATTTTCTGGACAACATAAAATAACTAAAATATGTACAAAATATCTATTGACCCATTATTATAAATGATCCTCTCAGTACCAAATACTGATAAATAGATCTTTAGCGAAATCAAACAATATACAAAATTATCAAGTTGATATGGCCGGTATCAGATTGTGTGTCCAATATATACAGATGATTTAGGCGGCGCACGATCTGACCTCGTAGCCTAGTGAATAGCGTGTTAGACTCTTAAACAAGCGGACCATTGTTGATTCCTGGATGGACCCCTATTATACATTATTTTTAGTTCACCAAAGCCGGAGGCTCAGGGTAAGCATATAGGATGGGACTCGAGCCGGCGTCCGTTTGTCCGTTCGTTCACACTTTCAAACATTAATATCTCTGAGACCAGCCGGCCAATCGTAATCAAATTTCACCTGGAGCATCATTGGGGTGTGGGATTGTCTACATAGGTTTTGGGCTAGATCGGATCAGAACTCTGGTTTCCATGGCAACAGATAGCTCCCATAAGGTTATAATGGGGAAAACCTTGTGACCACTCTAGCTCCTTCATTTTTGATTGGTTCTTCTTTATTCTTGCAGGTAACGAGAACAACCACTACACCTTGGATGGGTTCGAAATTCGGCAAGATCTGACCAGGGACTTATGAAGCGTCTGGAAAAATCCCCATTTACTTTTAATGGGAGAAATGTTGTGACCACTCTAGTGCAATTAATTTTGGATGGATCTTCTTCATTATTGCAGATAACAAGACCAACTATAAAAGCTTGGATGACTTTACATTTTGGCAAGATTCCATCTCTGACTTCGGAGTTAGCTGCCTGTGAGCCTCCAAAAAATCAATGGATAATAAGGTGACCACTTTAGCGCCTATATTTTTGATTGGATCGTCTTCATTCTTGCAGGTAACAAGGACAACCGTAAATTCTCGCATAGGTTCGAAATTCAGCCAGATCAGAGCTTGGGCTGTGGAGTTAGCTGCCCTTGAGTGTCTGGAAAAATCCCCATAGACTTATAATGGGAGATCTGATGTGACCACTCTAGTGCTTTCAATTCTAAATTGATCTTCTTCATTCTTGCAGATAAGAAGGACAACTATAAAAGCTTGAATGGGTTTGAATTTCGTCAAGGTCCCATCACCTATTATGGAATTAGCTGCCCTTGAGCATCTTAAAAAATGATGAATATTTGTTGTGACCCCTCTAGCGCATTCATTTTTTATTGGATCTTCCTCATTCTTGCAGGTAACAAGGTCAACCATAAAAGCTTGTATGGGTTCGAAATTCGGTCAGATCAGACCTAGGACTGTTGGGATAGCTGCCCTTGAGTGTCTTAAAAAGTCTTATAATGGGAGAAATGTTGTGACCACTCTAGTGCTTACAATTTTGAAAAGATTATATTCATACTTGCAGATAAGAAGGATAAAGGCCCGGATGAGTCTGAATTTCGCCAAGATCCCTGGATGAGTTTGAACTTAAAATCGAACCAACCGCAGACTGTGGAGTTAACTTCCCTTTAGCATCATAAAAAATCTGCATAGACTTACAATCGGAGATCTGTTGTGACCACTCTAGCACCTTCATTTTTGAATGGATCTTCCTCATTCTTATAGGTAACAAAGACACCCATAAAAGTTTGAATTAATTTTGATTTACGGCCACATTCAACCACCAGCTACAGAGTTAGCTGCCCTTGAGCGTCTAAAATTAAGCTGTATAATGTTGTGACCACTCTAGCGCCTTCATTTTTCATTCGATTTTCTTCATCCTTGTAGAAACCTTGTCATATAGTAAAACAAGGTCAACCTAAATAACCCAAACAGATGCTGAGACCGAATAGTTACAAGTTACTGTTACATTATAAATTACAGCATATAGGGGTACTCTCACTATATGTTAACCACAAGGGTCTTGATATCACAATTTATCTTGATAAAAATTTGAATAAAAATTTGAATGACAAAATCACCAATATTGATTACAGTTCCACCATTGAAATGAGTGGGTGGGGTAATCTTACCCACCTGCTGATATTTGGTTAGCCACTTTTATAGAAGATATGATACACCACATAAAATAAGTCTTCTTAAAGTTCTTGTATTCTGTTGTTCATGAACTGCATATTGCTAGGTACTGTAGTGTCTTGTATATATCAACTATGTTTATTTACCAATAGTAACTCTCATTTTTTGCAGATTTTAGGTGCCTGACTCATATCAATATTTTTTATATTTCCCATCATGCAACATTTGAGGACTTTTTTTCTGAGATACATATTGGATTATATATTTCAAAAATGCACTTTTCCTTTCTGTAGCAATTAGTGGTAGGTTTGACCCAAATATTGGCTAAAATGACTGGCCTATAGTGCCAGACAAAAATCCTAAGATTCAAATCAATTTTAACTGAACCAAATTACTCAGGCAGGAAAAGCATGTGCAAACAAAATAGTCCCAGATCAAACTGCTCCTAGAGGAGCAGTTTGATCTGTGACTATTTGTTTGTCTAGGGGCAGTTTGATCTGGGACTATTTGTTTGTCTAGGGGCAGTTTGATCTGGGTCTATTTGTTTGTCTAGGGGTAGTTTGATCTGTGACCTTTTGTTTGTCTAGGGACAGTTTGATCTGGGACTATTTGTTTGTCTAGGGGCAGTTTGATCTGGGACTATTTTTTTTCTAGGGGCAGTTTGATCTGGGACTATTTGTTTGTCTAGGGGCAGTTTGATCTGGGACTATTTGTTTGTCTAGGGGTAGTTTGATCTGTGACCTTTTGTTTGTCTAGGGACAGTTTGATCTGGGACTATTTGTTTGTCTAGGGACAGTTTGATCTGGGACTATTTGTTTGTCTAGAAGCAGTTTGATCTGTGACTATGTGTTTGTCTAGGAGAAGTTTGATCTGGGACTATTTGTTTGCTTTCTTAAGTAAACTATTTATTGGGATAGGTTGGTCCAGATTATCAACTGGATAATTCCATTTTAGTAATTCAGAAATTACCCAGCATGCAAAGAATTATTAATTCACATACCAGTACTGTTACTATTCATGAGTCTCATACCGGGGAGTACGGAGATTCCACCAATAGGTTTAGAATCCTTCACTCTCCTTACTGGAGGTTCTGAAACAAAAGCAGAAGCATGCCGGTTACCATAGTTACACTAAATATTCATGCACCAAAATATCTTACCATGTATCTCATTTGAACTATGGTAAATGTTCTAAAATTTCGAACACTTTTCTCTTTTTGCTCTCAAATAAAATGTTTATTGGGGATGGAATTTACAAAATGCATGTCAGAAAGGAAACAGGGAAAAAGGGCTAAAATGCCTAGACCCAGATCAGACTGCTGATCAGGACCTACACTGTTTGTCTAGGCCTTTCCTAGCAGGCAACTAGTGTTCAAAGTTTTAGAACATCTAATGCAATCAATTTGATCACCTGGTGAAGTGTGTAAAATGTAGTGTTGGAATGACAAACAGTGTAATTCCTGATCAGCCTCACTCCAGGAAAATGCTCAGATCACAAATGACATCTGCGGTGAGCAGGACTTTAGTTAAGAGTGTGTATCGAAAAACTAATTTTCTTTCTTCTCAACTAAAACATATGTTGTGGGTACTCAAAAGAACCTTCTCAATGAGATGGTTCTTTTGAGCACCCAAAACATATGTTAAAACTGATGGGTAAGAAAATATTTACAATCTTACGCTAAAATTGGTTTATCTAAAGCTGTGGGTGAGTTAGCAAGGGTGAGATGAGACTTTCTATACTCAGAGGTGGACTTGTTTTACCTGTTGTCTCTACTCTTTATACTCCTAACAGGCAGAACAGAAATCAAGTGCACTAGAGAATCTGTGCTGGAGCGCTCAGGCATACTCCATCTTCCATGGTGGTGTGGACAGAACAGTCATGTGACCTGTGATGGTGGAGCACTGCCTGCATGTTCTGAGATATTTTTTTATGTCTTTAGATAGATTCACATTTGAAAACAAGAGTGCCAAGTGGCCCTGAAGCGCTCATCCGAGATTTGTTTAAAGCTTAAATATAGGTATTTGTTAAAAGCTGGCCACTTCCTGGCGACACCTGCGGTGGTCATTTTTGGTCCAAGGGCCATAATTTTAACAAACTTGGTAGAAGTCCAGTAGATGATGCTTCATACCAAATATCAATGCTCTAGGCCTTGCGGTTTCAGAGAAGAAGATTTTTCATGTTTTTCCTATATAAGCCTATGTAAAATGTGACTGCCTGGAAGAGCCATTTTTGACTCCTGGGGTATAATTTGAACTAACTTGGTAGAGGTGCATTAGGTGATGCTACATACCAAATATCAAGGCTCTAGGCCTTTTGGTTTCAGACAAGAGGCCTTGTGGTTTCAGACAAGAAGGTTTTTTCATGTTTCTCCCTATATAAGCCTATGTAATACATGTGATCCCCCAGGGCAGGGCCAAGTTTGGCCCCAAGGGCATAATTTGAACAAACTTGGTAGAGAACACAAGGTGATGCTACATACCAAATGTCAAGGCAGTAGGCCTTATGGTTTAAGACAAGAAGGTTTTTTTCATGTTTCTCCCTATATAAGCCTATGTAATACATGTGATCCCCCAGGGCAGGGCCAATTTTGGCCTCAAGGGCATAATTTGAACAAACTTGGAAGAGAACACAAGGTGATGCTACATACCAAATGTCAAGGCAGTAGGCCTTATGGTTTCAGACAAGAAGGTTTTTTCATGTTCTTCCCTATATAAGCCTATATAAAACATAAGCCCCCAGGAGAGCGCCCATTTTTGGTCCCAGGGGTATAATTTGAACAAACTTGGTAGAAGTCTACTAGGTGATGCTACATAGCAAATATCAAGGCTCTAGGCCTAATGGTTTCAGACAAGAAGATTTTTTTATGTTCTTCCCTATATAAGCCTATGTATGTGTGACCCCTGGGTGGGCCCATTTTTGGCCCCAGGGGCATATTTTGAACAAACTTGGTAGAGGTCCACTAGTTGATGCTACATACCAAATATCAAGGCTCTAGGCTTTATGGTTTCAGACAAGATTATTTTATGTTTTCCCTATGTAAGCATTTGTGAAACATGTGACCCTGGGGGCGGGGCCATTTTTGACCCCAGTACCCCGGCATCCAATTTAGGTTTCCTTGCACCCCCCCAGGACAATTTTTCATGGGTGCCAAGTTGTTCATTGGGACCCCCTGGGCGAGAAACGAAGGTGTCCTCAAAAAAAATTGGTTTGGGCTATGTGAAATTGCATGGTTTCTATGGCAACCCATAGCCAATTTGAGAAGGGGGGTCTGCCTACAAAATTACTCATATCTCAGCTGTTACTTATCCTAGACTACTAAACTTAATACCAAATTAAAGCTTAGACATAGGCCTATTATCCCCTTGTTGCATATGCAAATTATCTAATTTGCATATTCATAAATATTCATGAAAACATTAAAAATGTGATTCACAGATGGGGGTATACATATAATTTCAATAATATCTCAGCTGCTTGTAGCCATAGATTACTAAAATTTGTACTAAATAAAAGCTAAGACATAGGTCTTTCATTCCAAGGTCAAATATGCAACGTATCATATTTGCATAATTTGCATATTCATGAATATTATTAAAAACACTAAAAAAATAAGGAAAAATCATTACAAGTATGAATAGGCTGATTTCATCCCAATATTGTAATTGTTGCATGTTTTAATATAATCAATGGTACAATTTGACAGGTCCATTCATCCAGTTGTCCTATATGAATATTATCTTATTTGAATATTCATGAAAATGCATGAAAACTTTAAAAAATGAGGGAAAATCACGTAAAAACTATAAGCCTAGGGGAGGGGTTAAGGTACGATCTATCCTGCACTCCTAGGACCTTTTAAATTCATGCCAAATTGTTCAGTGGGACCCTCAGAATGTGAAACGAAGTTCTCCTCAAAAGAAATTTGGTATGGGCTACGTGAAAAATGCATGGTTTCCATGGCAACCTCTTATATGATTCTCGAGATAGGGGGTTAGGCCTACAAATTCAATCATATCTAGGGTTTTACTTATCCTACAGCACTAAAATTGGTGTCAAATTAAAGCTTAGACACATGTCTTTCTTCCTGTGGTCAGATTTGTAAATCATCTAATTTGCATATTCATGAATATTAATAAAAATGCTAAAAAATAAGGAAAAATCATTACAAGTATAAATAGGCTGATTTCATCCCAATATTGTAATTGTTGCATGTTTTAATATAATCAATGGTACAATTTGACAGATCCATTCATCAAGCGGTCCTATATGAATATTATCTTATTTGAATATTCATGAAAATGCATGAAAACTTAATAAAAATGAGGGAAAATCACGTAAAAACTATAAGCCTAGGGGTGGGATTAAGGGACGATCTATCCTGCACTCCTAGGGCCTTTTAAATTCATGCCAAATTGTTCAGTGGGACCCCTGGAATGTGAAACGAAGTTCTCCTCAAAAGAAATTTGGTATGGGCTACGTGAAAATGCATGGTTTCCATGGCAACCTCTTATATGATTCTCGAGATAGGGGGTTAGGCCTACAAATTCAATCATATCTAGGGTTTTACTTATCCTAGAGCACTAAAATTGGTGTCAAATTAAAGCTTAGACACATGTCTTTCTTCCTGTGGTCATATTTGTTAATCATCTCATTTGCATATTTATGAATATTAATGAAAACCTACAAAAATAAAATAAAATCATAAAAAAACATAAATGAACATATTTCAGCACAAAAACATCATCAAACCACCATTGTTGCCATTTTTTATACCCTCAGTGATTAAATTTGATAAGTTCTTTCATCCAGTGGTCCTATATGAAAATTATCTCATTTGCATATTCATGAATATTAATGAAAAATGAGGGAAAAAAAGCATGGGTAAACTATAGTAAGCAACGGGGTAATCAGACCTAAATTGAACACATAGGACATTTTACTATGCGCATAAATTTGTCCAATATGACCACTTAAATGCAAAAAATATTGTCCTCAAAAATAAATGCTCGTTGGTTTTTGAAAATTCATGGTTTCCATGGCAACCCATTATGCGACTTTAAAGAATGGGGGTATGCGACGTTAAAGAATGGGGGTATACATACAAAAATACTCATATCTTAACAACATCTCATCCTAGATTACTAAACATGGTACCAAACTAATCCCTGTACATAGCAGTTTAATTTGGTAGTTAGATATGCAAATTATCTAATATCCATATTCATGAATATTAATTAAAACTTTAGAAATGAGAGATAAAATCTCAAAAAAATTAAGGGGTTTACGTATAAAATTACCAATTACTCAGCTACTATTTGTCCTAGTGTATCAAACTTGGTGCCAAATCAATGCTTAGGCATAATACTTTTACCTTAAGGTCAGCTATGAAAAATAGTTAATATAGATAGTTATGAATTTTAATTCAAACAGAAGAAATAAATGAAAAATCACGGAAAAATCAAGGGGGTGTACTTACAAATCTAATTATATCTCAATTACTAAGTGCCCTAGAGTACCAAAATTGGTTTTAAATTAATGCTAAGACAATAGTATATTCAACAAATTATCAAATTTTAAAATGGTCATGTTATAATATTCATGAATAATGATGAAACTATGAGCATTTTGAGAAAAATACTTGAAAATTAAGGGTATATACCTACAAAATTACTCATATCTCAGCAGCTTATAGCCCTTACGTAGCAAACAAGGTGCCAACTTATTGCTATGACACAGCCCTTTATCTCAATGGTAATATTTGCCAGTTGTCTCATTTACATATTCATGAAAATTAATATAAACATAAGAATAAAAAGGAAAATCACCGAAAAATAAATCGGGGTATACCTACAAAATTACCAATATCTTAGCTGCTAATTGCCCTAGAGTAGCAAACAAAATACTTAATTTAAGGCAATGCATAACAGTTTTACCTAGTGGGAAGATATCAGAATTAGCTAATTTGTTTAAGATCAAAATTAATAAAAACTTTAAAAATACAAGAAAAAAAAATTATACAAATTGATAGCAGTGTACCTACAAAATTATTCACATTTTAGCTGCTATAAATCTTATACTTTTTTCCTTTTACTCAAAAACATTTAGGATTATGCTGTTTGATATGATACCAAGCTTGCTACTATTGGGCAATCGGAAGCTAAGATATGAATCACTTTGTAGGTGTACCCCCTTAATTTTCCTGTATTTTTCTCTAATTTCTCATAGTTTCATCAATATTCATGAGAATTTTAATTTGATGTGTTATGAATTGGATCATTCTGGTAAACATGTTGTGTCTATGCATTGACTTAAAATCAGGATTGGCACTATTGGGCACTTAACTACTGAGATATGAGTAATTTTAGAAGTCCACCCCCTTTATTTTTCCGCAATTTTTCATTCATTTCTTCTGTTTTCATTAAAATTCATGAATATTCATGATAAATATTTTTCATATTATACCTTATGGTAAAAGTACAATGTCTAAGCATTGAATTGGCACTAAGTTTGATACACTTGAACACATATGTACATCCCTTAATTTTCCTAAGATTTTTTCTTTCATTACAAAAGTTTTCATTAATATTAATGAATATGCAAACAAGATAATTTTCATATAGGACCACTGGATGAAAGAACTTATCAAATTTTTATCACTGAGGATAATAAAAATGGCAACAATGGTGGTTTGATGGTGTTTTTGTGCTGAAATATGTTCATTTATGTTTTTTTATGATTTTACTTCATTTTTGTAGGTTGTCATTAATATTCATAAATATGCAAATGAGAAAATTTACACATCTGACCACAGGAAGAAAGACATGTGTCTAAGCTTATATTTTTTAGCCTTTTTATTAATATTCAAGAATATGCAAATTATGCAAATATGATACGTTGCATATTTGACCATGGAATAAAAGACCAATGTCTTAGTTTTTATTTAGTACAAATTTTAGTAATCTATGGCTACAATCAGCTGAGATATTATTGAAATTATAAGTATACCCCCATCTGTGAATCACATTTTTAATGTTTTCATGAATATTTATGAATATGCAAATTAGATAATTTGCATATACAACAAGGGGATAATAGGCCTATGTCTAAGCTTTAATTTGGTATTAAGTTTAGTAGTCTAAGATAAGTAACAACTGAGATATGAGTAATTTTGTAGGCAGGCCCCCCTTTTCAAATTCGCTATGGGTTGCCATAGAAACCATGCAATTTCACATAGCCAAACCAAAATTTTTTTGAGGACACCTTCATTTCGCATTCAGGGGGTCCCAATGAACAATTTGGCACCCATGAAAAATTGTCCTGGGGGGTGCAAGGAAACCTAAATTGGATGCCAGGGTACAGGGGCATAATTTGAACAAACTTGGTAGCGGTTTACTAGATAATGCTATATACCAAATATCAAGGCTCTGGGGACTTGTGGTTTCAGACAAGAAGATTTTTAAAGTTTTCATCTGGAAAATCTATTTTCAGCCTGGGTGACCTAGATATGGAACAGACCAGAACTATATGTACAATTATTAAAGAAGGCCATATAAAGATTATTCCTGCCTAGTTTGGTGAGTAGCTTAGCCAGTAGTCAAGCCAGTAGTAGGATATGTCCTTTGAAGCAATTGTTGACAACACATGATGACGGACATCCAATTGAGTGATATTTCCATCATTAAAACATCAATTACTTGAGATGGGAGTACTCCTAAGAGCCCAGTTTTACTTGTTTTAGGCAACTGCTGACTAGCGTACAATGAGTACTCTAAAATTATAAAATCAAGTCTCCCAACTGTAAAATCTCCGAAATTTTTACCTTGTGTGCAGAAAACAATTTCTTAAGCAGTCAAACCTTGTATGCAGTATGAGTTAAGTTCCCATAGCAGCAAGCCTCGCATTTTATTACTTTTCCCCAACTTGTTTAATAAATTCAATAAAACATGAGCACTCATGTAAGATCCTCTATATTCACAATTTTACGACCCAAATGTTTGTTTATCTAGACCTATGAGTACCTACCAGGCTTAGGTTGGGCATCAGGATCCTCATATGTTTCTTCTTGTACCTAAAAAAGACAAAAAATGTGCAGTTTTGGTAGAGGGCATTATGAGGAACCTTTCTGTGGAATTATTTTGAATTTGGAACAGTAGTTCAGGAGATGTCGTTTCTTATATAGAGCTCTGGCGGCCCCTTTGTTCAGCCGACCTGAACCAGTAGAGGACATGATGGGGAACATTCATGGGAAATTATTTTAAATTTGGACCAGTGGTTCAGGAGGAGATATCGTTTAAAGAAAAAGTTTACACAAGGGGGATGCACGATAGACAAAGACCGATCACAATAGCTCCCCTTGAGCCTTTGGCTTAGGTGAGCTAAAAATTCATGCTCAACTGATTTGAGCATGAAATTTTCAATTGCCCATAAAAGGTAAAGTTATGACAAATAAAGGTTTCTCTTGCTTTAAAACTCTCAGATTTTCTATTTATCCTGCACAGTGGTAGCCTAGAGAGTTTGACTTGAGATCCAGGGGTTGTGTGCTCAAAGTAAGTAAGGGTGCAAAGATCAGGAATCGATACAATCAAGTACCACACCTGACCCAGGATACCAATGGGAAAGTGACAAACTCACAGAAGACACCACCAACGAGAGCCAAGAGGTCAGCCCTTTCCCAGCAGGTGACCACAAAGCACATATTAACATACGCGCACAAAGACATAGCAAACACAAGACAGAACAAAAACATTAAAGATCCACAAAAGAAGTACCCCCTTGGAACGGTCAGTAAAATATTTTACTGGAGGGCTTAAACCGGTTTAACGGCGCCAACTGTAGGCACTGTGTATAGTGTCCTTGATCAAAACACATAATTGGCTGCTTAGTACTGGTTCAACCCAGGCAGACCTGTCCGGACATGACTGAAAAATTGTTGACTGGGACATAAAGAATCAAAATAAACAAACAAAAAGTATACACACAATGAGTACCATTATCTTGTATCTAAATAACCAATACCGCTAACTCATACAGTAAAACCTCACAGTGTAAAAAGGCCACTCAAAAATAGACTAAACAAAGATCTTAATGACAACTGGTAGCTTAATGAAGGTGGAAAGTATTGCAGAATGCTCCTACTTTTGACCTGCATTCAGCGATATTTGGTCTTGAAAACCAATTTTTGTCTTTTTTGAGAGTGGCTGTTTTACACAGTTTTTACTGTACTTTCAACTTTAGTAGGTGTTTTACAAGGCATTAAACTCCAGCTGTTAAGTTTTTAGACTTAATTTTTTGCAATAACTTTTTTATCTTCAATTTTAGCAAAATGTGTTCGCGATGAAAAGTATTCAAGAACATCTCCGCCAACTTCTCCAAATGGTTCCAACATCCTAGATGCTGCAGGTTCATCTGTGCTTAGATGCACTCTTTGAACATTTTAAGCAAAGCGCAAATAAACTAAGTCCAAGATGTCAGTCAAAAAGTTACATTGCACCGCCCTAATTCAATTACTAAAGCGATGGAAGGCTTGTTCAAATATAATAGAAATCGCGCCTTATTCGCTCGTGCGTTAAGCTAGAAGGGTCATCTCAAAACCGTTCATTTCATAGCACGTGCACAAGAGAAAAAGTGCACGTCATGCGATAACCCAGTCTTTGTTCCTACAAATGAGCCTGCTTTAAGTTGATTCTACATATGCACGGTAAATTCTGAGTATGTTAACGGCTGTTTTATGTTATACAGAGCCTTTGAAAAATGGGAATATGCACCGCTTTTGAATAATTTTTGAAACTACCCCTTTCTGTCACGCCTATACGAATTATACCTGTCATTAAAAGACTTAGAAATTGAGGACGAATTCAATTTATTGCAAAATCTTCATCTATATACACAAAAATCTGTTTGCGCCACAAGCACACCACCTTTTGGAGAAGTTGGCGGAAATTTTCCTCTACAACTTTCATCGCGAACACATTTTGCTAAAATTGAAGATAAAAAAGTTATTGGGAAAAATTAAATCTAAAAACTTATCAGCTGGAGTTTACCCGTGTGTAGATATTACACTTTTGAACCAAAGTATGGTGAAATATTTTTCTTATCTCTTCTTTAACATATTTGTTGTTTTTTTAATTGGAAGAGTCTCTATGAGTGGCTTCAAATGAACAACCACATTTATGTTTTTGTGAGAAAAAAAACTTAATAGCTGTATGGATACCTCAACTTTTAGGCTAATTCTTACAAACTTTTGAACACATTCATTTTCCCTTTCAGTATATGGTCATTAAGAGAAACCCCACACAATAATGCTTTTTGTGTCTGATGTTTGTGATTTGTGTTTCAACAAATTGTGTTCTAACAGTGTGCATGACAGTTCCGTCTAATATGACATTTCATCAAATGCAATAACTGGTTAAAATCTCCTTTTTACTTTTTCCAAGTATGGCATTTGGTTGAATTAATTTTTTTCAGGTACAGCATTTGGTCAAAATTCTATTTTGCAATTTATTCCAATGACAGGCTACAAACTCACTGTCAATCACCTTTCATCGACATAGCATTCTGCTTTGGTTTAAGAGTTGAGAGTTTATTCAATATCATGCCAGAGAGTGTGTATAAACTGTTAATTTCACAAGCATGAGTTTTTTTCAGTCATGTAAGGATGTTTTCTGGGCTGAACCAGTACTACGCAGAGGATAAAGTGTCTTGATACCATGCCAAAGAATGCTTATAGGCTATTTTTTTTTACACAAGTATGAGTTTTCCAGTCATGTAACAGTATCAGATCGGGAGGGGGTTCGCTAGAACCCCCCTCCCTGCCCCTGTTTTTAATTATCCTATGTAAATGAATTAATTTGGTCTCAATGAGACCAAATTACTTCATTTTTATGGGATATTTAAGAAAAATGAGATAAAATCAGCAAAGCGAACCCCCACCCCTTTATACATATGAAAAGTAAGAAAGGCGGCAAGATCAGGAATAAATACAATCAAGTACCACACCTGACCCAGGATACCACATGGGAAAGTGACAAAAACACAATTAAACATCACAAACAAGATCCAAGAGGTCAGCCCTTTCCCAGCAGAAATCCATTTTTGAGAAATCCAGTAAGGATGTTTCCTAGGTTGAACCAGTACTAAGCAGATGATAAAGTATCTAGCTAAAGAGCATAACACAGTGCCTCCAGTGAGTCTTAAACAAGGGACCCCTAAATCTCAATGCCAGCACTCTACCACTAAGCTACTGCCCTCTCACATCTAATATCTGAAGCAATTACATTGTTTGTGCCTCTTTTAACCCTATTGCACTCAGAAAGACCACACCTCTTGGCCTTTCTGAGTGCAATTGAGATAATTGTACCATAATCAACCTCAATCCTGAAATAGGCTTTCCAAGGCCGTACTTCTTTTGTGGATCATTTGTGTTATTTATGTCTTGTTTTTGTCATGCTTTCGCGTCTGTTCATTGCTGCCTTGTGGTCACCTGCTGGGAAAGGGGCTGACCTCTTGGCACTTGTATGACGTTTGTGATGTGTAATTGTGATTTTGTCACTTTCCCATGTGGTATCCTGGGTCAGGTGTGGTACTTGATTGTATTGATTCCTGACCTTTGCCATCTTTCTTACTTTAATGATCTTTGCA
This sequence comes from Loripinus fragilis, assembly GCA_964019695.1. Lineage (NCBI taxonomy): Eukaryota > Metazoa > Mollusca > Bivalvia > Lucinida > Lucinidae > Loripinus > Loripinus fragilis. The sequence goes on along the minus strand of OZ026515.1, from coordinate 5,151,950 downwards.
ACATGGGTGTTTAATCAACATTTACAGCATTGAGCGCAGAGTGTGTATGAAGTTCTCTACATAAGAGAGCTTTCAAGGCAGACCAAGAATTTATCCGATAAAAACGTGGTAAAATGAAAACTTACTGGCGGTGCTGTAATAGGATCCGGTATCTTGGGTCGATCATTCCTCCCCGAGAAGGAGGGCTTCTCTTTCTTAGATACTGGCAACTGTACCTGTAGTTAACACACAAGTTTCAACTTTAAAAATTCATATACCACATTTCAGGCCTTTAGTTAAGAGTGCGTACCAATAATTTATATTTCTTATTTCTCAACCAAAACATATGTTGTGGGTACTCAAAAGAACCCTCTCAATGAGACGGTTCTTTTGAGCACCCAAAACATATGTTAAAACTGATGGGTAATTGATTCGCAATTTTACGCTCAAAAAATGTGTTTATCTAAACCTATGCATATTTGACCTAACAAGTGCACATGCCCCTATAAGCACACACCTGGGTACTTTATGGAGAGTTTACAAAATATGAACTTATAATTGGGCCATGACGGGAGAAACTAGTCTTCGGGGTTTCTGACAAAGCGAGACTCAAACCAGTCTCCTCAGCTACAGAGCTAGAAAATTGAAATTTTGCTTTGAGCAAGTCTAGATGTGATACTTTCAAATAAGGGATGAACAAAAGCGCTGATCAGACTGCACAGATGCGCAGGCTGGTTGCACTTATGTTGTTCACAAACCTCTGAAGACAGGTTTTCTCGCACCGTGTCCCAATTATAATGTTTTTTCATGCGGGGAGGGGGGGGGGGGGGGTAGGGGGGGGAACAGAGTGTAAGTCCTGATCAGCTGGCTTCATTGGAAACCAGCTGATCTGGATCCACACTGTTTTTTAAAAGGTCTTATATAACTTTTAAAAAATATGGTTGAACACTGTAACATTTACCTTTATTCCATTGTGTTCTGAGTGCAATATGCTTGAACACTGTAACACACATACCTTTATTCCATTGTGTTCTGAGTGCAATATGGTTGAACACTGAAACATGTACTTTTATTCGATTGTGTTCTGGTGGCAATATGGTTGAACACTGTAACACACATACCTTTATTCCATTGTGTTCTGAGTGCAATATGGTTGAACACTGTAACATGTACCTTTATTCGATTGTGTTCTGGGTGCAATATGGTTGAACACTGTAACATGTACCTTTATTGTACCTCTCATTCTGTTCTGAGTGCAATATGGTTAAACACTGTAACACACATACCTTTATTCCATTGTGTTCTGAGTGCAATATGCTTGAACACTGTAACACACATACCTTTATTCCATTGTGTTCTGAGTGCAATATGGTTGAACACTGAAACATGTACTTTTATATGATTGTGTTCTGGTGGCAATATGGTTGAACACTGTAACACACATACCTTTATTCCATTGTGTTCTGAGTGCAATATGCTTGAACACTGTCACATGTACCTTTATTCGATTGTGTTCTGGGTGCAATATGGTTTAACACTGTAACATGTACCTTTATTGTACCTCTCATTCTGTTCTGAGTGCAATATGGTTAAACACTGTAACACACATACCTTTATTCCATTGTGTTCTGAGTGCAATATGCTTGAACACTGTAACACACATACCTTTATTCCATTGTGTTCTGAGTGCAATATGGTTGAACACTGAAACATGTACTTTTATATGATTGTGTTCTGGTGGCAATATGGTTGAACACTGTAACACACATACCTTTATTCCATTGTGTACTGAGTGCAATATGGTTGAAAACTGTAACATGTACTTTTATTCCATTGTGTTCTGAGTGCAATATGGTTAAATAATGTAACACACATACCTTTATTCCATTGTGTTCTGAGTGCAATATGGTTGAACACTGTAACACACATACCTTTATTCCATTGTGTTCTGAGTGCAATATGCTTGAACACTGTAACACACATACCTTTATTCCATTGTGTTCTGAGTGCAATATGGTTGAACACTGAAACATGTACTTTTATTCGATTGTGTTCTGGTGGCAATATGGTTGAACACTGTAACACACATACCTTTATTCCATTGTGTTCTGAGTGCAATATGCTTGAACACTGTAACATGTACCTTTATTCGATTGTGTTCTGGGTGCAATATGGTTGAACACTGTAACATGTACCTTTATTGTACCTCTCATTCTGTTCTGAGTGCAATATGGTTAAACACTGTAACACACATACCTTTATTCCATTGTGTTCTGAGTGCAATATGGTTGAACACTGAAACATGTACCTTTATTCCATTGTGTTCTGAGTGCAATATGGTTGAACACTGTAACATGTACCTTCATTCGATTGTGTTCTGAGTGCAATATGGTTGAACACTGTAACACACATACCTTTATTCCATTGTGTTCTGAGTGCAATATGGTTGAACACTGTAACATGTACCTTTATTCCATTGTGTTCTGAGTGCAATATGGTTGAACACTGTAACATGTACTTTTATTCCATTGTGTTCTGAGTGCAATATGGTTAAATAATGTAACACACATACCTTTATTCCATTGTGTTCTGAGTGCAATATGGTTGAACACTGTAACACACATACCTTTATTCCATTGTGTTCTGAGTGCAATATGGTTGAACACTGTAACATGTACCTTTATTCCATTGTGTTCTGAGTGCAATATGGTTGAACACTGTAACACACATACCTTTATTCCATTGTGTTCTGAGTGCAATATGGATGAACACTGTAACATGTACCTTTATTCCATTGTGTTCTGAGTGTAATATGGTTGAACACTGAAACATGTACCTTTATTCCATTGTGTTCTGAGTGCAATATGGTTGAACACTGTAACACACATAGTATCTTTATTCCATTGTGTTCTGAGTGCAATATTGTTGAACACTGTAACATGTACCTTTATTCCATTGTGTTCTGAGTGCAATATGGTTGAACACTGTAACACACATACCTTTATTCCATTGTGTTCTGAGTGCAATATGGTTGAACACTGTAACATGTACCTTCTTTTGATTGTCTTCTGGTGGCAATATGCTTGAACACTGTAATGCATACCTCTATTCCATTGTGTTCCCAGTGCAATATGATTAAACCATAAATATATAATATAACTGGTAAATGTGTTTGTGAAACAAAGTGCCTGTAACCAAAATGCACGTCCAAAAGGGAGTGACTCTTTCTTAAGCAAGGGCCATAACTCTGGTAGTCTGTTATCAGCTTACCTAGGTTTATAGCTCTCATAGTTTAAGAGGTATTAGGCTGTCAAGGTATATATGCAACAGATGGAAGGACAGACAACCAAGCTGGAAGCAATATGTCCTCGTGAACTTTTTCAAAGTAAGGAGAATAAAAAAAATGTTATATTTATTTTTTATTATCTTACCTTAGTTAGTGGCGGAGGAATGGTAGTATCAGGATCCATCACTAAATAATCATCCTGATCCTGAAACATGACAATATTGATTAGCAGCAGACGACATCTTGAAAAAAGTAGCATATAAGATTAACCCTTTGTATTCTGATGGATTTTCCCACACATATTGATACAATAAGTTAGGGACTGCCCATTGTGCACTCTAAGGGGTCACAGATAGAATGTTCTTAATTTTGATTTTTTCCTGTCCGGCTGTTTTAATCCTAGCAAACAATGCAGACCCTGATGAAATGCAGCATTATGCTGCCTTTCATCTGGGTCTTTACTGTTTGCCAAAGTACCCTTTTAAGGGTTTCCAGTATACAAAGGGTTAACAGACGTTGCCTACTAGTGTTGTCTGCTGATAACCTTTGCAAACAGTCTGAACCCAGATCAGGCCTGACAAAAAGTTGAGCCTGACCTGGATCCAAACTGTTTGACACTCTGGTGGTATTCCAGAAATAATTCTTTGAAAAAGTTGAATTTGAAAAAAAATCAGCAGACCAAAAAGCATACAAAACTAGAATTGTTTTTCTATGAAAAAACAGATGCCTCCCCCCTTTTAGGAATAAAATAATCTCAAATTGCATTTAGTTATGTTACAAGTGGAATAATTTGAAAAATATACATGCAAGAGTTATACTTTTTGTGCATGACATGTCGTCTGAATGTGCTTTACAAATATGTGCAGGTTTCTTTGAAATATCTCTAACAGATATCAAGTTATAGAGAGGACGAGAAATAGCATTGCAAATGATCAAAGGGAAATAACTCATAAAAATATCCAAAGCAGAGTTATAATTCTTGTGCATGACACATTGTCTCATTGTGCTCTAGATGTGTATGAAGTTTCAACCAAATAGCTTTAACAGTGTTCAAATTACAGATGGGACAAAAATTGCAATTAGTTATGTTACAAGGGGAATAATTTGAAAAATAAACATGCAAGAGTTATGGTTCTTGTGCATGACACATCGTCTGAATGTGTTTTACAAATTTATGAAGTTTCATTGAAATATCACTAACGGTTATCAAGTTATAGAGCGGACAGGAAATAGCATTGCAAAATCTCTAACAGATAGCAAGTTATAGAGAGGACGAGAAATAGCATTGCAAATGATCAAAGGGAAATAACTCCAAAAATATCCAAAGCAGAGTTATGGTTCTTGTGCATGACACATTGTCTCGTATATGAAGTTTCAACCAAATAGCTTTTACAGTGTTCAACTAACAGAGCGGACAAAAAATTGCATTTAGTTATGTTACAAGGGGAATAATTAAAAAAATAAATATGCAAGAGTTATGGCTCTTATGCGTGACACCTCATCTGAATGTGCTTTACAAATGTATTTAGTTTCATTGAAATACCTAAAACGGTTATCAAGTTATAGAGCGGATACGAAATAGCATTGCAAATGATCAAAGGGTTATAACTCCAAAAATATCCAAAGCAGAGTAATGGGTCTTGTGCATGGCACATCGTCTTTATGTGCTTTACAAATGTATGAAGTTTCCTTGAAATATCTCTAACGGTTATCAAGTTGAAGAGCGGACACGAAATAGCATTGCAAATGATCAAAGGGCAATAACTCCAAAAATATCCAAAGCAGAGTTATGATTCTTGTGCATCTTTGTCTGAATGTGCTTAACAAATGTATAAAGTTTCGTTGAAATATCTCTAACAGTTATCAAGTTATAGAGCGGACACAATTTGTGACGGACAGACAGACGGAGGGACGCAAGGGGAAAAACAATATGTCTCCCGACCCTTCCAGTGGTGAGACATAATTACCCTAAATGCAAAGAGTTGAACCCTAAAAAAACAACAATCATCATTTTGAACAGAAATATAAAGGAACGCTTTGGAAGGCCAGATTTACTTTACAAATATGGGGTTTGATGGGGTTTTAAACACGGGGACATGTTACAGAATGCTTAAACAATAATTGGTTTAGAAATTCAGCTAGGTCTTAAACCTTATCATGCTGACTAAATCAATATGCCATATACAGGTTTGTTTTCCTGCCAGGTTAGTTTCATGATTCCTATAAGTTGTTGTTATTTTTGCTTTAAGGAAGAAAGCAATACATTTCTTGAATTATAAATAAGCAATAGTGGAATAATCTATCAAGCTGCTACTAAGCAATACTGTAAAACACTTATAGAGAGGTACTTTTATTTGGCGCTATTGGCGATATAAAAAGGTTGCCAAATTATGAGACTGTGAAATATAGTATACAGCTTAGAATTCAGTCACACAAAAAATTGACACACATCCTTAGTGTGTTATTATCGGTATTGATAAAGTAACTTTTAAACAGTAGAATATGTTTCAACGTCGAGGAAACCACCTCTTAAAAGAGGCTACTATTAAAGGAAAGAATATGCTAAGCAGCTCCCCTATGAGAAAAGAAAATAACATTAAATTGAGAAACTGCCAAAATTAAAATACGCCAATATGTCATTCTTTTAAAATCACAAAATTTTGATGCCTCAAATATCAAGTGTTTTGCAGAACATAGAATAATCTATGTAGCTAACTAAAGCATAATTATGATGATACAGGCCTTTAGTTAAGAGTGTGTAACAAAAAAAAAAAACTATTTTTCTTATTTCTCAACCAAAACTTATGTTGTAGGTAGTCAAAAGAACCGTCTCAATGAAACGGCTCTTTGAGCACCCAAAACATCTATAAATTATGGTTAAGAAAATATTTATAATTCTATGCTGAAAATGTTTGTTTATATAAACCTTTGAAGAAAGCAATACATTTCTCTAAATATAAATAAGCAATAGTTGGAATAATCTATCAAGCTGCTATACTAAGCAATACTTAGAATAATCTATGAAGTTAACTAACAGATAATTATAATAATATGTTATTACTATCTTCAACCTGAACCTGATATATCACACTGGGCAAATGCAATATGCCAATTCAACCTAATAAGGACACTGTGCAGATAACTTTTTTCAAAACTCTATGCCCTCTTTTCCTGCTATAGGCAACTTTTGTTGTCTGCTGATAACCTTTGCAAACAGTTGAGATCAAGATCAAGCCCAACAAAATACCAGGCTTGATCTAGTCCCAAGGTTATAAAACTTTTTTCGTGCTCAACTCAACTGAGCACAAAAGTACAACAGCTCATAAAAACTAAAATACTGACAACTGAAGAACTTTTTTGCTTTAAGTCTCTCAGATGTTGTATTTATCATGCTAATAAATGTTAAAATGCCAACAATTGTTGCATTTTAACATTTATGAGGACGATACATTTCGTACTCAGCTGAGTTGAGTATGAAAAAAGTGTTATAACTTCGGGGCCAGGATTCAACTTGTTTTACACTCTGATGGTCTTTCTAAAAGATTTTTTGTAAATTAGCAGGCAACAGAAAATCATAAAAAAAAACCCAGCATGCAAAGAGTTAATCAGGTAGGTAGGACATATCAAAATTGAAATATTGAGAGTCAAGAGTGATCATTGGCGTAGCTCCCATTACGCAGTTACGCATGTGCCTAATAAAAATAGTAACATTCAAGGGAGATCACTAATGTGGTAAGTGATTTTCCATGCCATACAGAACTGCTCTTAAAGGAAAGAATTCAGTCCCTCTGGGAGCAAATTCTTTCCTTTTAGAGAAGTTCCCATTATGTAAAGGGACGCAATTGAAGAGAATCACAGCTTGATAAAGTAGTCTCTCTGTGATGTGCATATTTTTTCAGTGTTCTGGCTATGCTTTTTTTGATTTTCTAAATTTTGAATAATAATTTCCTCTGTTTTTGTTGATTGTTTACCTCCCAGTCAACTATTTCTCAGTTATATCGGGATATTTGCCTGTCTTCCTGTAAGCTAAGTGGAGGATAAAGAAAGTCTTGCTCAAGGACACAACATGTACAGTGCCTCCTTTGAGTAAAACTGAGCCACTGCACTCCGATCAGTAAGCAATCAGTGAAGATCCTGATCAGACACAGCATCATGCATTTTCTGATCTAGGTCTGCCCGGCTTACCTATGTCCTATAAAGACGACGCTAAGCTTAGAGGAGTTAAGGCTAACTACTGTAAACTTTCTTGAAAGGAAAAACTATCAATGCATATTGTGTAATATATCATATAAGTCAAATAATTTTAGCACAAAAGTAGAGACATCTTAAGACACTGATCAGGTTACCACTGCAATCTAATATAGATCTTATCTACTTGCCTAAGCAAATAAAAGGGTTCTGTGGCTCTTATCTCTTTACATAAACTATATGAAGGTCCTCTCTCGCAAGAAAGACTTTCAGCAGAGATATTGAAAAAGGAGTTGACTACGTAGCCTACTGTAGCTGTTCTAAAATTTCGAACACTAGTTGCCTGTCAAAAAGTTCGGTCAAACAGTGTAGACCCAGATCAGACTGCTTCAGTCTGATCAGGGTCTTCCATGAATGATATTCAGACAAGCATTTATGTGAATTCCAGCCCTGATAACCAACACTTCCTCTGAGAACAGAAAGAGAACCATGTTCAAAACTTTAAAACATTTATGCAACAAGAAATCTATATAATTAGGAGCATACATGATTAACCCTATGTAGACTTGAAAACCCTAAATGGGTACTTTGGCAAACAGTGAAGACCCAGATAAAATGCCACAAAATGTGGCATTTCATCAGGGTCTGCACTATTTGCTAAGACAAAAATGATCGTCAGAGAAAGAAATACAATATGTTTTGGATATCATAGCCTGTGACCCCTCAAAATATGTAATGGACCATCTTGACTTTATTGTTTGTAGCTTTATGGAAAATTCCATTGGTCTGAAAAGGGTTAATCAGCCTATAGCTAACTAGCAAAATATTATACCTGTAATTGAGAGTTTGTGTCTTCATAGACATTCTAAACAAAAGTAGTAAAAATAATATGACTTAAAAAATTACATCATACTAATCCGACCTTGTTCTACTATATAAATTCTTTTGTTATATAACTGCCAGCAAAGTTCTTCTCTCTTTGGCTTTAACTTTGTTTAACAGCCTTGTACAAAAGTTCATGCTTGATCGTGTTTGCTAAATTTAGCTCTTTGGTATGTGAAATTTAAGAATCTGATGTCAGGAATACAAAAACTTTTTTAAGCTATCAGGCAGCATTGACAAAAGTCATGTCTACCTGTGCACAGCTAATTTAAATTAAAATAAAAAAGCCTGAAAATGTTTCATCTAAGTGGAAATTACTTTCTCAGGTTGACAAATCCTGTTAACCTCAGAAGAATGCATCAATTGTATAATAAGGTTGTCATTTACTCCCTCCTGTAACAATTTTATCCAACATATTTTTTTTATATCTTATTCAATATTTTATTTATTTTACTTACATAGGTGAAAGTACAAAATTTCCAAAATCCAGAACTTTGGAGATTCAAATATTAAAACTTGCAAGAAGCCTACAAAAATGAATAGTTTAAAGTTAAAATGATTAATTGTGTTTAAATAATCTGAAAACTAATCAAAGAAGCTATTACAATCTCCTTAATACAGCATTTTTAGGCTGACTTTCTAGAAAGTCAGCCTCAAAATCCTGAATTCAGGATTAATCCTGAAAACTTTCACCCATGTACTTACTCCTACAAGCATACATAGGTCCAGTTAAGCAAAAATTGCAAAAATACCAGGCATTTCAGGCTTGGTTTAAAGACCCCCAAAACAATTGATTTTAGAAATGATCCAAAACAAGAAATGTCAAAGTCACGTGACGAATGCCCCCAAAGGAATTTGTCTAGCATAAGACACATTTAAGGAAAGTTAGCTAAAAGATAGGAGATATGCTCCAGACACAAAGTGACCCAAAATGGTATGCACCACTCCGCCATCCAAAGAGGAATCAACACACCAAATTTGGAATTCCTACATCAAATAATATAAGAGATATGCCCCAGACATGATTATTCTAGAAACTAGGTCATAGGTCAAGATCACAGTGACCCCAAATAGGTATGCGACACATCAGCATCTAAAGATGTATCCAATACCCCAAATTTGGGATTCCCATCTCAAATAATATAAGAGATATGTCCTGGACACGATTATTCTACAAAAAAGGTCAAAGGTCAAGGTCAAAGTGACCGGAAAATGGTTTGAGACACTCCTTCATCCAAAGTTACATCCACAAACCAAATTAGGATTCCTACCTTTAATAATATAAGAGATATGCTCTTGACATGATTATTCTAAAAACTAGGTCAGAAGTCAAGGTCACAGTGACCCTTAAATGGTATGTGACACTGCAACATCCAAAGATGCATATACACACTAAATTTGGAATTCCTACCTCAAAGAATATAAGAGATATGCTCCAAACAAAATAATTCTTTCAACTAAGTCAGAGATCAAGGTCACAGTGACCCAAAAATGGTATGTGACACTCCAATCTTAAAGAATGTGTTAGATATGCACCTGACTTAATGCAGTATCAAGAAACTAGGTCAGAGGTCAAGTTCAAAGTCACAGTGACCCAATTATGGTATGTGACACTTTGTCATCCCAAAATGCATCATCACACCAACTTTGAGATTCCTACCTCAAATAATATAAGAGAAATGCTCCGGACACGATTATTCTGAAAACTAGGTCATAGGTCAAGTTCGAGGTCACAGTGACCCAATTATGGTACGCGACACTTCGTCATCCCAAGATGCATCATCACACCGAATTTGAGATTCCTAGCTCAAAGAATATAAGAGATATGCTCCGGACACAATTATTCTAAAAACTAGGTCAGAGGTAAAGGTCACAGTGATCTGAAAATGGTATGTGACACTCCGCCATCACAAGATGCATCAACACACCAAATTTGGAATTCCTACCTCAAAGAATATAGGAGATATGCACCAGATTCAATGCAGTTTCTAGAATCTAGATCAGAGGTCAAGTTCAAGGTCACAGTGACCCAATTATGGTACGCTACACTTCATCATCCCAAGATGCATCCACAAACCAAATTTGAGATTCCTACCTCAACTAATATAAGAAATATGCTCCAGACACGATTATTCTAAAAACTAGGTCAGAGGTCAAGGTCACAGTGACCCAATTATGGTACGCAACACTTCATTATCCCAAGATGCATGCAGACACAAAATTTGAGATTCCTACCTCACATAATATAAGAGATATGCTCCGGACACAATTATTCTAAAAACTAGGTCAGAGGTCAAGGTCACAGCGAACAGAAAAATAGTATGCAACACTCCGTCATCCCAATATGCATTTACACACCAAATTTGGAATTCCTATCTCAAAGAATATAGGAGATATGCACCAGACTCAATGCAGTTTCTCGAATCTAGTCAGAGGTCAAGGTCACAGTGACCCAATTATGGTACGCGACACTTCATCATCCCAAGATGCATGCACACACCAAATTTGAGATTCCTACCTCAATTAATATAAGAGATATGCTCCGGACACAATTATTCTAAAAACTAGGTCAGAGGTAAAGGTCACATTGATCTGAAAATGGTATGTGACACTCCGCCATCACAAGATGCATCAACACACCAAATTTGGAATTCCTACCTCAAAGAATATAGGAGATATGCACCAGATTCAATGCAGTTTCTAGAATCTAGATCAGAGGTCAAGTTCAAGGTCACAGTGACCCAATTATGGTACGTGACACTTCATCATCCCAAGATGCATGCACACATCAAATTTGAGATACCTACCTCAAATAATATGAGATGCTCCGGACACAATTATTCTAAAAACTAGGTCAGAGGTCAAGGTCAAGGTTACAGTGACCCAAAAATGGTACGGGACACTCCGTCATCCCAAGATGCATCCACACACCAAATTTGGAATTCCTACCTCAAAGAATATAGGAGATATGGACCGTACACAAAGCGGGACGGACGGACAGTGTGATTACTATATGCCTCCCAAAGTTCCTTTGGGGGCATAAAAATAGTCCAGTTTTGAAGTGACCAAAAATAAATATCCCCCAAAAGACCATACCCTAACAGTCATTTTTCTGAAAATAAAACCCAAAATATAAAAAATTAAAGCATTCTAGCCCACTTTTATGCTGACCTAATGATGCCATACTATTCTCATAAAAAAATCCTACTTTTGGACAAACACTCTGTCACAAAATTTGAAGCGCATGGACTGTCTCACTGAAAATTTTGTGACAGAGTGTTTGTTCAAAGTAGAAACCTTTTTAGATCAATATGGTATCAAATGATTTAGAAAAACTGCTCCATTTATGGGTATTCTAGTTTTTTATGAGCAGTTGAAATTTAGTGCTCAGTTGAGTTGAGCATGGACAAATTTTTATAATCTTGGGGCCTGGTCGCAATCTTTACTATATAGCTCAATTACTGTAAATTCGGAAATTTTCGCGAGGGTTTTATTTTCAAGAAACTTTGCATATAAGTAAAGCATGCCCTTGGTGCAAATTTCAATGTCAAAAAAATGTGTTTTAACGCTATTCCCGAAAATAAAATTCTCACAAAAACTTCCGAATTTTCAGTATGTGAGTGACCAGGAAAAGACTGCTCAAATACAGAAAACATTGCAACCAGATCAATTTCAGTATAAATACCTCAGATTCACTAGGGGTGGGGGGTAACTCTCTTCTACCGGGTAGTTTTGGTATGGTAGGTTTACATTCATCTTCAGGAATTTCATACACATCTTGCTGGAAAATTACATGAATACAGAAAACACATGAGATTTTGGTATTTATGGCAACTGTACCTGTGGTCAACACACAAATTTGCACTTTAACAATTCATATACCACATTTCAGGCCTTTAGTTAAGAGTGTGTTCCAAAGAATTATTTTTCTTATTTCTCAACCAAAACATATGTTGTGGGTACTCAAAAGAACCGTCTCAATGAGACGGTTCTTTTGAGAACCCAAAACATATGTTAAAACTGATGGGTAAGAAAATATTCACAATTTTACACTCAAAAAATGTGTTTATCTAAACCTATGCACATTTGACCTAACAAGAACACATGCCCCTATAAGGACACACTGGGTAGTTTATGGGGAGTTAATATAGGAATGAAATTTTATTTTTTGGTTTTTATCGATGTGTAAACTCCGGCGAATCACTCACAAATTGAATAAAGTCCGGAGGGCTTTATGTTAAATTTGTGAGTGATTCGCCGGAGTTTACACATCGATAAAAACCAAAAAATTAAATTTCATTCCTTATAATTCCAACTTTGGAACAAAACAGCACATTTGTAAAAGGTTGTTGACAAAATTTCAAATTTAAAAGCCCACTGAAGAAAAATAGTTCATAATCACAGTCTATGAACGATCGGGCATCCATCTTGAAAATTCTGTCAGTTCAAACTTTGTTTTGCTAAATAATGATTAAAATTGCACCCTATTTGGGGCGAATATGTGAGTATGAGCTGATTGGGCTCAAAACAGCTCCATTTAGTTTGGAAATGTTTTCCTATGTCAAATAAACGTACAGCTTGCTGGGCTCATTGAAAGGCCCTACCACGGCACGGATTGGGCCTCGGATCGAAGCACTTACCTTCACAAGTCCTGCCTTAAATCTCCGAAGTAGATCTAAGATCTTAGCGTCAATTTTAAAAGTGCGAGTTGACAAGTTCAAACTGCGTTGAAACATTTTGTTGTTGATGTGAGCCTTGACATTGTTTTGATGACGATTCTCTTCAATGACGTGACCGTTTGTTAAGTGACGTCACATAACTCCCCATCCTGTTCATTTCTTAGAGTTCCCCCCTTGCTTTAAAGGTGCACAACAAGTATTGTAAGGGCTTTTAAATTCAGCTTTAGAACACGCTTAACTATATTTAATCTGGTGAAAGTTATATAGTTTGATGTACAGTTCGTTATTACCAACACAATCTACCACTGTGATATCAAGGCAGTTATCAAATATTCCTACGCATGGGCTTTTATCGAAGTGTAAAAGCAATTTAATTTTGCTAACGGACCAATCAAAATCTCCGAAAAAACGATAAAAGCATTGAGTTGGAATTATCACTATATGAAAGGGAGCCCAGTGGCTCAGTGGTAGAGTGCTTGACTGGAGACCGAGAGGCTGCGGCGTCACTGCGTTGCGGTTCTTGAGCAAGACACATTTATCCTAGCTTAGTACTGGTTCAACCCAGGAAGACCCTTTCCTGTTTAACTGAAAGATTGTTGATGGGACATAAAGAAACAAATCAAACAAACAAACAAACAAAAACCTTATAATTTTGCTTTTTGCAAGTCTAGATATGATACTTCCCAATAAGCGAATAACAAAGGTGCTGATCAGACTGCGCGGATGCACAGGCTGATCTGTGCCTGTGTTGTTCGCAAACCTCCGAAGACAGTTTTTTATGGCATCAGCAAGTACCCAAGGCTCAGACTAGCCTAGTCTCACCCCTGCACAAACAGTGAAGTCTAAACAGAGCCTTAGGTGCTCACATGCACAACTGATAGAAGTATATTTTGTTACTTATGGCATAATGAAATTCATCTCTTATATTTCTCTTAGGTTGGTTAATAGCTATACATAGCTAATGTTAATTTGTTAGACTTTCCGATTATAAAAAAATTGTATTCTATTCTGTATTCTGTATATTAACACTTTTATAATAAAGTAGCAAATATAAAATTTGTTTATACTTTAAGCTATAATTTGTAACAAAACATTTTTATTTCATTTAATATACAGTAAAACCTGTCTTAAGCGACCACTCAAAAATAGACAAAACAAAGATCTAAATGACAAATGGTAGCTTAATGAAGGTCGAAAGTATTGCAGAATGCTCCCCTTGGAGCATTCTGCAATACTTTTGACCTGCATTTAAATGATGATTTGTCTTGAAAAACATTTTTTGGTGTTTTTCAGACTGGCCATTTTACACAGGTTTTACTGTAGTCAAATTAACTGTTTTGTTGGAGAGTAAAACTGAGCAGCCAAACAGCCAATGTGAACATGGACAGCCAAGGAAACAAAAATGGGGCTTGTTAACATGTGCCAATTAGACACGGACTGGCTGTCAATCACAACTACATCGTTACCATTGGCCAATTAATTTACTGGTTGAAGAGTTTTGCATGTGCAAGAAAGACTTGTTATTTGTCACTAAACATATTGTGGTACAGGGGCAGATCCAGGATTTCTGGAAAGGGAGTTTATATATATAAAGGTGTGGAGGTTCGCTTTGCTGATTTTATCTCATTTTACTAAAATATCCCATGAAAATGAAATAATTTGGTCTCACTGAGACCAAATTATTTCATATTCATAGGATATTTAAAAAAAGGGGCAGGGAGGGGAGTTTGTGCGAACTCCTGAACCCCATCTGGATCCACCACTGGGTACATGAGGGTTAAATGAACGATTGTGTAAATCTAAATATTCATGGCTGAAATTCTGTGAGCTGATTGGATAAAAATTGGGGAAGGAGTGTAATACATAATAATGATTAAAGCTGCAAAGTCTGTAACTCTTGATCTTCAAATTTTAGAAATAAAGTTTATATTTTTCAAGAATACAATAAAAATACTCAAATTCAGGTAAAGATTTTACCATTTTCGTAAATCTTCGCAAATTATCACAATCAAAACAACAGCATTTATGTTAAAAATCCACTGTCTTGAATTATTGGAGGGACATAAATAATTACTAACTGGAGAAAAAACCTGTTTTTATAAGATAATTCACTTTTCTGTGCTGACCATATTGATTGTGAAAACATAACTTAATTTTATTTTTACAAATGATTTAAAAAGAAATTGTTTTTTTGAAAAATGTTCATAGTTACAGACCTAGTCTCTTTAAGACAAACTATATAGTTTCATGTTTGGATTTAGCTACCTCTATTTCTGACTCAGCAGGTTTGGGTGGCTCAGGTAAACTCTGCTTTTTCCGCCGAGGTGGGGCCTCTAGCTTTGAACTGGAGGTTACAGGTTTTACCCCTGGAGGCTTTGGTAGGGGGCCTCCATGGGTTGGCAGAACCATAGTTGTGTTGTCAGGGTCGTCATAAAACTGAAAATGAGAAATCAAGTAAAAGGCATCATGAAAAACTCTGACTATTTTCTTATCTTCTAGTTTAAACATATGTTTCGGGGGCTCAATCTTTTGCTAATTCAAGAAGGATAATTCAAGCAGGAAGCAAAGGAGAGCAACCATTCTTGCACACAACACACCGTCTTGACATGCTTTATATAATAACAAAATTATCTTGAAGGGTATAATAGTAGAGCACACAAGCTTTCACCTTCAAAACACATTCAAGGGTGATTATCTCAAAAGAAAGCAAAGGAGAATATAAGAATCTATCAAGAGTGTGAGGGTAGGATAGAAAAATACGTCCCGAGGATCACCATTTGGCATCACGAGGCTTGCCGAGTGATGACAAACAGTGATCCCGAGGGACGGATTTTTTTATCCTACCCTCACATGAATAATCAATTTTTTTCCTGCTCACCACTGTTTTTTTTTTTTTATTTATTTATTTTAAAAAAAGCTTCCAGTAGTCCCTGAATTAACTAAGATGCAATTTCACATGATGATGTTACTTGACCTCCTGGATAAGATAGCATGGGTAAAATCTCAGATATCCTTATCCGGTGTGCAAGAAAAACTATTCTTGCACATGATACTGTCTTGACCTCATATATATGCTGGGATATATGCCTATCAAATATCATTAAAATATCTCAAAGAGTATAAAAGTCATTGAGCACAAAAGCTTTCCTCTATAGGCCGTAAGAGACCGATGCCAGGATGATCTCAATAAAAATTGAGGATCTTACAAGAGTGATCATTTCATATGAAATTTATTGAACGAGCCTTTGGCCAATTTGATAAATTTACTATGAAATGATTACGAGTGTAAGATTCTGACCTTTTAAATGCGATTTTATCACCTTCAAAGTTTGTTTATTTCAATGAAAATGTGCACTGTTATAATGGACATCATCATGAAGTTACTTGTTCCCGCTGAAAGTGTTATGTAACATGAGGTCATAACATTATTTATGACATGGGGTTATCAACGGATTAACAGTAACATCATATGGGCCTCGCCACAAGAAAACCTGTCTTCAGGGGTTGGCGAACAACACAGGCGCAGACCAGCCTGGGCATACGCGCAGTCTGATCAGCCCCTTTGTTATTCGCTTTCTGGAAAGTTTCATATGTAAACTTGAAATTTCAATTTTCTAGATAGTCTCTGTAGCTGAGGAGACTGGTTTGAATCTCGCTTTGACGGAAACATGTAAGACAGGTTTTGTCGCATCATGGCCCATATGATAAATGATGTTACTGTAGCAATAATTAATTGTACATGGCATTACCTGTTGACTATCTGACTCACTGGGTGGGATGGGTAAAGGTGGTCTTCTGGTATTACATTCAGGCTCCTCATAATCTTCACCCTGATAAAACATAGAAACACATACTTAACCCATAACTTAGAATTCATTAGCCAGAAGCGACATTGATGTTGTGATTGAGCCACACCTGATTCGCATGTGCAAAATAAGCCTCTTGTTTGCTCCATTGGTTATCCGTGTTCACACTGGCTGTTCCGCTTTATATTCCAACACAACAGTTGATACAATTATATATTAAATACAAAACTGTTTTGTTTCCTAAATTATAAACAATTTATTAGATATTTATAATAAAAATGTAAATATAAGCAATAAATTCAATTTTTGGTCTGTGCATGGAATCATGAATACTTTGGGTCTTCACGTTAACTTTGCAAGAGACCCGAAGTATTCATGATACCATGAACATTCCAAAAATCAAATTTATTTCTTAAATATCATGATACAATTTTAACCCCTTTCCTGCCATTCACAACAATTTGTCATCTGCCTACTCATCTGATGATGTACTTTCGTAGCTTATTGTAAATTCTGAAATTTTCGTGACGGTTTTATTTTCGCGAAACTTCGCATATGCGACGTTTCATGAAAATTAAATCCTCACAAAATGGCAAAATCACTCTGTCATGTACTGATATAGGTAAAACATGCCTTAGTCGTGAATTTTTGAAGTCGCAAATATGTCTTAAACGCTATTCACGAATATAAAATCCTCGTATAAATTTACGGATATAAAATCCTCTTATAAATTTACGGAGGCCGGGCCGCGTAGCGCTCTTGGTAACGTGTCTGGCTACAGATGTGTGTCTGACTGCAGATCCAGGGGTCGCGAGTTCGATCCCGGTCCGGTCCGGTCCCATACTTTCGTGGAGATTGATCATGAAATGATTTCTACGGTCATTCTCCTCCCTTCCGCTGATTCATTCAAGAAGGGTTGTTGTCAGTTACAAGCAAAAGTATGTGCACGAATTACTGGTTAACCGCTTGTTCAAGCCTGCCCAGGAAAAAGTGTGGTTAGGTAAACTGACTGTCCCGCAATGACCATAGCTGTTGACTTGGGATGTAAAGCAACAAAACAAACAAACAAAATTTACGGATGCAAACAATATGGATCCATATCAGACTGCTTGATTCATAGTGTTTGCTTCCATGATAAAAGTAGTCTTTAGTGCATTTGAATATATGCAGCAGATGTAATAAACAGACTACATTTTAAGGACTGAAAATATAATGGCAGATTATGGGTTAAGAGCATAAGTTAGAAGCACTTTAGTCTAAAAAATTATTGTAGAAACCGGTTAAATTGAAAGAAACAAAATTTAGTCAACTTGTCAGGTATATGTTTCTCTTTTCAGTGAAAAAATGTGCTATAGCATCAATCAGTCAGTCATACCATATCAGCTGCAGTTAGAGGGTCTGGTAATTTTTGCGTCTGAGGTTTTTTACATAGGGCAGGTGGAGGTTTCCTTGAAGGTGGTGGTATCTGCATTTCAGGAGTAGGTTGTTCATATTCATCATCCCCATTCTGAAATGGAATAAACCATGCGAAAAAAAAATGAAGTGTCTTAATTCACTTTATTATTTGACGTTACTGTTACGTTACTGTTATTCACTGGGAAACGTCATGTCAAATAATGTTATGATCACAAGTTACATAACACTTTGGGCAGGAACAAGTAACGTCATGATGACGTCCATTACAACAATGCAAATTTTCATTGAAATAAACAAACTTTGAAGGCGATAAAATCACATTTCTAAGGTCATATGATACTCTTGATCATTTCATATTAAATTCATTCAACTCGCCATAGGCTCGTTTAATAAATTTCATATGAAAATGATCACTCGTGTAAGATCCTCTATTTCCTTTTCGTACTGTTAAACGTTACACATCTTGGGAAAAATGATATAAAGGCAATGATAAGGAATGCTCAAGTATAAGTGAGGCCAGTATAGAAAGAAAGAATGGATACATACACATGATTAAAACTGTAACTTGATATGATGTTTGGTATCAAGTTGAGTATATGTTCCCCGTTCTCAGGAGACTACTACATTTCACCTAATAAGCCCATTGTGAACATAACTATTTCAACATTCTATACCCTCTTTTAATAACAGTGTAGGCTGAAGCAAAAATGCATGTGTGTACATATATGTGGACAAAAATTTGGTTTGAATTTTTCTCAGTTTTGATGGTTTCTTGATGATATGCTTAGAAAACTTAGAAAATCAATGTTAATCTCTCTAAATCCGATTTTGGCAGGAATTTTGTTGGTGTAATGTTAACACACTTTGATTGTTAATTAAGCAACATTGAACACAAAGTAAATGGGTTCCTGTATCATATAGCTATTTTGTCATTAAATTTTACCAAGAGTGTTTTTTTATAGTAGCAAACAATCGGTTAAAGTTCACCATGCACACACACTCGTCTTAGTGGAACGATCGGTCAACACTCTGGGAAATTCCACCCAGTGATCGCTATTATTTTTAATTTTTTTCCAGCTCAATCACATGTCAAATTTGACCCCTGCATGGGACTTATAACCGAGTGACATATAAGGAAACACACCTTAGAATTGGGTTCTTATTTAATTCTAATTTGCATATCAAGCTAAATGTATGCATCTATGTTCCAGGACCCGCAAGTTTAGTATTCTTAATAAACATGTGTGACTTAAGGTTTTTTACTATTTGCAATCAGATGTTATTTTTGACAACAAATACAGTTGTATCTTTAGACATAAATTATACCTATTTTAAGAACACTGTCAAGGACATTCAGAACTCTCTCGGCCAATTCTATAGAAAAAAGGCTTGATTCTTAAATTTAGCTGAGTAGTTCCGATTGTGACAAGGTTTCCTGAGTGACTATTCAAGTTTTCTGCACCGATTTCTTATGCTTTAAAACGGTATGCTAATGATTTTTTGGTGCTTTATTTGCTAATTTCTTGGTTATCACCCCCACTGACATCAAAAGCAATAGCGATCAACTTTATCATGCGCTAGGGGCGAAATCACAATCCCAGCACGGGAACACTCAAATAGTAATAAACCCACTCATTCCCTGGTTGGGGGGGGGGGGGGGGGGGGGGCATGGATGCAAATGACTGGTGCATTAATTATGTTTGCTAATCTTGAGGTAAGGTACTTGTATAGTGCAGCCCCTTTACCATGCTATATTTGGGGTCCATAAGAAAGGACTATGTTATAAGCCACTCATGTTATAAAGGGACTATTTTACAAAGGGATGATAGGTAAATAGAGAATACTAGGTGAGTGTCTTTTGATATCATGTTTACCAGGCAAGGTTTTGAGAACGCTTGTTGACATCGCGAGGCTTGCCGAGCGATTCAACAAGCGTTCTCAAAGCCGAGCCTGGTAAACTTGATATCAAAAGACGCGAACCTGGTATTCTATTTATCAGTTTACCCATTGTTTCACTCTTCAAAATAGCGATTATGACGTATTTTTCGATTTTTTGTGTTGATTCAGTGTCATTAGCGACGTCATTCAAAAGTGCAACGTCATCATGACCTGATAAAGGTAACATGCCGTGAGATAGGAAACGTTTATTAGGTTATGTTGAAATAATTTAGTTAATATTAGGGGTGACTGATAAATGACCATTCTATGGTATTTTTTTCCTTTGATTCCTTTTATAAAATTCCATGGTAAAAAAAAAATATGGGAGCCACAACATGACTGTGATACTACGAGGTGTGCTTTTAATTGTCTGCACTGTATTTAGAATTTACAGACTGACTCCTTTTAACTCCAACTACTGATATCTCAAAGTAGAAACTTTGGTTTAGCGGAGATAACATGAGTAAACTGTATGGATTGGTTACCTGAAACGGTTCTGGACTGGGAGCTTTTCTTCTTGTTGGAACTATTGGAGTAGGAGAAGGTTCCCTAACTGGTTCCTCATATGTGTCTTCTTCCTAAAACAATAGAAGAATATAGGGCTCACACATGCTTTTTCATGCATTAACATTTGCCAGGTCCCGAGGAAGCTGTTTGAACATGAGGCCGTTGGGCCCAGTGTTAAAACATCGTCTGAGGGACAAGGCAAGAGGTGTGTCTGTTGCACACATTTATGTACTAAAACTACCATTACATCATCTGTAAATGGTAGAAAATTTTCCATAATTAATAATAATGATTTGGACTGAACTTCATCGGATCTGATTTATGTTATAACTTGAACTGAAACTAACTGTGGAATGCAATATGTTGGACAAACTGGCCGATCCCTCAAGACTAGGTTTCGTGAGCACTTTCGTAAAATGAAAAAGCCTAAAAAATTTGACACATTTCTTTATCGCCATTTCAAAAATAATGGTCATCCACCTAGTAAAATTGTAATTCAGCCGGTTGAAAAAATTATATATGATCCAAATTCATCAACTAGATTAAAAAATATTAAGAGACATGAAACTGAACTTAAATGGATTAAATTTTTGCAATCACCTTTTCCTTTAGGCTTTAATGATAATATATACCATGAAGGCAACATTTCTAAAATGCCAGATTTTGATGTTTTTTCTGTTTTGGAATGTAAAAAACGTAAAAGTAGATCTCATGGTAAACGTAAAAATGGCAACATTAAGCGCAAAATTTGTACTGAAAAACGCTTAAATACTTCTCTAAAGGATCTTTCTTTGGCTTTAACTAATCATGGTCGACATGGCTTATTTTCATTTTTAAGTTCCTTGCCTATCTCAGTTTTACGCAATTTAGAGTTAGAGGCTAATAAACTTTATGATAGAGCAAACAAATTATATAAAGCAGCACTCCTTACAAGGTGTTATGTTCAACATTTCCTTAGTCCTTATATCGATTCTGAGGTCAACCATAAACGACATTTTATCAAAATTCCATTCATTAACAAAGGTATTGAGTTTATTGATTTACATAATATCTTCAAGGATAATTCAGTGATTTCATCTATTCCAAATTCACAGTATCGATTCACTGTGCGCCTGAAATGAGTGAAATCGACTGTATCGGTAGAATCGAGAGTTTTTGGTCTAAATTTGTGAGGGGGTGGTAAGTATTTTCGCATGTTTTCTTATAGTTAGATTTGTCCTTCCGCCGTGGATCTCATTATATTTCTTTGATATATGCATACATGTCATAATATCGTGCAAAAATAACGACAATGTATTGTGAGAGCTCAAGAAACCCATTCGCTTTGAGGGATAGTTGTCAAAAAAGCGAAAATCCACAGCTTTTTATCTCCCCGTTTCGAATTTAAACAACTTAGCTAAAAATGATTTTCACCAGAAGTTTGAGAGGCTTATGATCCTACAATACCAGAACTCTCAGACTGATCCGTATTTTCGATTTTGAGATATTCAGCTATATATGACTGAACCCCCTAATAGCGGTGAATTAGAAACTGTATCGGTAGAATCGACGCACTGAACGAAGTAATATCGATACTCATAAGAGGTACTGTGCCCAGTGAAAGGGAACAATGAAGACAGTTTCGTCTATTCTGGGCCAATTTCAAGCGCAAGTAGGAGTAAAATATACGTAAACTTTGCTTATCAAACCCACAACCTTGGTGCGATAAAAAAATATAATAAAAAGCTTGTCAAAAACTTCAGTTTGTAAACAAATGCACGCTTGGCACATTTTTAATTTTTTTGGATGAAATACTTGTTTGTTTGCTTGATTTGATTCTTTACGTCCCAGTCAACACGTTTTCAGTTATGTCGGGATGGTTCTTCATGGGTTGAACCAGTAGTAAGCAAGTATTAATGTGTGTTGGTCAAACACATTAAGCAGTGACGCAGATGGGGGTATACCAGGGAGCTCCTTGGTATCGAGTCAAGCATTGTACGACAAAGCCACTGTGCACCCTCCATGAAATGCTTTTGGTCGTTCTTCTCTTTCAGTTGATATAAAAAGGTTGGCTATCAGTAACTGGCAAAATATGTTGGCTATCAGTAACTGGCAAAATATTAACAATATATGTACATGTAGCACGAAAGTGCCTTCGATCAGCTTGAATAGTAACAGTTTGGTAAGGATAATGAGCAGGCTCAATATGTGCTGCGTCTCATTTCTTCAGGGTTTCCAACCAGATCTTGCTAAAATCAGCCTTGTTATTAACAGAGACTAGATAGAAGCTTAAAGCCTTTAGTGGGCCAAGTTCAGCTGCTTAGCTATATACTTTCCAGGGAGCAAGTTACAAAGGCACGCATCAGACTGGCCGGATGCGCAGACTGGTCTGCACCTTTGTTGTTCACATGCCACAAAGTCAGGTTCTTTCATGACAGAGGCCCAAGTTTGATGTGAGATATACGGAAGGGCTTTAAAACCCTAACACAGCATAATGACAATAGATAATTCTTTATAGTGGCGAAAACCCCATGTATATATATTCGTTGCATTGTTGCCCCTTCCTCAAATAAACGTACCCGCTTTTTGAGTCGCATAATATACACATAAGAATCATGTGTCCATCGGCGTCTGCGTCGTCGTCGTATTCCGCGTTGTCACACTTTTGGTTTGCGAACTATAACTTTTGAAGGGATTCATCAATTTAATCATCCATCAAACTTTGCAGAAGGGTAAAGCATCAATTATACAGGTTAAGTTCGAAAGTGGCGGTTATCCACAAACTTATTAAGAGTTATTACCCCTTTTGACTTAGATTTTGGCTAAATTGTGGTTTACTATCAATTACTTTTGGAGGGATACAACACTGTCATTCAAATTTAACACTGATAAAGCATTATAAAATACAGGCCAAGTTCGAAATTGGAGGTAATTCACCAATTTTTGACTGAGTTTTGGCCCTTTTTTGACTTAGGTTTAGACTAATGCAAAAGCTATATTGACTTTTTGTAGAATAAACATCACATTTCTCCAAAACTATTATATCTTACAACTTCTCACTATAGGCAATGATTACCCAGTGCCTGTAAATAAGCATAACCGTGATTAAAAATTTACCCCCCCCCCCCAGTGGGATCAAAAGTCAAATATGTAAATTTCGAAATAACTCAGTCAGTTGTCATTAATTTTTACAGAAATTTCGAATACAGACAGAGTTACAATAAATAAGAAACATATCAAACGCGATTTTTGATCGAAGGCCTGTGCCAGACCCCCTGGGCGGACTAAGTGGGTGGGGTCAAAACGTCAAAATTCAATTTTTTCAGAACATGACCATGTTGCATATCACACTAAAGGGAAACATGAATGCAGCAACATGGTAGCAAATATTTTGCCAGGGAGCCCCGCTCACCCCCATCCCCTGACCCTGGGGTCAAAAGGTCAAAATTCAACTTTTCCAGAACATGGTCAGATTGCATACCAAATTAAATAGAATCACGAATGTGGAAACGTGGTAGCATATATTTTGCCTGCAGACCCCCTCCTACCCCCACCCGACCTGTGGGGTGGGGTCAAAATGTCAAAATTAACTTTTTCAAAACATGGTCAGGTTGCATATCAACTTAAATGGAATCACAAATGCAGCCTCATGGTAGCAAATATTTCCCGCACAGACCCCCCCACCCCCAGGGCCCTGGGGGTCAAAAGGTTAAAATTAAACTCTTTCAGAACATTGTCATGTTGCATATCAAAGGGAATCGCTAATGCAGCAACATGGTAGCAAATGCAGACAGAGGTACAATAAATAAGAAACGTATCAAACCTGACTTTTGATCTAAGGCCTGTGTCCGACCCCTGGGTGGACTTAGGGGGAGGGGTCAAAGGTAAAATTAAACTTTTTCAGAAAAGTATGGTATTGTTGTATATCAAATTTAATGGAATCACAGGCGCAGCATCATGTAACATGGTAGCAAATATTATGCCCGCAGACCCCCCCCCCCCCAACCCTGGGGGTCAAATGGTTAAAATTCAACTTTTTCAGAACATGGTCATAATGCATATAAAATTAAAGGCAATCACGAATGCTGAACATGGTAGCATATATTTTGCCCGCAGCCACCTCCTCCCCCCGACCCTAGGGTCAAAAGGTCAAATTTAACTTTTGCAGAACATGATCATGTTGCATATCAAATTAAAGGGAATCGCGAATGCAGCAACATGGTAGCAAGTATTTTGCCTGCAGCCCCCCTCTCCCCTCAGAAGGTCAAAAATCAACTTTTTCAGAACAAGGCCATGCTGCACATCTAAGGAATCGCGAATGCAGCAACATGGTAGCAACTGCAGACAGAGGTATAATAAATATGAAACATATCAAACGTGATTTTGGATCTAAGACCTGTGCAGGACCCCCTGGGTGGACTTAGGGCGAAGATTTGGTACCAGTAAAATGCATTTAAGCCCCCCGGTGGCTTAGGCTGCTGTCCGTTCTAAGGTGGTGGTTCTGTTGTTTTTGACTTTTTGTTTATCGTTACTCCCATTGTAATTGTTCTATGTTTTGTTGTACGTTACTTTATGTCCATTCTAGTATTGCAATCATCTTGATGGGGAAGAGAGAGCTGATTGCTTTGCTTAATTTGTCTTCCTGGTGTCTCGTGATGGTTGAGTGGCTCTTCCTCGCGGTGCCACAGGGTTGTCTGCAGTTTATGATTGTGGTATTTCCTGATCATACTCACTTACTATTTTAGATGATGGGATCAAATGTCAAAATTCATTTTTTAGAACATGGTCATGTTGCATATCAAATTAAAGGGAATCACGGATGCAGCAACATGGTTGAAAATATTTTGGCCGGGAACCCCCTCCCACCCCCTCTAACCCTGGGGGTCAAAAGGTCAAAATTAAATTTTTACAGAATATTATCATATCAAATTAAATAGATTCTCGAATTCAAAAACATGGCAGCAAATATTCTGCCTACATACCTTCTCCCTACCCCATTCGACCTTGGGTGTGGGGTTAAAGGTCAAAATTCAACTTATTTAGAACATGGTTATGTTGCATATGAAATTAAATAGAAGCGCAAAAGCAGCAACATGCAAATATTTTGGCCGCAAATCCCCTCTCCCCACCCCTCTGACCCTGTGGTCAAAAGTCAACTTGTTCAGAACATGGTCGTGTTGCATATCAAATTAAAGGGAATCACAAATGCAGCAGCGTTGTTGCAAATATTTTACCCGCAGACCCCACCCCCATGGTCATGTTGCATATCAAATTAAAGGGAATGGGGCATAGGGCACCATGCAAACACATATTCTCTCCTTGCACTCACACTCAACTGTAGGTTGGATTATAACATAAAATAAAGTCTGCATGTGATCGTGTTGTATATAAAATTAAGGAGAAAGAAGTATAGACTTAAAACTGGTTTAAGCCCTCCAGTAAAATATTTTACTGACCGTTCCAAGGCGGTACTTCTTTTGTGGATCTTTTATGTTTTTGTTCTGTCTTGTGTTGGCTATGTTTTGTGCGCGTCTGTTTATATGTGCTTTGTGGTCACCTGCTGGGAAAGGGCTGACCTCTTGGCTCTCGTTTGTGGTGTCTTCTGTGAGTTTGTCACTTTCCCATTGGTATCCTGGGTCAGGTGTGGTACTTGATTGTATCGATTCCTGATCTTTGCAACCTTATTACTTTACATAGAAGCAAACACTTTGACCTTACACACACCCCTGACCTCTAGGTCAGGTCAAAGTCAGACAGATAATTTATTTTGTATTGAACTAACCACTGAAAACTAGTTGATAGGCTTTTAACCTTGATCTGTATGATATCAAAGGTGAACTTAGGGGTTGGAGAAATGGGATTTATGTTTTGTGATTTATTAGTTTCTCTAAAATAACCCTTTGCCGGGAAAATATATTTGACAAATTTTCCTTGTTTGACTTCTGTTCTGCCAGGCGACACATCCGATTCTCGAAATTCTATATCATAAAGAGTGCTAGCTTTGATTTTCATGTAAGAATGTAAATATATAATTGTTTTGATGTATCTGCATATGCATGCATGCATACATATGCGTGTGCATGCATGGGAGTATGAACATTTAGGAGTATGTACATGTGTTTTCATATGTACATTGATGTGTGTGCGCATGCATGCGTGTATGTACATTTTTGCAATATCCCTCCACAAGTATTGAAGTTGGCATCGCTGGTTCCTCCCCCCCCCCCCCCCCCCCCCCCAATATTGAAAAGCTTCCTACGCATATTAGCCAAGCAGCAATTCTTGGGTAACCGTTTGAAACACAAAATTATTTTACTTTTATTCCTTAAAGTAAGAAAGGATGCAAAGATCAGCAACCGATACACTCAAGTACCACATTTGACCCAGGACACCCCATCGGGAAGTGATAAAACACAATAAATCACCACATACAAGAGAGCCAAGAGGTCAGCCCTTTCCAAGCAGGTGACCAGAAGACTGCAATAAAGAGACGACAAGATAGCATGACAAACACGAAACATAAGTAGCATAAAAGATCCACAAAAGAAGCCCCGCCGTGGAATGGTCAGTAAAAATACATATACTTTTAAGTCAAGTCTCCTTTCCCACATACTCGTAGCACTCGCCAACATCAAGATTAATGCAAACCTAGAAAAGACACAAAGCAATGCATAGCAAACCATAGAACAAACACAGAACCCACATCAGGAGCAACAGTCAACAACGAATCAACAACAGAATCACTGCCTTAGAATGTACAGCAGCCTAAGCCACATGTCATCATTGTTTGTTAAATATAGTCTCACTTCTGAAACATTTTCATTTCAGTAAACCAACACTCGTGAGTTTCTATAGCACAATGGAAAATCCAGGATACAAATGCTACAACTGCCCTCTCTATTCTGAATTTAATACAGTCATAAAACACTCCATTGTCACTCATTCAGGAAACACTTTAAAATATCGAAGACCACTCATACATCTTAGTAGTGTCCACAAGTGTAAACTGACAGGTGGCGGCCATTTGGCGGCCATCTTGGTTATCGGACAAAGCCCATATTCAAACTTAGGCGAGAATTTGATTAAAGTAATATATATGTGAAATTTGGCAGCAATCGGGTAATAAATGACTAAGGTAGAGTGTCTATAAGTGCAAACTAATAGGTGGCGGCCATTTCGTTGGCCATCTTGGTTAACTTTCGTCGGACAAATTTCGTATTCAAACTTTACAAGAGTTTTATGGAAGCAATCCATATATGAAATTTGGAAAAACTCTGATAAAAAAATGAAGTAGTGGACACTGATAGGCGTTGGCCTTTTTTGGCCTTCTTGCTAATCGTTCAACAGATAAAAAAACGTATTCAAACTTTTATTTTCTTGTCCTTTGGGATCATGGGTTTTATTGTGGAACTTTGAAACTATTAGATGGTAACTGATGAGGCCCAGAAAATTTGCACACTCTTGTTTCAGTTCTTTGGTGAACTCTTTGCTTCCAAAGGATAACCTTTTTCAGAACACATTTGACTTCACTACAGCTGGTGATTGGGACTTTGTGGCGGTGGTAGAACGTCTCCCTGCCCTTCACTATAGTGTAGATTTTATTTTCTTGTCCTTTGGGATCATGGGTTTCATTGTGGAACTTAAAAACTATTAGAGGGTCACTGATGAGGCCTAAATGGCTTAAACTAGCTAGTCCGGCCAAGATAATTTGCACACTCTAATTTCAGTTCTTTGGTGTATTCTTTGCTTCCAAAGGATAACTTTTTAAGAACATATTTGACTTCACTACAGCTGGTGATTGGGACTTTGTGGCGGTTGTAGAATGTCTACATGCCCTTCACTATAGTGTAGATTTTATTATCTTGTCCTTTGGGATCATGTGTTTCATTGTGGAACTTTGAAACTATTAGAGGGTCACTGATGTGGCCTAAATTGCCGAAACTAGCTAGTCTGGCCCAGAAAATTTGCACACTCTGGTTTCAGTTCTTTGGTGCATTCTTTGCTTCCAAAGGATAACATTTTTAAGAACATATTGAACGAGAGTTTGATGGACGCAATCCATATATAAAATTTGGAAGAAAACCGATTATAATGACTCAGTTAGAGAGACCTGTCGTGGCGGCCATTTTTACAGCCTTCTTGCTTATCGTTTGACAGAAAAAAATTGTATTCAAAATTGAACAAGAGTTTGACGATGATATGAAATTTGGAAAAAATCCGATCAAAAATGACTAAGTTAGAGTGACCACGGCAATGGACAGACAGACGGACAGACAGACAAGCCCAAAACAATAGAGATAATGTTTTGTTCGCTAGTTTGTTGATAGATTTGTCAGTTGATTTTTTGCGATGGTGGCAAGTGCACGTGCGTGTGCGGTGTGCGCGCGTGCGTGCGTGGGTGAGAGTGTGCGTGCTTTTGTGTGTGTGTGTAATTGTCAAGATGCTGTAACGAAAATTCACAAACCTATTTTTGTAAACATCCAACCTTCATAAATATTCATGTAACAAAGCGATACATGTGTACTTCTACCACGACCTCTAAGTAATGACCCTCGATTCATTCTATGCATTTACCGTTACAGTCATGCCTCAAAGCGTTTTGTGGAAGTATAGCACGACGTGAACTTACCTGTATATTATACTACCCATTCAGTGGAGCATAACACCATGCAATTAGAAAATGCTGGATTACAAATGCTATGTTTACAGTAGCATGTTACCTGTACACAAGGCCATCATCGCTGGTCCGGCAGGTCCGTCGAGCGCCCGACCACTTTTTTGGCCGAGTATGCTCTCCACCATGTCCCTTTTGCTGGTTTTGGCTCACTTTACTCTGTGCTTACCATTCATTGAGCAATTAAGTATGTTTAATACGTGTTGACTTTACATATATGAACATCATGAGCCTGTGTTCTTACAATGCATTCTGGTACAGATATACAGGTCCCCCCTGTTCCAATTCAGCCCAAGACTTTTCGATTCCACCAACGTTCATTCGACTTTAAGAAGCCGGAGCAGAGAAGCGTTAAGCCGCCGTGGTTCGACAGTAGGCTCTGACTCCATTATGATGAAGCCAAAGATCTCATCTTATGCCTACCAAAGCCAAAATCTAGATGAAGCCTGCATCCTTAACGTATGTTCTACATGTAATTGAAAAGGCTAAGTGTATATCTTTTCGAAAACACAACTCTTTGAAGGACCACCCAGGATCAGTGCTAAAAGTACTTTCCAAAACCTGCGGGGACATAGGTAAAATAATGTTAAAGAAACATGCTGAAGAAAAAAAGTAAAAAAAAAATCGTGACTGTCTGAAAATAATTTTGTCCAGCATTCAGTTTCTCGCGTGACAAGAAATATCTTTTCTAGCAAAAGATTGTGACCAAAAGGACTGAAATCTGGTCCCAAATGCATAAAAACCCATTAAAAACGCACATAGAAGCGCACAAAATTAAAAAAAAAACCTTGGGGGAGACCCCCTAAACCCCCCTGTCGAGAGGGGGATTAATCCCCCCTCTCGTGTCTTTGGCACTCGATGTAATCTGATTGCTCGCTGGGCGCAAAAAGCCTTATTAAAGGGTTTGCCACAGTGGGTCTTATGAAATGTACTTTCCACTGCCATTTCATCTTTCTATACAGCTGTTTAAAGCAGGATGAAATTATTGAAATGTAAGCCTACAAACCTACACACAGACAGCAGATGCGGGAGTCTCTAACAGACTGAAAAAAGTGATACAGATTGACGTATTGTTAACCCTTTATGAACTAATCGAATTCTACCTACTGGTTATATACAATAAACCTGGGGTGGTACAAAATATTTATTGCTGGTCACAGGTTTTTATTAAAAAATGTGCATTTCTTTCTCTGAACATCATATTTGTATAAATAAACAGTGAAGACCCAGATGAAATGCCGTATGATGCGGCATTATATTTGGGTCTTCACTGTCTGCCAAAGTACACATTTAGAAGCCAATGGTATACATAGGGTGAAATAAATAGCCTACTTTCTGCTCTAAATTCCAAGATTTATGACCAACATTTGCTTTCACTTCGTGCAGTCGGTAGTTTTTACTTCGTACATTAAATAAATAGCAGTCGATTCTACCGATACAGTTTCTAATTCACCGCTATTAGGGGGTTCAGTCATATATAGCTGAATATCTCAAAATCGAAAATACGGATCAGTCTGAGATTTCTGGTATTGTAGGATCATAAGCCTTTCGAACTTCTGGTGAAAACCATTTTAAGCTAAGTTGTTTAAATTCGAAACGGGAAGATAAAAAGCTGTGGATTTTCGCTTTTTTGACAACTATCCATCTAAAAGAATGCGTTTCTTGCGCTCCCACGATACACTGTCGTTATTTTTACACAATATTATGACATGTATGCATATATCAAAGTAATATAATGAGATCCACGGCGGAAGGACAAATCTAACTATAAGAAAACATGCGAAAATACTTACCACCCCCTCACAAATTTAGGCCAAAAACTCTCGATTCTACCGATACAGTCGATTTCACTCATTTCAGGCGCACAGTGAATCGATACTGTGAAATTACTTTAGTAATTCTGAAACTCCTATCATTTGTTATAAATATAACAAACCAATAAGGTCTACGATATTTAACTTTAATAAAATTGTAAATGATTTAGATATAGATTCCAATACTCCTGCCTCCTGAGATTGTAAAAATTCAGATTATTTATATCCCTCTGCAGGGCGTGTTATTACAGGTAATCTAAATGTCATTCCTGACGCTAGAGTTCGCAATATCATTTCTAAATCCTAAATATAGATTTCCCTCTAATATTGATTTCTCTAAATGTCGTAGAGAGATTGCTGCTTCTTTAAATGACTTCAGTAATCGTTGGTGCAAACGGGAAAATGTTGAACCTGATGCTTTGAAGGAATGGAAGATTAACATTTTTAAAATTATTGATACTCGTATTTCATTTTACTCTTGTAATACACATCTTTTGCCCCCTAAACCTAAATCTTCTTTTAGTCATCTTAAACGAGGTATCCAGGATTTTCATATGAACTATGTTTTGGTTCCAGCAGATAAAGCTGCTAACAATGTTGTAGTTGTTTGACGATTGTATTATATTAATACTCTTAAGCGTGAGCTTGTTGACACTAATGCCTATAAACTGCAGCCTTCTTTAAGTGAAAGGGTGATTGTTGATGGGCATGGTTGTCATACAGCCCTACATTTTGGTGTCAAAGCTAAAGAAAATCAAGACAAAGTTCCTACGTTGTACTGGTTACCTAAACTCCATAAAAAACCCTATAAAGCAAGATTTATTGCAAATTCTAGTTCTTGTACAACAACAGAACTTTCTAAATTGTTAACCTCATGTCTTACAGCTGTTAAAAAACATGTTATCAAATATTGTGAAAAGGTATATGAGAGATCTGGTAAAAACCTATTTTGGTCGATTAAAAATTCAGGTGAAATTTTAGATAAACTTAAAGCTAGAGATTTCAATGCGACCAGTTTGTCTACTTATGATTTTTCTACTCTTTACACTACTTTACCTCATAATTTAATTAAAGATAAACTTATTGATCTTATTGAAAGTACCTTCCAGAGAGAAGGCTCTCCTTACCTTGCATGTAGTGACAGAAATGCATTTTTTACTTCAGAAAAACCTAAAAAATATCATGCATGGTCGTGTCAAAATGTATGCGATGCGCTGACCTTTTTGTTGGACAACATTTTTATTCGATTTGGCACCAAGCTCTATAGACAAGTTGTTGGGATTCCTATGGGCACTAATTGTGCTCCCCTGGTTGCAGATTTATTCCTGTTTTGTTATGAAAGGGACTTTATGATGTCTCTTTCTGATGATAAGCAGGCTGATGTTATTGATGCGTTTAACACTACTTCCAGATATTTGGACGATATTTTAAATATTAATAATGTTTATTTTGACAATATGGTTAGTCAAATATACCCTTCAGAGCTCCAACTTAATAAAGCCAATGCCTCTGATACCGAAGCCGCATTTTTAGACTTGCATTTGTCAATTTCTAATGATATTGTTTCTACCAAAATTTATGACAAACGTGACGACTTTGATTTTGAAATTGTCAATTTCCCATTTTTAGATGGTGATGTTCCTCGTTCTACATCCTATGGAGTCTATATCTCTCAACTCATTCGTTTTGCTAGAGCATCTAGCTATGTTGCTGACTTCAACACTCGCAATAAATTGTTAACTCAGAAAGTTCTTAAACAAGGCTATCGGTATCATAAACTTCACAAAACATTTTCAAAATTTTATAGACGATACTATGATTTGATTTCTAAATTCAAAGTTGGACTTAAATCTCTCTTGCGCCACGGACTTTCGGAACCTGATTTCTATGGTGACTTGGTGTATAAGTTGAAGAAGATTGTTGGCTCTAATAATTTTTCAGCGCAGTTCATTAAAATAATTTCCCATTATAAAAAGATTGGCTATAACATTAATGTATTGCAACAGACTGCATGCTTGGTAGTCAACCCAATCACGGTTGGCAACTTTGCTTTCCTCTTTAATTGCACGCCGGTGGGTCGGACTTCAGACTCTATGATCGTTCCGACTTAAAGACTTATCTATTGATGAGATGGTAGGGGCCTGATGCTTTGGCTGTTTGTCGGGCCCACCGGGGTTTACCTGTTGGATTTCTTTTGCTCCGGTATTCAGTTTAATTTACTGTTGAGTCCTTATCCTTGCTTTATCTCCTTGTTATATCTTGATTTATATGTTTTAGGAGATGATGCATTGATAAGTTAGGGGTCTTTCATGCAAACCAAATATCTATGTGTCTTGATCCACATTTGAATTAAGGGTGAGGTTGGCGCCGTTAAACCGGTTTAAGCCCTCCAGTTAAATATTTTACTGACCGTTCCAAGGCGGTACTTCTTTTGTGGATCTTTTATGTTTTTGTTCTGTCTTGTGTTTGCTATGTTTTGTGCGCGTCTGTTTATATGTGCTTTGTGGTCACCTGCTGGGAAAGGGCTGACCTCTTGGCTCTCGTTTGTGGTGTCTTCTGTGAGTTTGTCACTTTCACATTGGTATCCTGGTTCAGGTGTGGTACTTGATTGTATCGATTCCTGATCTTTGCACCATTACTTACTTTTAATTCAATGAAACAAACATGTGTGATTGCTATTCTTGCATATTTTACTTGAATTTAACCTAAACCGCACAAAAACGTCATTTAAACATTAAAATACCCCTTTTCTTACACTGGTTTTCTCTAAACAAAATGGTGTCAATGTCAAATTTTTGAACGACATAACGTCATCACAACATCATAGATGCGCACAATGTTTTCACAAACAAAAGCATTGGCAAATTCATCAGTCAGGACCACAATGCTTTCCTGTGTAACATCATGCAAACAAAGCAGGGCCCAGATAGGCTTCTTGTGTTGGCTATGTTTTGTGCGCGTCTGTTTATATGTGCTTTGTGGTCACCTGCTGGGAAAGGGCTGACCTCTTGGCTCTCGTTTGTGGTGTCTTCTGTGAGTTTGTCACTTTCCCATTGGTATCCTGGGTCAGGTGTGGTACTTGATTGTATCGATTCCTGATCTTTGCAACCTTATTACTTTGTCAAGTTATAAGCTATGTTCAAACAGCATGTGAATCTCATGATTTGAACATGGATTTTTGTGGCTTCAAACAGCTTCTTATAACTAATTCCTATGCAAGAATATAAAGCATCATAGCTTCAGTTTAATAAAATACATTTAGGATAAAAGCTTGAGCACTGTATTTGTTCCATTAAGCACCCCAGGTGATAAGAAAAATTGAAAAAGAGGGGGGCACTTATTTACAACAAAATCACATCAGAATTGTATTTTTTTTTTTAAATCTATTACTTGTACAGATGAAGTAAATACACTAGCTGTAGATATAAAAACCTATCGATTTTTACTTGCTGAAATCAATAACAAATGCTAACATGAGTCTGTACACAGCCTGCAGCAGTAATGATCAGACTGCAAATGTTTATCAGCTGGTGAAATTCTGTCTATTTATTCTCAAAATATTGAGTGAAACGTATGAAATTCTGACATCAATCAAGGGTCATAACTCTGTAAAAAATGTTCAAAAAAAGGATGCCATAACAATCTTAACGTAATATTCATTTAAATTCCACATGGAACAATGTTAAACACATATAATAATTTACTCTTGGTTCAATATTTCCGCCAGAGGCCTTCATCAAAAAAAAACATGCTCTTCAGTATGAACTACATTAGTCACTGTTCCACCATTTTGTACTTGTTGTGCATGTTATTTCTTGATAAAGGCCTCTGGCTGAAATATTGAATTAAGAGTAAATAAACTTAACCTAGATCTTGTCAATAGAAATGCATATAATACAATTTGGTGAAAATCAATCAATTTGTTGTCAAAATATTGAACAGAAATGAAAATTTGACATCAACCAAGGGCCATAATTCTCATACAAATAAGCCAAAACTGATGTGTAACAATCCCAAGCTATAGTATGATTCACGAAAGTTGGCAGTGATTTACCGTTAAACAAGACGAGAGCATTGATGTAAACAGGGGACACGGGTATACTTAAAAATCACATAAATACCATTTATTGTAATCATTAGAGAAGCTATAGTTATTCAATATATTCATATAGCTGAACGGATAAGACAGGCAGTTATAGTAGCCAAGGGTCCATGGTCCGAATCCTAGCAAAGCATCTTTTTTGTAGCTTTATCCTTTTCCTTTCATCTCATATATTTTCCTTTTGTTCCTATTTTTAACTAGAAAGTTTTTACAACTGCTAAATACCCAAAACATTTAACATAAAAGATATATATTGAAGGAAGAAACTGACAGATCATTATTTGGGTAACTTTAATATGCAACATGTGCTTGTTGTAGCATGTAGTTGGGTCGTAAGGTCGCTTTTATCAGATTGCCAGTTAGTTAATCTATCACACTTTTCCTCGACAGGCTTATTATGAAAGGCGTCTTATACTTAGTATATTTACATTTTCACCAGTAACTGGCAGTAGGCGGTAGCAACAAAATGTTGTGGCCCGTCCAGAGTTCAAACTCACTTCTTCATTTAAGAAGTCCACAGAAGTCAAAAGTTTTTTTTGTTTGTTTGATTTGATTCTTTACGTCCACTCAACAATCTTTCAGTTATGCGGGATGGGTCTTCCTGGGTTGAACCAGTACTAAGCTAGGATAAATGTGTCTTGCTCAAGGACTACAACGCAGTGACGCCGGTGAAGAAGTCAAAAGTAGTAGAATGACTCGCTAGTAACTAAATGCTATAAGACTTTGCTGAAATATGTGGTTATTTCACTGATCTTAATGGAATGTACTAAGTTAAAATAAAATTGTTAAAGCTTAAATTATAGTGCATGCGTTTATATTTATCTATCTATCTACTGCTACTGACTCACACAATTTAGAGCATTATGCTAGGGATTGATAATTTTGAAAAAAAAATTAGACAGTTACATTCATTAAAACAGCTAACAACTTTTGCTCATCCATGCTGTTCCCGACTGCCCTATCGTGGAGTGATACTTGAAATCATTTTAAAGGTACATTTACAAACAAAACAACCCACAATTTACAGTTACTTTCAGGTCCTGTTTTGAATAATGAACTCTTCTTTGCTAAGAGTAAAAGACTGTCAATTTTCGTGAACCAGACTATAGATCTTGTCAGTATCAATGCATATATACAAAAATTGGTATAATTCTGTCCATTTGTGCAAGATACTGATCAGAAATGAAATTATGATGGATGGAATGATAGACAGACAGAAGGATGAAATGAAGGATAAACCAAATCCAGTATGGCCCCGCTTTGAACCAGTGTAACCCCAAAGTGGGGCTATATTAATTGAAATGTGCGCTTCCAGTGTGAACAGCCTGTTTTGACTTTGTGATGTGTAAAGTTATAACTACCTGTAAAAGTGGAGGGGGGAAGTTTTCTTCAAGGTAATGCTGAAACAGGTGGGGGCAAGGAAAGAGGTAATTACCTGTAGAAGTTGGGGATTGGGAGGTTTTCTTCTTGGTAATGCTGGAACTGGTGGGGGCAAGGGTTGGGAATTGGGAGGTTTTCTTCTAGGTAATGCTGAAACAGGTGGGGGCAAGGAAAGAGGTAATTACCTGTAGAGGTTGGGGATTGGGAGGTTTTCTTCTAGGTAATGCTGAAACAGGTGGGGGCAAGGAAAGAGGTAATTACCTGTAGAGGTTGGGAATTGGGAGGTTTTCTTTTTGGTAATGCTGGAACTGGTGGGGGCAAGGAAAGAGGTAATTACCTGTAGAGGTTGAGGATTGGGAGGTTTTCTTCTTGATAATGCTGGAACTGGTGGGGGCAAGGAAAGAGGAAATTACCTGTAGAGGTTGAGGATTGGGAAGTTTTCTTCTAAGTAATGCTGAAACAGGTGGGGGCAAGGAAAGAGGTAATTACCTGTAGAGGTTGGGGATTGGGAGGTTTTCTTCTTGGTAATGCTGGAACTGGTGGGGGCAAGGAAAGAGGTAATTACCTGTAGAGGTTGAGGATTGGGAAGTTTTCTTCTAGGTAATGCTGAAACTGGTGGGGGCAAGGAAAGAGGTAATTACCTGTAGAGGTTGAGGATTGGGAGGTTTTCTTCTAGGTAATGCTGGAACTGGTGGGGGCAAGGAAAGAGGTAATTACCTGTAGAGGTTGAGGATTGGGAGGTTTTCTTCTTGATAATGCTGGAACTGGTGGGGGCAAGGAAAGAGGTAATTACCTGTAGAGGTTGAGGATTGGGAGGTTTTCTTCTTGGTAATGCTGGAACTGGTGGGGGCAAGGAAAGAGGTAATTACCTGTAGAGGTTGAGGATTGGGAGGTTTTCTTCTTGATAATGCTGGAACTGGTGGGGGCAAGGAAAGAGGTAATTACCTGTAGAGGTTGAGGATTGGGAGGTTTTCTATTTGGTAATGCTGGAACTGGTGGGGGCAAGGAAAGAGGTAATTACCTGTAGAGGTTGAGGATTGGGAGGTTTTCTTCTTGGTAATGCTGGAACTGGTGGGGGCAAGGAAAGAGGTAATTACCTGTAGAGGTTGAGGATTGGGAAGTTTTCTTCTAGGTAATGCTGAAACTGGTGGGGGCAAGGAAAGAGGAAATTACCTGTAGAGGTTGAGGATTGGGAGGTTTTCTTCTAGGTAATGCTGAAACAGGTGGGGGCAAGGAAAGAGTTAATTACCTGTAGAGGTTTGGGATTGGGAGGTTTCTTCTTGGTAATGCTGGAACTGGTGGGGCAAGGAAAGAGGTAATTACCTGTAGAGGTTGAAGATTGGGAGGTTTTCTTCTTGGTAATGTTGGAACTGGTGGGGGCAAGGAAAGAGGTAATTAACTGTAGAGGTTGAGGATTGGGAGGTTTCTTCTTGGTAATGCTGGAACTGGTGGGGGCAAGGAAAGAGGTAATTACCTGTAGAGGTTGAGGATTGGGAGGTTTTCTTCTTGGTAATGTTGGAACTGTAGGGGCAAGGAAAGAGGTAATTACCTGTAGAGGTTGAGGATTGGGAGGTTTTCTTCTTGGTAATGCTGGAACTCGTGGGGGCACATCTATGGCTGGGTCTACATAGTTCTCATCCTGAAAACATCATCAAGCAAATAGTAGCAAGTGGGTCCACCATTGCCCTCAAAAATATAATTGAGCCGCGGCATGTGATTTCTAACAATGTGGCATTTTGACAAGTGTAGACTCAGATGAGCCTGTGCAGCCTCCATTTAAGCTTAGAAAATCCAAATGGTGTTCAGTCAGTTGCTTAACAATCACCGAATAATCAAGTGACTAGCAAAGGCTCTGATCAGACTGCACATATGCTTGTTGCACATACCACATTGTTGGAAATCTCATGCACTGGCTCAATTATGTCTTCAACTCTTTGCAAGCTGGGTAATTTTGCATGTTTTTGTTGTTGTCTGCTGACTTTTTTCAAAATTAACTTTTTCAAAATTTTCTTTTAGGAACACTATCAGAGTGTCAAACAGTTTGGATCCAGATCAGGATCAACAGAATGTGGGCCCTGATCTGGATCCAAACTGCCTGCAAAGGTTATAAGCAGACAGCAAAAGCCTCCGCTATCACAAAAAACATTAAAATAAGCCATGTATTATGTTTTAGAGAAGCTTCATTAATGTCATGTTTCATGCAAAATGACCTGTCAACTTTGCGATAGAAATCTGACTTCTACAGCCAGGCCTTGAGGTTATGCTCAACTCAACTGCGCACGAAATTTCAACTGCTCATAAAAACTAAAATACCAACAAATAATGAAGTGTCTTGCTTTAAGTCTCTCAGATGTTGTATTTATCATGCTGATAAATGTTAAAATGCCAACAATTGTTGGCATTTTAACATTTATGAGCAGGATAAATTTCATGCTCAGCTGAGTTGAGTATGAAACGAGTTTTATGGAGCAATCTGATCTTGGTCCATACTTTTTGAATGCAAATTAATACTAATCTTAAGTTCAAATAAGAAATAGCTGTTGGCAATATCACCAGATGACTTTTTTCATCTGAATATTTTCTGCTGACAGTTTAAGTTTTAAACAAGACATAAATTTAATTGTATCATGACTTTGCTGCCTTTCCTTTGATCTAATCTGTTCAATAATTTCAACAAGATCCTGCCAAGGGTGGAGCTTATAATTGACTTGAATATCTGATGAATAAATTAAAAGATGATTGTTTTATTGGTCATGATACAAGTATTTTATTGTACAAATACTCGTTTGTTTGTTTGTTTGATTTGATTCCTTACATCCCATCAACAATCTTTCAGTTAAACAGGGATGGGTCCTCCTGGGTTGAACCAGTACTAAACTAGGACAAATGTGTCTTGCTCATGGACCACAACACAGTGACGCCGGTGAGGCTTGAACCCGCGGTCTCTCAGTCTCGAGTCAAGCACTCTACCACTGAGCCATTGCGCTCCCTGCAAATACTCGTGAAAATGCAAATATTCCCTCTTCTAGCCGGAAACTCGTCTTCGACTCGTCCCACCTACAAGAGGAACTATTTGTATATACACTCGTACATTGTACAATAAAGTAACATACCTCAGAATACTGTGGAATAGGTGGGGGTGGCCTACGGCTCGGTAACTGCGGTGCTGGTTTCGTCTGCTGCGTGGGGACGGGAGCTGGAGGTCTTGTAGCCTTGTTATTTCTGGCTGCTACAAAAAAAATTTAATCCCTAAGTTTTTGTTCTTTTAACTCTTTGTCTGCTAGCATCTTCTGCTGATAACTTTTACAAATAGTTTGGAGTCTTCTGAAGCAGTCTGATCTTGGTCTGCACTGCTTGCCTTGGCCTTACAGGCATGAAACTAGGTTCGAAATTTGAGAACAACTATACATAGTGGATCTTACATGAGTGCTCATGTTTTATCAAATTTATTAAACAAGTTGGGGAAAATTGGTAAAATGCGAGGCTTGCCAAACATTTTATCACTTTTTTGCAATGAGTTTAATAAATTCAATAACACAGGAGCAAGAATGTTAGATTCTATTTATCACATGACATTAAATTATATAAAAATCACATTTTTGACCTGAAATTGTCAAGATTTTGCCATCTTTTATGCAGTGCTATGATGTACGTCATTAAGTAATGTTGCGAAATCTGTAAACCACTAGTGGTTTATCCATTTTATTGTATGGCATTATATCACTCCCAGAAGCAACTTCATGTGATAAAGTGACCTATAAAGTCTATTTTTCAGCCAGAGATGTGTTGTTCTGTATGTCACATGACTCACACCTAGTGTGCCATGAATTGGATAAACATTCATGTTATTGCAGCCTTTAAGGGCCATAACTCTGCTAATACTGACATATTATTCATGAAAATTATCTTGGTAATAAAATTAATGTACTGGTTCTGTAAAACAACATGACATTTTAGCTGAGATGGACCCAAACTCCAAAATGCTAATTTTCACTAATTTAAGGGCCATAACTCTGCTTATACAAATTAGATATTCATGAATATAACGGTATTCACAACTTTATGTACTGTTGCATGTGCCTATAATTTTTCATGAGTGTCTCCAAATTAATGAGAGTTTGCTTTTAATCCAATGTCGTTTATTTTGAATAAAAGTATCATTTTGGTACAAATATCAGAACTTTGACAGAATATTCACTTTTGAGTCAGCTGGAAACAGAGATTTTTTCACTCCGGTTTTGTCACAAAACAACATTGATAGCTGACGAAACCAGAATATTCAATTTCTTGTTTCACTATTTAATTGTTATGAAATATATTTTCTACTACATAGTTTGAGGAATGATAAAAAATATCATTTATTTATCGAGAAAAATCAAACAGAAAACATGTTTCTTTGGCTACGCTGGCTGTCTTTTGATTTGAAAAATTTACCCTAACGCCGTTTGAGGTGACAAGGCCAAAAGTGCCGGTGTAGATTAATCTCAGTAAAGATGTACACACAGACAATAGTGAATCTAGATTTATGTCCTACCAGCACCCTATCTGAGGGCAGTCAGGGCACAACCAAGTTTTGTTGACAAATTATGTCTACCATCTTCAATCTTGCAGTATTCCTACAAATTGTTTAAAACTTTAAAAAGTTCAAAATTAATGGTAATTGATTTTAGATAAACTGAAAATAAATAGAAGGCGTGATTATAACGTGCCTTATTCAGTATTTTGAGGCTGAATTTCTACCAAAAAGTTGTTTGCTGGGAAATTTTTCATAATTTTTTTGTCTGCTGATTTTTTTCAAAATTATCTTTTCCTAAAAATTCTTTCAGGAATACCATCAGAGTGTCAAACAGTTGGGATCCAGATCAGGCCCGACATTTTGTCGGGCCTGATCTGGGTCCAAACTGTTTGCATATAGGTTATAGATAAGTCAACAAACAGTGAACAAACCTGGTCTGGGTGGAGGAACTGGATCAATTGGCTCATCATACGACGCATCACTATCATCTGAAAAATATACAGTTAATTCTTGTTAACATTAAAGTATCTGCTTAAGTCAAAGTAAATTAGCCATCTATTGGATTCAGATCAAACAGTATATTCTGTCTGCTGATTTTATTATTTCCAGTCAAAAGATATGTTCTGAGTAATTAAAAGAACCGTCTCAGTGAAACCGTTCTTTTAACTACCCATAACATATCTTTTAATGGAATAAATTAAAATAATCAATTTCCGGTTATACAATGTCCTTGACCTCATCTTGAGAGAGAAAGGGCCTTACTAGACATGTGGAGAGCTCTATAGCGGTGCAGTCAGAATGGCATGTGATATACAGGTTGTTGGAATGTGTGGGCCAGGGATCAAGGCCCAAGATGACTTGGAAGAGCTTGACAGAGAATGACTGTCAAGAGTGGAAGTCGATGCAGTCGACCCATTCTTCTTTTTTTTTTAAGAATATGCATCTGCTGTTAATTGACTTTTCGCTTACTGTAAAGGTGGCAACTTTAATATTCATTAATATTAATATGGGTGTGGTTTGGCTATTTCATCTCTTAAGGAAGGGAAATCAGGTTTTATTTATAATTTAGTAAAGAGTTAATTTGCTTTTTGAGCCACGTAAACGTGCGTGCATATCATGAAAATCCTAACCGTATACACACTGAACTCACATTTATTAACCCTTAAAGCGCATAATCACAAACTGTATGTTTTTTGTCATCCACTAAGCTATCTAAAGCCTCATAGATAAACAGTGTAGACCCAGATCAGACTGCTCCTGTAGGAGCAGTCTGATCTGGGTACACAATGTTTGCCTCTATGCTTATGTTAAATAGATATTTAAAGAATCAGTTATTTGGCTGGCCGTTTTAAGGACTAAATAATGACTGAGGTAATGGCGCAAGATGATACAGTTACTTTTGAATAAAACCACGCCTCATTTTCAGCTTTTACCTATGTCTAAGGTTGACCAGTCCTAATTACGCATTCAAGAAGCGCCGCTTTTACAGTAAGCGAAAAGTCAAAGAACACCTACAGTGGCTTACTGATGTGTATGATAATCCTGAACCTGCATGGTAATAAAAATGATGATGAGGAGGAGAAGGAGGAGGAGGATATTTGTAACAGTATAAAAACTGTTACTTCAAACTACTGATCACTACATGTGATAATGCTGGTCTTGGAGGACATCTGCAAAAGTCATTAAACCTTATCCTGCCATCCTGAAAATGTTGTCTGTTTATTACGTCTGCTGCATGTATTCAAATGCACTACAGACTACGTTTATCATGAAAGCAAACACTATGGACCCAGATCAGACGGCTCCCATAGAAAGCAACACTATGAATCCTGATCAGACTGTTCCTATGAGAGCAATCTGATCTGGGTCCATACTATTTGCAACAAACGCTTCTGATAAGCAAGCTGATGACAATTGTTGTGTATGCCGGGAAAAGGATTTAAATGTAAAGAAGATACAGACAAATATTTTCAGCGTTGAAAAAAGGAGCTTTTCTATTGACACTTCCATGTTACACAATATTCTCAATATCCAAGTTTTGATAATAATTTAAGTACTGTCGTGCCAACCAAAAGTGACAGTGACATAATACTTTGTTTACAATTGCTAAGTAAACCACTATCATGAACACTTTACTTGAGCTAACGTGAATCAATAGATCACTTGTGTATTAATCCTATCCCTGATAAGTGTGTAGGCAAAACATGATGTCACTGTCACTCTTGGCTGGCAGGACAGTAGTTACCTCCAGCTGAAAGCCTTTTACTATCAGCTCGGCGATACACCTTTGTCGGCTTTCTACCCGGTAACTTTAATGGAACTTTTGTTATTTTGGTGTCTAATTCCTTCTTTTTAGCGGGAACTTTTTTAACCACAGCATAATACTTTGAGCCAATATCTGCAGTGTCTTTAGCAACACTAAACATTCTCTTTTTTATACTAGACATTACAACATTTCATCCTGTTAGACACCACAACAGCATAGGTCCAGTTAAACAAACTATTTTAGCGTAAAAATGCTTTTATTTTCTTATCCAT
This sequence comes from Loripinus fragilis, assembly GCA_964019695.1. NCBI lineage: Eukaryota > Metazoa > Mollusca > Bivalvia > Lucinida > Lucinidae > Loripinus > Loripinus fragilis. Next base: position 5,108,266 of record OZ026515.1, on the reverse strand, counting down.
TAGTTTAAACATATGTTTTGTGTGCTCAAAAGAACCGTCTCACTGAGACGGTTCTTTTGAGTACCCACAACATTATGTTTTGGTTGAGAAATAAAAATAACAATTTTTCAATTTTGCTCTCTTATCTGGAGGCCTGGACAATATAACATTTTTGTCTCACTAACAACTTGAACTGTTTGTATGATTATGATAATGATACTTGGTAATTTTTTATGCTTTTTTGTCGTCTGCTGATCTTTTAAAAATCAACATTTTCAAAAAATTGTTTCAGGAATACCATCAGAGTGTCAAACAGTTTGGGGCTGGGGCCAAACTAATTGCAAATTAAGGCTATCAGCAGAAGTTTTAAAAGACCTGGTTAGAGTTGCATAAGGCAAGCGCTTTTATTTAGCGCTTTTTAACATTATGCAACAAATATGCCTTAATAATAGTGCTTTTCTGTAGCCGATGGCAGTTCTATTCATGATATGCATACACACAAAGTGCCACATAGCACCTTGCCTATGCACTGGTTCACTTCATAAATGCCTTCCGCGTGACAACTCAAGGTTAGTCACATAGTGCTACAAAGCGCATTTTTGTAACATACTGTTGCATAGCAAAGTGCCAAGTAGCGCTCATGCTATGCAACACACCCCTGGTTTGATAAAGATTTCACTTTTAGAATACTAAGAACATGATGATAATTTTTTCAGTAAGAAGATTTTTTTGATAGATGTGACTTTTTGGTACTATTAAATTTGAGCCAGTGCATGAGATTTCCAACAATATTGTATGTGCGACCAGCAAAGGCTCAGATCAGCCTGCGCATTCGCACAGTCTGATCAGAGCCTTTGCTCGTCGCTTGAATGTTCTATGAGTGTCAAGCTCAAGACTGAATATCTTTTGGAGGTTCTAAGCTTAACAGGAGGCTGCAGAGGCTCGTCCGAGTCTACACTTGCCAAAATGTCAAATTGTTGGAAATCTCATGCCAAGGCTCATTATTATTATGTATTACAGCTGAGTGCATGTGTATGTTTGGGTTTTTTTTGTTTTGATTTTTTGTGCAGTGTGTGTGATGTGAATGCTGTTTGCATAACAATACTTTAAATTGGCACATAAATATATCTATAACTGTTATATTTAACGAAAAATGGTAGGTACCAGTATACTTAAGCAGCCCACTCAACATTAGTTTGGTCATGCTAGGCTGTCTGACAGAAAAGTAAGAGAAAACTGAAATGAGAAAATTAAATCCATTACCCATTTACAGGCTAAATGGAAAATTGTGGTTTACCTGGATTCTGGTCTGGTTTTACACATTTTTGAAAATTAGGGGTTTTAAAGATGCATCAAAAATCCCCCTAAAGCTAATTAGGTTGACTTAGAGTTTAAGGTACTTAATTAAATACTAATATTTGACAGATATTTAATAAACCTTCCCATAGGCTAAAACATGACAAGTTTGAATGTATAAAGATCTAACTGATCCATCTATTTCTTAAGCAGATTTGAAATTTGAAATGGATTGAAAAGCAATGTATGCAAATCATAAAGAACCCTTTACCAGCTGGGATTAGCCGGTGTCATTTCTGACTGCAAGGTCTTAGTATCAGCGCAGCGAACAGCATTTGTTGTTTTTCAGCTACATGTACTTTTGTTTTAAATTTGATTTAGGACCCGTGAAATACAATGCAGGGACCACAAACTTTCAGAGATCCTAACGCCCTGCACAGGTTTCAATTTTCAAATCTGATATAATGTACTATACTGGCATGCTTATAAGGCAAGTGTTTTAAAATATCAACATTTCTTCAACTTAATCAGCATCAGCACTTTAGTAGCAGGTTAAGGGCTAAATTAGAATGCATAAATTTGAGCCAGCAATGTTTGTTGTCTGCTGATAACCTTGACAACATGTCAGGCCTGATCTGGCTCCAAACTGTTTGACACTCTGTGTTAGTATTCCGAAAAAAGTTAATTTAGAAAAAAAATCAGCATATTTCTCTAAATTAACATGCAAAACTACCCAGCATGCAGAGATATACTCGTAGAGAAATTATGTAAAACTAATTTAAAAAAAAAAGAAAACATTTTAAAAGTCAGATTAATAGGGATATAGGAAAGACACATGGACATTTTGCACAAGTGCTGAAAATGTTTTTGCATACACTTGGTAAGACATGCAATAACATGCTCACATTTACATGTGTGTAAAATTTGCATATACAAATTTTACACACATGTAAAAGTAAGAAAATTTTACACTAATTTTGTGCAAATGTGCATATTAAATGCAAAAAAAAAATGCATTCAAGTTATTTCTGTTCATAATTATGTATGCTAACTGATATTTCAATCCATTTAGATAACACATTCAATTTGCTACTTCTGAAAATAATCCTTGCACTTTAAAAAATGAATTATATTTTAGTTCCGAATCCCCGTTACTTTCGTATCCATTCACAAAAAAAACTATTAAATGACTTGTGAAAAAAATATTATATGTAACACTAGCACTGTGTGACAGTAATTAGAGCGTCATATATATTTAGTCATGCTGAATGACTGTTGATTTCTCATACGTCACATGGCTGTAACAAACCACAAACCATGTAAAGTTCAATTTACCTGCAGGTTTGACAGTTAGATGGATGACGACCCCTGACAGTAATGTTTGCATTTGAGCCATGACATCTGATTTCCAACAATGTGGCATTTTGACAAGTGTAGACTTTGATGAGCCTGTGCAGCCTCCTTTTAAGCTTAGAGACTCAAAATGATGCTCGATCAGTACTTAACAGTCATAGAATATTTAAGCGACTAGCAAAGGCTCTGATCAGTCTGCGCGTATGCGCAGGCTGGTCTGAGCCTTTGCTGGTCGCATATACCATATTGTTGGAAATCTCATGTCACGGTTCATTTTATTTAGCTGCAGTACAGATAAGTTACTCTTTTAAACAACAAAATATATGTGATTTTTTAGTATTTCTCCTTCAAAACATTTGTGCTCATTACATATGTGACCATTCATCAGGTAGCAAGACCTCAAATAAGCCTGACATATTCTGCAGTCTCATCAGAGCCTTCCCTGTTCCTTTACATAGAGTATAAAAGTAGAGGAAGTTAATTCGAAACCCTAAGGCATCCAGTCACAGTACATTAGACAGCTGCACACATGCACATATGCATGTTTAAAGAATGGCAGTGAATGCATAAGTAATATATAGTTATACCATGGGTTGTCCACCTGTACGTGGAGATGATCCACAAAGCTTTAGCCAGTGGATTATCTTACTAGTTATACCATGGGTTGTCCACCTGTACGTGGAGATAATCCACAAAGCTTTAGCGAGTGGATTATCTTACGTACAGGTGGGCAATCATGGTACATGTATAACTATTTTATACCACCTACATCAATGTAGACCTTGCACATCATGAGATATTTCATGCTTAAGTTGGTAAGGGTGGTATAAAGTAGGATATTTAAGAACCATCATCATTGGCATGTATGTGTGTGTGTGTGGGGGGGGGGGGGGCAGCAATCTGGAAACCTCTCTTATCTAGAGTTAGGATGCTTTTAAAAAAATCTTTATAGTGCGAATCATGTTCATTGTCGTCGCCCTGGGCCCGGTCACCTGTTAAACTAACGGTACCGGGAGCCAACTCACGACAGTAAACAAGAAACGAATTATAACACTAAAACAGCAGATCAAAATGTCATCTGCTGATGTTATCTGCTGTAATGTTTTGCTTTAAAATTAGTACTTTCAAGAATACTATAAGTGTGTCAAACCATTTGGATCCAGATCAGGCCTGACATTTTGTCAGGCCTGATCTGGCTCCAAACTGTTTGCAAAGATTATCCGTAGTGTCAACACTAGCAGGTATTTTTTAGCAATGAAATCATCATGAAACAAAACTTGTGAACTTTTGTGTCAGGTACTAAAACAATTAATTATTAACCATTTACTTACAACTGTCCCATGAGGAGACAGTACCTCACTTATATTTTACCACAATATCCATAATTAATTAATTCATTAGCCCTCAACAAGATTAACTCAGCCTTTCAACCGCACTTGCTCAAAAGATGACAATATCTAGGTTAGTATAAAACAAGAAATGTCACAGTAACATGACGAATGCCCCAAAAGGAATTGGTATAGCATGACACATTTGAGGTAAAGGAGAATGCTCCAGATATGAAACAGAGATCAGAAGTCAATGTCATGGTCAAAGTGACCCAAAATGGTATGCATCACACACAAAATTTGGGATTCCTACCTCAAATAATATAGGTGATATGCTCCAGACACAATATTCTAGAAACTAGGTCATATGTCAACGTCACAGTGATCTAAAAATGGTACGCAGCATATCACCATCCAAAGATGCATCCATACATGAAATTTGGTATTACTACATCAAATAATATAGGAGATATGCTCCTGACACAATAATTCTAGAAAATAGGTCAAGGTCAGTGACCCAAAAACTGGTATATGACACTCTGCTATCCCAAGATGCAACCACACACCAAATTTGGGACTCCTAGCTCAAATAACATAGGAGATATGCTTGGGACATGATTATTCTAAAAACTAGGTCAGAGGTCAAGGTCACAATGACCTAAAAATGGTACACAACACATCACCATCCAAAATTAAATCCATAAACCAAATTTGGGATTCCTCCCTCAAAGAATATAGAATTTATACACCAGACCCATTGTCGATTCTAGAAACTAGGTCAAGGTCACAGTCACCATAATAATGGAACGGGACTCTCCTTCATCCATCACACAACAACTTTGGGTTTCCTACCTCAAAAAATATAAGAGATATGCTCTAGACACGATTATTCTAAAAACTAGGTGATTATTCTAAAAACTAGGTAAGAGGTCAAGGTCACAGTGAACCGAAAATGGTATGTGACACTCCTCCATCCCAAGATGCATTCACAGACCAAATTTGGAATTAATTTAAAAGAATATAGAAGATATGTTAAAAGGCAGAATACAATCAAAGCCAGTGAGATGATTGCAAAACTAAACTAACACAAATATCACAAAACCAGGATCAAACACAGAGCAACAACAAACAATGAACTAACAACAACACAATCTTTTCCTTAAAATGATCAGCATGTGCGGGTCCAGGAAAGTATGTTGGGGGTGTCCTGACAACTTTTTTTTAGTCAACAAAGCATTTTACAGAGGGTCCTATGGACTTCCCTTGAGAAGCAATTTGCTCCTTGAGGGGGGATCCGTACCAGTATTTTTAAGGGAACCTTAAGCCACTTTTGATTTTCCAGGGTTGGTCCAGACCCCCTGTCCCACCCCTGGATCTGCACAGCGACAGCAGTTGAAGCCACTGTATTATACCAGCTGATTTATTCACCTTAGATTCTGCTGTTGTTAAACAAATAAATAAATGGCTCTCATAGATTCAAAGTATTATCACAGAAAAACAAAACAAAGCTAGCTAGCTGTTATTAAAGATAGTTTCAACCTAAAAACAAAACATTTTTTTTTATTCTCCATAAAATACTCATTGAAAATGTTGCAACAAATCTATTTTAATCATTTATAATACAAGTCTTAACGATAAAAGGGTAATGAAACATTGTAAGAGACATTATATAGCTTCCCTGGTCAAAGCAAACGATTAATATCTTATCAGATTTAGAAGTTCAGAACTCTCTGCAAATCCTAAATTCTCCCTGGGAATACATGGGGGTCTATATTATTCATTATAGCTAGGAATTGAAATAAACAATGGATCAAGCAAGAATAAAAAAAGGTTTAATGGGTTAAAAAATGAGAATTTTTTTACCTATAACTACTTTCCCTGTTCTCATCTTGTTCACTTTCGTGTACATAAATGACATTTTGGTAACTTTGGTGACAACTATATACTATGATGATGATGAGTGTCCATTACTGCAGGTAGCATCTGTTTTCATCTTCCTCTTTGTAGTCTGCCACAGATCACCTTACAACTTCACCTTATTGTACTATCCTTTTACAGTCCTATATATTGGTATTGTTTACCCAGAAGCCAGTTTACACATATTGACAGTGTAGACCCAGATCGGATGTAACATTCAGCCTAGTAACCATATCTATCTTAATCTATTAGTTAATTCCATTGGGCTGCTTTCTGTGTATGCATACTGTCAAATTTAATCCTTAAAATGGCAAATGCTACTGCAACAGATGACCAATTTAGGTTCATTGTTCATCTTATTCGGAAGAAATTCATGTGAATTGTCTGCTGGTAGACAATTAATATGTAATATCAAGCCTTATTTTGTTTTTAAAAATAGCAACAACAAAAAATTCTGCTAATTTTCCTTGGAGCTTTAAGGATTAAAACTTATATTAGTTACAAACAAGAAATGTCGCAGTAACATGATGAATGCCCCAAAGGAATTAGTCTAGCATAAGACACATTTGAGGAAAGTTATTTGTAATAAAGGAGATATGCTCCAGATACATAAACCTATAAATGAGGTCAGATGTCAATGTGTAGGTCAAAGTGACCCAAAATGGTATGCACTACTGTGCATCCCAAGAGGAATCCACACACCAAATTTGGGATTCCTCCCTCAAATCATATAGGCAATATGCACCACACATGATTATTCTAGAAACTAGGTCATAGGTCAAGATCAAAGTGACCTAAAAATGGTCCCCGACATATCACCATCCGAAGATGCACCCATACACCAAATTTGGAATTCCTACCTCAAATAATATAGGAGATATGCTCCTGACACGATAATTCTAGAAGATAGGACCCAAAACTGGTACATGACACTCTACCATACCAAGATGCAAGCACACACCAAATTTGGCATTGCTAGCTCAAATAATATAAGAAATATGCTCTGGACAAGATTATTCTAAAACTAGGTCAGAGGTTAAGGTCACAGTGACCCATAAATGGTACATGACATATCACCATCCATATACCAAAGGACATGTAACGGTTTTGTATTACAAATGGCCCACTTTTATAGTAAAAAATCGATTGTAAAGAAATCCCTCCAAAATATTACCAAATGATACCTAAGAGTCTCTAGTTTAATGTCCACAATTTATTTTTTTCATTAAAATGTATTTTTACAATAAATTTTGAGGTTAAATGTATGCCCTATCAACCACACTTAACACTAAGTCTATGGTAAAACCAAACACCCTCGTGTACTTCGTGACTCAATTACATACATGTCCACATGCGGAACCGGATAAAACTATTTCTCATTTTATTGTGCATATAATATTACACCATAAAATGGTAACTCTGAGTCGGTTCCGCATGCGGCAAATACTGTAAAAAGACTTTTTCTGCAAATTTTATCCTGAAATGTACTATTCAATTCATACTTATCAAAGCACTGAGGGTACTAAAATCACTGGAGAGACGTAAGATTCCCGTCCAAAAATGGAATACAATGTACATATTAGCAAGCTCGTATCAATATTATTTCTTACAAACAGTCTTTGGATATATTGTGCTTGAATAGCAAATACAACAACATTTCAGTTATTATTTCTTATTTGAGAGAGAGAGAGAGAGAGAGAGAGAGAGAGAGAGAGAGAGAGAGAGAGAGAGAGAGAGAGAGAGAGAGAGAGAGAGAGAGAGAGAGAGAGAGAGAGAGAGAGAGAGAGAGAGAGAGAGATGAGAGATGAGAGAGAGAGAGAGAGAGAGAGAGAGAGAGAGAGAGAGAGAGAGAGAGAGAGAGAGAGAGAGAGATAAGGTGCAAGGAGAGAGTTTGATTTACCCCCTTCTTTAACTGATGCATAGATTTCTGGAGACAGGTCTTTGGTACAATCTGCTTTTAAAAAGACAGCTCACCGCCATTTTTGTTTTGGTATGGCACATTGCTTTGTATTAAGATTGTCAAAAATGGCAAATTATGTGATCATTCTTTGGAGCATGAGGAAAAAATAATCAATTGTTGGTATTCTCAAAATACAGGGCAGACACTGTTTAATATGGCCATACTAGAGTAGTTAGGAATGGAAAGTATATAACATTAGATGGAGTTGTCCCCCCACCCACTTAAAGGAGTTATGTGACGCTGGTGATCTTGGAACTTAGTTCAATACAACCGAATTCTAGTCATTCATCAAGGTCTTCCCAATGAATTAGTTGTGTCAGTTTGGTAAAAATATGGTCATTCGTTAGGAAGATAGAGTACAGACAAGCCTTTTATATATGTCCCTGGTGACCTTATAAATAAGGTCAAGGTCACCAAAATCTTATAATTCGCTCTGGCTGTCCCAGATACGTATCTGTGCGAGTTTCGATGAAATTCATCTAGCGGTTCATAAGGTAGAGCAAAAGCTACTTCACAGCACAGATATCGGAATCATTTGATATGATTCCAAAATTTTGATAGAACTGTGTCAGGTTATTTGAACAAAAACGAGCTAGTGTGATGTATACAAATGCACACTCTCAACATATATTGTAACTGACCCTCAAAGCTAACACCTATCTATATTTTTTGAAGTTTGTGACTTCTCATGTACATATATGATGTATATAGGTGGCACAGATATTGTCGCAAATAAACCAATGCAATTCTTTGATTTAGTTTTGTTCTTTTCAATTCATTGTTATTTATGCAAGAAGCATGTATAAAGACAGCCAATGGCCTGAATGGAACGCCACAAGCATTTTATTCATTATGAGTGTAATGCGCTTTTCATGCTTACATGTGCACAATATCTGTGCTAAACTGTTTGTTTCCTCAATGAATATGGCTCTCGTAAAGTGATTACTAAAATAATGCAGTTTATATACAACAATCACTTATCTGCAGATGGTAAATAGTCACAAGTACCAACAAACACATACTTTTAATATTCAAGGATAGAAATACTCTATTTTAAATGTTCATTCACCTTTATCAAAACACAATGTAGGTTATTCAAACGGTTCCGAAATTCCTGCTTTGACGGAAGTTGTCACCCTTGAAATAGATGTCTGCACCTCAAATGCTTGAAACATTACTAAGTGTTTTAATGCCCTACGTCAATGCTCTACGTTACAGTGAACCATATTTCAGTCATGATGTTTCCTCAGTCAATGTATTACGCAATAAAGATGAAGGGTCTTGCACAATGACACAAAACATATGTTTCTTGGGATTGTGAACTGCGACCCCTTAGTCACACGTAAGATAATAGGTAAGTAATATAGACCACAGCGCTATCACGATTGTTGGATATCTGAGCTGGGACATGCGTAAAATATGGAGCAGATATGCATTCTGTACATGTAACCTATGACTGCTTTGACATGGCCTTAAAGTATTCATTTTATCTGCATGGTCATCCACAAAGGTGTACAGTTTTGTGAATTAATCTTATAATCGAATCAGGTGTTTGGAAGATACGTCAAAGACACAAAAGTGTGACATACAGACGGACTGACAGATGAACAGACAGATATACAACACTCACATGTATCTATTTAATAATAATGGCTGTGAGCAAAAAAAGTGTTCAAAGCTTCCATTATCATTTCTGTAGCTTTATAACTATTTATATTCATGTTTCATACCAATCCAGCAAAAAAGGTTGCGCATGTAATGCCGCGTTTAACATGTTACTTGCACGCTTGTGTACATGTGGTACTGATTATATTGATATGAATAAACCGGAATAGGCTTGTTTGAGCTATTGATTAACTGGAAAAGGCGATAAAACACTAAATGTTCAATATATATTACACCTAAAAAACAACATATCATCATGGAAATCGTAAACACAGTATATAGCCAAGTTTTTGCATAATTTTTAATAAATGATAGTAGTGTTAGCTCAAATTACAACATAGACATGACGAGTATAAACACACGCATGTTTGGTATTATGTTTGAGGTCAGTTTGCTTGTTGCAGCTTTAAAAATATCCTCATTCATGAACAAACCTCTGTTTATACACACTAGTGAGAAACTTTAATTCATGTGACTGCATATGCCGTCGTTAATTCAAAAACATGCGCATGTGAAAGGGCAAAGATCAAACCACCATATATTTAAATTTCTGCCAAATCCATCGTGGACCAAAAAACGGCCAAACCGTTACACATCCTTTGGGATTCCTATCTCAAATAATACAGAAGATAAGCACCAGACTTGATGCAGATCCTAGAAACGAGGTCAGAGGTCAAGGTGACAGTGACCCAAAAATGAAACAGGTCACTCCTCCATCAGATGATGCATTCACACACCAAATTTGGGATTCCTACCTTGACGAAGGGTTATTTTAGAGAAACATGTAAATCACAAAACATAAATCCCATTTATCTAAACCCTAAGTTCACCTTCGGTATCATACAGATCATAACAAATGCCTGTCAAGTATGTTTTAGTGCTTAGTTTAATAAAAATAAAAGCGCAGCAGGCATGCAATATACCCCACCACGGGATATTTTCAATGCAAAGAAAATCATTTTGAAACAAGGGCCATAACTCTGTTCTTTTTTGTCACAATTTATCCATCTGCAATACCAAGACACTATTTTTCAATACCAACTCTTATACCATACCCAGTTTGAAGAAAATCGGTAATAAAATGCCAAAGATAGAAATTGAAAACAAATTTCTAACATCAATGAAGGGCTATAACTCTGTACTTATATGTCAAAATTTACCTATCTGCAATCCCAGAACACTCCTTCACAATATCGACTCTCATACCAAGTTGAAGAAAATTGGTAATGGAATGCCAAAGATAGAGAGTGAAAACCAATTTCTAACATCAATCAAGGGCCTTAACTCTGTCCTTATTTGCCAAAATTTACCTATCTGCAATCCCAGGACACTCCTTCCCAATATCAACTCTCATAGGAAGTTTGAAGAAAATTGGTTAAAAAATGCTCCCAGCAGAGAGTGAAAACGATGCGAAGATGGACAGACAGACGGACACATGGACAGACGCACGCACACACGCAAGGACATCGTGAAAACAGTATACCCACCACAAACATAGTTTGTGGGGGGTATAATTACATGCATTTTAACTCAAATAGCCCAATGCACCCAGAAAATTTTCTGACTATTTTGAGAGAAAGGTAAGGAAAAAATGAATCAATTCTTTGACTACCAGAACCAAATTACTCAGAAAGGAAAGTCATTTGTAAACAAAATAGTTCCAGATCAGCCTGCTCCTCCATTTCACCAAAATATTCTTCAAAAAGGTATATCCTTTAAATATTGCACAAAACAAAAAGCTCTATCTAAATTCTCCAAAACTTGAATATATACTGCACTATCCGATGTTAAAGTTGGCTGCATATTCTAATCAAGCATGAAAACAAGGGGATTCCCAGTGAATTTGTAACTTTTTGTGACTGTTTAAAGTGGTTTTATCAATCTTAAAATCGTTTTGGATGAAAAGGATCCAGTCTTTTAATTTTACCTGAGTTTGGGTTTGTCATTTGTTACCAACTTATCATTATAAATAAACATTTGAGCCACTGCATGACAAAACCAATGTTTTGACCTGTGTGCCATCAGGCAGGGTGTCAGCCCAGTCCTCCTGTTAGCAGGAGAATACTTTGGGCCTGTACTACTTTTTAAGACCATAGTGAAGACTTTGGTCGTGCAGAACTGGTAGAGTTCCATACTGACCTGAATCTTGTTAGCTCATATTTCAACACTGCATATAGAGTGGTACCATAAGCCCACTCTTTTTTAACGGCAAACAGTAAAGACCCAAGTGAAATTCAATGGTGCCAAATGAGGCATTTCATCTTGTTTGAATAATTACAATTTTCTGGGGCTGGAGCAGTCATCTTAATTTGGAAATTCTACCCTGAGACTCCATGATATGTACATTGAAACAATTTTCCAGGTTCATTGTATATTAGTATATAAAGGATATCATTCCACAAAATATAGTTGCCTGATTAAAAAAGCCTTGGCATAAGTTGCAGGCCTTATTAACCCTTTGAGAACTGGAAACCCCTAAATGGGTACTATGGCAAATAGTGAAGACCCAGATGAAATGCGGCATTTCATCAGGTTCTGCACAGTTTGCTAAGACAAAATCGTCTTCAGAGAAAGAAAAACCAATATTTTTTGAAAATTATAACCTGGAACCCCTCTATATATAAAATGAACTATCCTGACTTAACTGTATCAAAGTTAATGGAATATCCCATTGGTCTTAAAAGAGTTAAGAAGCTGCTTCTTCATGAGCAGCTGCATAAGGGTCTCTCATGTAACATTTTATTATTGACATTCAAAGATTTGATAACAAAATTTCTAGCATGTAGTCCTTTATACTTATATATATTAAATCTTGTTTCATTTTTTTATGTCTTCAATTTAATTTCATATTCATTTACAATCTCTAATACATATTTTAAAACACAAATATAGAATAATTTCATAATTTTAAGTAATCCTTTATATTTAATAAACAACATTTTTTTCTCCATAATAAAACAACACAGTCCTTGCTACAATTTGAAAATATTCTGCCCACAGAGAGCAATTAATTGCTGTTTAGATAGTTTGGTACATAATAAATAGGTTAAGTGTCATGGCCATAAATACCGTATTTTCAATTCGATCATAAAATAATAAGCAAACAAACTTAGCCCATCTTAAATAATGAAATTCATGTCAGGATCAAAAGTAACATTTTATTCCAATATCTTACCAATGTTTCTGTAACATATCATTTCTTCTGGAGCACGCCATGATTTCTGTGGCTTCATTATGACTTCTGTGACTTTGTCATGACTTCTGTACATGCCATGACCTCTGTACATGTCATGACTTCTGTACATGCAATGACTTCTGTGCCTGCCATGACTTTGTACATGCCATGACTTGCTTCTGTACATGCCATGACCTCTGTATATGCCATGACTTCTGTGTCTGCCATGATTTCTGTCCATGCCATGACTTCTGTACATGCCATGACTTCTGTACATGCCATGACCTCTGTACATGCCATGACAAATGTACATGTCATGACTTTTGTACATGCCATGACTTCTGTACATGCCATGACTTCTGTGCCTGCCATGACTTTGTACATGCCATGACTTGCTTCTGTACATGCCATGACCTCTGTATATGCCATAACTTCTGTGTCTGCCATGATTTCTGTCCATGCCATGACTTCTGTACATGCCATGACTTCTGTACATGCCATGACTTCTGTATGCCATGACTTCTGTACATGCAATGAATTCTGTACATGCCAATACTTCTGCACATGCCATGACTTCTGTACATGTCATGACTTCTGTGCCTGCCATGACTTCTGTACATGCCATGACTTCTGTATATGCCATGACTTCTGTATATGCATAACTTCTGTACATGCCAATACTTCTGTGCATGCCATGACTTCTGTACATGTCATGACTTCTGTATGCCATGACCTATGTATATGCAATCAATTCTGTACATGTCCTTTCCTCTGTACATGCCCTTTTTTCTGGACATGCTATGACTTTTGTTCATGTCATGACTTTTGTACATGTCATAAGTTCTGTGGCTTAACAAATTATTGTTGCTGCTATAACTTGTCAATTTTGTTTATGTCATGTCACTGCCTCTGTAAAATACAATGACTAGCACAATTTGCCATAGCTTCTGTAGCTTCATTGCTGTCATGACATGTCATTGTTGTTCTTGTGCTGGGGTTTAAAGTTGCTATCTTCATTAAATGATTATTTGTCTTTTCAAACTCTCCCTGAGCAGGCCAAGGACTTTTTTAGTTTCAGTAACTGACAGCTGCTCTTCTTGAATCAAAGGCAGAAAGAGAATAATGTCAACAAAACTATGTGACTAGACCACAACCCCACTATTGCTATCCATAAAAATTAAATTGCAAATTAGACTTGCAACCTACAGTCATGTGCCAAATTAAAGTTCACAAAGTGAATTTCAAGGCAAAAATAATGCATATTTTCTACACTTATAATACTTTAAATCTAAAAGATCAGATTTACAGCATTAATAGGGCTTATAGTTTGATGCATCATTATCCTCCCTATCATTACAAATGTTCAGAAAATTTTACTCCCTACTGGAGATGGTTGCCTAGCAACAAGACAAAAATGGCCAAATTTGCCCTATCTAGTTTATTAAAGCAATTGCCATGGCAACCAGACATTCAATAATTACTTGAGTTTATGCTATTACATGAAAGCCTTATTGATGTTTTTATGTTGGGGTTTATTTCAATCTCTATCAATTACAAAGTAAAAAAAAAACAATATTTCTTTATAAAATAGATCATGAAAAGGGTGAATATAAGAGTGAATATCAAAAATACTGCATCTTTGTTTCCATGACAACATCATTTTGAATGCATTATTCTAACTTTTTAAAGACATTTTATTGACAGAATATCTTTGTTTTAAAGTCTTAGGTATAATTTGAAGTACATTTGGCTTTTAAACATGTGTAATTATTAATATTTGTCTTCCACACCCCCATTTTGGTAACTTTGAATCTTGACAGATTTTATTAATATTTTTGCATTTTATATTGTTTAGCTATAAAAAAAAGACTAGCAAATAACATTTTGATGGTCAATATATAGAAAAACATGTTGTCTTGGAGTAGTATCAAAAATAACACCAGCAATTCATTCCTTGTAACCATGGCAACCACTAAAATGAGCATACTAGTGGCTTTTAGCTAGTTTTATCGGTTGCTTAGCAACAATATGCAAAACAGTGAACAACTTAATTATATTGTGAATATTTGAAGACTCGCTTATATCTTTCCATTCATGTATTTGTCGAGTCCATAATATAAATAACATTGAAATGAAGAAGAAATGAATGTCTAAATTTCCCATAAATTTATGCATTTTTTTAAGTTTGTGAACTTTAATTTGGCACATAAGTGTACTATGCTGGGGGTACTGGCATTGCATGTTACATGTCATTGCTTCAAGTATATGTCATTGTTTCCATAATGTGCCATTGCTGATTGTCACACAGCAATTAGTGAAGGCAGTTACATTTCATTGGATTTCACAACAAAAAGAACCTCATTAAATTTTATCAAGACAGCAACCAACTCTATTTTACATTATCACTCTATAAAACTTTGGTTGACTTTAACCTCAATCTAATGGTCACTGCATCATTTGTTTGATTTGATTCTTTACATCCCATTAACAATCTTTCAGTTAAACAGGGACGGGTCTTCCTGGGTTGAACCAGTACTAAGCTAGGATAAATGTGTCTTGCTCAAGGACCACAACGCAGTGACGCCAGTGAGGCTCGAACCCGCGGCCTCTCTGTCTCGAGTCAAGCACTCTACCACTGAGCCACTGCGCTCCCTTAGGGTCACTGCATCACTTTGTCGTCTTACTATCCACAAAGTTTCAGCTATATTGGAAGAAGACTGTAGGTCCTGGAGTTGGTTGAAATATACAACCAGCTTTTCAAACTCCAAAGGGAAATACCTCTGATTTGTTTTTTTAAATCCCCATCAACATTTTTCAGTTATGTCGAGACTGGTCTTCCTGGGTTGAATCAGTACTAAGCAGGGATTAATGTGTCTTGCTCAAGGACACAACACAGTGTGGCCGGTGAGGCTCAAACCCACAACAATTTGTTCTTGAGTCAAGCGCTCTACCACTGAGCCACTGCCCTCCAAGCAATAACTCTGTGAAACTTTGGTTGACTGGTCTTCAGACCGTTGTTAAGTCAAAACTGGTACACATTTGAGACAGCACATGACATTTTGGTATGAGCACATCAGCAAGCAGACAAGGCTCAGACTAGCCTTCACATCTGAGCAGCTTCAACAGAACTTTTGTGGCTGGCTTACACAAAGTATGGAAGTAGACGAAGGCTCAGAAGAAAAGTATGATTTGTAATCACGCTGGATATTTCACAAGAACTTCCTCATTTGCAATCAATAAGTAATAATAATAACATTATAAAAAAGCTTCAGTTGAACTATTTCCTTAATTGCCAGTGTTGTCTGCTGATAGCCTGTGCACACAGTTTGGACCCGGATCAGGCCCCACAGAATAAGGGGTCTAATATGGATCCAAACTGTTCAGTACTCTGATGGTATTGCTGAAAGAATTTTTCAAAAAAGTTGATGTTGAAAAAAATACAGATGACAAAAAAGCATAAAATAATTCCCAGCATGCAAAGAGCTGATTGGATATAAACTGCAGGAGGAGTTATCCAGATATGTAAGGATTTAGAAAAAAAAGGCATTAAATTTAACCCTTTTCATTCTGGGTACTAGTATACAAGTACTTTGGCAAACAGTGAAGACCCTAATGAAATGCCGCACTAGGCGGAATTTCATTAGGGTCTGCACTGTATGGTAAGATAAAAACAATCTTCAGGGACACAAATACATCATTTTATAGAAATTTTGACCAGACATCCCCTTAAAATACAAAATGGACAATTTCATACTTATTGTATTAATATGTATGGGATAATCCATTAAAATGAAAAGGGTTAAAAAATATTAATCCTTACTTTTTAACTTCCTTGGTAGGGCTCTTGGTTTCAACATTATCCAATCATCTTGAGCATCACCGAAGATAATATTGTTTGTCAGTTTTATAAAATCTCTGGGTATAAAACACTTCAAATAAAATGCTTCAATAACTCATTGCTTGCTAGGTTTAACTTTTGCTGTCGGCAGATAACTTTTTGTACATTTGAAAAAAAAAAAGTAGACAAGAAAAAGACTTGCAAAATTACCCTGCATGCAAAGAGTTGAAACAAATATGGTATATCACTTTATCTTAAAAGTTCCAACAGAAAAAAATTCTCTTTTTTTCCAGTGAATTTAAAAAAACTGTTACCTTATTAAGTGAAATGTCTTCAATTGAGATTAACAATAGATCAGGTCATATATTATCAATATATACTATATAAATATATTGAAGAACTTCCTTGATAGAAGAATATATTTTTTTAAGGCAGATAAGAAGCATGGTTACAGAGAAATCTACCTTAAATACTCTAATTTTTTACCTCCATATGTAAAATTGAAACATATTGCATCTTATGTTAAAGTACATCTGTCATGAGAGAATAGACAAATATCAATTTGATACAAGTATACAACTGAAATAAATTTGCAAAATTCTTCTGCATTTCTTTATTGCTTTTATGTACACGTTATTATATGGCCGAGGTGTGCCTCTAGGTCATATTGGCACTGGGGAAACCAATATGATTACCCAGTGTCAATATGACCAAGAGGCACACATTAATCATATATTCTTTGTTATTAAAGGTCAATTTCCTGTCACAGACTATATTCCCAATACAATAATATTGTATTTCATAGTACACTGTATTTATGTATTACGTATATTTTACTGCATAACATGTTTGTGTTTATCTCTTACGCCACCTGTGAGTGGCCTGAGATGCATAGTTTTCAATAAAGTTCTGTTCTGTTCTGTTCTGTTCTGACAATATCATAACTTTTTATTACATCCGGGTAGTACATTTAACATTTCTATCATCTCTGTTTTTTTTAATACCTGGTGCGCCAGTGAGACGGAAAACTGGCATGCTGGAAATAGCAACAACAGAGCCTGTGACATACATAAATGACATCATAAGAAAAAAAACATTGCTTACCTTGACAACCTTCTGAGGCTGTATACTTGTGACAATTCAACAGACTTAAAACCGTCAATAAAACAATCAGACACCCTTAAAATTAGCATTGTTGCATAATGTGAAACCCCTGTCACACCAGGGCGGCGTCCTCACGGTGTCTTAAAAAATTGCAGAATGCCGAGGTGCGCGCAGTAAGAACGCAAGCATCACCCCAGCAACGCAGTGGCATTGCCATTGGACACGGTGGGGTTGCATAGAACGCCGAACGACGGTGTGCACTTTGAGCGTACTCAAAACAAACACCGTTACTCGGCGTTCGCTCGGCGTCCTAATAGAGTGCAGAGGGGACGGCGTAAGGTCACCATAGTCATGCAGTAAGGTCTCCTACAATGCAATAGGAGCTCCCTGGGGGCACACAAGGGTCGTTGCGCAAACGCCGTGGTGGTCCATGGTGTTTGCACGGAGACTGCACAGCATTCTTGGAGATGGTGGCAATGCGGTGAAAGTGTGGCGCATGCGCTGTGAGCGCCGTGGACGCGCAGTGAAAGCACAGTGAGAGTGCAGAGAATCTCCACCATGAACACCGTAGGAACGCGATAGAACGCCATGAGAGCTCCGTGGCAAGGCCTTGGTTGCTGTAAGGACTGCATGACAGACAATTTTTCAAGAAAAATATCATGATTTTCTTGCGTTCTCATGGTGCTCTGGAAAATTAAACAACTCTGTGGCAACGCAGTGGAAATGCCGCCTGGTGTGACAGGCATTTAAGACAGCCTGGTTTCTTTTGTTTTTTTGGTATTTTGATTATTTACGTCCCAATCAACAATTTTTCAGTCATGTCGGGATGGGTCTAGCTGGCTTGAACCAGTATGTAGTAAAAGTAACCAGTATGTAGGCCTACTTATATAATAAGCAGAAGTTCTGGATACTCGGTTACTTCTGCTTTCACTGTAGTGTATAGAAAATCAACTTTGTATTCCGAAAAGCTACTTTATGTGAAGAGCTGACAGGCATAAAGATGATCTTGACAACACTGTACTTTACCGGCCTTTTGCCGAGTTTTTTTGTTGGCTTTGCGTCTGTTACTGAAAAGCCTTATTGTTCCACATTCTACAGCCCCATTCTTTATTCTACTGGCACTACGCACTTTTATGGCCCCAATCTAGCATAAAATACCACATGAAAACAGGGTCTGATACCAATTCTAAAAGCTACTCAGCCATTTGAAATGCTGCATTAGTGAGTCGAACCGAAAAAAAGTGCACGCTATGTATATGTCATCACCATGATCACAGTGCCAAAAATCCATATTAATGAAAAGATATGGATTTTTTGCCTCATCATGTGACTGTGCCAATATGGATTCAGTCAAATAGGAAATATTACCAAGTGCTAATGGCAATTTTACTATGTCAGCTTTAGAAGGTATGTAATAATACTGAATATTTCTACTGCACTTAATTTTGTAGTCAAGTTGCTGAATATTACTGATTTATGCTTGTTGTCATTTTGCTAAAAGTAACTGCGCTCAGCAATCTTATGCTTGCTGTTAAGTTGATGAACATTACTGATCAATTCTACTGCACTTACATGTTTGTGGTGGTGATGCTGAATATTAATGAACTATTCTACTGTGCTTTCTGACAAGTTGTTGAAAGTTACTGAACACTAGAATTCACAGAATCACATGTGTTGCCTGGCAAAACAGAAGTCAAACATGGCAAATTTGTCGAATTTATATCCCTGGCGAAGGGTTATTTTAGAGAAACTTATAAATCACAAACAATAATCCCATTTCTCCAACCCCTAAGTTCACCTTGGGTATCATACAGATCAAAGTTAAGAGTCTATTAACTTGTTTTCAGTGGTAAGTTCAATATCTGTACAATATCTGTACAATTTCAATATCTGACTTCAACCTGATCCAGAGGTGATCGATCGAGGGGTGTGTATAAGGTTGAAGTGTTTGCTTCTATGTTAGTCTATACGTCTTTCCCCTTAATTTGATATGCAACATGGGCACATTCTGAATTTTATTTACCTTTTAATCCAACCGACAGGTTGAGGGTGTGTGTGTGAGAGATATAGATTATTACACAGGTTTTTTGATCCCAGTCCTGATCTCAGCCCGAGTAGACTGTATCAGCCCGAGCCCGAAGGGCAAGGGCTGATACGGTCCGAGGGCTGAGATCAGGGATGGGATCAAAAAACCCGTGTAATAATATATTTTTATCACATACTTATACTAGTATTGCCCTTGATACTAGAGTTTTGGCCCAAGCGTATCAACCAAGTCAAATAGAGCTGTCCAGCCCTGGGATCAAAAAGTCAAGTAGAGGGCTGATACGGGGGCTGATACCAGGGCTGATATTTTCCTGTCCCGCCCTCCCCAGCAGTTGATCTCGCCCTGGAAAAAAAACAGGGAATATCTGCAAAACAATTGTAAAAATAAAGAAAGTGGACGTGTTCTTGCATATTTTTTACCTGATTCCAATTAAAATCGCACTGAAACACTGTTAAAACATTGAAATATCCATTTTCTTACACCGAGTATCTCCATAAAAAATGGCGTCAGCGTCAAACTTTCGAACGCCATGACGTCACAACGTCATAGCCACACGCAACGTTTTCGCGAACAAAAGGATCGGCGTGATGCATTTGAGCCTTTGAGGCTGATAAAGTCACTTAATTTAGTGATTGCACCAAATAAAGAAATTGATAGATAATTTCATTAGCTGTTTTACACGCATAAGTATATGATAAAAATATTATTACACGGCTTTTTTGATCCCAGCCCTGATCTCAGCCCTCGGACAGTATCAGCCCTCGCCCTTCGGGCTCTGGCTGATACGGTCTACTCGGGCTGAGATCAGGGCTGGGATCAAAAAAGCCGTGTAATAATCTATATATCATATACTTATGCGTGTAAAAGAGCTAAATATGAAATAATCTATCAAGTTTTTTATTTTGACAATCACTAAATGAAGTGACTTTATCAGCCTCAAAGGCTCATTTGAAGGCATTTCGTCGATCCTTTTGTTCGCAAAAACGTTGCGTGCGGCTATGACGTTGTGACGTAATGGCGTTCGAAAGTTTGACGCCAACGCCATTTTGTATGGAGTTACTCGGTGTAAGAAAATGGATATTTCAATGTTTTAATGGTGTTTTCAGTGCGATTTTGGTTGGAATCAGGTAAAGATGTGCGAGAATACGTCCACTTTCTTATTTTTTACAATTGTTTTGCAGATATTTCCTGTTTTTTTTCTCCAGGGCGAGATCAACTGCTGGGGAGGGCGGGACAGAAAAATATCAGCCCTGGTATCAGCCCTCTACATGACTTTTGGACCCCAGGGCTGGACAACTCTTTTTGACCTGGGCGATACGCTTGGGCCAAAAGTGTAGTATCAAGGGCAATACTAGTATAAGTATATGATAAAATATGTGCTTGCATGGTGCTCTATCATCCATTCCCTTTAATTTAATACGCAACATGACCATGTTCTAAAAAAATGAAATTTGACCTTTTGACCACACCCCAGGGTCAGGGAGGGGAGGGGGTTATTGGGGGTCTGCGGGCAATATATTTGCTACCATGTTGCTGAATTTGTGATTCCTTTTAATTTGATATGTTGAATTTTGATCATTTGACCACACCCACCCGGGTCTGGGTGTCTGGAGGCAAAATATTTGTTACCATGTTGCTGCTTTTGATGTGATTTCATTTATTTTGATATGCAACATGACCATATTCTGAAAAAATTGAAATTTGTTTGTTTGTTTGTTTGATTTGAATCTTTACGTCCCATCAACAATCTTTCAGTTTTATAGGGACGAGTCTTCCTGGGTTGAACCAGTACTAAGCTAGGATAAAATTGAAATTTGACCTTTTGACCCCACCCTCTAAGTCCACCCAGGGGGTTGGACCCGGGTCTTCGATCTAAAATTATGTTTGATAATGTTTCATAATTATTGTACCTCTGTCTGCAAGCAAAATTTTAGTAAAGAATATTGACAACTGACTGAGTTATTGCAAAATTTAAATATTTGACCTTTGGCCCCACCTAAGGGATCAGGGTGGTGGGGTTATTTTTTATCACTGTCATGCTTATCTACAGGCACTGGGTAATCATGGCCTATAGCGAGAAGTTGTCAGATATTATAGTTTTGGAAAATGTGAAGTTTATTCCACAAAAAAGGCCAATATAGCCTTTGCATTAGACCAAACCTAAGTAAAAAAAAAAGGCCATAACTCAGTCACAATTTTGCAAATGACCTCCAATTTCCAACTTGACCTGTATTTTATGATGCTTTAGCCATCTGTAAAATTTGCATCCCTTCAAAAGTTATTGATCGGAAACTACAAATTGACAATTTAGCCAAAATCTAAGTCTAAAAAGGGCCATAACTCAGTCAAAAGTTTGGGAATTACCCCCCATTAACGAAATTGGCCCGTTTTTTCTGATGCTAGTCACTTCTGTAAAGTTTAAATGAAATCGATGCATCCTTTCAAGAGTTATCGATCAGAAACCACAAGTATGATGCTGCAGACAACAATGACGCCAACGCCGCCGCCGAAGTCATGATCCCTTGGAGTCATCCTTGCTTCGCAGGGGACACAAAAAGGGGCCATAACTCAGTCAAAATTTTGCGGATTACCCCCCTTTTTGAATTTGACCTGTATTTAATGATGCTTGACCTTTCTGTAAAGTATGAATGAAATTTATGCATCCCTTCAAGAGTTATTGATTGGAAACCAAAAGTGTGACAATGCGGACACAGTGACACGGTGTTGAAGAAACATTAAAACACAGACAAACAAAGTTAAAGCAAGAACACAATTAAAGTAAAGCAATTAGCTCTCTCTTCCTTATTGTGATGACTTTTACAGTACTAGAGGATCTGACGGTCCTGAAGCGCTCACCTGATCTCCTTAATAATGTTAAAATAGGTCAAGATCAACTACAGCTTATAATGAAACATATTTTGTTTAAAGGGGGTTGCGACCATTTTGGTCAAGTGACTTAAAACAATCTAATGAATACTCCATGAAACAGCCCAGTGCTTTCTGAGGAAATGAAAAAAGTCAATAAGCAATGCTTATTAGATACCCCCAGTACTGTAAGGGGGAAAAGTGAAAAACTTAGGGTTTGGCAAGTGATAGTTCAACCAGCAGACCTTAGTTTTGAAAACAAGATTTCAGTAGAAACTGTGCAAATGATCTTAAAGCTTGCAATCTGGAACATTTGATTAGATCAAATACACAAAATTATGCACACCTAAAGCTCTATAGCTTTGTTATATCGGAAAAATAGTCAAAGTTCTCATAGATGTCATTTTCAAAATTTATTTTTTTGAATCAAACTCCTTCATGCATATGTTCAATGTGTCTACATTCATATAAAATGGCTCCATCAAAAGCTGTCGTAGGAGTTGATCGGCCCATGAAGGCACTATATATGCATATACAAAAACCATATAAGGGAAAAATTGTCTAAGTTCTCTTAGCTGTCATTTTATCAAAAAATATTTTTTCCAAACCAAACACCTTTATGCATAAGTTCATTGTATAGGCAAAGTATCAAACTGCTCCATCAAAAGCTGTGTTAGCAGTTGATCAGTCAGGCACTGGAAGGAAAACCTTCCAAGCCAAAAGTATGCCTTTTTGGAAGGAAAAGTCTTCCAACTTAAAAATTTTACTATGGATGGATTTTCCTTCCAATTAGTTTTTTCACTGAAAATTGGAAGGTTTAACCATCCATCTTAATGACAAGTTTTGGATGGAAAACCCTTCCAAAACCTCCTTTTCATTGCAAATTTGGCATCCGATCGGACAGCCAATCGCAGGGTTAATGATGTTATAAGTATGTTTTCATTACATAACCAAGCAGAAAAATCATGTTTCTAAATGATAAACCTTATTGTGATATAGGTAACAATTAATTTAGATCATTTATCAATCTTTTCTTGTCACTGGTGTTAGAGAAAGTTTGCAAACTTGTGATGACTTTTCTTGAAGATATCTTTTCAAGGCATGCAGTATTACATAAGTATGTTACTATAAATAAATCCGGTTGGAAATCCAGGCAATCACAAACAGGTGCTTTGGCTTATTTATGAGATGAAACGTTTCTATTTCTAGAAATAGAACTAAAATTGAGAGACTGTTAGATTGGAAGGAATTTCCATCCAAATCTGTTGGAAGGTTTTCCTTCCAGTGCCTGACTGTTGATCGGCCCATGAAGGCACTATCCATGCTTATAAGGGAAAACTGTCTAAGTTCTCATAGCTGTCATTTTGTCAATTTTTTTTTCAACCAGACTCCTTCATGCATATGTTCAAAGTGTCTGTATCATATAGGCAAATTATAAAATTGATCCATCAAAAGCTGTGGTAGGAGATGATCTGCCTATGAAGGCACTATCTATGCATATACGAAGACCATATTAAAGCTTATATCAGAAAAATTGTCTAAGTTCTCACAGCTGTCATTTTGTCAAAAATTATTTTTTCCAAACAAAACTCCTTCAAGCATATGTTCAATGTGTCTACATTGTATCGGCAAAGTATCAAATTGCTCCATCAAAAGCTGTGGTAGGAGTTGATCGGCCCATGAAGGCACTATCCATGCATATACAAAAGCCATATAAAGGAAAACTTGTCTAAGTTCTCATACCTGTCATTTTGTCAAAAATTATTTTTTCTGAACCAAACTCCTTCATGCATATGTTCAATGTGTCTATATTGAATAGGCAAAGTATCAAATTGCTCCATCAAAAGCTGTGGTAGGAGTTGATCGGCCCATGAAGGCACCATCTATGCATATATACTTAAAGCCAAAAGTAACTTTACACTGTTATTATATATACCATTTCTGGGTATTGGTGAGTGGTATTTTAAATGTGTTTCATTCACATTAAACTTCAATCAATTATTCATATGACAATTGAATTTCATGTTTTTTACTGTCATAAATGCAACCAAAATGCCCAAATGAAAGAAGCAAGGGGGCAAAATAAACTTTTCCAAAGTGCATCACTTTTGGATGTGTTACTGTAGCTTTGCGATTGGACATTTTTTTTAATTTTAAAGCATCAGTCTGAAAGACAGCCTATTGAATTGTTGTTTAAAGTTCAAATCAGCCGGGATCGCACTTTGAGTAACACAAATTAGAGTTGTGTTTTTACGTACACACCCCCTTTTGTGAACTTTACAGTGCTTTCAATGGAATTTCCCATAAGAAATTATTTGCCGTTTTTCTTCCAAACCGATGGGAATTTTTATCAGATTATCTTGTCACATACTCAAGGCAGAAGTCCCAACAAATCGCTGATAAAGAAATCCAAATGTCACCTGAGATAAAGCTTTTAGCAGGGACTAAAGTTTACTATTGTTTAAATTCAAAGGGAGATAATTTCAAAGTGAACCAACTTTAAGATGCTACCAAAAACAAACTATACGTCAGAGACAAAATGTCTTGCAGAATTTTTAATGGGCAATCGATGTCCCTTAGAATAGCGTGCTCAAATCCTAGGTTTACTTTGGATTTTGTTAGGAAATGCTGATTTTGTGCTTTTAATGAAAGCACAGATAACTCGAAAGAAGATTAATTTACCTAAGTTGTGTTTCGTGAATTAGGTTTAGGGCCGCTACCAGTAACTCATTGCAATATTTAATTGGTTAAATCAAAAACAGTAAAGATATATTCAGTAGTTCAAAGTGTAAAGTTACTTTTGGCTTTAAGTATACAAAAGCCATATAAGGGAAAACTTGTCTAAGTTCTCATACCTGCCATTCTGTCAAAAATATTTTTTTTCAATCAGACTCCTTCATGCATATGTTCAATGTGTCTATATTGTATAATCAAAGTATCAAATTGCTCCATTAAAAGCTGTGGTAGGAGTTGATCGGCCCATGAAGGCACCATCTATGCATATACAAAACCTTATTAGGGGAATAATTGTCTAAGTTCTCTCAGCTGTAATTTTATCAAAAATTATTTTTTCTGATCCAACTCCTTCATGCATATGTTCAATGTGTCTACATTGTATCAGCAAAGTATCAAATTGCTCCACCAAAAGCTGTGGTAGGAGTTGATCAGCCCATGAAGGCACCTTCTATGCATATACAAAAGCCTTATTTAGCGGAAAAATTGTCTAAGTTCTCACAGCTGTCATTTTTAAAAACTTATTTTTTCTGAGCCAAACTCCTTCATGCATATGTTCAATGTGTCTACATTGTATAGGCAAAGTATAAAATTGCTCCATCAAAAGCTGTGGTAGGAGTTGATCGGCCCGTGAAGGCACCATCTATGCATATACAAAAGCCTTATTAGGGAAAAATTGTCTATTTTGTCATAAATTATTTTTTCGGAACCAAACTCCTTCATGCATATGTTCAATGTGTCTACATTGTATAGGCAAAGTATCAAATTGTTCCATCAAAAGCTGTGGTAGGAGTTGATCGGCCCATGAAGGCACCATCTATGCATATATAAAAGCCTTATTAGGGAAAAATTGTCTAAGTTCTCACAGCTGTCATTTTGTCAAAAAATATTTTTTCTGAAGTAAACTCCTTCATGCATATGTTCAATGTGTCTACATTGTATAGGAAAAGTATCAAATTGTTCAATCAAAAGCTGCGGTAGGAGTTGATCGGCCCGTGTATGGACAATAATAGCATAAGCATAAATCCCAATATAAAAAGCCATTTAGAACTACAAAGGGTAATAACTCTAATAGAATTTGCCCCTAGCCCTTACTTTTTTGTTTTAAGCATTTGTCTTGTATATATGAACATGTTTGCAAGGTTTGATGAAAACACAGCAATGACTCTTCAAGATATTAAAGGAAACAAAACGTTACGGGCGGATGCACGGACGGACGCACGGACAGATAACATGAAAACAGTATACCACAAACAAAGAACACAGGTCAGCTTGACATTGGTACTAATATAAAACCGTTGTCTCGTTAGGTTAAACATTTCTAGCAATTATTATGATTTTAAGAATCTTTGAGCTTTCACCTTTACAGATGGAATCAGATCTGGATCCAAACTGTTTGATGGTATTGCTGATGTATAAGTAAATTTTGAAGAAAAAAAACAGATGATGAGAAAAATCATGAACAAATTTATATCATCTAACTTACGATAATATTACTTATGCTACCCTCTATTCCCCCAGAATGCGCCGATCTAATTACCAGCCGTGACAGACCGCCGATAGTAGAAGAGACATTGGTAACCGTGAATAAATCAACCACGGTAAAGTCATGCACTTCATAACAAAATACCTGTAAACTTCCTCTTTTGCTCGGCGCTTATCAAAGCGAAAGGACGTGTTGAGTTCTTACTCTTCTTTATATCCTTGGCTCGAGCAGCTCTTTGACCCCCGGGATTGCGTTTGCAAATAAATTTGCTGTTGTCGATTTAAATTACTGTGCTGTTTTCTCATTGTTGTTTAATTTTCATTTTATTTTCAGATAGCTGAAATGTTGCAACAATGTGTAGGTATCAAAGGGAAAAGTTGTTCCCGTTTCATTGCGGACTGGGACAACCATTCTCTTTGTTTTGCGTGCAGGGTTTGTTCTCAGAACAATCCTTGCGAAGTTTGTTCCGTTTGGACCACCTTTCTTTGGTCTAAAGCTTCGGCTGCCAAAGCTAAGGCTGATTCTAAACGGTCAAACTTATATAAGGTTGGGGAGACTGTGCAGCAGGTCGGTTCTTCTAGGGATTCTTCCTTGCCCTTTTCTGAGGGTAACGAGGGTCCTGTTGCCAAAAACCATACGGTTGTTGGTGTGGAAGTTCCTTCCTCCCAGGCTTTGCCCTTAACTGGTTCAAATCCTGGGGCGCTTTCTTCAGAGATTTCCAATGCCGGGAATGGTACTGGTAACTCATCCCAGCCGTCGTGTCAGAAGGTCCCTGACTCTTGTTCAGGCACCTCTAGGCCAAGATCTCGATCCCCATCGGAACATCCAGATCTGGCCCTTACACACGATGATCGGTCGCATGGCTCCCGTGCTCGTTCGAGGCGGTCCCATTGCTCCCAGTCAGGTAGTGCGAAGGTTCCACGAGCGTACAGCATACGCTCATGGAGCCGATCTTATCGCTCTTCCAGGAACCATCGATCGCTGTCGCTAACATCGAGTTCTGGCTCGGAACGTAGCCTTGGCGGCTCGCACGCTCACAGCCCACGAGTCTATGGCTACCGTGCTATGCGCAGTCATAGCCGTCGTTCTAGGCGGGATGGTAGTCCAAACTACAGGTCTCGACGAGGCCAGCGCTCCCGTTTGAGCCGTCACTCCCATCGTAGGCGCCACGGATCTTGATCACACGGCAGGGATAGGCCTCGATCTTATTCAAGATCAAACCATTCTGTTTCTATGTCCCGAGAATCAAGGTCTCGGCACGTAGATAACCCTATTTCACAGGCTACTAGATCTAGTGAATTTTCTGGGTTCTCCGCAAATGATATCCAGGATCACCGTGTACAACCTGGTCACGGTATACAACCGGACATGCGGAGTTTAATTTGACAGCTTTTGGCTGAAGAATTTAAAACTTTCTCAGGTAGCCGGAAGAGACTTCGCTCCCGTTCTACATCGGTAGAAAGGGTGCCAGTGCGCTCCCATACGGCTCCTGATCCAGACCCAATGGACGAGCATAACACTGCTTGCATTCAGGGTTCAATGGGCAATAGTTCTGGGAAGGTTATACCTTCTGAGAAGACAATTCCCAATAATTTGAACCAGGCTTCTTCAAATTATGAAGAACCAGAGATTCAAATAACACCTCTTCCTGGTGAGACCATCGGATCTGATGATAACTCAGATGATCAGGACCAGGAAAAGCAGGAGGATGATGAAAGTGGCACTTCTGAACAGGCCTCAGTGTCTGCTCAGTTACCTTACTTTGAGGCCTTAGAGTCACTTCTTGCTTGTTTAGGCACTCATCTTTGCCCTGATATTGTTCAAGAAGAACCAAAATCAGGGGCTTCAGGGCTAATGTCCTCCCAGTTCTGCCTGAAAGCAGACTAATTTTGGATTCTATATCTAAAATTAATTCTAGGATACAGGGGCCTAATCCTATTCAAGGATCCCCTTTAGATAGTTATCCTAAAGGTTTGATGACTAACAAGTTTCCATCTTTACACATGAAACCTAAAGTCTTTAGTCAAGAGTCATATAAAATCTCTGACCCGACTATGGTTATTGACCACCCGCCTATAGATCCTTCTTTTAGAGAAGTTCTGAAGCAGGGTGCATTATTTCCAACTACCCATTCCTTACAGTTACAACAACTAGAAGGATGGGAAAAACTTGCTAGAGCTGGTATACACATTAATTCACATGCAGACATGTTTCTTTATGGAATTCTCTCTGCTTTGAATTCTCCTGCTCCCTCACAAACTGATCTTGCTGAGGTGCGTAGGTACCTGCAGGCCTTAGCTCAGTTGCACATGCACATGTTTGATGTTTTAGTACGTCTTGCTAGTGGACCTCTACTTGCTAGACGTGATGCATATCTAGACAAGTGTGCTTTGGACGCTTCAGTTAAATCTTCCCTTAGGGTTCAGCCTATCGAGTCTGCTACCCTATTTGGTCCTAAGATGCCTGAAGTGGCCAAGACCTACAAAGAAGACTTAACAAGGCGGTCTTTGCAAAATGCTGCAGTGGCTCACCTTCCTGCTAAGAAGCAGAAGAAGAAGGGGGTCTCTAAACCAGCAGCTGTTAAAATGGTAGTTAACAGTTCTGACAATGACAAACACCAAGTTTTATCTAAACCTGCCAGATCATCACAGTTTTCCCAAGGCTCTTCCTCTTATTCTAAGAATAAGAGTAATAAGAAGTTCAAGGGAACTGGAGGTCAAAAATAGGGATGCCCGTTTCTTCCAGGCCTGCCCAGACTCTTCGGAGTCTTTGGGCTCAGACAAGTACAGTCTGCCAAAGCCACACATACCGACTGGCGGCAGACTGTATCATTTTCGGAAGGCTTGGAAAAACATCTCAACAGATAAATGGACACAGTATGTAATAAGAAACGGGTACAGGATTCAATTTCGTGTCCGTCCCAAATTGACAAGGGTAGTGCCTCAGTTTTTGAGAGCAACACCCTCAGATCCAGAGAAGATTCAACTTCTACAAACAGAAGTAAAATCTATGCTGGACAAACATGCCATAGAACCAGTTTCCTCTTGCCATCCAAAGGGTGGCTATTACAGCAGGCTCTTTCTGGTTCGCAAGAAGTCGGGAGGATGGAGACCAGTAATCGATCTGTCCCGACTAAATTGGCATGTAATCACTCCTCATTTCAAGATGGAAACTTTGGACTCGGTTCGTCTTTCTTTACGGAAGCATGACTGGGCCATTTCCCTCGACTTGACAGATGCATATTTTCACATACCAATTCATCGCAAGTCAAGGAGGTTTCTTCGTTTTCACTTCATGGGGAAAACATACCATGCAGTTTCAAGCCTTGCCATTCGGCCTGGCTCCAGCTCCTTACGTGTTCTCCAGAACTGTGAAGGCAGTGGTCAAACATTGTCGTCGCATGGGCATGCGTCTACATTCTTATCTAGACGATTGGCTCCAGCCGTCTCGATCTCAAGTGATGTGTTTGTTTCACAGAGATCAACTACTGAGCACGGTTTTGTCCCTGGGATTTGTTCCCAATTGGGACAAATCAGAGCTAGTTCCCAGTCAGAGGTTTTCTTTTCTGGGAGCACGTTTCTGTCTAGAGGAGGGACTGATAGGCCCTTCTTTGGACAGGTTAACAAGACTGGTAACCTTGATTCAGAGAATGCTGTCTGCACGATCAGCATCAGCCAGACAGATTCATTCTCTTCTGGGTCAAATGGAGTCTATGGCTTGTCTCCTGCCAGATGGCAGAGCCCACAAGCGTATGCTTCAGTGGTGCATCAAGGACCGTTGGTCTCAAGCGGACCAGTCTTGGGATTTTCACATTTCCCTAGGTCCTTGGTTCAACAAGGCCGTACTACAATTGCTGAACAGGAACTTCCTGTTTACCATGGTGCCACTTTGTCGGCCACAACCAGACTTGTTTCTATTCACGGATGCGAGTCTGGTGGGCTGTGGTGCCCATATGGGCGATCTCTCAGCCTCAGGCCTATGGTCTGCGTATTGGCAGACTCAACACATAAATGTCCTGGAACTCAGAGCAGTCATGTTGGCTCTGAAATCCTTCCGTCAGATAATTCCGAACTGTCATATTCTGCTGTCAACAGACAATACGACTGTAGCGGCTTATCTGAACAAAGAAGGGGGGGTGCGGTCACGAACTCTGTCTTTCATGGCGACCAATCTGTTAGAATGGTGTATGAAAAGACAGGTGTCTCTGACAGCCAAGTTCGTGCCAGGGAAACTAAATGTTCTGGCAGACTCGCTATCCAGGAAAGGGCAGATAATCCACACAGAGTGGACTATCCACAAGGGGACACTGTCTCAGATATTTCAATTCTGGGAAGTCCCTCACTTAGATCTGTTTGCCACGAGGTTGAACAATCAACTTCCGGTTTTCATTTCTCCTTTTCAAGATCCACGGGCTTGGGCAGTGGATGCCATGTCTCTTTCATGGGAGGGAATGATAGCTTATGCATTCCCTCCAGTTCCACTTCTCATGAAGGTACTTCTGAAAATGGAGAAAGCGACTTGTTTGGTCATCCTCATTGCACCGTGCTGGGAAAGCCATCCCTTTTTCCCAGTTCTGCTTTCTCTGCTAGTTGCCCCAGCAGTCAGGATTCCAATTCGGAAGGATCTTTTGATCCAGCCTCAATCCTGCCTTCCTCATCCAAAGCCGGAGATATACAACCTGCACGCTTGGCTGTGCTGCAGGGAGGTCTCGAGAAGGCAGGATTTTCTAAGAAATCTGCCGAGAGAGTCTGTGCTGCGAAGCGATCTTCCACACAGTCTCTGTACAATTCCCGCTGGAACACTTGGATGGATTGGTGTCTCCAGCGGGAGATGGATCCCATCGATCCAACTGTGACCTCAATGGCAGATTTCCTTATTTTCCTTTTTGAGGAAAAGAAGCTTTTGCCTTCCTCCATTAAAGGGTATAGGTCGGCTATTGCTTCCACCCTGAAGCATTTTACTTCAGTAGATTTTTTCTTTCCATCCAGTCCTCTCTGATGTCATCAGGAGTATGGATTTGGAGAAACCTGCTGTTAGCCGGGTCGTTCCCCATTGGGATCTTGCCCTGGTTCTCGACAGCTTGAAGAAATCCCCTTTTGAGCCCATGTCTTCATGCTCTTTAAAGTGCCTTACTCAGAAGACAGTTTTTCTGATAGCACTTGCTTCTGGCCGGAGACGCAGTGAGATTCATGCCTTTTCTGCTGCTCCTGGCTCAGTTAAATTTTCAGCCGACTTTAGTGCGGTTGAATTACACTTTTTTCCAGGGTTTTAGCTAAAAACCAGTTGCCTTCTATAGCAGGTGTTCCAATAGAGATCCCTGCTCTTTCTGGTTCTGACATGAATTCTGTTTTATGTCCAGTCTGTGCCTTACGCATTTATATGCGAAGGACTAGTTTTTTTCCGTAGAAATAGGAAAAGACTTTTTATCTCTTACATTAAGGCATATGATAAAGAGATCTGTGCTTCTACTATATCAAGATGGATAGTAGACACTGTACGCTTCTCTTATGAGGGTTCTGGCTCTTCATCAGGCAAAATTTGTGCTCATGAGCTTAGAGCTTTGAGTTCAAGCTTTGCTTGGTTGAACAGATTTCTGTTGGATTCTGTTCTCAAAGCGGGATATTGGCGTTCTGAGAACTCTTTTATAAGATTTTATCTGCGGGACATGGCAGGTATCAATGAGAAAATGTTTTCTCTTGGTCCCGTTGTAGCTTCTCAGAAAGTTATTAATTCTTAATAATACCTCCAGAAAACGTCCATTCCGACGTTTCTGATTTTACACGGTGTTTTTCATAATATTTTTATCCAATCAGTGCTTATTGTGTATTTACTTTCGTTTTTATTACACATGGCGCATATTATGAATGTAATGCGAGAAACATATCTTTCTTGATTTGTTTCTTTTCTATTCGGTGGAGCTATTTGGAATTAGAGTTAACAGCACCGTTTTATTCTGTTTTCAAATATTTTCTGTGGCATCCCGGGTTTCTTTGAGCATATGCTCTTTCCAGCCTGGATTACATACGGTCAACCATCCAATTGGCATTGATCTTG
Organism: Loripinus fragilis; assembly: GCA_964019695.1. Lineage (NCBI taxonomy): Eukaryota > Metazoa > Mollusca > Bivalvia > Lucinida > Lucinidae > Loripinus > Loripinus fragilis. The sequence continues at coordinate 5,075,466 of OZ026515.1, read as the reverse complement.
TGTGCCTAGAATCTACATCCGCCGAGGACATTGTTTCTGTGTTTGTTGAATGGTCAGTCTTAGACTTAAGTTATTTTCCATTCATTGACAGATTCGCCCACCATCCAGAAAAATGAAATCTGTTTAGCATAAGTGATATTATCGTAAGTTAGATGATATAAATTTTATATGTTTGTTCCAACATAAATATTTATGAATCTATACTTACGATAATATTACGATGAGGCCCGGGCAAGCTTAAAGCATGCTTCCCACCTCCCCGCATATCTGTAAGTTTTCTCGCAAAAGAGGATGTTTACAGGTATTTTGTTATGAAGTGCATGACTTTACCGTGGTTGATTTATTCACCGTTACCAATGTCTCTTCTACTATCGGCGTCAGTCACGGCTGGTAATTAGATCAGCGCATTCTGGGGGAATAGAGGGTAGCATAAGTAATATTATCGTAAGTATAGATTCATAAATATTTATGTTGGAACAAACATATAAAATTTAAACCATATAAAGAGTTAAGGCAAACACAACCATTTTTTTCAAGGGACAAAATACATCATAATTTGCAAATTCTAATCTGTACAATGAAGCATCCTAAGTTGAGTGTATCAAAAATAGAAAGTGAGTATGATCAGGAAATACCACAATCACAAACTGCAGACAAACCTGTGGCATCGTGGGGAAGAGCCACACAACAATCACAAGACACCAGGAAGACAAACAAAGTAAAGTAACCAGCTCTCTCTTCCCCATCAAGATGATTGCAAAACTAGAATGGACATAAAGTAATGCACGACAAAACAGAACAATTACAGAATCCCACAATGAAGGTAACAATCAACATCAAATCAACAACAACAGAACCACCGCCTTAGAATGGACAGTAGCCAAAGCCACTGGGGGGCTTAAATGCATTTTACTGGTACCGAATCTTCGCCATATATTCTGCAGTTGTTGAGCACAAAAAATGTTCAGCTCGCATGGAGGATTCCTAACTATTGCAATGTATCATCATAGAAAAACAATATAATCAAATTAACACACTATGATGAAGCAGAGAAAAGGACTCACAGATAGTCAGTGCTAAAGAAAACCAAAAGTTGAGCCACGGCGGTCCCAGATACAGCCAAGCATCAGCTACCAATCCACCAATTAAAGCTTTACGTCAGAGCTGTCATTGAGTCTGAGGCCTTACCCACCATTGTGCAATTAAAGAGGAAACCATAGCTATAAACCGTGATAGGGATTACAACCAGGCATGCAGACTGTCTCATGATATTAAAGGTATATCCAACTTTTTTATAACCTTTGATAATCTTTTTGAATTGATCACTAAAATTAGGTTTTCCAACAATTCTTTTGAATTTATAAACTCAATCACTATAAAATATATGTTCTGATATGCCCTGTTGTAGAAGAGTTTTTAAACCAATGTTGTATTTAACAATTAACTGTGAGTGTCTGTGGTAGAATTTAGAAAATGCTTTTCGAATTTTATGATATCTATAACCTTATTTTTATAACTTAGTGGTCAAAAATAGGTTTCTGTTGTTGAAGTTATCAACATTAGAACAGACTCTTGCAAAACGAATAAGCTGCGAAATATATACACCATAGGAAGGGTAGGGAGGAACATCTCCATCAAGAAATGGGAAATTTACTATTTCAAAATTAAATCATCCCGTTTATCATAATTCTTAGATGAAACTATGCCATTTGTTATGGACAAGTCCAAGTCTAAAAACGGGGCTTCAGTATCAGAAGAAATCGCCTTGTTCAGCTGAAGTTCAGTGGGTATATCTGACCTACCATTTGTTCAAAATAACGATTATCAATATTAAGTAAGTCATCTAAATATCTAGAGCTTGAGTCAAAAGCTTCAATAATATCAGTTTGATTATTGTCTGACAGAGACAACATTAATTCTCTCTCATAACAAAACAAAAACAAATCGGCAACAAGAGGAGCACAATTAGTACTATTGGAATACCTACAATTTGTCTATATAGTTTCGAGCCAAATCTTATAAATATATTGTCCAAAAGATAATAGAAACCAGATAGAAGCCCATCAGTAGATTTTGTCTTTGACAAATTTCCACACAGAAGGCTATTACACAAACTTAATTATTATTGGATAAGAGACCCCACCCTTAAGTTGATCAGCTCATGACTCTCTGGCTGCATCCAACAAGTAGTCTTAGATGGCCAAGCCTTAGATCTAGTCCCAGTATTATCCAGTGTGCCCCGGGGTCAGTCTTAGGCCTGATCCTCTTCCTCATATTTATAAAAGATTTACTGGACAACTTTAGGTCTTCTGTTTACCTACCTGGAGACAACTGTTTCCTGTATAGAAAGATATATTCACTTCAGGACTTTCATATTCTGCAAGGACAGCGGGAAGTTGATTTTCAAATGCTATTATATGTGGCCAAATGTCACTCTGTGAGGCTTGGCATCACAACACAAGCAAATTCATTCTAATTACTCCTTGCACATCTAAACCTTGGAAAATGTTCAGTCAGCAAAATAACTTTGTATAACCATCTTTGAGAACATAGATTTGGGTCAATACATCTCTTAAAATTCCTCCCAAGTTACTAAGACCCTTGGTTTCTTTTGCAGGAACTTGGCTTTTGTACCTAAGAGTACTAAGGAAGTTGCATGCAAAACTTTGGTCCAGTCTAAACTTGAGTATGCAGCAACCATTTTGAAATCCTGCTCTAAAACTAAGATTAACCAAATTGAGAAAGTTAAGAGGATGGCAGCCAATTGGACCTGCAAGAGAGGGTGAAACACAAGTAGTGTTGGAGACATGCTCGCTATCTCTTGAGGCCCCTATAGGGATTGGTCCTCTTTGATTCTTTTCCACAAGATACGTTGTGCTTGTCCCCACTCATAGTCTGAAAGTTACCAGGTCATAAAACAGTGTCAAATATTGAAGATACCAGACATAAAGTGATACCTTGAAGAACTTGTTCTTCCCCAAAATTATTCCATGTTGGAATAGTCTTTCTCCTTCTACAATCACTGCCCAGATCACAGAGGAATTTAAGGCTCTCATTTAGTCAAAAACACAGCCAGAAGATTGTTTTTAAATTTCAAAATTTAGCCATTCTTGGCATAATGTTGAGGTATGAGTGAGCAAGTATAAGAAGAAAGAAAGTATAAACAAAGGCTTAAAACTGTAGAGTATGAATTCACAGAGTAAAGATATATTATACACTTTTATTGCTTAGCAGTAAAAGATGGATTTCATAATTATGGAGTCCCTGAGGGAACTGCTGTTGAAAGCTGAGGCTTTTCATCTTCTCCATCCTTGACTTCTATGCCTCAAGTTCCCCCCCTTACAGTTATCCTATGCAGTGGCTGATCCAGAGGGGGTTCAGGGGGGTTGGCTTGAACCCCCTCCCTCATTATCCGCCGTTTTTAAATATCCTATGAAAATGAAATCATTTGGTCTCAGTGAGACCAAATTAATTCATTTTCATGGGATATTTTAGAAAAATAAGAGAAAATCAGCAAAGTGAACCCCTCACACCTTTATACATGTGAATCTCCTTTCTAGAAAACCTCAACTGGATCTGCGCCTGTTATGCAGATTAATACTTTAAGCATTACAATATGTGAGTTATACTACACATGGTAAATGTTTTGCGCATTACAATATAATTATGTTATCCTACCCATGTAAAGGCTTTGCACATTACACTACTTCACTTATTCTATGCAGGTAAACACTTTGTCCACTACACTATAGCTAAAAAATCATATTTTGCTCATTTCTGCCTAAAAACTTTTTATCTTGATTCTCATTGGAAGAATCTCATTGAAAAGCTTCCAATGTACGCTTAAAAAGACTATTGTTGACAAGCAATCAAGCAAGTTGAACACATGCAATGTTTGCCTTGGAATGGTAAACAGAGTAAAGTTTGCTCGGATGAGCCTGGCCCCAAGGTTATTAAACTTTTTCATGCTCAACTCAATTAAGCATGAAAGTTCATGAAAACTAAAATGCTGACAAATGAAGACTTTTATTTCTTTCAAGCTCTCAGATGTTGTATTTATCATGCTAATAAATGTTAAAATGCCTGTTGTATGAGCATGATCAATTTTATGCTCAGTAGAGTTGAGCATGAAAAAAGTCTTATAACCTTGGAGCCTTATCTGGCCGTAGACTTTTTGCTCTGGATCAGGCCTATCTGTATGAATGTTAACCCTTTGTATGCTAATGGATTCTTCCTTCTCGTTTGATACAATAAACTTGGGATAGGCCATTGTATATATCCAGGGGTGTCAGGTTATAATTTTTAAAAAATATTTATTCTTTTATCTGAAGATCTTTTTTAACTCTACAAACAGTGTAGACCCTGATGAAATGCAGCATTATAGTGCATTTCATCTAGGTCTTCACTGTTTGCAAAAGTACTCATTTTGGGGTTTCCCGAATACAAAGGGTTAATAGATGACAACATATAAGCTCAGTTCCATGTGAGTTGGCAGTTGTTCACATGAATTACCAAGTCTAATTTGGTTTCTTAAGGAAGAAGCAAAATCTGATAATGTTGACTGCTACAAATTGTAGGTTGTGCTAAAGGTTGTGACCAATTTTTTTGTCTGCTGATAACCTATGCAAACAGTTTGGACTCAGATCAGACCCAGCAAAATACCAGGCCTCATCAAGATCCAAATTGTTTCATACTCTGATGGCATCCCTGAAATAATTTTTTTCTAATTAATTTTGAAAAAATCAGCAGACGACAGAGAAAGCAAAGAAAACAAGACAAATTTGACGAATTTATATCCCCTGATGAAGGGTTATTTGAGAGAAACATGTAAATCACAAAACATAAATCCCATTCATCTAACCCTTAGTTCACCTTCAATATTAAACGCCTGTCAAGTATGTTTTAGTGCTTAGTTTAATGAAAAATATGCTTACTTCTGCACAATTTCAATACCTGACCTTTAAACCCAACCTCGGAGGTCAAAAGTGTGTAAATTCAAAGTGTTACCTTGCATGTAGGTCTACACTTCTCCCATTTTAATTTGATATGCAACATGACCACTATTAGAAAAGAAAAAAAATGACTTTTTGACCCAACCTCAGGGGTCGTTGGTGTGTGTTATGACAGCATATTTGCTTTCATGGTGCTCTGTGCTCAATTCCCTTTAATTTGATATGCAACATGACTACTTTCAGAAAAAGATATAGTTTGACCTTTGACCCCACCCCCTGGGTCGAGGGTGTGTCTGTGGGCAAAATATTTGCTACCTTGTTGCTGCCAGCATTGTCAGCTTTAATTTGATATGCAACATGACCATATTCTGAAAAAGTTCAATTTTGGTCTCGGCCCCAACCTCTAAGTCCACCCAGCGGGCTCAAACCCATGCCTTCAAACTAAAATCCCATTTGATATGTTTCATATCTATTGATGCTCTGCCTGTATGCAAAATTTCAGCAAAAAATATTTACAATTGCTTTAGTTATTGCAAAATTTAAATATTTGACCTTTGACCCCTTCGATGGGGTCAAAGGGGGTGGGGTAAAACTTTGACACTGCCATGCTTATCTACAGGCACTTGGCAATCATGGTCTATAGTGTAAAGTTGTTAAATATAATAGCTTTGATGAAATGTGAAGATCATCACATAAATAAGCTAATTATAGGTTTTGCCTTATAATTGCCTATACTAAAACAAGGGCAATTACTCAAGTGTTAACTAGTCGATTTTAACCAAACTTCTAGGATATCGAGAGTTCATGATACTTATCATTTGTACCAAAAATTAATCAAATCTAACCAATAGGTACTGAGATATGGTTCCGCACAGACAAAAAGTGTGGACGGACGCATGGAATGGACGGACGGACAGATGGACGCACGGATGATGCCAAAACTATATCCCTCCGGCCTTGTCGGGGGATAATTACCCAGCATGCAAGGAGTTAAAGGCTATAAATAGATATATTGCTTACCATCACTGTCCTGAAATAAATAAAGAAATGAAAAACAAACTATTAACCCTTTTCAGACCAATAAATTCCATACAACTGCATATAATAAAGTCAGGATGGTCCATTGTATATATTGCGGGGGCACAGGTTCTTATTTTCAAAATACATTACATTTCTTTCTCTGAAGATCAATTGTCTTAGCAAACAGTGCAGACACTAATGAAATGCCACATTATGCGGCACTTCATCTGGGTCTTCACTGTTTGCCAAAGTACCCATTTAGGGTACCCGCATTATGCGGGCATTTCATCTGGGTCTTGACTGTTTGCCAAAGTACCCGTTTAGGGGTTTCTGATCTAAAAGGGTTAATTAGGTATACTATATTGGAAAAAATAGACAAAATACCATATTCACCCTAATAAATACACATACTCTATAAGTGCACACAGAGTACTTCATATGTTCTGATTTCCAGTCAATGAAGTGATATTAAATAATTAATATGAATTCCTCTGCGGATGAAAATCAGTGCAGATCCTGATCAGCTGGCTACATTAGAAGCCAGCTGATCTGGATATACACTGTTTTCATAACAGGGTATATAAGCACCTGGTATAACATTTTGAATAAAAGCGCTGCAGGCATGCCTCATACCCCACCATTAATTATTTTTAGTACAAAGACAATACATAAATTAAGGGCCATTACTCAGCTGAAAATTTATGAAAAATTAAATGCAGTTGTCTCAACCAGGAATGGTGTATACAAATTTCATTATATTTTCAAATCAAGGGCCATAACTCTGTAGCTTTTTGACAAAATTAAATGATTTGCAATCCCTTAACACTTCTTCCTAATATCAACTCTCATACAAAGTTTGAAGAAAATTGATCAGATAATGCTCAAGATTGAGCACAGAAACTAATCTTCAACATAAATCAAGGGCAATAACTCTCCACTTATTTGAGAAAATTTACCCATCTGGGACCCCAAACCACTCCTCCCCAATATCAACTCATATACAAAGTTTAAAGAGAATCGGTCAAAAAATACCAAAGATAGAGCTCTGCAACTAATTTTCAAAATAAATCAAGGGCATAACTCTGTGTTTATTTGACAAAATTCATCCATCTATCATTCCAAACCACTCCTTCCCAATATCAACTCATATACAAAGTTTGAAGAAATCGCTCAAAAAATGCCCAAGATAGAGCACAGAAACCAATTTTCAAAATAAATCAAGGGCAATAACTCTTAGCTTAATTAACAAAATATACCCATCTACAATCCCAAACCACTCCTCCCCAATATCAACTCTTATACAAAGTTTGAAGAAAATCGGTCAAAAAATACTCAAGATAGAGAGCAGAAATGAAGTAGTGGTAGATGGACGGATGGACAGACACTCAAAACCCCACACTTTTTAAGTGGCAGGGTATAGAAAATTAGCACACAGTGCATTCATTGTGGTGTGCTTATTAGGTCAAATATGATAAGAAAAACTAGAATTGTCAGAGAATCTGACTATAGCCCCACTGCAGTGCTTTACATGCAATAAAAGTCCAGAGTTTCTCAGGATGTTGAGTGTTAATGTAATTCTGACATCAATCAAGGGCCATAACTCTCTTACAAATTTGCGAAAAATGACAGCTAACAATCGCAACATAGATCTTGTCAGTATTAATAGTAGTATAAAGTTTGGTGAAATTCAGTCAATTTGTTCTCAAGATCAGGAAAGTAAGGAGAAAACAGAACCAACAATAATCAACGGTTAGTGGAACATAATTTATTTAAAGTCGACGCGTTTCGGTCTTACAAAGACCTTCGTCAGGACATAAATAACATGAAAATATGGTTACTGAAGTACAAAAAAACGGTACATGTGAATTGAATAGAATAGAATAAAATAATAGTCTGGTTGTTTCTATGCCGGAAACAAAATGGCGGACAGTCAATATAAATGAAGGTTATGGTCTAATAAGAAAAGTTCACTTTAGATATGTTTCTTGAATATATTGAAAATACTAGGTATGGTTACTTCCCTGTCTGTGTCTGTGTCTGTTCCTTCGTCGAGGCAAATGGTGCTGGTAGAGGAAGATGGAGATATATCAAGATCTGTTAAGAGTTCATTGTTGCTGGCCGGGTATAACTTAAGTAATTGTGTAGTAGTCAGTGGTGTCCATTCGGGTAGTTGATAGTCTGTGTCTGTGTCTGTGGATATGTCTTCTCTCTGTGTGGCTGTAGATGTCTTGGGTGTGGTGATGTGAAGTCTGATTATGTTTCTGGGTCTTGCTTCCATCGGCGGTGTCCATGTCTTAGGTTTAAATATTTCTGGCTTGTAATGTGTGTTTGTCAGTGTAGTGATGATGAATTTTCCGTCTGTGTCTCCGTGTATCTTTCTTGCATGTCGTATGACGTTTTCTTTCCTTGCATAAATTTTATTACAGCTCCAACATTGGAATTTAGTCCTTTGTTGGGCATGTAGCGCATCTGTATGTCTTCTCAAGGTTGCTGGCGTCGAAAATTGTTTGTGGCATATATTACAGGTGTTCATAGTTGTAGGTGAAGTGACTTGTTGTTGTTGTTGTTGTTGATTACTGAATGAGGTTGAGTCCGTTTGGCATGCGTGATTGTAACCTAGCAATCCAGGCTTCTTCCGTCCTGAGTCTGACGTTAATGTTTCCGTTCGTCGACGTCACTATTATCGCGGAAACGTCTTTCACGTTGTGGCTGTTTGTAGAGAAATGGCGGGATACCGGTTTGTCGGCGTTCTCTTGTCTTATGTCAGATAGGTGATTCCTAAATCTTTCATTGAACGTGTTGCTGGACTGGCCTACATATTGTAGGCCGCATTTAGTGCAGGTTATGACGTAAATTACGTTTTTGGTTTTACAATTGAAACGACCATGTATGGGGAAAATTTCTTGAGATGATGAGCAAAAGATGGTGGTAGTTCGTTTCATATAGGGACATGTTACACAAGGTTTGCCGCAGGGTCCGGAACCTTTGGGTATATCTATCAATTTCAAGTCTGCTCTTACCAGGGACTGTTTCAGGTTTAAGGCGCGTCTATGTACCATTTGAAAATGGTAATTTGACATGTATTTGGTATCTCCTGAGGATGTCAGTATGTGCTTGTTCTTTTTGAGGATTGCGTTGATCGGTGGGTTATGAGGATTGAATTGGATAATAAAAGGTATGTCTGTCCTAGGTTCGTTGGTTTGGTTACTCTGGGGTGTCAAGAGGTTGTGTCTGTCTTTGTCAAAAGCCTTGTCTAAAGCTGTTTTAACTAGTTTCTTGGGATATCCTCTGTTCGTCAGGTTGCAGTAGAGTTGGTTCGCTGCTGCCCAGTAGTTGTCCGTTGTGCTGCAAATGCGTCTTAGTCTGATGGCTTGGCTGTACGGTATGCTGTTCTTCTGGTGCGCTGGGTGGTAGGATGAGTAGTGTAGGTATAGGTGTGCGTCTGTAGGCTTGGTATAAAGGCTAGTTTCGATCTTACCGTCATTATCCTTGCTGACGGTAACGTCTAGAAAGTGAGCGTTTGTTTGGCTTATGTCCCAAGTAAATTTGATTGATTCATGGAAGTTGTTTAAGGCCTCGAGGAAGGAGTACAACTCCGTAAGTCTATGTGGCCATATCATGAAGATATCGTCGATAAAACGCCACCAAACTAGAGGTGACAAATGTTGGGTGTGAAGGAAGTCTTTCTCAAGTTTTCCCATAAAAAGGATGGCGTAACTGGGTGCACATTTGGTTCCCATCGTCGTGCCTGATATTTGTTCATAGTATTCACCGTTAAATAAGAATGCTGTTTTCGTAAGAACTAGATGTAGGATGCGGAGAAGAACCCATGTGACTGGTTCTTTCTGCGTTCGTCGTTCCAGGGCTTCTTTAGTGGCTAGGATTCCATCACGGTGTGGGATATTCGTATAAAGTGAGACCACATCAATAGTTACAAGGTAAGCGTCATGTGGTATTTGACTTATCTGTTGCTCAAGTTTATATAGGAAATCGTTGGTATCTTTGATGTATGAGGGTACTAGTTGGGCGAGAGGTTTGATGAAAGAATCTATGTACGCTGATAATTTTTCTGTTGGGCTATCGCAGGCCGAAACTATCGGTCTTCCTGGGTTGTTTATCTTGTGAATTTTCGGTAGCATGTAAAATATAGGAGTTCGTGGGTTCTTGACCGTCAGAAATTGAAGGTGTGTTGCCGTGAGAAGTTTGCGTTCTTTAATAAAGTTTAGAAAGCTGTTGATATCCGCGGAGATTTTTGGGATTGGGTTTCTGCCTAGTTTACGATAAAATGTCTTGTTGTTAAGTTGTCTGAGTCCTTCGTTGATGTAGTCCGTGGTGTTCAAAACTACTATCGCTCCTCCTTTGTCCGCTGGTTTAATAACTATGTCTTGATTAAGGGTTAGGGATTTTAGGGCTAAACATTCCTGTTCAGTGATGTTGGATTTACGTGTTTTCTTGGGTTCAAACTGTAAAATCTGGTTCGTAATCACATTGATGTAGGTGTCTAAAGTTGGAGATTTCCCGCTATAGGGTGTCCAACCTGTCGGGGCTTTAAATGGATCCGTCTCTGTTGGCTGTGCATTATGAAAGTAGTGGTTTAGTCTGAGTCTGCGATTGAAAATAAGTGTGTCTCTATGTAGTGATATTTTATCTCGAGATGAAGGTTGTGGGCAAAATGTTAGGCCTCTGCTCAGAAGGATCTTCTCATGTTTGGCCAGTGTGTGATCAGAAAGGTTGACTACTGCTTTGTCTGAAGATTTAAGTAGAGAATTGCAAATCAATTGTTCCTTGGGTATGAATTTCCTTGATGGCATCGTGTGAAGATTAAACTAGTTGATTATCTGAAGTACAAAAAAACGGTAAAACTCTTAAGTACGATTAGAAGTGGTAGTGGTGGTTTTCTTGGATGAAAGATCCTTTTCAATAGTGATAGAGATACGATCGATTATCGTTGTCATAAAGTCGATCTCATCCTGCTCGGTGTTTTCTTTGATAATGTCCGATATGACCTTGATTTCCTCTTGTATGGATTTCCGTCTGTTTTCCCAGTATTCAAGGAGAATTTTCGTAAGTGTAAGGCCGAAATTCAGCTGAGCTTCCTCCCATCTCAGCTGGAGGTAAGAGTTGATGACTGGAACTTGTGGAGTTAGATTCACTCGTAATGATTTCGGGATGGTTTTGGATTGTTCACATCTCTGGAGGTAACTAATATGGTGATCGGTGCGGGTCAGTTGAATATTCAACTTCTTTAGTACTTTGAATTTGGTGATGTTGTTTTCACTGATCTTGATGGGCGGTGTGTCGTCAAATTTTCGTTTTTTGAGATTTCGGTTATCGGTTATACCCTCACCCGGAAGTGTCGCTATAGATACTGAGTTGGAAGGGGAGGTCAATGTGTCTACGAATCTTTCGCTGTCTTCTTGTGAACTCATGATGACTCAAATTGCCGGTTACTTGTTAAAAGTAGAGGTATGGCTGCTGCGGTGGATCCACAGGGATGCTAGGAAGGAACGCTTAAGCTTCAATGTCCCTCCAAACACCGTCCGGATGATCTCTTTGGTTTACCGTTGATGATTGGATCCCAAGGATACCGGTTCTGCTAGGATAAAAATCAGGAAAGTAAGGAGAAAACAGAACCAACAATAATCAACGGTTAGTGGAACATAATTTATTTAAAGTCGACGCGTTTCGGTCTTACAAAGACCTTCGTCAGGACATAAATAACATGAAAATATGGTTACTGAAGTACAAAAAAACGGTACATGTGAATTGAATAGAATAGAATAAAATAATAGTCTGGTTGTTTCTATGCCGGAAACAAAATCTTGTTCTCAAGATATTGAACGAAAACTTAATTTTAGCTTATGTGAATGGCCATAATTCCCCTATAAATGTGCGAAAAATGATGTGTAACAATCCTAACTTAGATCTTGTCATTATGAATGCATATATAAAATTTGGTGAAATTCTGTCCATTTGTTCTCAAGATATTGAACGGAAACGAAATTTTGGTGCAAATCAAGGACCATAACTCAGGTACAAATGTGCTGAAAATGACGTGTAACAATCCCAAGCTAGATTTTGTCAATATGAATGCATACATAAAATTTTGGTGAAAATCTGTCAATTTGTTCTCAAGATATTGAGCGGAAATGAATTTTTTGCGTAAATCAAGGGCCATAACTCTTGTACAAATATTCGAAAAATGTTGTGTAACAATCTCAAGCTAAATCTTGTCAATATGAATGCATATATATAAAATTTGGTGAAATTCTACAAATTGGTTCTCAAGATATTGAGCGGAAACAAAATTTTGACGTAAATCAAGGCTCATAACTCTAGTACAAATATCTGAAAAATAATGTGTAACAACCCCAAGCTAGATCTTGTCAATATCATTGCATTTATAAAATTTGGTGAAAATATCTCTAGTAGTTCTCAAGATATTGAACGGAAACGTAATTTTGACGTAAATAAAAGGCCATAAATCTGGTACAAATTTGGGAAAAATGAAAAAAGTCAATAAGCAATGCTTATTAGATACCCCCCGCACAGTAAGAGTCAGTGAAAAAACATGGCAAGTTATAGTTCAAACCAGCAGACTTTAGTTTTGAAAAGAAGATTTCAGAAGAATCTATGCAAACAAAAATTATAAACTCCTTCATGCATATGTTCAATGTGTCTACATTGTATCTGCAAAGTATCAAGTTTCTCCATCAAAAGCTGTGGTAGGAGTTGATCGGCCCATAAAGGCACTATCCATGCATATACAAAAACCGTATAAGGGAATAATTGTCTAAGGTCTCATAGCTGTCATTTTGTCAAAATTATTATTTTTCAACCAGACTCCTTCATGCATATGTTCAATGTGTCTATATTGTATAGGCAAAGTTTCTAATTGTTCCATCAAAAGCTGTGGTAGTTGATCGGCCCATAAAGGCACCATCAATGCATATACAAAAGACTTAATAGGGAAAAATTGTCTAAGTTCTCACAGCTGTCATTTTGTCAAAAATTATTTTTTCTGAACCAAACTCGTTCAGGCATATGTTCAATGTGTTTATTCAGTATATTGTATAGGCAAAGTATCAAATTGCTCCATCAAAAGCTGTGGTAGGAGTTGATCCGCCATGAAGGCACCATCTATGCATATACAAAAGCCTTACTAGAAAAAATTGTCTAAGTTCTCACAGCTGTCATTTTGTCAAAAATTATTTTTTCTGAAGCAAACTCCTTCATGTATATGTTCAATGTGCCTACATTGTATGAGCAAAGTATCAAATTGCTCCATCAAAAGCTGTGGTAGGAGTTGATCGGCCCATGAAGGCACCATCTATGCATATACAAAAGCCTTATGAGGGAAAACTTGTCTAAGTTCTCACAGCTGTCATTTTGTCAAAAATTATTTTTTCTGAACCAAACTCCTTCATGCATATGTTCAATGTGTCTACAATGTAAAGGCAAAGTATCAAATTGCTCCATCAAAAGCTGTGGTAGGAGTTGATTGGCACGTGTATGGCCTATAAAAGCATAAGTATAAAACCCTATATTAAAAGCCATTTAGAACTACAAAGGGAAATAACTCTAATAGAATTGACCCCTAGCCCTTCCTTTTTTGTCTAAAGTATTTGTCTTGCATATATGAACATGTTTGCAAGGTTTGATGAAAATCCAGCGATGACTCTTCAATAAATTAAGGAAACAAAACGTTACGGACGGACGCACGCATGGACAGACGGACAACGTGAAAACAGTATACCCACCACAAACAAAGTTTGTGGGGGTTATAATTATTTGTAACAATCCCAAGCTAGATCATGTTAATATCAATGCACATACAAAATTTGGATTAATTCTATAACAGAGTTCTGAAGATATTGAGCGGAAACGAAAAAATTATGATGGAAGAACGGACATATGGACAAACAGAATGACAGACAACCCAAATCCTATTTAGCCCCCCCCCCTTTTCAAAGCGGGGCTATAATAAACAATATCTCTGAGTCTTGCCTCTTCTTAATGTTTACAAAACCATACTGGCCTGTTTTACATAAAATTATTTAGAAAGAAAACTTAAATGCAACTAGCACTTTAAAGCAAAATTATCTTCAGGAAATGGACCACACTGCATTCTGTGCAGTCCTATCAGGGTGTTTATAACTGACTCTCTGGAAGGAATATCACAAAATTTCGCTTAATGCAAAACTACAATATTCTAGCTATGTAGCCCAGCAGGCTTAACCATTTATTCCATAGGCTATTTTTAGATCATGCCATCATTTTCTATTTTTAGACAAAATTGAAAAAATTTCAAGAACAATTTTAGTAAATTTTTGAATACTTTAGAAAACATTATGGATAATGAAACATTTGCTCCAAGGAGCAAATGCTTCATTTGCCATAATGTTTCCAAATACATAGTATATTTCAAAGGCGTCAAAAGCCGTTAGTTTAAACATATTTTATTGCCACAAGTAACAGCACTGGGACTGGGTCACAAGTTCTCACAACATCAAAAGACATTATCATGGAGGAAAGGGCAAATTGAGCCTGATCACTATGCAACCATTAGGACAAATTTCTTTGATTCATCATAGTGTGTTAATTTGATGAGATTATTTCTGCGATGATATATTGCAATAATTAGGAAGCCCCCATTCCAGCTATACAATTTTGTGTTTTAACAACAACAGAATCTAGAGCGAAGATTTGGTACCAGTAAAATGCATTTAAGTCTAAGGCTGTGGTTCTGTTATTGTTGATTCATTGTTTATTGTTGCTCCCATTGTTTGTGGGGGTTCTGTGTTAGGTCCTTGTTTTGTTATTCAGTACTTTGTGTCCTTCTAGTTTTGCAATCATCTTGATGGCAAAGAGAGAGCTTGTTGCTTTACTTTAATTGTCTTCATAATGTCTTGTGACTGTTAGTATTCTGTGGCTCTTCCTCACGGTGCCATGGGTTGGTCTGCAGTGTGTGATTGTGGTATTTCCAGACCATACTCGCTTACTCTCTGTGTCAGTGAATGGGTCTTATCATTAGGAACAATAAATAATGTAGGGAGAAATCGCTCACACAGTATTTAGAGCAGACTAGGACACCCAAAGGGTCATAACTCAGGTAAAAATCATTCACCCCTAACATTCTGGTTATATGGGATAAGCATGGGTGAAAGTTCCAAATTTCCAAAATCCTGAACTTTAGAAATTCGAATCTATAAACTTGCATTATGCTAACAAAATATCACCAATTTCAAGTTTAAATAGTCCATAGATTAACTGGAACTAAACCAGAAAAGATATCACAATTTGCCTGTTTCAGCATTTTGAGGCTGACTTTCAAAAGAAAGTCAGCCTCAAAATCCTGAATTCAGGATTCATCCTGAAAACTTTCACCCATGGATAAGTACAACCAGCCTTATCACAAGGTCTGTCCCAAGTATACTTACAAAATCATCTTGCCATCCTATGTCTTCGTCTGACTCTGAGCCAATGAAATCATCATCTAAATATAGAAGACAAAATCTCACTATAATACAGTAAAACCCGTCTTAAGGGGCCACTCAAAAAGAAGACCAAAATTGGTTTACAAGACTGATTATTGCTTAATGCAGGTCAAAAGTATTACAAAATGCTTCAAGGGGAGCATTCTGCAATACTTTCGACCTTCATTAAGCTACAGTTTGTCAATTAAGATCTTTGTTTTGTCTATTTTTTAGTGGCCACTTAAGACAGGTTTTACTGTATGTGTAGAAAGCAAATGATTTTCGAAGAACAAATCATATGTTATTTGATGTCCAAATCTTGTATGAGCTTAATATGAAGTCTGCTGTTAACTAGCAATTAAACTGCCAGTCATGCGAAGCTTGTCACAGACTGATTCATAGGTTGGTGTCTCGCATCAGGTTCAAAGCATTTGCATTTAATTAACAACTGATCTTTTAAAACTGATTTTCCTTGTTGTTGTGAATACTGAATGTGTACTTTAGATAGATATTCCTCCAGAGGATCACCATTTGGCATCACAAGGCTTACCGAGTAATGACAAACTGTGATCTCGTCAGGGAAGGATTTTTATCCACTCCACACACAACTAATAGATTCCCATTTAAAAAAGGCTCCCAGATGTTCCTTGTTTGGTTGTTTGTTGCTTTACGTCCCAAGTCAACAGCTATGGTCATGGCGGGACGGACCCCCCCCCCCCCCCAGATGTTCCTGAATATGCTGATGACATAATGTGATGATGCCAATTTAACATAACAATAACAGTTGACCCTCAAGAAAGGAGCACCTGGAGATCAGGTGTGAGATCTGCTATGCATGCAGCTAGCCAATTACCTGGATGGGGGCCCACTGATGTGGATGATGCCCCTGCACCAGCACGTTAATAAAAAATCTGATTATGATGATGATGTATAAACTTGACTTCCGACATGGTCAAATACCATTCACGTTCATATGATTATTCATTTGACAGTTATGATATACAAATATCTCCTGGGTAAGATATATGAACCTCAGGTTATTAAAGAATTTCTAACCCAAGATAAAGTCTCAGATACCCTTGTTCCATGTACAAAAATATGTGTTCTTTACAATACTGTATGTGAACTAAAGATTTCCAGTCAACCCAGTTTTATAATTTCAATATTTATATCATTGGCATAGCCCTCATTATGCAGTTACGCATGTGCGTAATAAAAACAGTAACATTCAAGGGAGGTAACTAATGTGGTAAAAGTCATTTTCCATGCCATAAGGAACTGCTCTTAAAGGAAATGATTTGCTCCCTCTGGAAGCAAATTCTTTCCTTTAAGAGAAGTTCCCTTTATGAAAAGGAACGCAATTGAAAAGAATCACTGCTTGATCCAGTAGTCTCCCTTTGATGTGCATATTTTTTTCAGCGTTCTGGCTATGCTATTGTATATTGATTCATTGTGTGGATGAAATAGTGTGGATCCTGATCAGCTGACTTCAAATGAAGCCAGCTGATCTGGATCTAAACTGTTTTCAAAAAGGGTTTGTAACTTTCATAGTGCACTTTTAAAATAGGTCAAATACTGTCTATGAATGTTTTTGCTTGCGGCGCTCTCGCCGCAAGCATTTGTGTCTGAATAGTGATACCCTCTACCTGGTTGTCTATTTATATAATATACTGTTGGCATAACGGTCGTGTGTATGGGATAAAACAGTTCAACGACAAGACAACTCACCGACAGCAAGCAAAACATAGTGTTAAGACAGGGTTCGTATGAGAATGGGAAAACAGAATTCCAGGGCTTTTCCAGGACTTTTTCATTTTTCAACGACTCAATTTCTTCCCAATTTTGTATAACACAACGTTTCAAAGTGCCATTTTTTAGCCAGAAGCGTCGAAATGTAAAGGTGCACTCAATTTCTTTGATTCTGACACCGGTGAAAAAAAACGGGACTACCGCACAAATTGAATAGAATAGAATACGAGTTGCTCCTCGCTCTTTGACGTGTACCTAGCGATTTTCACTCAGTTTTTTTGCGATTTTCACACAGTTTTTTGCGCATCCCATAAATCGTAAAGGACTAGTTGTATTTATATTTTTCAGAGACTAATTCATATTTTCAAGGATATTTTTACAAAATTCTAGGACAATTCCAGGACAAAAGGCACTTTTTTCA
Organism: Loripinus fragilis; assembly: GCA_964019695.1. NCBI lineage: Eukaryota > Metazoa > Mollusca > Bivalvia > Lucinida > Lucinidae > Loripinus > Loripinus fragilis. The sequence goes on along the minus strand of OZ026515.1, from coordinate 5,057,848 downwards.
AATTCCAGGAGTTTTCCAGGACCAAGGCCAATTTTTCTAGGTCTGTGCGAACCATGTAAGAGCATGTCTTATATTATATGCCATAATTTGTGGATATATGTTGTGGTCATGGAATGTCGCTCACTGTTTTCATCAACTGTGACCTTGATCTCAGGAGTCAGTTCTTGAAAAAATGCACCCACAGCAGATCGCCTATTTTATTTATGGTAGCATTCCATATTTGGTATGTAGATACATCTTGGACTCTGGCGATTCACCAACTGTTTCCAGGTCACTGTGACCTTGACCTCTGGTTTCAGCTCTAGCAAGGTCGAGCTCAGAGCATATCTGTATATACTTTGAGGTAGGAATCCTAAATTTGGTGTAAGGATATATTTTGGGATCATGGCGTGTCGCATACACCTCTGGGTCTCTTTGACATGTAGCTTGTACATAAACATGTATAAAAAAAAATGCAGCTTTAGTTTTATAACTTTATTAATCATGCCACGATTGTCCAAACATGAACGATCTGGCGTAATAGGAATGATATTGGCCCACTTCGAATCGAACTAAAGTTCCTACTTAAGATCTTACCTAATAGATGCATGCGTACGTTTACACCCGAATGGCTACAGTTGCAACCTTTTAATTAGTTGCCAAGTAAACAAAGTGAATAGCCCTGTATGCCCCACCTCAATTCTTCATCGTAGACAAAAAGGGTGTGCATAAACTGCACAGCCTACTCTAATTAACAATTACGAATAAGAGGGACCGCAAATCGAACACATCAAGGATTTATTTTGTAACAAAAACATTTTGACGCTTTTGATAGATCTAGAACGCATCTTGCTAGATAGGTCTAGAGGAGGGAACCAGACAAGCTACTAGAGTAACGGTGCTCTGACACACCGTTGATCTTTAGTAGGTTCGTGACGCCACTATAGTAGTGACTATCAATGTTCGAATTGAACTTTAGTTACTATAGTAGGAACTAAACTTTGATTCGAAGTGGGCCATTATAATTGCCATCAGTCAACTATATAGAATAGCTACCAGTCTGATAATATAAGTGGTCATTAATACACGTAAAATATTGTAATAATATTTCTTTCTTTTCCAAATGGTTATGTTCATTAGTCTATGAATGTAATTGTCTTCAGTGGAGTTATATGATTATCAGAACTTAGCACCAGCCTATAGACTAGCAAAAAATTAGGAATATGATTATATGGAAAAAATGCAATGACTATTTGAAAAGTTCTAGGCCTTTGGGAAAGGCGATCAACTATACAGCTTCTCAGAGATCGTTATCAGGCTACAGGGACAGTTAAATATCGACACAGGTCTGGTTAACCAAAAATGACGACCTGACGTTAAGACTGCAACTAACGTCGAGTGTATCAACGATATTTGCATCGACGATATCCGTTCTGGCTGGCTATCGTCAGTTCCAGACAAATAATAGGACTTCGAGGGTAATTTGTATCCAGGTTTTAATAAAAATGTTTTGATACAATTACTTTAAATCACGTCTGATTCCTAGACCAATTTCAATTTGCAACTTTAGAATCTAAGGGTATCGCTATTCGATAGACTGTTGTCCTAACATTATTTATTACTTTGGCATGAAAATAAAAACATGTTTTGCTGACATGTTGATGTTCATTGTTGCCAAAACTCAAAAAATTGATACATTAAAAATAAGTAAATTTTTATTAATTTCATTTTTTGTGTTTTTAAAGTCTTTCAGTGTACGGCGCTAGGTGCCGCTTTAGATAACTGTTTGTGGTTTTCTTTTGCCAGAAGAGTATCTTACCCACCGACTCAATAACTATTGTTAATGTTCATCTGTGACGTGGTTTAAGTGCAGTGTAAACAATAACCAAATTTGGAGGTGTTCCCAACATACAAGGTGCACATGCTGTTTTCAACTAGGCAAGCCCTCCTTTAAAAAGGAAAATTTATTTATAATTGTAGCAATGGTATATTAAACGCAACTGATGAAGCCAGCTGATCTGGATCTACACTATTTCAAAAAGAGGGTAAAAATTTTAAAATGTTTTGCACTTGAAGGTAGTGTGCTTATCAGGTTGAATATTGAAACAATTTTTTCCTCTATTTGGAAGGGGTTTTTCTTGTTCTGGCTGCTGATAACCCTTGCAAACTGTTTGGACCCAGATCAGGCCCGACAAAATATCGAGCCTGATCTGGGTCCAAACTGTTTGACACTCTGATGGTAACCATGAAATAATTTTCCGAAAAAGTTGATTTTGAAAAAATCAGCAGATGACAAAAAGCATGCAAAAGTACTTAGTAGGCAGAGTTAATCTTTATGAAGTTGACAAATCTTGGGTCAAATGGGTCCTGTGTAATCTCAAGGATACGGTAATTGATCTTACTTGGAGCGCTGTAATCTTTCCTCACTGGAGTAGGGGGCTGTCTCTGCATAAACCTGAAATATAGCCATGGAACATGTCACGAGAAGATCTGGGCTTGAGGTTATAAAACTTTTTTCATGCTCAGCTGAGCACATAATTTATCCAGCTTAGAAATTTTTAAATGCCAACAATTGTTGGCATTTTATCATTTATTAGCATGATAAATACCACATCTGAGAGACTTAAAGCAAGAAACTTCTTCACTTTTTGGTATATTAGTTTTTATGAGCAGTTGAAATTTCATGCTCAGTTGAGTTGAGCATGAAACAAGTTTTATAACCTTGGGACCTGGGCTCGAGGTATTTATCATGCTAATAAATGTTAAAATGCCAACAATTGTTGGCATTTAAACATTTCTGAGCAGGATAAATTTCATGCTCAGCTGAGTTGAGCATGGAAAAAGTATTTAAACCTTAGCCAGTTTTCAGGGTTTGCATTAAGGAAGAGTTCTAACTGAATGTAAGCATGAGCTTAGACAATATACCCCTCACCAAAACACCACCCATCCACCAACGAATATACAAATTGTCTACATGCATGAACACTTTGTCTACTATTGTCTGAAGTCTGCTGTCAAGTAACCTTTGCAAACATTTGCATGTCAGGGCTTATCTGTATCCAGACTATTTGACATTCTGATGGTATTCCTCAAAGAAAATTGAAAAAGTTTACTTTGAAAAATATTCAGCAGACAACTAAAAAGCATGCAAAATTACCCAGCATGCAAAGAGCTAAAAATGAAACAAATTAATCCTCATGCGCCACCAAAAACTAGCAGTAGATGCTATTTTAAAATGTTGTCACCTACTTTCAAAACCAAATAAGGCTTGATATTACATGCACATAATTTGAATAATCTAATGCCTGATTATTCAAACAAAATATCAAGCCTCATTTTAGATGAAAACTAGAAATTGTGTTTATGAAACACTATGCCCCCAACCATTAGCTTGTTCACCATCCTCTTCACCAGGTAATCTACTCACCATCCTCTTTCATCTGACCAAATCTGAGGTTGCTAGCTGTAATAGTTTTGACGATATCTTTATTACAAGTTTTCTATGTCCAAATTTGCAAAGGGCAATAACTCGAAAAAATGCAAAGGGCAATAAGTCAAATAAAATAAAATATATTTTTTTATTTTTCACCACGTAATCTTCATATTATCTTCTATCAGCTGACTGAGTTTGAAGCTCCTATCTGTAATAGTTTTAGAGATATCAAGTTTTCTATGTCCAAATTTGCAATGGGCAATAACTCGAAAAATGCAAAGGGCAATAACTCAAATTAAATAAAATATATTTTTTAATTTTCACCAGGTAATCTTCTCAATATCCTTTATCAGCTGACCAAGTTTGAAGCTCCTAGTTGTAATAGTTTTTGAGATATCTTTATTACAAAATTTCATTATGGCCCTTTAAAAGGGGTGTAACTCCACAAAGGGAGATAATCCAGCCTTAAAAAATATGGGTCAGTTATTATTTTATGAGGAATCCATCCATGAGATTTCACAACCCTATCTTAAATTTTAAATTTGCAAAGGGCAATAACATAAAAAACAATACAAATTTCTTTAAAATTTTCACCAGGTAATCTACTCATTATCCTCTATCAACTGTCTAAGTTTGAAGCTCCTATCTGTAATGGTTTTTGTGATATCAAGTTTTCTATGTCCAAGATGATTTATGATTTGATTCTTTACGTCCCATCAACAATCTTTCAGTTAAACAGGGACGGGTCTTCCTGAATTGAACCTGTACTAAGCTAGGATAAATGTGTGTCTTGCTCAAGGACCACAACGCAGTGACGCAGGTGAGGTTCGAACCTGCGGCCCTTTGGTCTCGAGTCAAGCACTCTACCACTGAGCCACTGCGCTCCCTTGTCCAAGATGAGGAACCCATCTATGAAATTTTAAAACCCTATCTTAAATTTACAATTTTAAGCTGACACCTGTGAAGGAAGGACATAGAACTTACTTCTTGAAAGATAAACATACTGATTTCCTGGCTTCACTTATATCCATAATTCTTTATCATGACTGATGTCCATAATTCTTTATCATGACTGATATCCATAACTCTTTATCACGACTGATATCCATAACTCTTTATCATGACTGATATCCAAATTCTTAATCATGGCTGATATCCATAATTCTTTATCATGACTGATATCCATAATTCTTTATCATGACACTGAGATATCTATAATTCTTTATCACGACTAATCCAACGGCACATAAAAAATCATTTCTCTTTTTTACTTCAAATAAAATGATGGTAACCAGGGCTGAAATTCACTAAATACTTGTTTGAATAGCAAACAGGGAAGATCAGTCTGATCTGGATCTGTGCTGTTTGTCTATGCCTTTTTTGGTTGGCAACTAGTGTCCGAAATTTAAGAGCATCTACGGTAGTCTCATTTTATCACTATGCTCTGGGTAATTAAATGAACTCTTTTGTGTTGCTGAATTTCAAAAATGGAATGTTTCATTTCATGATCTGAACTAATCAATTATCCTAGTTATCAGAAAATAATTTGTTGATGAAAGCAAACAAATAATCCCTGATCAGACTGCTTCTCTAGGAGCAGGCTGATCTTGAACGATTTTGTTTGTGCATGCAGTCCTGGCAGTCAGAGTTAAGAATGATCCATGCTTTTGAGTGAATAGTCATATATGGAATTCACAGGAAAATGACCAAAATGTAAAATTGTTGGAGTAAATCATTTTCTCTTTTTTTTTTCTTACTCTTTTTCCTGCTCATGTGCTGAATATATTTACATCTTCTATGCATTCCTAATTTCTTGCCAGCATGGTAATACACTTGCATGTATTATGGTAGCCATGGATTCTCAGTTCCATTTATCCACAAACTGAACGACAAACAGTGTGGATCCTGATCAGCTGGCTTCTGAAGAAGAAGCCAGCTGATCAGGATCTATATTGTTTCTCGCTATATCTGAGTTCAACATCACCACAGTTAAGTGTTTTTAAGAACATACACTTGCGTTTAATTCCATCAGTAAAAAAAGATCTTGATAAAAATCAAAGTGGACTTTATTTAAAGTCAATATAAAAAGTATCCTTATGATATCCACCTCTTGTATTTAAAAAAAAAGCAAATTCAGCTATAAACTGAGGTTTGCCCTCAAAATCTTATAATATCTCGCTTTAAAATACAATTTAGAATGACTTTTTTATCTTTCTTAAAACCAATCCCCAAAAATTTAGATCCTTCTGACCTATTTTGAAATGTTTATAACTCAGACAAGAATTTCATTTATTACAGAAAAGTGCTTGATTTTAAAAGCAAACAAATATAATCGTAAAACAGTCCTTTGAAGACAAACCTGAGTTTGACATCAAACCCCTCAATCAACATAACAGTATGTGCTCTTATATAGAGTTGGGTCCTCCAAAAAATCCATGACATTTAACATCATGGTCAGGCAGTCATTGGTAGCCCCTGTCCCCAACTCTCCAATCCAATCTACCTAAATAAGTGCCCAAAGGGCAACAATGGCTCACCTGAATCTAATGTGCCAAAAGACCTACATAATGCTTTACAGTGTTCATCTTTGAGTTATGCTGATACATACAAGCTGGTCATACTTTACTATCATTGTTCGAACATCAAATAATATGCAACACATGAGGCAAAAACACTAAACCATGAAATATAGGTCACAGTGATCTATGTTTATTTGGGCTCAAACATTCACTTTTACTGATCAATTTTTCCAGAATATATGGTATGGCCGCTGGATTCGAACCTGTGACTTCACGCCCTGAAAGTGGACACTCTACCAACTGAGCTATCGAGACTGTTATATATTTTATATATCTGAAAAGGTCTTCCAACAAGGTACACTGTGCACATATGAAATATTGAGGCTATATGCTCAGTATTTCAAAAATTATGACCAATGTTATAGTTTGCTACTATTATTTATTTCTAAATAAAATAGGCCTGAAATGAATTATGTGACCATTTTATCTTTTCAGATTCTAACATAGCAGACAAAAGTTGTGACATTGGTAAATGTTCCAAAATTTTGAAGATAGTTGCCTACCAAAAAGGTCCAGACAAACAGGGCAGACCCAGACCAGACTGCTTTGGACAAATGTCAAGGTCTTCCCTGTTTGTTATTCTGACAAGCCTTTTGTGAAATACAGCCCTAATAGCAAACATTTTATTTGAGAACAAAAAGAGAAAAGTGTTCGAAATTTTAGAATGTTTACCATAGGGTTTATGCTTCACTTACCTTGACACTGGTGGTGGCTGTGGAGGAACCTCAACATCATTCAAATACTCCACCAACTTCCTGAAACACACAATCATCAGAATCAAAGAAGGATGGGAGATTTTCAAAAACTACATACCATATTTGACCTAACAAGGGCACATGCTCACAGAGTACTCTATGTATTGCCCATGCTCACTGAGTACTCAATGAGTGGCACATGCTCACTGAGTACTCAATGAGTGACACATGCTCACTGAGTACTCTATAGTTTGTTTACACTGTATGAGCTTCTTATATGAATTGATAGTGTGGATAAAAACAGTGTGGATCCTGATCAGCTGGCTTCATCAAAAGCCAGCTGATCTGGATCTACACTGTTTTCAAAAGAAGGTATATAATCTTGAAAAAGGCATGCACACAGTGCACTGAATAGGTCAAATACAGTTGTATACATAATGCAAAATTTTATCCCCTTCTCAATCCAGGCATGTGCACGGAAATGTGCTAATCTTAAAGGGTTTTCCTAAAATACTATTCTCAACCATAGTGATTACACATGTTGTTTCATGCATTAATATTTGCCAGGTCTTGAGGTAGTTGTTTGAACACGAAGCCACTAGTTTTGAGATTTTCAGAACATTTTTAAGTATTATCCATATGGTTGTGACATTTTTTCGCCAAATGTTCCGGCATTTCTGAAAATGGGATACTGGTGGTACACATACCATCAATTGACCGACAATTATATAGTGTAGCCTGTGGGTCTCCCAAGGGCAGCTTGTCTGTTTGGGATCCTCATCCCCACAGGTAGACCTACCAGTGTATTTTATTATGTCTACAAGGTTTTGCCTGCTCTATACATGCTTTGGTGTTTTTTCCAGGCACTCCGTCTTTCCTCACCATCCAAACAGGCTGCCGCCATCTTGTTGTTAATGTGTCAGTATGCTGGTTGTTGTATTCATCACATTTTTATAACCAGGCACATTGCATGTGAGACATTTCATGAAACGACTTTTCTTGTCTTGTGGCTGGAAGGGGTGTGCTGATAAGCCAATGGCGGAACATACATATAGCTATTATACATTTCCTTTTCACAATTTCAAAAATAAGTCATAGGTCAAGGACACAAGATTATGTGTGTTGATGCTTTATGTCCCAGCCAAGAAATTTTTCAGTAATGTCAGGATGTTTTCCTGTCTTCCTGGGTTGTACAGATAAAGTGTCTTGCTCTAGGAAACATTTTATTGTTTCTGACGAATCTCCAATTAGCCACCTTCAATCCTAAGTCTAACACTCTACCACTGAGCCACCTACTGCTCTCCTCGACACAAGGTTATATATCTTAATATATATTTAGAATGATTTTCCCACAAAGTTATGACATATGGACTGTCAAAGCATGATAATAAGTCCAGTAGTTCAAAAGTTATGGCGAATGTTAAAGTTTGTAATATGATCATGGTCTCACACATACATGCACACACACACACACAGACAAATTTGTGCCTAATTTTGGATATTGAGGGCATTAAAAATGTTTTACTCACTGACCAATCATTTTCATTTGGTATGATTAAGTAAAGCTAAACAGCAAGAAATGGGTGGAACACAGTAATAGTATGCTCCCTGAATTTTTAATTGTCACAGAAACAATAGCTTCTGATATATTAAGCCTTTTATGAATGGGGGAGTGGGATGGCATACCCATGTGCCCTATGGACATGTGCCCCGATCTTATGTTAGTGTCAATGAAGGAAATCATATGGAAAAAATGGAAAGTATCGCTGAGAATTGGCGCTGACAAGAAGAGTCCCCTTTAACTAATACAAAATTTATCAAAGGATCATAATTCTAGAGAAAAGTAAACCATTACATGCTGGTGATATGCATATCTACTTTTTATACTGAATGTTCCCGAAAAGTTTTGTTGATTTGTTCTTACTTGATTCTCTTATTTGGACAGCTGATACTTCTAAGTTCTGCATCTGTAAGACTCTGTAAAAAAATGTATAAAAATATAGAACATGCTCTAATAGATCTAGTCACAAACCTAGAAGTGTCCTCAACTATGAACAGAAAGACCCAAATTCTACATATTCTAACTAGGAATTTATTTTGAGGGGTTACTCTTTGCATGCTGGGTAATTTTGCAAGCATTTTTGTTGTCTGTTGATTTTGTCACAATTAACCTTTTCAGAAGAAAAAAAAATCAGAAATGCCATCAGAGTGTTGAGCATGTGTTCTGAACTAAGTTTTTCCTCCTGAAAGGCATATAGGTTGATGTATGAAAGTACAATGGGAGGACTGACCCATGAAACCCTAGGTGAAAGCAGTTTTCCACTTGATATTCTTACCTCTTAGACTGCTGTGTGTTGTCTGCTGGTTCTTTAAAATGTTTCTGTGGCAAACAGTGTGGACTCAGATCAGACTGCTCCTCTAGGAGCAGTCTGATCTGGGTCCACACTGTAGTCATTTTGTTGGTTTTGTCGAGTATTTTCTCATAATAATCTACCATAACTCTTTGCATGCTGGGTAATTTTTCATTTTTTTGTTGTCTGCAGATATTTTGCAATATTATTTTTTCAAAATATTCTTTCAGAAATAACATCAGAGTGTCAAACAGCTTGGATCCAGATCAGGACCGATATTCTGTCGGTCCTGATCTGGACCCAGACTGTTTGCAAAGGTTAGCCGCAGATGACAAAATGTGCCGCTAGCAGGCAAAGAGATATCGACATGTTTTCTAGTATTCTCAAGCAATTAACCATTTGCATACTGAGTAATTTTGAATGCTTTTCTGTCAACTGTAGATTTTTTTAAAAATATTTATCTTTAAAAAAAATCTTTCAGAATGTTAAACAGTTTGGATCCAGATCATTGTGTCTGATCTGGCTCCAAACTGTTTGCAAAAGTTATCAGCAGAAAAAAGCTACTATTTAAAGTATGACACATCTACCAGTACTCAAGGACCCTTAACCTTCTGAATCTGAATATATCTTTTTTTAAGATCAGTGTTAAACTAGATCAGCTGGCTTCTGAAGAAGCCATCTGATCAGTATTAACACTGTTTTTGATACAGTCTGTAATTCTATTGTTATTAATGGAATGACACCACTGAATTGGCTGTCAAACAGACATGAATATGGCATATTAATTAAGTCATAAGAACAAGGGGGTTAACTTCTTGTCTGCTAGTGCTGTCTGCTGATAACCTGCTTGTACCCTGATCAGGCAAAACAATGTCCAGCCTTATCTGGAGCACAACTATTTGGCACTATGGTGGTATTCCTGAAGTAAGTTTTCAAATCAGCAGACAAGAAAGATCACAACAATTTTCCCGGCATGCAAAGAATTTAAATCTAGGGTGTCAATGTCAAGGGACGAAAAATTCTAGATCATGAAGTTATATTATATATTTCACCAGTTTTTAACCATGCTAGTGGTGACTTTTGTCGTATGCTGACTTTTGCAAACAGTTTGATGGGAGCGCAGTGGCTCAGTGGTTGAGTGCTTGACTCGAGACTGAGGGGCCGCGGGTTTGAGCCTCACCGGCGTCACTATGTTGTGTCCTTGAGCAAGCTTAGTACTGGTTCAACCCAAGAAGACCCACCCCTTTATAACTGAAATATTGTTGATGGGGCGTGAAGAATCAAATCAAACAGTTTGGACCCAGATCATGACGGACAGACTGATAGACCGTCTCTCTGATAGAGTTCATGAAAGATATTTTTTAAAAAGTTAATTTTGAAAAAAAGTCAGCAAGCATGAAAAATTACCCAGCATGCAAAGTTCTCATTGTGCAAAGTACCAGGCTCACAAAGTACTCAAGTTACACAATGGGACAAGGTGTCCTCCACCAACTTCCATACTTTGTGAGTTCAAACAGTAAAGGCTCTGTTAACTATTCGCATGCTGGGTAAATTTTCATGCTTTTGTTGTCGTCTGCTGACTTTTTGAAAATTACCTCTTTCAGAAAATACTTGAGGAACACTATCAGATTGTCAAACAGTTTGGATCTAGATCATGACCGACAAAATGATGGTCCTGATCTGGGTCTAAACTATTTGCCAAGGTTATCAGCAGACCATAATAAAAGTTGCCACTAGCAAGAAAAGACTTTTAAAGATGGATGTGCAGCTTTGTCAGGAGCTATTACTAGTCACTTTTCAGTGAGCTCCAGTTATGTCATGCTGAGTACAGTATTAAACTGTATCAGCACACTGTATGCATAACTTTTTTTATTTCCCAACCCTCTATACAGAGTTATTGGCAATTTTTTTGGGTATGTCATGATTCTCTGAACTATTGCCCAGGCAATAGTTTTGGATATTGACTGGCACTATACCATGGCTTGGTTTCCCGCTTCGCTGTTAAAGACACCCAGGCGCTTCTCGGCATGCGCGACGACGATGTGCGTACGGTTCATTTGCGCCAGGAGACGTTATGCAACAATGGTGGAAATGAGACATAGTTTGGCAACTTCAAACTCAAAAAACTTCGATGTTTATGGTCAGAAACATAAAGTGTGGGTACTCATTTTCTTAGGAACGAGCAGAACGATTTGAGACCAAAATTGAGCAGATTGGGTGAAGTTTTCTGGGGGGTTTTTTGCATCAAAACTGCATCGTCTACAGCAACTCCATTCAAGGAACCCTGCTAAGTATGTCATCAAATGGGTTGGGTAATAAAACAGTTATATCATGCCTCGGTGCTGTGGACGACCTGGTCCACTATTGCACTCGACCTTCTACCTCATGCAATAGTGCACCAGGTCGTCCACAGCACCTCGGGGTAACAGTTTTGATTATTACCCAATGTCTATATACGGAGTCATTGTCTATTTTTTTGCTATGTCATGAGTCACTGAACTATTCCACCGGTCAATAAATGTGACTATTGACTGGCACTATACCATGGCCTGGCTACCTGCTCTCTGTTAAAAACACACAGGCGCTTATCGACATGCGCGACAACAATGCATGTACGGTTCGTTTATGAAAGGAGACGTTATGCAACAATGGTGAAAACAAGGCATGGTTTGGCATCTTTAAACTCCAATAACTCCTTAGTTTATGGTCAGAAACACAAAGTGTGGGTATCTGTTTTGTTAGTTAGAACAAGCGGAACATTTTGAGACCAAAATTGAGCACATTTGGTGAAATTTTCTGTTTTGCAACAAAACCGCATCGTCTTCAGCAACTCCATGCAAGAAACGCTGCTAAGTATTTCATCAAATGGGTTGGGTAATAAAACAGTTATTTCATGCCTGTTTGTAGTATAGTCAAACTATTACCCCTCGGTACCATGGATGACCTGATGCACTTTTGCACTCGGCCTTCAGCCTCATGCAATAGTGCATCAGGTCATCCACAGCTCCTCAGGGTAATGGTTTTGACTATACTACAAACAGGCATGAAATAACTGTACGATATACTATACCATCCAGTGAAACATTGTATTTTTCTTTTATCTATCAAATAGTAAATGGGTTATAACTCACTGCAAGTCTGCTTCCATCCACCCCAGCTTCTCTGAAAACCTTTGAGCAATCACCTAACCCAATCTAAAAAAATAAATGTTAACATAAATATGTTTTTTATATTGGTATATATACATTATACAGGTTTAGATAAACAACAATTTTCTGTGTAAAATTGTAAATAGTTTCTACCCATAATTTTTAGCATATGTTTTGGGTGCTCAAAAGAACCATCTCATTGAGATGGTTCTTTTGAGTACCCACAACATATGTTTTGGTTAAGAAATAAAAATGATATGTTTCTATTACGCACTCTTTAACACCTGGCTCTATCTATTTTACTGTCCAGAGATTAAACCTCCCACCCTTATTGTTTTATCATTTTGTAAACAAGAGTGCTAGTTGAAACTCCCAAAGACTTGTAAAAACTTGATAACTCTGATTGTTTGAAATACTCACTAATTCAAATATTAAAATGGTGTTGAATATTTTCCATGGAATTCAACAATAACTACCTGTAGTGTTATGCATCCGTCATTGTTTTCTCCCAGAGGGGGAATGGCAGGATACCCATGGGGAATTAGGTTTTTTTTGTTGTTTTTTTAAAAAACAGGGGTCTCATTCCCCACCTTTGGGTAAATATGTTGTGTCAAAAATCCTTTGGACGCACAATCAAATTTGTAATATATTTAATTTAGAAATTCTAGATGAAGTATCTAATTTCCCATCCCAAGGTTTATATTAGGTGCTCTATCTAATACTCGGGGTTGTGATTTGTTTGTAGACTAATATCCCCACAGACTCATATGTTATTTTGTATGCCTGAATATCTACAGATGTTAGAAAATTGGCCTAGAACATATGAAAAACATTGGAAAAAATGCATATTTCTCATGCTGAATCTGTAGATATTCAGGCATACAAAATAACATATTTTAGACAAAAAAAAATTGTAAGAATGCATAAGTTTCAGGGGGTCGAAGATGGGGGGGGAGGCTTCCTTTTCTTTACTGACCCCAAGTGTCTGTGAATGCCCCCTTGTATCCCCACCATCCACCCTCTGACAGGTGCATTATTGCAATGAAACAAACATATTTGCAGCTTTTAAAGTCGGATATTTCCGCATGCAACATTTTCCATAAAAGTTTTAATCTATGGTGTTTTTTTTTATCTTGGCAGAAATATTTTTGGAGTAACATCATATTCAAACAGCATGTGGGCTTCATGTGGACTCATTTGACATTGGCTTGAATCAGCTGTGCTTATTTATGAAGGAACAATTGACTGTATAATTAAGAAAAGAAAAACAACAATGAAAACATTTTAACAACATTTTGTTTGTTTGCTTAACTGAGTTGATTCTTTATCATTAATTTATGTATCTAATGCGTTATTTTTTCAGAATGTCAGGACATTTTCTGGGTTGAACCAGTACTATATAAGCAGAGCTAAGGTAAAATGTCTTGCTCAAGGACACATCACAGTGCCTCTGATGAGTCTTGAACCAGTGACCTCTCAATCTTTAGGTAAGCACTCTAACTGCCACTGAGCCACTGTGTGCATTTACATAACAAATTATATTAATGTGCCAAATAAAAAAAAAAGGGTTTCGAGTAACAGGTCTGAAATTTTAGGTAAGGTCGGCACACATTATTTTTTAAAGTATTTTTTTTTGACAAAAATGCCTTTCAAATGCATAAAATTATATTTTCCAGAAAACCTGGGAAAAATTCCTATGTTTCACCAGTATATTTAGGTAGGGTCGGGTTAATGTAAACACAGGTACTTTTTTTACTTGGCCTGACTGAAATGTTTTGTCTTCAACAATTAGTTAGCAGCAAACTTGAAAGAATATGTGAAAAAAATCCATTAAAAATAGATGAACATTTATTGGAACCATGATTATATTTGTCTGGTGGAAGTTTGAATGTACACTGTATATAAGAACACGGATATATACTACCTGGATAGGAAACAGCTATAGATTTGCTAGTAATTTTAATTGTTTCCCGATGATTGCCGCGTCGAAATACAGGTAAATCCGATAATTTGATTGACCACTTTACAAATATCGAGTTCCATACGTGTTAGGATACTTTTTCCTAATGTTCTAGCAACTTGGGGGAAACGGTAGTACAGTGAATTTAATGCCAATAAACTGAGAATATCTCTAGCTACAATTTGATACCAAACAAGCTAGTATTCTCGAGAAAAAATACACAAGAAAAAAATAACACGCATCAGGCTTTCCTACGCTACGCGGACATGGAACACAAAGTAAGGAAGAAGGCAAAAACTCTTTTCATATTAGTCTAGCGTCCTTTTTGTGAGACATAGGCGAACCGTGCAGACCCAGATCAGACACAGCAGAACACGGCGTCTGATCAGGGTATCCACTGTTTGCTTTCAGAATGTTCTATGAAAATTCGAATAAAAATAAAAAATGCCACCTAACACCCCTAAAAATGAAAATGGACTGGTCCATTTGACTGGAGTGGGAAATTCTATTGTGCGTAAATGGGTTTAAAAGTGTGATTTAAATAGAAATTTGGTATCTTTTGCTAAATTCTTGTGACATAAATCTGTTAATTGGCTATTAATTTATTGTCTCACTTAAAAATTAGACAGTTTGGTTGAAGAGATATTTTAACACAGTTGCGGAAATAATTACTGCTCAAAGACACCCTACCAACTCCCTAGTTAATTGTTAAACAAACACTTAAGGGGATTAAATGAAATGTATCTATGGTTGACAAAGCATCGTTTATTATTAAAGATGTTTTCACGCTTTTAAACTCTGCAATGTGTTTAAATTCTAGAGGCAATGTTTAGGTTTCTAACATTTCCGCCATTTTGTTTTGTGAAAAAAGGAAAAAAAGACGAATTTGCCAGCATCTTAACTGCATGGTTTTATTTTGTTTTTGCTAAAAAAATCGATATTCCAGTTAGGAAATATGTGCACTTCATGTATCAAGTGTCAAGTATATCCAAATTACTCACATTAGGCCTAATTAGCTTTAGAACCAACAATTTCGGTGGTAAAATCGGATGTTTATCATTTTACCTCTTTTTCATATCGTCTCTGCAACCTAAGTTCGCAATATAACAATATTCTACAAAGAACCAATTAAGGACAACTATATTAACGTTCAGGAATTTAAAGAATTACACTCATTGAACTCTTAACATTGTCACAATTAAAGTGACAAATGCCTCTGTAAAATTCTGATTTCCACCATTTTCAAGATGGCGGATTGTACCCGTTTTACGCGTAGGCAATAATATTGGTGAAAAATGATATGTGCCCAATCCAGGTAGTATACATCCGTGATAAGAAGCTCACCAAACAAAATAATTATAAGACACAGGGACAAGCTATTGTGCTCAGTTACAACAGGAGAGCAGTGGCTTATTGGTAGAGCCTTAAAATGGGGATCAAAGTGTTGCTAGTTCATAGACCCGCACAACATTTTCGCGAACAAGAAGCGTGGGTGAAATGATCAGTCAAGGTGGTAACGCCTTTCCATGTAATGTCATGCAAACAATTCAGGGCTCAGTTTAGGCTTTATTTTGTCATTCAAACAGCACATGTTATGATCTTATGATTTGAACATGGATTTATGTTCATTTGACGGTAACAAGTCGTTTCGCCCCAAGACCAGTTCGCCCCTAGTCGTTTCGCCCCTAGTCGTTTCGCCCCAAATTTGATGCCTAGACGTTTCGCCCCTACACCCTAGTCGTTTCGCCCCAAGACCCTAGTCGTTTCGCCCCACTTTATTACCCTAGTCGTTTCGCCCCACTTTTTTTAATCCTTTTAAACTGTTATACACTTCATAAAGATCTTTTAAGCATTATTATATGATAATAGTTTAATTTTAACGATGAACACGCTTCAGTAATAATGTTAGCAATTAAGCCTTGTGGAACACAGATTTACCTCTTTTTGTATATCAAAAGCCATCTGATCAAGATCCACACTGTTATAAATTATTTGCTTATAATTGGTATGGTGCAGGCTCGCGGGTGCAGGTGGCTATAAAAAAGTTTGGGAGGAGGGTAGTGCGTAAACGTAATAAGCATGACTAGGATAAACCGTGCAAAGCTTACAACAAAAATGCTAATAAAATATAGCATGAAAATTTTTATATTTCCCTCACCTCTGCGTCAATACGTAGGATGGCACTGATCTGCTCATTGCATTAAGAAAAGGGACTGATCAACCAGTTAAAGTAATTGGACGTTTATTGTCTCTAATTAAAGTGTGCTGACGGGTAATCTTTAATCTGTGAGTCATTAACGGGATTAAGACTAGGGTGTCGAAAACACACACCAATCAATCAGCTTCAATTAAAATTTGATTGATCAATTAAACTTCGATAAGTCGGTGACGTGCTTTGACTTCGTCGGTGAATTTATGTTTCTTTTTTTATCTCATCATACTTGATCAACGAAGGCTTTGACCAACCTGTGCATAAGCGCAGACTAGACGGAGCCTTCGCCCACAGAGATCCTGTTTGTATATTTCATACCCAACACAAAATAATTTAAATTATTTTATAACCCACTCAGCTCCAAGCAGGTTTCATATTAATTCACACATTATGTAGCATTTTATAAGTCTGTCACTTCTTTGTTAGACATGGAACAAATGGATTCCATTACCGAGCATTTTGGGATCAAACGTTACAGATCAGTCGCCGCCGTTTGTGCAAACTACCCTGATGCACAAACAGTGGAGACCCATTTGTATTTGAAATTGACATCATTTTGTGTAAATATTCTTATCATAGTTCTCTTTAGGGTTCTAATTTTGGTTCAAAAAACATTTCGGACCGCAATTTCCGCTCATCAAGTTATAATCTCAATAAGTTTTTGGTATGGAAAATATACCACGCATTGACTGAAAACTTGAGGAAACCCAGCTATAATCCAATCTCGCGCGACTACCAGCCTGCCGGTGAAACGTCATTCGAATGGCATTTCGCTGGCGGGCCGATAGTCGCACGATTTTACATGCTTACTGGCGAGTGGGCGGGCATTGGGCTAACCCCGCCAGCATCCAATCTCGTGCCACTATTGGCCCGCCGGTAAAAATTGCAATTTTGTTGTTTTTGTTACTCCCATAGTGGGAGTCTGTAATTGTTCTGTGTTTTGTTGTACGTTACTTTACGTCCCTTCTAGTTTTGCAAGCATCTTGATGGGGAAGAGAGAGCTGGTTGCTTTGCTTAGTTTGTCTTCCTGGTGTCTCGTGATTGTTGTGTGGCTCTTCCTCGCGGTGCCATGGGTTTATCTGCAGTTTGTGTTTGTGGTATTTCTTTATCATACTCACTACCTATTTTTGTCGAAATTCATGACCAACGTAGGTCAAGGGATAGACGGCCTAATTGTTGTCTGTGATGTTTGTTTGTTTGATTGTTTGCAATTAGTGAAAGTGTTATCTTGTCATTATTTCGTGTATAATTATGGTTATCCGTTATGCCCATTAATTGGAAAGAGACATGGAACAATTTTGCCATGTGTAAGATTCTACAATTGTCTTCAGCATGATTTGTCATAATTGCAAGATATAATATTGCTTTACGTTGCAGAGACGTTAGATGAAATGAATGTAATTAATTTCAAATATGTTTGCTTTATCTTTATAATGGGGAAAACGGATTGTGCGATAAACGGCATGTGCGATAGTTAAATGGTCTACATGACGAGAACTTTTCAGACCTCAAACCCCTAGGAAATACTAATTGTAACTAAACCATAACATGAGCAGATACAAGTTTATTGTCGAATAACATGGACTCATCTACAGAGCCCATGTTGAACACACATAAAACGTATGGATTAAGATGGAGACTTAGGCCAAAAATTAGATCCAGCTTTAGATAGCCAAGCTGAATATATCAGAAAACATCTTTGTCATGAGAGGTTACTTATTGATATAACTTTAGGTATAATCGCATATGCGATACGTATTGAGTTCTCATGAACTGGCACAACAGCTTTATATAAAAAAAAAAAACGTGCACATAATCTGTATCCAGCCAAGTGTTGAAGATTTCATCTGTTAAACTACATTAGCATTGCAAATATATTTGCACTAACTATTCACATAAGTTTCAACAAAATAGGTTGATTTTTCTTCTTGGGGCGAATCGACCAGGGGCGAATAGACTATGGGGGCGAAACGACCACGGACGAAATGACCTGGGGCGAAACGCCGCTGGGGCGAAACGTCTAAGGGGCGAACTGGATCTGGGGCGAAACGACCCGGATTCCATTTGACAACGGCTTCAAACAACTTAGCACAACGAGTTCAATGCAAGAATATATGTTAAAGCACATTCACCAAATAAACATAACAAATAGAGGCAGATAGATTCTAAAGTCGAGTGACTTTTTTAAAAGTATTTACTCGTATAGACTCACTTGAACAAGCCAGTTCACGACATCTTGCACCGTCCATCTGACAAGAGCAGAATATTCTGGCAATTTATATGAAGGCATTTTATGAAACTCCACTGAACAAAGGAAATGTTAATGACATTTAAGTGGATTGTCATTGACGGGATCAGCAACACGCTATCAACTTTCGTTTCTAACTTCCTGGTTAAGTTTGTTTATGTCCTGTTTCTGGGTAGAAGCCAAAACTTGAAATATATTGAACGAAAAAAAAAAACATAAAAAATAACGAACGAAAAAAGAACTACCATATTTTTGGCACATGCACCAACCTCTATTACATGCACAGGCACACACGAGCAGCGACATATCAACGTTTGTGTGCACACCCTCCAATATTAGTGATAATTAGTTCTAGTAGAGCAGACTGGTGGCTAGATATGTTTTTGCTCCCTCACCCCTAGGGAATTTCGCAGACATATCCTATATTGAAGAACAATCCAAGCTGTTTCGAATAAGATGTTTACTCTGTACGCTGGGGCGTTAGTCTGTAACAGACGGTTACTTACGTTACCCTATCAAATTAAGAAAAAAGTAAAATAAAAGTTTGAGCTAAAGAAAGACGATTTAGTAAATGTTACTGTTAAATGTAAATATTTTAAACTAATCCTCCAAGTCATGCTCATATACAATGTCTTTTATTGTGTCTGCTTCTGTGGCAAAATAATTGCCCACTGCATCACAACCAGTATAATCATCACACCGTATTTTGTCTGCAAACTGAGTTATGTCCTGCTGAATCCTAAATCCCTTTGGAATTTTGCAGACATATTCTATCTCAAAGAACTATTCAAGCTCCATCAAATAGAAAATGTTTACACTCTGTAGGCTGGGGTGTTAGCCTGTAACAGCTTGTTGCATTTGTTACTATATAAAATCAAGAATGAGAAAATTGAAAGTTTGAGCTATAGAAAGAAGACATTTTTAACATTCTAATAGAGTCTGCATACTTGATGCCTTTACTACATATGAATACTTCATAAAAACAAAAATACGGCTTCCTGTGGTGTTATGTGCGTTACATGAATTAAATTACAATTTAAAAGTGGTAACTGTGGCTATCGTCATTTAGTTTAACAACTGCTTTATGTATTTTTGAAACCATTTTCGATTAGATTTAACTAACATTCTCAAATGGCTAGTAGAAAAGAAAGTTTGATTTTTTACCTTAAATATATTGTCTAAATAGAGCTTATATACAACCATACCCCCATTTATTGAAGCTGATGAATATATAACATTTTTTAGACTTTCTTGCTCATATATCTGCAAGTTGATCAAGTTTCTAAGATCAGAAGACTTATTAGAGATGTAACATATATAACAAGATGTAATAAATGAGCAAGAACATTGTCTGATGTTATTGATAATATGAATGAATATATTTCACATGTGTACCTATAAATCTCTGGTCTTTGGTGCTGAATATTAGAAATTATATTCATTTCTGATTATCAGGCCATAGACTGTTGTTACAGATGTTAGCAATAAACGTTATGGCATATTTCCTAATACTGTACGTATAATGCTAAACATAGAACCACAGATAGAAATGATAGTTTTACATTTAAACAAGACAATTCAATAAATGTTCCTGTTTAATGTAAATCTAAATATGAAACGTGTATCATTGTGTCTACTTTTGTGGAAAATCATCTTTATCATCCGCCTTCTTGCAACCAGTAGAATTATAACACAGTATATCCAGCAATTCCTGTGGTACACTTTTACCACCAGTCCACTCAAAATGGATGAACCATCATCAACTTTCCAACTTAGCCATACACGGAGCAAAAGAAATCCAACAGGTAAGCCCCGGTGGGCCCGACAAACAGCAAAAGCATCAGGCCCCTACCATCTCATCAATAGATAAGTCTTTAAGTTGGAACGACCATAGAGTCTGAAGTCCGACCCACCGGCGAAAGAGGAAAGCAAAGTTGCCAACCGTGATTGGGTTGACCACAAAGCATGCAGTCTGTTGCAATACATTAATGTTATAGCCAATCTTTTTATAATGGGAAATCATTTTAATGAACTGCGCTGAAAAATTATTAGAGCCAGCAATCTTCTTCAATTTATACACCAAGTCACCATAGAAATCAGGTTCGGAAAGTCCTTGATGCAAGAGAGATTTAAGTCCAACTTGGAATTTAGAAATCAAATCATAGTATCAGTCTAAAATATTTTGAAAATGTTTTGCGAAGTTTATGATACTGAATAGCCTTGTTTAAGAAGTTTCTGAGTTAACAATTTATTGTGAGTGTTGAAGTCAGCAACATAGCTAGATGGTCTAGCAAAACGAATCAGTTGAGAGATATAGACTGCATAGGATGTAGAACAAGGAACATCACCATCTAAAAATGGGAAATTGACAATTTCAAAATCAAAGTCGTCACGTTTATCATAAATTTTGGAAGAAACAATATCATTAGAAATTGACAAATGTAAGTATAAAAATGCGGTTTCGGTATCAGAGGTAATGGCTTTATTCAGAAGGGTATATTTGACTAACCATATTGTCGAAAACATTATTAATATTTAAAATACCATCCAAATATCTGGATGTAGTGTTAAACGCATTAATAACATCAGCCTGCTTATCATCAGAAAGAGACATCATAAAGTCCCTCTCATAACAAAACAAGAATAAATCTGCAACCAGGGGAGCACGATTAGTGCCCATAGGAATCGTAAGGTCGGATCTGGCTGAATTTCGAACCCATCTAAGCTTTTATAGTTGATCTTGTTACCTGCAAGAATGAAGAAGATCCAATCAAAAATGAAGGCGCTAGAGTGGTCACAACAGTATCCATCAATTTTTAAGATGCTCAAGGGCATTTAACTCCACAACAGGTGATGGACTTTTGAAGAAATACAAACTCATTCAAGCTTTTATAGTTGTCCTTCTTATCGACAAGAAGGAAGAAGATCAATTCAAAAATGAAAGCACTAGAGTGGTGACAACAGATCTCCCGTTATAAGTGTATGGGTATTTTTCAGACGCTCAAGGGCAGCTAACTCCACAGTCCAAGGTCTGATCTGCCCGATTTTTAAACTCCATCCGCGATTTTATGGTTGTCCTTGTTACCTGCAAGAATGAAGATGATCCAATCAAAAATGAAGGCGTTAAAGTGGTCACAACATTATCAATCAAATTTCAAGATGCTCAAGGACAGCAAACTTCATAATAAGCGATGGGATCTTGACGAAATTTAAACTTATCCAAGCTTTTATAGTTGTCCATCTTCTCTTAAAATATGAAGACGATCCATTCAAATTTGAAAGCACTATAGAGGTCACAATATTTCTCCCATTATAAGTCTATGGGGATTTTTTCAGACGCTCAGGGGCAGGTAACTCATAAGTCCCTGATCGAATCCTGCCCAATTTCGAACCCATCCGAGATTTTATGGGTTTCCTTGTTGCCTGAAAGAATGAAGAAGATCCAATCAAAAATGAAGGCGCTACAGTGGTCACAACACTATTCATTGATTTTTCACACGCTCAAGGGCAGCTTACTCCGAAGTCAGTGATGGAATCTTGCCGAAATTCAAACCCATCCAAGCTTTTTTGGCTGACCTTGTTACCTGCAAGAATGAAGAAGATCCATTGGAAAATGAAGGTACTAGAGTGGTCACAACGTTTCTCCCATTATAAGTCTATGGGGATTTTTCCAAACGCTCAAGGGCAGCTAACTCATAAGTCCTTCGTCGGATACTGCCCAATTTCGAACCCATCCGAGATTTTATGTGTGTCCTTGTTACCTGTAAGAATAAAGAAGAACCAATCAAAAATGAAGGAGCTAGAGTGGCCACAAGGTTTTCTCCATTATAACCCTATGGGAGATATCTGTTGCCATGGAAACCAAAGTTCTACTCCGATCTGGTCTAAAACCTAATGCAGTCAATCCCCCACCCCAATGATGCTTCTAATGAAATTTGATTACGATCAGCCAGCTGATCTCAGAGATATTCATGTTTGAAAGTGTGGACAGACGGACGGAAGGATGGAAGGATGCCCACTCGAGTCCCGTCCTATAAGCTCACCCTGAGCCTTCGGCTCTGGTGAGCTTAAAAGTGAACCTGTTACGGCATAAAGTGGGTCAGGACGAAAGAGGGGAAATCTTATTGGATAATTCCTTTAGGCGATGACGATGCTACCAGGGAAAAATAATGCACACAACTAGTAATAACCTTTCAGTACTTTATGTACTAAAAAAACATCGACGTAACATTAGTGATACAACGACACCACCTACGCTATTATTTCTGGCTAGTTGACCATCCTATACTAGGGCAAGTTGCCACTCTAAGATAGTTTCTATAAGAATCAATCTTAGAGTGTCGTGCTCTAGACGTACGTCAACTAGTCAGAAATAAGAAACGTAAAGAATATAATTCACAAATAAATCTAAGATCTAGGGAAAAAACTGGGCCCTTCTATTTTAAAGTTCCGCGATATTCTTTAATATTGTGGTATTTTACGCAATTCGCGAAAAGCTCCATCTTCTTGGCTTCACAATATTGACTTTTAGTCAATAGGCTCTGAGATGAGTTAATAAATCAACATCACACCGGCCTTGGATGTCAGTTATACTTTCATGGGGTTCTTTCTTTTATAACCCGTGTATTTGATCGCGATCTTGACTCTTTAAAGTAAGTAAGGTTGCAAAGATCAGGAATCGATACAATCAAGTACCACACCTGACCCAGGATACCAATGGGAAAGTGACAAACTCACAGAAGACACCACAAACGAGAGCCAAGAGGTCAGCCCTTTCCCAGCAGGTGACCACAAAGCACATATAAACAGACGCACACAAAGACATAGCAAACACAAGACAGAACAAAAACATAAAAGATCCACAAAAGAGGTACCGCCTTGGAACGGTCAGTAAAATATTTTACTGGAGGGCTTAAACCTGTTTAACAGCGCCAACCTCACCCTTAATTCAGATGTGGATCAAGACACATAAATATTTGGTTTGCATGAAAGACCCCTAACTTATCAATGCATCATCTCCTAAAACATATTAATCAAGATATAACAAGGAGATAAAGCAAGGATAAGGACTCAACAGTAAATTAAACTGAATACCGGAGCAAAAGAAATCCAACAGGTAAACCCCGGTGGGCCCGACAAACAGCCAAAGCATCAGGCCCCTACCATCTCATCAATAGATAAGTCTTTAAGTCAGAACCATCATAGAGTCTGAAGTCTGACCCACCGGCGTGCAATTAAAGAGGAAAGCAAAGTTGCCAACCGTGATTGGGTTGACTACCAAGCATGCAGTCTGTTGCAATACATTAATGTTAAAGCCAATCTTTTTATAATGGGAAATTATTTTAATGAACTGCGCTGAAAAATTATTAGAGCCAACAATCTTCTTCAACTTATATTTTCATTTTTCTACCATTGATTCGCGATTCCAGTCTGTTGGTTTGTCAATTCACTGGTTATATAGTTGACCTCTAACAACGATCACGGTGGTGAATCCTGAAGCTGGATCCCACACTTTCAGTGGCCTAAGGGGACGAGCTGTCCTGTGCCCTTAGGTTTCGATTCAATGGCTCCACAGCATTCTACCCCTAACGTAGGAGAGGACACATTCAGAGATAATTCTGCAAAAAACAAATCTACTTATAGAATCTTGGTTACTCAGAATCTCTCTGTTGTGTCAAAAATGGAGTTGTTCGTATCAAGTTCACAAAATAAAACAATTTCAGTGGTCCTATTTTTAAAACTACAGCCTAACCCTATAAGCACGCGATTAGCCCTCACCCGGGGGTGTATGGCGAAGGGCTCCCATGCGGTTAGGATGGACCTGCTCTTCTAAACATCCACACTCAAAATATGTGAAATAAAGAAGTATTTTTAGTGACCGGCCTATGTCAGCGCTAAACAATATCTCAAATGCCAAAACGAACAAACCCATGCATTACAAAAATCTACAGTACGCTACCGTAACGTCACCCTGGTTTGCAACGCTAATGTAGCTGAAACATCGAGAACCCGTGGCCCTTTTCCCTTTTAGGTCACGTAATCTAGATAGTTTCGAGGTTTACAAATACTGATACTTATTCTCTTTGAAATTCCAGGAAAATGTTGAACAATGCGGTGCCAGCGTAACATTTGGACGTCACGTCGGACATTACCCTGTCCACATGCTAATTTTGTACTTGCACTCCGTATCAGTAGTAAACAGATAATTATGACCTATCGTCAAACATAATATTTACATCAATATTGCGAAATTTCTTTCTGCTGTTTTATGCGTGAATAGTGCATAATATTTCTACATGTATTTTGGTGAAAACCACCTAATCTCTAAACATACATGCCAGCTATCACCTTATTTATGTGAGTGTGCTTAGTATACGCACCTAACCCTTAACTTGCATATGCGTTAGATATAACTTGATGTGACACATACAGGTTGCTACAGAAAGCCGACTATCTCTGAAAGTCAAATGGTCTTTCCAAACCACGCAATATAAATCACAACAACTTAAAACCTAGTTGCTAAAATGTTTATCCACCTATCCGTCTCAGGTAAATCCTCCAACATGCAATTATGGTTTTATGTGCAGACCCGACATAGCCTGCAACCACATTTGGCCGAAATAACCCTTCAAGTCCATCTGGACAGCTCTACTATAGCCGCAAGAATGGTCCCAAAGAATTCTTAGGCACTAGGCATGTGCGTAGATTGATACGCAAGTGCATAACATTCGCTATTTTTGCCGTAAAAACGGGACGTTATTGGTAACGCCCGATAGAACCCGTACCCAGAATGCTGGTCGATTCAACAGAGGACAAAATAGAAAACGAATGAGTTATTATTTCAGTTAATGCGACCTGCCAGAGACATTGCGATTCAATGCAACAACACTAAATCGCCATAGCCCTAACATGTACAATTTTAACACAGTCAAATATATATAACTTCACGTACCTGTCTAGAATAATGAACTGCGTCTCTACGACGTACCTGACACCGGTAACTTTTCTATGTTCCCTAACGAAAATGGACAATTCCGCCCCTTATATAGGAAGAAATGCATAAAATTTGCGAGAAAGGTAAGAAAACCATGCTCACGTTACTAAATAAAGTAACAGTGAACTCTATCTCAGACAAACCGCCCTTATATTGGACTTATAGTAGAAAAGGTACCGTATCACAGTTCATATAGGTGACCAGGCGCATACCTAAACCTTTGCGTATTAATGCACATACGTAACCATCACTTATTCTGATGTTCCTAGAATTCGACATCGTAACAGAACCAACATGACAGAAATTGCAAGGCTCTGAAGTCTGCACATCACAGTTTGTGGTAATTTCCAAATAAAAATCGTCACTTGCAAAGCCATTTTCTTGTGGTGTTGCTGCAACAAATAAAACAAATTTATTTAAAAAAGCATGCATGTTTTACCAAGTTTTCATGCACCAAACATAAAAAACAGTTCACTTTCTAAATCATGCAAACCATGTTCTTGGACCAAATAAAGTTTAAACCAATAGTTTCAGTAACAAGATGCCTGTGAGGGGGCAATAAAATAAGCTAAGTGATCGAGCCCTAGGCTGCTTACATGCTTATGTCAAACCAGGAAGTAGCGAGAAGGTTCCAAACAAGCTATCAGAAAATTAATATGCGAACAGGGCTGTTTAAGGATATGCCACGTTCGGGGTAACTCAAGGTTACAACGAGGGCTGAAGATCATTACATAATCATAGTGTGGGCAACTGCGAAGACAGATCTGGTCTTCATTGAAGGAAACTTTAATGGCCAAAATTACATAAACGAAGTTCTTACGCCACAGGTGCACCCATTTCTGCGACAGATGTCAGTTGCCAACCCTATTTTCCAGGATGACAACGCCAGACCTCATCAAGCACGTATTGTAAATGATTTACTGTGTTCAAATAACGTGGACAGAATGGTCAGGCCTGTGATTTCTCCAGATTTATCATGTATAGAGCATGCTTGGGATGTCCTTGGGAGAGATGTTTCGTAACGTCTGGAGCAAAACAGCACAATGCAAGATCTTCGCCGGTGCCTGAGAAAAGAATGGGCCAGAATTCCACACCAGACTATCCGGAAACTCGTCTACTTGTCCCAGAACAGAGTCTGTGAATGCCGTCGTAATAATGGTGGTTTCACACATTATTGACTTTTGGGACACTTTTTTGGAAGATCCCTGTAGGGATTGATGGATGCTGACAGCAACTTAGTCATACTTTAGAATTTTTATTTATGCTGATCAGGAATAAAATGCATAAATGTGAGGTGTTCATTGTTTTGTGTGTGGCGGTCAAATAATTCCAAAAAGGGTGAAAATAGTTGGTGGTCCAAAACTTTTTTGCGAAGTATATCTTATTTATTAACCCTTCTTTTCTAAAAATGTAAGGGCAAAAAATGGTTTATATCTTGAATAAATATGTCGTATAATGTAACTATCATTACCAAAAATCTTATTACTTAGAAGAGATTTTTTTATAGAAACTTATATGTAAAAAAAACAACAACATATGTCACCATGGACCCATGTTCATTTTCCTTTTTTATACCTCTAAAATAAGAACAGGTATGGCTTGTCATACCTGTTCACTGATGGGACTGACGTTTTTTAAGTCACTGGGCGTAGACAATTATGGAAAAGGGTTATTCCAGAAAGCAGCAATGTGTGTTTCAGCTGATATTTTACGTCCTAGAAAACAAAAATCAGTAATGTCGTGATGTTAACTTATGTACTAGCCAGTACATGGCATTGTCTGCTGTTTGTGATTGTGGTATTTCCTGCTCATACTCACTATTTTTTTATGTACTAGCCAGTACTGAGCAGTATAGATAAAGGTCTTGCTCAAGAACATAAAACAATTATTGCGTAAGGCTCAAATCAGGGACTTCTATATCTCAAGTTCAGCACTCTACCACTGAGCCAATGGGTAAGCGGGGTTGGATCGTATCATAAAGGCGATTAGTGAATGCTCAGACAAGAATGCAGATGTGTTCAGTCAAACTAGAGCATCCACAGCTCGCATAGATATGCAAAGAAAGTGCGTAGCTAAAGGCTCAGACACAAATAAATATAAAGTCCCACTGGATAACTATATTTAGAGCAAAGGGACACCTCTGAATTCAGCCAGTGTTTTCATGGTACCCATTAGGTGACCTAGCTACAGAAGGAAGCCCTCGTACGCAAGACGTTATATTTACAAATAGACGTAAGGAACGCAGTGGCTCAGTTTGTAGAGTGTTAGGCTGGTTCAATGGATTGCTAGTTCAAGACTCTCACGCGAGTCACAATGTTGTGTCCTTGGGCATGACACTTTATCTTCTGCTTAGTAATGGTTCAACCCAAGAATACAGGATATCGTCCCAAAATGACTAAAATTGTTGATTGCGATGAAAAGCATCAATACAAGCAAACAAAACAAATTGATGTAAGCCACAGAGCATTCACTGATCAGATGTCACAAATACTGATAGGCATAACCGGAGACTTCGCCCACAAGACGATTATCCAATGAGCAAAAACTTCAATTTTCATTGCTTGGCTACAAGAACAAACAGGACTGCATCTGTATCCGCTGACTCATTTAAAATGGTGACGTTAACAGCAGCTTCTTATCTTGAGAAATTGAGACGTGATAAAACGTCACTGATTGAAACAACGCTATTTCGATGGAGATCTTATAAGCACTGGTGTGCATCAATATTGACCAGATGATGTTTCAACCCTGCATGGCTGCTGAGGCGTATTCTTGGGAGTTTGTCCTAAGATGCTTTTCATTTTTAATCCATATTTAAGTATTAATAGAAACTTTATTAAAACATGTAAATAAATATTTTCTTCTTCTTTTATTTCCCGCATATTGGTTTGGTTTAAAACCAGAAAACATAGACAGATACATTAAAATACATCCCATACTAGAACGACGTACAATGTAAAAACAGATGAGAAAGCAGATACATCGATCAGACTGCACGTATGCACAGGCTCATCAAGGTCTTTACTTGCTTGCAAATACATTATACAAATAGCATATTCTTACTTGAATAATATGCTATTTGTCGACATTTTGTGATAGGTGTATAGTCCTACATGTTTTAACTGTCCATTTTGTTGAGTAAAAAGTGTATAGTTCTGACTGTTTTAACTGCCAATTTCATTGTGTCACAGGTGGAAAGTTCTAGATCAATTACTGCCCATTTTGTTGTAGTATAGGTGAGTAATTCTAAATGTTTTAGCTTTCCATTTTGTTGTGTGATAGGTGTACGAGGAATGACCCTAAAGTTCTGATCCTGGCGTGATATATCTGTAACCAGCAATGCAACATGCCTGCAAATTGTACCAAATAATAATATATTTTATTGTCTATACACCGCTCTTACAAATTTTATGTAACTCGAAGGAGGGACAGGAAATCTACCCAGAAACAGCCATACCCTCAATGCAATGACATTTCAAGCCGAATGTGCATATAAGAGACCTTACAATTTAGACAAGAGCAATTTCAGCAATTCGTTTTATGGCTGCTCAATAGGCCTATTCATCCGGAAGTCAATATGTCCTGTAAACATGGCGAAGTTTCTATATGATCTCGATTTCCTAGGCACTTTAATGTATGGATATGCAACTGTCAGCTATAATCAAAGAGCTACGTGCATTAAGAGGCTATTTTGGCCCCCCTATGAGGTCAAAACATAAAAGTTGCTTTTCACCAATTTCTTTTTATAGGTTTAATAGAACAATAGCCCAAGTGTAAAAGTCTGCTTTGGTAACAAAAATGGCTTCCAAATTCGTCTGGAATTAGGAAAGTGGCCATTTTGGAGCAAATTTGAGACATTTGACAGAGCTATTAAAATAGAGCGCAAGCAAATACCAAAAAGATATTTTAACAGATTATGAAAATTATAACGGCACACAACAAAATAAAAGGTTTTTGGGATATTTAGCTGTGCTGGTATCTAATTATTAAAAATCGGTCTCCCAAAGCCTTGAATTTGGTCCAAAATAGCAATCTCTCTATTTTAAGCCTATTTTGTCGGCCATTTTTGTTAATGGTTGAAGTGAAATAAATATCAGGCTTATAAACTGCGGTCATTCTTCTAACAAACCAATCGGATGAAATTGGTGAAAAGCAACTTTCAGTTTTTGGCTTCAGATTGGGCCAAATTAACCCCTTAATGCACGTGGCTCTTTTGGACCATTTGAAATTTTGAACAGCCCATACTTCTGTAACAACAGCTGTTTTAAAGGTAAAAAGATTTTAGGCAAACTTAGGTGAACTGACTTTTGTCTGAAACAATTATGAATAGCCAGTATTGTCGGAGACTGATAGTAACCCACATAAAAAAAATAAAACTAGTCCACAAAGGGGGACGTGCATTAAGGGGCATATTTGGCCCCCTCTGGAGCCAAAAACTGAAAGTTGCTTTTCACCAATTTCCCCAAATTGGTTTATGAGAAGAATGGTTAAAGTGTAAAATTCTGGCATTTATTTTACTTTTCCGTTGCTATGGTAACAAAAATGGCCGACAAAATAGGCTTAAAATTGAGATATTGCCATTTTGAGTCAAATTTAAGGCTTTTTCAGACCGATATTTTAAGAATTAGATATCAGCACAAGCGAATACCAAAAAAACAACTTTTAATATATTGTGTGCCATGATAATTCTCACCCTCTGTTAAAATATCTTTTTGATATTTGCCTGTGCTCTATGTTAATTTCTCTGTCAAACGTCTTAAATTTGCTCCAAAATGGTCACTTTCCTATTTTCAGCCAACTTTGGCAGCATTTTTTGTTACCATAGCAACGGTAAAAATAGAATCAATCCCATACTTTTACACTTTGGCTATTGTTCTAATAAACTAACAAGAAGAACCTTGTGAAAAGCAATTTTCATTTTTTGGCCTCATAGGTGGACAAAATAGCCTCTTAATGCACGTACCCCTTTGGTTAATATTCGGAGGAACGCAAATTTGCATGTGTATAACTAAATATAAAACCCAATCAATTGTCCAAATGTGCACTATATCTTAAAATGATGCAATATGGGATTAAACTGAGCACAAAGCATCCATCTGAAACCAATAACAATTTTGAAAATTTTTATTTAAAATCAACCATTTTTTTAAAAAAAATTACGATATTCCAATTAAGATTAAGATATTTTGAAAAAAAAAAAATAATATTGGTCTTAAATATTTGGCCCATATTAGGATCCGCATGTTTTTAGTCCAAATCGATAGACAAACTTAGAATATTCACGGAAATGAAAATTCTGCAATGTACCCAAAATGATGTAGTTGTCAATTTCATTGACGTCATAGGAATCGCGCAACATCAGTTTTTTAAAATTATTATATATTCTAACAAGTTCCTATTTTCAATGAATTGCCAAAGTAAAACAAGCAGTACCTTCTCACAGCTATGGATAACAAATAAACTTGCATATTTTCTAAAAGATCAAGGTCATGAGCAATAATTTAAGTTAAAAGCAAGAAGCTGGCCGAAGATTATAACTATTTTAGCTTGATATTAGGACCTGTGTTATTCTTTCATCTGTTAACAAACTTTGTATGTCATTGTGCTGACTAGATAACTGATTATCTAATAAGGCAGCTAGAAGTCTCACTACCGGACTTGTTCCAAGGTGGTACTTCTTTTATGAATCATTTGAGTTATTTATGT
This sequence comes from Loripinus fragilis, assembly GCA_964019695.1. NCBI lineage: Eukaryota > Metazoa > Mollusca > Bivalvia > Lucinida > Lucinidae > Loripinus > Loripinus fragilis. The sequence goes on along the minus strand of OZ026515.1, from coordinate 5,026,542 downwards.
CTTGTGTTTGTCATGCTTTCGGGTCTGTTCATTGCTGCCTTGTAGTCACCTGCTAGGAAAGGGCTCACCTCTTGGCTCTTGTTTATGATGTATGTGATTTTGTCACTTTCCCATGTGGTATCCTGGGTCAGGTGTGGTACTTGATTGTATTGATTCCTGATCTTTGCTGTCTTTCCTACTTTGTGGCACTTTGTTCACATCTGGGCCCACCACCTGCCTGGTATGTAGATTTACTTTACTTATACAATCACTCCCTGCCTGCTAGAGTCTATGCTGTCTCAGATGGTTGGCTCCAGTTTAAAGGTACCAGACTAGCCGAGACTACAGTGGCCTTCAGGTTTCTCATGATTGATCTCACTATCAGGATACTGAGTTACACAGTACAAGACTAGTCTTAGGATAATCACAGCTGGGTTGGTCCATTTCGCTAAAAGTAGGAGGATGTAGAATTGATATTTTACAATAAATGAAAAAAACGAAATAAACTCTTACTTGTTTGTAAATCTCATATAAATTGGTATTTATTGAATTAAATATAGTTTATACGAGGTTTGTTAATTCTTTACTTGAAATTATGATACAAGTAATGATTAGCCTGCCACCAGTTGCAGAGATATTTAGAGTAGCTACGGTTCCAAGATCTATCTATAATTGCCATGGCTATGACCTCTCTTCAAGTGAACTCAGGACTGAGGTTCTTTGAGGTCAGCTTTGGTGAAAGTTAGGCAGAAGTGAATTGGTTTTTGACAACATTCCTCCCAGAACGTTCACTCTGTTTTGCTATGCAGGAATCAGTTCTTGCTCAACCTACCTGAATCTATACCTAGCCCCACCTGCTTAGCACATGCCACAGGATTAAACCAGCTAAATGCAGGGTTTCCATTCATATTTGGCTTAGAGATAAATATTCTACATGTATTATTAAACTCTTTCTCTCTCTGAAAAGAATTAGGGACTCATTTCATTTCTTAGGGGTCATTTCATTTCTTGTGAAATTAAATTAAATTCCTCATAAATTTCTCATGAAATTGAATTTGAGTGGTCTCATTTTATTTCTTATGAAATCAAATCTGATTACGCTGGAGATTATGAAATCGAATATGAATTTCCCCCAACATGTCATCTACAAACCACTTGATCAATCAGTTGGGACTTGCCTGCTAGATGTTGGCAGTTCTTAGCTCGTCTTGACCAGCCGCCCCTCGGTTCTATGCTGGTCTATCCATCACGACTGATCTTGATATGGTTACTTCATTTACCTTATAAACATGGCCAACCTGTCTTGATCAGTCAGGAGTCACACTAGCTTTTAGACTTAGGCAGTTTTAGCTTGTCTTGACTAGCCGCCACGACTGATGGACCCGCTTTTAGACTTCAGCGTTTTTAGCTTTTGACTAGCCACCAAGCCCTCCAGTAAAATATTTTTACTGCCGTTCCAAGGTGATGCTTCTTTTGTGGACCATTTATGTTATTTCTGTCTTGTTTTTGTTATGCTTTCGGGTGCCTCTGTTTATTGATGCATTGTGTTCACCTGCTTGGAAAGGGCTGACCTCTTGGCTCTCTCGTTTGTGATGTCTAATTGTGAAGTTGTCACTTCCCATTGGTATCCTTGGTCAGGTGTGGTGCTTAATTGTATCGATTCCTGATCTTTGCCCTCTTTCTTACTTTGATATGGCATTGCACTGACTAGATAACTGATTATCTGATAAGGCAGCTAGAAGTCTCATTACCGGGCTTGTGGCACTGGTTCACCTCTAGGCCCACCACCTGCCTGATATGAAGATTTACTAAACTTATACAATTCACTCCCTGTCTGCTAGTTAGAGTCTATGCTCTCTCAGATCGTTGGTTCCAGTTTAAAGGGACCAAACTAGCCCAGACTACGATGGCATTTCGAGTTTCTCATGATTGATCTCCCTATCAAGATACTGAGTTACACAGTACAAGGCTAGTCTAAGGATAATCACAACTGGGTTGGTCCTTTTTCGCCAAAAGTAACAGGATTTAGAATTGATATTTTACAATAAAAATAGACTTAACTCTAACTTGTTTGTAAAAGTAAGAAAGAATGCAAATATCAGGAATCGATACAATCACCCAGGACACCACATGGGAAAGTGACAAAAGCACAATAAAACACCACAAATAAGAGAGCCAAGAGGTCAGCCCTTTACCAGCAGGTGACCACAAGGCTACCATGAACAGACATGAAAACATGACAAACACGAAACATAAATAACAAAAATGATCCACAAAAGAAGCACCGCCTTGGAATGGTCAGTAAAAAATAAAACCTCATATAAAGTATTGAAGTAGATGATGCCATCACAGCCAAGCACCAAGCTTTCAAAGCATGGGAGGCTGGCAAATGCACACGAGCATCATATAACACTGCAAAGCGCAACTCCAGACGTGTGGTGCACCATGCACGCCACGAAGATGACAAGGTGGTCTATGAAGGGCATTGACCACAAAGTAAGTAAGGGTGCAAAGATCAGGAATTGATACAATCAAGTACCACACCTGACCCAGGATACCAATGGGAAAGTGACAAACTCACAGTTAGACACCACAAACGAGAGCCAAGAGGTCAGCCCTTTCCCAGCAGGTGACCACAAAGCACATATAAACAGACGCCCATAAAGACATAGCAAACACAAGACAGAAAAAAACATAAAAGATCCACAAGTCGTCTGATATCCAGATGAGGAAAGAGACTGTTGATGCTGTAGGCGACAAGCCAGTGAAGAATGATACTGGGGGAAATGTCAATGAGCGAGGTGGCAAAGCAGAATGCGTGGGCTGAACATTATGAAAGGCTTCACAACGTTGAATTTGACTGGGACCCTGATCACCTGTCCAACGAACCGCCGTTACAAGGCCCGCCTATCCCAATCACTATTGACATGGTGAAGAAGGCCATCTCAAAGATGAAGTCGAGCAAAGCTGCAGGTCCATCAGGCATAGTGGTGGAGATGATCAAGGCAGCAGGTGATACAGGTGCCACCATGATCCACGATCTTGCTACTGCGATTATCCATGATGGCAAGGTCCCAACTGCCTGGGAGCAAAGTTTCATTGTCTGCCTTTACAAGGGCAATGGTGATGCTCTGGCCAGAGGCAACTATAGAGGCCTCAAGCTGACCAAGCAGGCCATGAAGATCCTAGAGAGGATTATCGATGGTCTCATAAGAGAGGTGGTGTCTATTGACGACTCCCAGTTTGGCTTTGTCCCAGGAAGAGGCACTACAGATGCAATCTTTGTGGTCCAGCAGCTGCAGGAGAAATAACTAGCAGTCAACAAGAGGCTTTATATGGCCTTCGTGGACCTAGAGAAAGCATTTTTTTTTTGCCCGTGTCCCACGGAAGGTTATCTGGTGGGCCCTGAGAAAGCTAGGTGTTGAGGAATGGATTGTGCGGTTAGTCCAGAGAATGTATGCTAATGCCCAAAGCTGGGTTCATGTTGGCAAGGGTTTCAGCCAAGAGTTTGAGGTTGAGGTCGGGGTCCACCAGGGATCCGTACTCAGTCCCTTGCTCTTCATCATTGTGCTGGAGGCCTTGTCACGTGAGTTTCGGGCTGGTGTTCCCTGGGAGGACCTATATGCAGATGATCTTGTCATCATTGCTGACTCTCTAGAGGAATGTGTCAGGAGGCTCTTGATATGAAAAGAAGCCATAGAGAAGAAGGGATTGAGGGTAAATGCAGGAAAGACAAAGGTCATGGTCTGTGGCATCCTGGACAGAGTTCAGGCGAATACTCATGTGCTGTCTGTCGTACAGGAGTAGGCAACAACAACTTCCACTGCAATGGCTGTAAACTTTGGGCGCATAAGAAATGCAGCGGGCTACAACGACTGGTACCAAATCCTGATTATAGGTGTGCATGGGAAATGCCCGTCCTATTGACGGCAGACCACAGAGTGAAGTCCAGCTCGGACCTGATAAGCTGGAGGTGGTAGCTTCCTTCTGCTACTTAGGTGACATGCTTTCTGCTGGTGGAGGCTCTGAAATAACGGTCACTACTCGTGTGAAAACAGCCTGGAAGAAGTTCAGGGAGCTACTACCAGTTCTCACATCACGCCACCTCTCTTACAAGACCTGTGGTCACGTGCGGAGCACCATGCTCCATGCCAGTGAACCTTGGCCACTGACCAAGACGAACCTACAGTACAATGACAGGGCCATGATCAGACAGATCTGCAGTATCAAGCCAGAGGATGTGGCCACGGTAAAGTCAAGCAAGCTACTGGCAAAGCTTCAGCTTGAGGACCTCGACCTCACTTTGAGAGAGAGAAGACTTCGCTGGTTTGGGCACGTGGAGCATTCTAGTGGTGCAGTCAGAACAGCATGGGATATACGGATTGATGGCAGGCAGGGGGCACAGAGGCCCAAGCTAACATTGAAGAAACTGACGGAGAAAGACTGCCGTGAGTGGAAGCTCACGATAGTTGACCCTTAAGAAAGCAGCACCTGGAGATCAGGTGTGAGATCTGTTATGCGTGTAGCTAGCCAGTTACCTGGAAGAGGGCCCACTAATGTTGATGATGCCCCTGCACCTGCATGTTAATCAAAAATCTGATTATGATATGATGATGTCAACATGTTATGGCTTGTGACACAAACTCCTATTACAACTTATGATGGAGGGTGTTCATATTTGGCACAATAATTGTCTATGGTGTGTAGATAACAACAAAGGTTTCAGATCACTGATATGACCTTGGAGTCAAAGGTCAAGGTCAAATGTTGACCTTCCATGTAATGCAAACTTTTATTTTTTATGGAGTGTGTTAATATTTGGTTTAATAATTGCTCATGGTGTGCAGATTACAACCAAGGTTGCATATCACAATGACCTTGGAATCAAAGGTCACGGTCAACTAGAATTGTCAGAGGATCTGACTATAGCCCCGCTGCAGCGCTTTTCATGCTGTAAAAAGGCCAAGTGTGCAAAAAATCCCAATCAACATCAATCATGGGCCATAATCACCTAGATCTTGTCAATATCAATGCATATATAAAATTTGGTCAAAAAATGTCCATTTGTTCTACAGATATTGAGAGTAAATGAAATTCTTACATCAATGAAGGGCCATAACTCTGTTACAAATTTGCAATGAAGGACAGGTAACAATCCCAAACTAGATCTTGTCAATATCAATGCACATACAAAATTTGGTCAAATTCTATCTATTTCTTCTCAAAATATTGAGCGAAAAGAAAATTCTGACATCAGCCAAGGACCACAACTCTATTACAAATGTGCGAAAAATGATGTGCAAGAATCCCAACCTAGTTCTTGTCAGTATCAATGCATATACGTAATTTGGTAAAATTCAATCAATTTGATCTCAATATATTGAGCGGAAACCAAATTATGACGGACGGAATGACTGACGGACAGACGGAATGACGGACAACCCAAATCCAGTATAGCCCCACTTTTTCAAAGCGGGGCTATAAATATGCTTAAAATCTGTGTTACAGTTTGAAAAGCAAACTCCTCTTTCATTTTTTGACTGAGGGTGTTCATATTTAGCACAATGGCTGCTTATGGTGTGTAGATAACAAAGGTTTCAGATCATCAATATTCATATTTATAGCTATATAAAGCTAGCTGTAACCATTATTTTCAGCATTTATGCTTTTTTTACCATCATATGTAATAGTGGTATTGCCCATTTTCCCTGTCTTTAATATTTTAACCATTGTATAAAATGAATAATGCATGCTAAATAGGCAGTCAGCTATGCTGCTTGATTAACCAGATGTAGAGGTCAAGCTTGACTGTTCAACTGATATCACATGATACAAGTAAAATCTGATAATGGGAAACTCCTCAATTGTCTGACTGGCATCTTTACTTGGATTTGAGTGATATAATTACACAAAATTTATCAGTTTTTTTTTTTATTACTCACTGTTTTTTCTTTCTTTCTCATTCTAGCAAACTCATACAATATGAGCATACGAAAATACAATAATCTCAAATGGACGGAATTATACTGAATCATGATGAGTGGCTATATATTCCACACCACATCTACTAAATGTTTGATGTGTAAAAAGGATCCAGATTTTTTCAAATAAAATTCACCTGTAACACTTTTTATTCTGGATACTGGTAAACAAGTACTTTGGCAGACAGTGAAGACCCAAATGAAATGTAGCAGAAAGCGGCATTTCATCAGGGTCAGCAGCGTTTGCTAATATAGAAACAATCTTTTGGGAAATAATATATCAAAATTTAAAAATTTCGCTCTGTGAACCCTGAAAACACAAAATGCACCATCCCATACTTATTGTTTGATCAATATGTTTGGGAAAATCCATCAGAATGAAAAGGATCAAATATGTAATGTGACACAAGTAATTTTTCTGCAAATAATAAGCTTTGGCTTGAATATCAAATGGCAATGCTTAAATCTTTCAGGTAAGAGGGATTACACATACAAGTCATATATTGAGCTGGAATGGCTTACAAGTCCTATATACAGTAAAACCTGCATAAAACAGCCACTTAAAAATAGACAAAACAGAGATCTTAGTGACAAGTGGTTGCTTAATGAAGGTCGAAAGTATTGCAGAATGCAATACTTTTGACCTGCATTAAGCGATAATTGGTCTTGAAAACCAATTTTTGGTCTTTTTAAGAGTGACTGTTTTACACAGGTTTTACTGTATAGCCAGTTCAAGATATTTTGGTACTAATCGTATATGCCAAAAGTCATTATTTAAGCCTACATGTGGAGCTACCTAGCGGGGCTAGAGGCCTACAGTTTGACCTGAGCCTTCATCTACTTTCCTACTATGTGTTTTGGAGCAACAAAGGCTCTTGCTAGACTGCACAAATGCACAGGCTCCTCATGGCTTATGCTGCTCGTACATGCGATATATGCAAAGATCTCATGAACGGTATCTATTTATAAATTACGTCAGATTTTGGGGATTTAGATTAAATGCATAAATAAATTATAATAGACCTGTACAATGCACAGTTTTTCAAAACTCTAAGTTCTGAAGTAATGCATAAGCAAATTGATACAAAAATGATCAAAATTGGCACTATGTCTTTCAACATTTTAGCAAAAAGCTCACATTCAGAAAGTTATTCATATCCTTGCAAAAAGCAAATTTCACATCCTGTGTAAAACGGCCACTCTAAAAGAGACTGAATCTGGTTTCCAAGACCAACTATTGCCTAATGCAGGTCAAAAGTGTCACAGAGGTGAACTTTATGAATATTTTGCTTAAAGCATAAATCATCTTTTCTCCTAGCGAGTCACAGTGAGTAGTGTTGATATTTACATAATCATACCAAGCGTGGGGAAACTGGTTTTACCTGTCCTGCATTGTTTTCTAATGGGGTACCTTGAAACTGAGTTATTATATTTTATCGTCCAATCAGTAGCCGTTTTAGTTAGACATATGGATGTAAGATGATGAATGATTGGTTTCTAACAAACACACCTCCATTAACTTATTTAGGGCATGCGCATAACATCACAATTACATAGGCACGCGAGATTGGGAAAAAGCCATTCTCATTTTTGCCGCTGGATCGACTCCATCCATCCAAAGGCTGTAGATAGATTGCATAGTATTTATATTATTCCTTCACGGAAATGATATCGAAACTTATTTTCAAAGCAGGTATGTTGATTTATATTCTCTTTATCATACAGATCATAGATTGTCGTTTCTGATGAAAACACCAAAGGGAGGTTTTCGCCAGGAACTACATTCTGTATATTTCCTGTGACGAAGTTAACAATATTTCTGTATGATATATTAACGCAAAGTACATGCAAGTTGAAATAATGCTTTTGTCTGTTTCGTCTTTTGAACTAAGGCATCACTTTTGTTTGATCTTTATGGACATTGCAAATGGAGGAATTAGTAAAATGAGCTAACGCAAATGATATAAGTTAATTGCTAAAGGTGTGTTTTTATATTTTAATCTCTTTGTACATAATTTTATCACTGCAAAATACCCATGTCTCAAAAAAGACATGACATGATTAGGTACCAACCGAATTGTGTTTGAACGCACAATATCGTACTTGTGAGTCAGTTGCAAGTAAATCTGTTGTCTGTGTCCGATTGTCTGCCTGTCTGTCTGTGTTGTAAATATGTATTGCATACGGGTGCAATGTATTCCGTTGTCCGTGTCTGTTCATTTGTCTGTCTGTGTTGTCTGTACTGTTTCATTGTTTGTTTTGTATTTTAGGACGCCCTTTTTATTTACATCTGTAAATTAAATATATAACAACATCTGTCGTTGAGATCACTGGCTCCTCGAATCCATACCCTGCGACAAAAGTATTAGTAAGTAAGTAAGTAAGTAAGTAAAGCCCTTATTTTTTGAGGGTAACTACATTTAGCACATACAAAATAAGTACATGTATTTGCAGAATAATTCTGCAATACTTTCGACTTTCATGAAGCTACCATTTGTCATTAAGATCTTTGTTTTGTCTATTTTTGAGTGGCCGTTTTACACAGGTTTCACATTTATAGGTAAATTCAATATCCAGATGAAATACCTGGGTCTGCACTGTTTGCTTAGATAAAAAACAATCTCGAGGGACGGAAAAGCATCATTCTACAGAAATCTTGTTCTTTGACGCCTTAAACTATGAAATGGACAATTCCATATTTATTGTATCACTATGTATGGGATAATACATCAGAATGAAAAGGGTTAAAGCCATTAAATGTTATTTGTTTTAGAAGAAACATGATCACTTTTGAAGGTGACAGTGAGTTTAATAGAAAGGTACAGAAATAGATGAAAAAATTCTGCTTAGTCATCTTTAATCAAAAAAAGTTCTGGCAAAACATCTATCATTATCTAATGTAATCACGCTTTATACAGTAACTTAACTAAAACATTATCTCTTAAGAACATTAAATAAATAAAAAAATTATCACAGTCAATTTAAGTATAATTGTAGATTCAAAAATACTTGAGAATGCACCAGAAAGTACATATGTTCTTTAACTCTTAGCCTACTTGGTAATTTCGCATACTTTTTTTTGTCAGCTGCTGAATTTTTTTTCCAAAATCAACTTTTTCGAAATACCATCAGTGTCAAATAGTTTGGAACCAGATCAGGCCCTACATTTTATCAGATCTAATCTGGGTCCGAACTATTCTCAAAAATTATTAGCATATGATTCAAGTAGGCAAAGAGTTAACACTTTCACTGCCATTCTGGCAATAAAGTCATCTTTGCCATCTGCTGCTCTATTTTGGAAACCAATCTCCTTTATCTTTGAATCTTCAATACCATATATTAATCAATCAACAAAGGTAAAAAAATACATATATACAAGTATATTACATCTTACTAACTGTTTGAAACTGTCAATAGAACATTTGTGTATTATATATTTGGTAACATCATTTATTATATGTCACCATGTGTAGGAGCGAAAAAAGGCCATGCATTAAAATCGATAAACCATTAGTGGTTTACAGATTTTCAGGAAACTTTATGAAATAACGCTTTTAACCTCACACATATGGCAAAATCCTAACGTTTTCACGCCAAAAATATGATTTCAAAATAATTTTAATGTCATATGATTACTAGAATCTAACTTTCATGCTCCTGTATTATTGAATTTATTAACCCCTTCACTGCCCTATATAAGTGGACGCTAAATGCGGTGCAGGTGGGGGTGGCTATCAGAGAATAATTGAGTTTTGTCCCTTTGACCATTAATTTTGCTTTAAACTGACGCATTCATCACAAGCGAAACTCTTGGCATTGGCATATGATAAGCAATTTTTATAACGAGCAGCACTTGTGGTAAGGCAGTGAAGGGGTTAAACTAGTTGTGAAAAAGCGATAAAATGCTCGGCAAGCCTCGAATTTTATGGCTTTTCCCCAACTCATTTAATAAATTCAATAAAACATGAGCACGTCATGTAAGATCCTTTATTTAATGACACCAATAACAATGCCAAGTTAGCTTAAAAGCAAAATCTTGATGTTTTTTGGGTGTGCAGAAAATGTTTCAAAGCGATTTTAGTATCATATGATAAATAGAGTCTAACATTGTTCTAAATTACTATTAAATTTATTAAACTGATTGAAAATAATTGTAAGATGATAGGCATGCTATGCGGAGCATCTTAGAATTATATCTAATGAGTTTAATAAATTTAATGATAATGACCAATAAAGTAACTAATAAAGAATTTCTATGTTTTCCTTCACTAAGTTATTGCTCTGGTTCCGAGGTAACAAAACTTTTTTCATGCTCAACTCAAGTGAGCACAAAATTTCAACTGCTCATAAAAACTAAAATAACAACAAATGAAGAAGTTTCTTGCTTTAAGTCTCTCAGATATTGTACTTATCATGCTAATAAATGTTAAAATGCCAACAATTGTTGGCATTTTTTAACATTTATGAGCAGGATAAATTTTGTACTCAGTTGAGTTGAGCATGAGAGAAGTTTTATAAGCTCAGGGCCTGTTTTGGTTTATGCTCTCTGGAGTAAGCCTATATTATAGGCAGTATATACCATTATTACATATAATAATAATGCTAATTTTTAAGGAACTATTAAAGTTGACTCTGGCTAACCTGAAATTCATGGGACCAGACTTCACTTTGGTTATCAGCAGTAAGGGTTAAAAAAGCCGGTCCCTAAGGTTATAAAACTTTTTGCAGATCTCACTGTCAGAGATATTTGCAGTACCCACAACATATCTTTTGATAAAAAAATAAGGAAAAAAAATTAATAATACACCCTCTGGTCTGAATCCAATGAATCCAAAATTTACTTTGACTTAACTCTTTCACAACTTAAGTTGTCTGCTGATGATCTTTGCAAACAGTTCGGACCCAGATCAGGCCCAACAAAATATCAAGCCTGATCTGGATCTAAACTGTATGTTACTCTTATGGTATTCCTGAATGATTTTTTAAAAAAGTTAACTTAAAGGGGACAGCAACCCTAATAATAAGTAAGTTTTATCAGAAAGAACACTATGAACCATGTATTTTGATACAAGTATCATCAAAATCGGTTGAAAAATGGGCAAGTTATGGGCATTTAAAGAATTCAATGAGGCCGACATTTAGCCGCCATTTTGAAGATTTAATTAGTTTTCAGGATTTTTTCAACTGCTTAATTTTTAGATATCACTTCTATCACATCATCTGTGTTTCAGCAGATATGCAGCTTTATACATAAGGAAAATGTTTCATTAAAGATTAAGGCAAATAATCCATTGATTTGTCTTTTATTTTGATTACGCATATTTAATTAGGCTGAGTGACGTCACTTAGCCTACAATATGGCCGTTTCCATTACAGTTCATTTGCAAATATTCAAATGCCCGCATCTTCCACATTTTCAACCAATTTAGATGAAACTGGTATCAAAATTCATGGTTTATTAAGATCTTTCATATAAAACATAGTTATCATCAGGGTTGCCGTCCCCTTTAAACAAAAATCCGTAGACAGCACAAAGCATGTAAAATTAACCAGCATGCAAAGAGTTTTGCTTTAACTTCAAGTTATCTAGAACCAACTGTTGAATTATGTATATGTAAGAAATTTGTAAAACATTTTCAGTTTCAGCAGTAGAACACTAATGCATAAAATATATAATACTAACTTTTAATGGATGGAATTGATAATATTTCATACATATCACATAAATAAAATACAAAATAACAAAAACCTTTGATACATATTATGAATGGACGGAAATTGAAATAGTTCACAGCAATAATTCTTAAAAAAATCATTCTCAAGCCAAACATAGCTTGACATTTCATTCATAACTTCTAAGTTTGTCTTAGTTGCCAATAGCCACCATTGTTTTTAAAAATGCTGTCAGCCTGTAATGTGTGCTTCTAAAAGACCTGGCCCCGAGATTATAAACCTTTTCATGCTCAACTCAACTAAGCATGAAATTTCAGCTGTTCATAAAAACTGAACTGCTGAAAAATAAAGAATTTTTTTGCTTTCAAACTCTCCGATGTATTTATCATGCTAATAAATGTTACAATGCCAACAACTGTGTTTAAACTGATCGGTAAGAAGATAACAATATGCTTAAAACTTTTGCTTATTGGGGTCTATGACTCTCTATCTTTTGTCAGCTTAACAAGTTTCAAGAATGTAACTCTTATAATTTTGTTAGTTTGATTTGATTCTTTACGTCCCATCAACAATCTTTCAGTTCTGTAGGGACGGGTCTTCCTGTGTTGAACCAGTACTAAGCTAGGATTAATGTGTCTTTGCTCAAGGACACAACACAGTGACTCTTATAATTTATGAGATGACCTGCTAACAAGGTATATATGACAGATGGAAGGACAGACAAGCCAAAAGCAATGCGTCACCTCAACTTTTTCAAACTTGGTGGCCATAAACAGAACCAATCTTAGTCCAGAGGTTATAAAACTTTCTTCATGTCCATCTCCACTGAGCGTAAAATTTCAACTGCTCATAAAACTAAAATTCTGAAAAATGAATATTTTTTTTTACTTCAAAGCACTTAGATGTTGTATTTATCCTGCTATTAAATGTTAACATGCCAACAATTATTGGCATGTTAACATTTATGAGCAGGATATATTTCATGCTCAGTTGAGTTTAGCATAAAAAAGTTTTGTAACATCTGGCCCAACTAGATGGCTCAGTCGCATCAGGATCCCCACTGTCTAATCATGTGTCCTTGAATCTGACAGCCAGGCTGGCTGGTTTGAAATAACCGAAGTGCCCAACTTTGATGTAACCTTGATGACAAAGTCAAACATGACACAAGTATAGCTATAATCAAGGTTAACTAGTTTCATCTGAGAAACTTTTTCGTAAATGCTGGTTGAGGCAGTGGCCTGGATGGGTTGAGAGCACTGTTATGCATGGGGGAACCAGGCAGAGGATCTAGCCGACCGCTGACATTGGGTGAACTTGTCAGCTTAACTGGTGCTTTGTCACCACCCTTCTTTTTCTGAAATTAGAAAAGAAATACATATGACTCACATTTACTTGATGTCAATGGAACCAGATTTTTCACAAAGAGTTATCAGTAGTTTAATTTAAAAGGCATTGGTCTGAAAGTTAAGTTCTAAACCAAAACTTGATTGTTTTCAGTATTTCTTATTCAAACATAATTTATGCTCTTGGTTACTTGAAAGAACGTCTCACTGAGACATTTGAGCCAGAACATAAGATTTCGGTTCTCACATTGATGAGCAACGAATGCTCAGGTGAGCCTGTACAAATGCGCAGACTCGCCCAAACCTTCCCTGCTAGCATACACAAGTATGGATGTAAATGAAGACTCATTCCATAATTTTAAACCTCTAAATCTGTTGGATATGTCAGTTTGAGCATTTAAAGAAGGCTTTTGCATAAATGCGAAAAGTATCCAAACCTCATGTGCTGGCCCATTTATTTTAAGCACCAGACCCTGCTTTTTATTGAATGCACAAAGAGGAAGAGAAATAAGAAAAAGGTATTTTTGTACATTGCATTTATAGCAAAGAAAATATTAAGCAAAGCATATATTTAAAGAATCTTTCTTGGGATAGAAAAATCTGTCCCCAGGATCAACATTTGACAGAAATTCTATCTCACCCATGTTATTGAAACTAGGATGTCATGTGCTGGGTATTCACTGATTTGTATTTGAGCTCACATACATCGTATTTAAGTGACATCAGTGCAATACCAAAGTGACTTCAACATGTAATGTTGCATCTCAGCTGGGAGATTATTTTAGCTGAAAGGTAATCTTTCATTTGTGTGAGAGGCAGATAAAAAACCCATCCCTCAGGATCACCATTTGTTATCACTCAGCAAGGTGATGCTTAACTTAGCTCCTCTAGACATTTTTTTCTATACACCCCTCCCTCCTCCCCTCATATCCATTACTGAGGGCCTCATGGAAGATCAGCTGTTTTTGCTAAATGTGTTGCCCTCTGAAAATAAAGACTGATTCTTATACTCTATCACCAGCGAGATGACTGCAAAGCATGAAAGGATGCACATATAATACTGGGACCAAACTGTAACTAACCTTACTCCCAGCACTGAGTGGTTTGAGGACTCCTCAATTAGGAGTACTGTTAAACACCTTGTTAAAGTTTGTCTCTCTGTTCACTAACTCATAATACTGGGGTCAAACTGTAACTTACCTTACTCCCAGCGCTGAGTGGGTTAAGGACACCTACATTAGGAGTACTGTTAAACACCTTGTTAAAGTTTGTCTCTCTGTTCACTAACTCATAATACTGGGGTCAAACTGTAACTTACCTTACTCCCAGCACTGAGTGGGTTAAGGACACCTACATTAGGAGTACTGTTAAACACCTTGTTAAAGTTTGTATCTCTGTTCACTAACACATAATACTGGGACCAAACTGTAACTTACCTTACTCCCAGCACTAAGTGGGTTGAGGACACCTACATTAGGAGTACTGTTAAACACCTTGTTAAAGTTTGTCTCTCTGTTCACTAACTCATAATACTGGGACCAAACTGTAACTTACCTTACTCCCAGCACTGAGTGGGTTAAGGACACCTACATTAGGAGTACTGTTAAACACCTTGTTAAAGTTTGTATCTCTGTTCACTAACACATAATACTGGGACCAAACTGTAACTTACCTTACTCCCAGCGCTGAGTGGGTTAAGGACACTTACATTAGGAGTACTATTAAACACCTTGTTAAAGTTTGTATCTCTGTTCACTAACTCTTAATTCTGGGACCAAACTGTAACTTACCTTACTCCCAGCGCTGAGTGGGTTGAGGACACTTACATTAGGAGTACTGTTAAACATCTTGTTAAAGTTTGTATCTCTGTTCACTAACACATAATACTGGGACCAAACTGTAACTTACCTTACTCCCAGCACTAAGTGGGTTGAGGACACCTACATTAGGAGTACTGTTAAACACCTTGTTAAAGTTTGTCTCTCTGTTTACTAACACATAACACTGGGGCCAAACTGTAACTTACCTTACTCCCAGCGCTGAGTGGGTTTAGGACACCTACATTCGGAGTACTGTTAAACACCTTGTTAAAGTTTGTCTCTCTGTTCACTAACTCCATCTGGAAGAACTTCTTCTCATCCTATAGATAATAACACACTAAATAATATACAAATTTACAAACTAATTAACAAATCAATTAACAAACCAATGAACCCTTTCTATAAGCGCAGAATCTTCTATCCAATTTGATACAATAAAACTGGGGAATATCCCCCTCCCCCCCCTAGCAGTCAGTCTCATTCGCTTTGCTCATTTGACTCATGTGCATGCTTACCAGCACTTGTGGTATTCACATAAAAAATATGGTATACCATGGTACAAATATTATGGTGGTACCCAACTCTAGCCCAGACATATCCTGTTTTAAAAACAGTGTAGATCCAGATCAAATGACTTCTGAGAAGACAGCTGATTCATATCTGCACTGTTTTCTAGTACTTTGCTTTTAAATACAATGGAAATTTGCTACTTAGAATGTCAATTTTTGGAAGATGACTGACAGTCCCAACTTATTTTACAATTATCTATTGCAAAAACACTATTGATATTTCGAATTCCAATATTTCGAAAAATTTGATATTTTTATGAGATTCTTTGGTCCCTATCAAAGAAATTGCTATTAAAATCCCCTGCAAAATTCTAAGTCCAAACTGCCAATTAAAGTCAGGCACGATGATCATGATTTCTTTGTGAGGGGGAGTTTGATTGTTACCAATGGCTTCACAGGTATATTTGCTACAGGAAATTGACACCAAATTAATAGTCACACTATTATGTAATGATACTTAATTGAATAATTGATGTCTTTAATTGAGGCTGTCTGTAGTGGTCATCTTTTTTATGTCTTTAAATGGCTTAATCATGGGGGTTACAGCAAAAATAACAATTCTCATAAAAGGAGAATTTCTCCGGTTGTTAGAAAACAACAAGAAGTTAAATATGATTGTGCACTGTTGTCTGGCAGTCCTTTGTCAGTAGTGACATAAAACAAGACAATTTTATCATCAAAAATAGTTTGTTAATTTACATTTAACCGTTGTTTTCCTTGTTGTCTGATGTCATGTTTTCTTTTTGAACTCTTAGATCTGTTAAGCATTAAGACAATCAGGTCAATCTTCAAGCCGCTCATTTTCTTTAATGCTTGTTAGACAGATGTTCTCGTTACTTCACTGAAATACCTAGCTAAAGTTGCAAAATCTAGTCATACAACAACGTTGAATGAAAGCATCCAAACATATCTGAAAACTACTGTTTTCGATCATCAAACTGCCGATAATTTGAAAGAATTTCTGCGGTCCCTGGCACTTCAAATAATCAAGGTTTGACTGTAATGCTAATAACTGGGATCATACAAGATAATTAAATAACAATTAGGGAGGAGAGTAGTACATAAAAAGTTCCAGCATGCCACGGGTAAAAGACAGAAGATTTCATGCATAAACTCACCACAAGAGCTTTCATTCTCTCTTCCCTCTCGAGTACAGCATCACGTAACTGTTGTATCAACTCTAGATCTTCAGGTCGAGAATCTCGACTGTTGTATCTGTCTTCAGCCTCTTCAAGCCTGTAACAGTTATAGCCTTACATAAGCTTTTAAAAAAAATCCAATCAAAAATTGACAATATTTTTCTACAAAAATATTTTTTAAGTTTCTCAATGAGTACACACAACATATGGGCCAGCTCATCTGATTTTGGTACTTATCCCATTGGTAAGCAGTGAAGGCTCTGACAGATGTGCAGTCTCACCAGAACCATCACTGTGAGCATACAATAAATAGGGATGTAGGTGAAGATTCATGCAAAATTTTAGGCCTGTAGCCTTCATTAAACCCACTAAACAGAAAGAATGATTTTAAGCATATGAGATAAGTACCAAAACTTCACAAACTGCCGAGCTGGCTCGTATTTTTTTTCAGGAAAAAGATATATCTGGATACTCTCTCTTAACCAGGACTTATACCATTTTTTGTTATATGACTGGAGAGAACCCTGTCTCCTGGTTGGCCCAATTTGTCTTCATAAATCTCTATGTCTACCTGAAAGCTGGTCTAAACTGGCCCAGAAGGTGATATAGGATGAAAACCAGCTCATACTAGTTTCCAGAAGTTAATTTTTTGACACTTCTGCAATATCACCCTCTAGAGAACTAAAAATAGCATATTGAGTATAAAACTAGCATGTGCTGCATGAAATTGACATGATTTGCTGTTTCACATCCCAACTGGTAAACTAAAGACTTTCATGAAGTTTAACAACTGTTTTGTTTTGTTTGTTCATTTATCTTTGTTTGAATAAACAAACTGTAACAAAAATAGTTTTATGATTAAATTTTACATTCCCCATTCAGAGAATTAATATACATTTCAAAATGCAAAATACTACATTAAAATATTTTAATAACAGTTGATAAAACTGTTAGAAAATCCTTAGGTTGAAGGTTGAACATGACTTCAACAACAAAAGTGAAAGTAGAAAATTTTCATTCTTAGTTGAAAAGTCATATAACAAAACAGTTATTGACTTCAAATTCGGTAGACATGAGCAGGGCTTATTTTTGGCCGATTTTATAGCCGTTATTCTGTTATATTCCCAATGCCAAAAAGTATCTTTTTTTTCCCCAATTTTCGGAGGAAAATTCCCAATTTCAAGTTGGAAAAAAGTTCAAAGAATAATTTTTGATTTATCCTGTGAAAGTTGGCTTAAAATTGTTTGTACAGCATGTGTAATCAGGGTTCTCATTTGCGAAAATTAGTGTGGTGTGAAACGGATGTTGATAATTTTCCTATGACTATTGGCATATCAGTCGTGTATTAAACTACGTTGTAAATCCTGCCGTTGCATTCTCAGGGCCCAGGGGTGTTGTGCCCTCTAACGATCGGCATATCAGCCATAGTTTACTTCTTTGTTTTAACAGATAATTTCCCCTGTATGTGCAATATTGAAAACTTTTCTCAAGATGCTTTAAAAGATAAATACCAAAACTGCTGATAAAAGTACATAGCTAGTTTAATTTGGTTCATCAGTGTGTTAGAATGGGACTAATTAAAGAGGTAAGATGTTATTTTGACTATCTTTACTGTCTCTTTTCTATCAAACCTGAAGGAGCTGGTACTTTGGTGTAAGTTTCTGTAGTTCCAAGTACCCCACCCACTTCATATTGGCTTGGGAAAAGGGCTGGGGGTGAACGAAAAATCATTATGTATAGGGGAACCCCTGCCCAATTTTTTTTCAGTGTGTTAACTTAGTCATTTTCAAGCAAATTCTGTAGTCATTTTCAAGCAAGTTCTGTTGAGGGGAGCCTTGCTATAATTTGTTAAGTGTGGGTTTGCATTGTGATATTAGTCATTTTAAGCAGTTAATTGGAAATCTGGGCCTACTCTGCACTTTTAAAATGTGTGGCTGCTGGAATTCTCATGGTTCCATGTAATTTCCAAAAATATCTGTACCCCCGAAATTTTACCCTAGAGGGTACCTGTACCCTTCAAAAAATGAGTGGATTCAACTTTGCACAGTCTTCATATAATACTGATTATAAATTAACAGTACAGCTTCATTCAGATGAATGTTTTGACAATATAGCTAAAAGCACTAAAAAAATCCCAATTTTGGGCGTTTACGCGCTAAAATTCCCAATTCCAGGGGTATGGGTCATTGTCCCAAATTGGTGAAAATAAGCCCTGATGAGGATTTATCTACCCTTAAAAGTGATATTCACCTCGGCCTTTCGGCCTCGGTGAATTATCACTTTTTAGGGTAGATAAATCCTTATGTCTACCTCATTGAAGTCAATAATTGTATAATAGCTCTTTTGAAAACAAAGCAGCAATGCATCTACCGTAGATGGGCTGACATCCTAACTATGCTACATTTTACCAAGCAAATTATATTGCCTGATAGTGTGTAAAATTGTAGTGACTGGTGGATAAAAAGTGTAAACATTGGAGTTGATTTGGAAAAGAAACCTGATGAATTACACCACACCAGACTCACTGTTTAACATATTTATCGTAGCATTCCCTGATACTTACATGATTTGAAGTTCAGATATTTTGTCTTTGAGTAGTTCCTGTGCCTGGTTAAACTGATTCACTAGTTCCTGACTCTCTCGGAGATGGTCTGCCTGTAGACTGTCCAGGGTCTGTTCCATCTTCTTGTTCAACTGCTCTTCTTTCAATCTGTATGCAATAAAGTACAATGACAGAGATAAGATTAAAATGAGTCACGGCATGAGATTTCCAACAATTTGACATTTTGACAAGTGTAGACTCTGCGGCCTCCTTTGAAGCTCAGAAACTTCAAATGGTATTCAGTCAGTAGCTTAACAATCATAGAATACTCAAGCGACTAGCAAAAACTCTGATCAGACTGCACGTATGCACAGGCTGATGTGAGGCTTTGCTGGTCGCACATACCACATTGTTGGAAATCTCATGCACTGGCTCAAATAATCTTTATTAGTAAGAGAATTCCTGCCATAAGGTCCCATTTGCATTGATATTAACCTATACAAGCCTAGCTTCCTTTTTGGAGGAAATCGGCAAAGAGTTTAAAACCAGATCAGACGCCGCAAAATGCGCTGTCTGATCAGGTTCTCCACTGTTTGCTTACAGAAGTTTCTTTTAAAACTTGAATAAAAATGAAAAATACCACCCAACAACCCTAAAATTGGAAATAGACGCATCCAATTGATACGGAAGGGAGAATACATTCGGCATAAATAGGTTAAATTTAAACATTGTGTGCCTACAGGGCTGTCATGCTTTCACCTTAAAAGTGTGTGATATAACATGTCAGATTATGTTAAAAATCTGCAAACATCAGTTATGATACTTTTGGATCATGTGTGGTCAGCTGAAGCTTGCAATCCTCTAATTTGGGACAAATTAAAGAATTTTATGGAACACAAGCCATAAAGCTTACTTTGAATCAAAAACCTCATAATGGAAATTTTAATTTAGAATAGTAATAGATAAGTGTTTGAACTTTAGAACATATGCTTTAGTTCTCAGGGCAATTTTTCATTTTCTTTTTGCTTGTGGTCTGCTGATTTTTTTCAAAATTGACATTTTCAAAAATTCTTTTAGGATCACCATCAGTGTCAAGCCGTTTGGATTCAGATCCCCCGGTCCAGATCATGCCCAGCATTTTCTCAGGCCTGATCTGGGTCCAAACTTCTGCTGAAGGCAGTAACAGGTAAAGAATTAAACAGTATACCTGATTTGATTTTGTGTGTCACTCTTTATTCTCTGAATTTCTTGTCGTTTGAAGTCTATCTCTTTGTTTAGATGGTGTATACTTGTCTGAAGGTTATTGGCATCTTCCTTCAGGTTTGTTATATGTCTTTCCCTCTGAGTGATCTCCCCTTGTAAGTCTTCTACCTTCATGTTATGATCACGCTCCTAGTGTGAGAACAAGGAAAATGCTTAAATCATAGTCCTAAACAGGTTAGATCTATCAATATTGCATTCATACATCTTATAAATGAGCTACCTCAAGACATAACCATCAAAGTGGCATATGTGCCATGTTAACACTTGTAAAGTTATCCATTTTTGGAAACACTGTAGATCCAGATCAGCTGGCTTCTGATGAAGCCATCCGATCAGGATCCACACTGTTCCACTCTGATTAAAAATACATGCGAACAGCTGGACTACTGCAGGTTTACAGGAGAAACTGAGGAGTGCAGAACATAAAAATATTCAGCATGACAAGGGTTAAATATCTGATTGGCCTGGGCATCTGTCTTATCTGATTAGAGGCTTCTGTCCAATCTATAGGCAGCTAAGTACTTTTGATATCATCAGGCCGACAGTGGAGACTGATCAAGCTGGATGGATATGCCCAAGCTGATCTGAGCATATGCCAATTTGTTGGTTTGCATTGGAATATTGAGGGTATACTCTGACATTGAGACAATTTAAATTAGCACAAAAATGGGTTCAAGGTGAAATAAGCAAAAATATGAGTATGATCTTTTTGTGTGTTTAAAAAGATGTTTTTGTTTCTGAAGCCTTCTACCCCTACCCATAGAACATATGCATTTTACAGTTTAGCTATATGTATGTATATAGAACACATATTATTTATTTATTTTCAAAAGTAGGTCATATGTCACTGTTATATATTTGGTATATTTTAAAAGCACAGTCAATCTTTACACATACATGCTGGTCTACCCACTGGAGCTAAAGATCTTAGCTTTGGATTGACACTTCATCTATTTCTATTCTCTGTGTGAGAGAGCAGCAAAGGCTCCTGGCTTTCTGCTGATGTGTAGGCTCCTCTGAACCTTTCCTGATTGAAGCTACAATAAGGACTAATTTCTTATGTGCTGGCTCATACAGTCAGTATTTTTGCTTTTAAAACAGTTTTGGGTTAATTTATCATGAATACCAGATTATATATAGAAATTCACATTATATTTATACTATTAACCCTTTGTTAACTTGGGATTACTAAATGTGTACTTTGACAAACAGTGAAGACACAGATGAAATGCTGCATAATGCAGCATTTCATCAGGGTCTACACTGTTTGCTAAAACAAAAATTATCTTCAGAGAAACAAATACAAATTTGGAAATTATAACCTGTGACCCCTCAAAAATAACAATAGACAATCCCAAGTTTACTGTATCAAACCAGAAGGAAAATACCATAGTACATAAAGGATTAACTAGAATGACATACCCTTTGTTTTGAGATTTCAACAGCTCTCTCTAGTTCCATCCTGGCCGCGTGAAGGTGTGCCTCATGTTCCCGGCTCTTGTCCTCTAATGCTTCAGTGTGCTTCTCCAACAGCTGCCGCTTCAATTCATCTGAAGATCAATTAAAACAATATTATCAGGGTTCATACAGGCAAGTTTGAGTAAAAATCAAGGACTTTTCAAGACTATCATACAGTTTTCAAGGACTAAAATTTTAGGAAAAATCCTGATTTAAGTGTTAAATTTCTACTTCAATAATGCTAGACTGAGATTATGGAGAATTCAGTACAAGAAAAGTAGTAAAAAAATAAAGGCACAGCAATTTTATACTGATTTAGATGTCCATCAACAGTGTTAAGTCCTACAGAAAATAGAAGAATTCAAGGACTTTTCAAGGCATTTGTGTGATTTTCCAGTATTTTTCAAGGCATATTAAATTTTCAAAGACTTTTCAAAAAAGCCCTCTAAATTCAAGTACTTTTCAAGCCTCTGGGAACCCTGATTATAATAAAACTTGTGTAAAACGGTCACTCAAAAATAGACAAAACAAAGATTTTAGTGACAAATGGTAGCTTAATGAAAGTCGAAAGTATTAAGTGACAAGCAATAATTGATCTTGAAAACCAATTTTTGGTCTTTTTGAGAGAGGCCCTTTTACACAGGTTTTACTGTACATGCAAATCATATGATGTGACAGGGTCCGAGCTTAAGTATTTTTGCCACAAGCAAAATTTAGCTTGTTACAAAAAAATCTACTGGCTAAAATGAAAATCAACTCGATTTTTGTTTAAAAACCATAGGGGCTATTCTATTTGATATTTTCTCATATAAAATGGGCTGTGAAAATGCATAGGGGGTGA
This sequence comes from Loripinus fragilis, assembly GCA_964019695.1. Lineage (NCBI taxonomy): Eukaryota > Metazoa > Mollusca > Bivalvia > Lucinida > Lucinidae > Loripinus > Loripinus fragilis. The sequence goes on along the minus strand of OZ026515.1, from coordinate 5,003,934 downwards.
CCTTAAAAATAGAGGTTAAAATAGAGCTGTAAAAATAGAAGATTGGCCCCAACCACCTATGGCACTTACATATTCTTGAAAGCATTTATAAATGCAAGAACCAGTGTTCTTTTTTTTGTGGCTTTTCCATGGGTAGTTACCAGTACTGGGCCGGGAGGGTTTATAATTTGTGTGTTTATTTTATGACGGGAACTCTCGAAGGCTCAACCGAAAGTGATTTTAAGGAGAAGCCGGGAATCGTAGTGTTCTTTTTTTTGTGTTCTTGCAGACTAACACTGGAAACAGTGTTTGAACTTGGAAAAAATTAAGATGGGAACAGCTTACAATTATATAAAGGTCAATTTTAAATACTTTAGGTTACCTAAATTATCTATTTATTAAATAAATTATCAAACTTTCCATTGGTGAAACACCATTTAAACAGTAATCAATAAACCCCTTGTAATATATTAGTTGTTAGAACAATGCTGCCTTATTACTCAATCAAATTGACTTCAAAGTGAGTCAATAATAATCTTAAATGATTGAAATAAAGGGAACACACTCATCTAAAACATTGAGACAACGTATAAAAGAAAGTGTTGATAATTTTTTCTCCCGACAGAACAGACTTTAGTGAGCCTTTACATTCAAAAGGTACCTTGCATCTATTATAAAAGTGTGTTAGATGGATAAATTTACACATTCTTTCTTACTTTTTGATAACTGGAAGAGCCAATATTTTATCCAATTGTACCTCAGTAGTTATAGGCGCTGCATTTGGAAACCTTTGTATGTTATCCTGTTGCTTTACCGATCCCGTTTGACATGCAAGAAAGGCTTTATTTAAGAATTGAAAGTTATTTTTCTGCGTTTCACTGAGGTATGAAATGTCGGGAAAATTACATCTAATTTGCATGAAAACCGATGCAACTTCTTCTTTATTCATTCTTATTCAGTATTTTTAATTATGTTTTCCTTAAAAAATACGTTTCCAGCTAATAATTCGTTTCGCGCATTTGGACTATGACGTGCGTATGAAGACGTAACGATCGCGATGTTCAAAAATCAAAATGGCGACCTTTTTCCAATTGAAAATAAACAACTACATTTTAGAGACTAGAATCTCGTTTTTACCTAGTGACAACCGAAAAAACTTCATTAGAATGTGTACGATAGTTACGTCATCGGATATGACGTCATTCATTTACATTGGTGACGAAAAGCATCATCTGTCAAAATGGCTTGGAAAGGACAAGAAATAACCCCCAGCAAAAAGAAATTGAGCTATCTTTATTGAGTGATTGAAGAAAGCAAAGACGAATTGCAAAAGATGTTGGATAAACCAGGCAACAGTCATGCAGTAAGTTCAAGAAACAATTTTATTGCGGGGTTTGACTGAAAACATACAACAAAATTGCAGGAAAATGAGCACATGTGCAAGCCAAGAGGCGATCTCATCCTTTTGCGGACTGGGAAACTAATAAGTAGATCGCAGCCAAGTGCACATCCAGAGGGGAGAGGGCAGGGGGTCCGGACCCCCTTGGAAAATCACAAGTAATTTGGGTTTCAATAGGGAGTAAGCAATTGGACCCTCCCGCCCCCCTTCCCCCCCCCCCCCCCCCAAGAGGCGATCTCATCCTTTTGCGGACTGGGAAACTAATAAGTAGATCGCAGCCAAGTGCACATCCAGAGGGGAGAGGGCCCCCCCCCCCCCCCCCCCCCCCCCCCCCGGAAAAATTTGGACCCCCTCCAGAACCTTGAAAAATGTTTTTTCTCTTTGAAATTAACCATTTGACTTCTGTAAAATAAGCCGAGGACTTACCAAAAAACAAACAAACAATGCTGTCAGAGTTTTTTTTTTGTCAGATTGACGTGGACCCCCCCCCCCCCCCCCCATGACGAAAATTCTTGGAACCGCGCATGGCAGCAGACAGCAGACAGCTGATCGGTATGACTACTGTTCATTTAGGCGTCGTATGTAAGTTAATCTTTGCTTTTCTACCTGAAAATATAGGTGTAGGTGCAAGGTAAAGTGTCAGTAGTTGCAGGCTGTCCATTTCTCTTCCTTGAAGCATTGCACAGTATCACAAAAGTAGTTCTGTCGTTAATGGCCCCGCCCCCTCATGAATACTAACCGGGTTCATTGAAAAATGAAATACAGGTCAATGCGATCAGATGACTGTTCTTGACCAATCAGATGAGCGGATCTCAATAAATGTTATGACAGTTGTAATTATATAAACATGAAAACAACTTTATTTTGTCTTATTTTCACACAAAATAAATTGATTTATGGGTAGATTTGATGATTTCACTGACAAGTAGATTGGTTTAAATATTTTGACCAATACTTTTGCACTCGCAAAAAATGTCTTGTACAAATATTTTGGACTTGCATTTTGAAATTCTCACTCGCATTTAGCGTAAAGTGGGCTTAATTTCGGACCCTGTGTGACATTAAAATTGTTTTGAAATCACTTTTTTGACAAGAACACATAGATAGGTCTAGCTTTAGCAACATCGTTATGGATGTCATTGTATAACAATACCTAAATAATTCTATCCATCATGTGACACTAAAATTGCTTTGAAATCCTTTTTTTTTTTTTTTGGGGGGGGGGGGGGCAAGAAAACATCTAGTTTTTGCCATAATTTAAGGCAACATTGTTACGGACATCACTGCATAACCATAGCTAAATATTTTTACATATTTATACACCAGTGATTATGAATTTTAATACATGACATTATTACACTCTTAGACAGTAGGTCATATGATAAAAAGAATCTTATCTAAAGGCACATACCTTGGTCCATACCAAACTGTTTTTTCTGTGAAGCTAGTTCAGATTGTAAATGTTTCTCTGCCTGGTCTCGTAGACCCTCTACTGTTGACTTATGGGCAGACAACTGGGCCTGCATGTCTTCAACATGCTTGTCTCTCATACTATTCAGAGATTCCTAGAATAAAAATCAACATATCCTTAGGATTACCAGGTTAACTCTTTTAAAACCGGAAACCCCTAAATGAGTACTTTGGCAAACAGTGAAGACCAAGATGAAATGTTGCATAATGCAATATTTCATCAGGTCTACACTACAGGGCTGAAATATTATTTTGCATGTTTTGTTTTTTTGTCATCTGCTGATTGTTTAAAATTAACTTTTTCAAAAGCATCTTTAAGGAACATCATCAGAGTGTCAAAGATTTTGGATCCATATCAAGCCCAATGTTTAGTCCGGCGTATTGTTGGCATTTTAACATTTATTAGCATGATAAATAATACAACATCTGAGAGTTAAAAAGCAAGAACAGTCTTTAATTTTCAGCATTTTAGTTTTCATGAGCAGTTAAATTAAATGCTCTGACAGTTGAGCATGGAAAAAAGATTTATAAAATTTGAGCCTGATCTAGGTCCAAGCTGTCTGTGAGTTGATTCTTCACATCATATGCACCAATGCTGAAGATATGTATGTAACAAATTATACCACTTGCAGGGAAGGAGATAAAATGCATATATCTTTATTTGTATGTTTCTGTTCTGTGATTGCTGTCTATTTTCTTCATGAACCATTTACAAAGTTTGCATGTAGGGAGATATTCTTAAGATTTCAGATTAGTTATCTCAGAAATGCAAAAACTATATGAGCCAGCCACTTAATAGCTTATATGTCAAGTCACTCTTTAAATGTGCATACACTGCTACACAGTGGGCTCACAGGTAAATTTTGGTCTGACACTTCAATATCTTCAATAATATGTGTATGCCAGCAGCAAAGGCTCTGGCCATATTGTATATTCGTGCAAAGCTTGCCTGAGTATTCACAATAAGTACCAAATTCTCAAGTGCTTGCTCATATTGTGTTATCCTTGTTCTGAATTGAATAAAGGGCATATTTATGTCCTGAAAATGTTTGTCAGATTATTGTGTCTGCTGCATATATTCAAATGACCTACAGAATACTTTTACCATAGGGACAAACACTACGAACCCTTATCAGATTGCTCCGAAGGCAGCAGTCAATAGAGGCTATCAAATACACATTATTATAATAGTAACTTGATCTGACGTACTGTTATCACATTGAGTTGATGAGGTCATACCATCGGATCACCCAAGACACAAAGTGTCGAGGGTGATGAGATGGTATGACCTCATCTACGAGAGGTGATACAGTATGTCATATCAAGCTACTATTATAATAATATGTTTATTATATACCTTTTTCAGACATAATTCTGATTTTATAAATTGTTTTGGTCTTTAATCCAGTAAAAAATGCAGGGACGTTTGCCATTATGTTTCGTTTCTTGATGTTATGTCATCATGTTTTCGGGCTCTGTTTCCATGCTTAAAATTTACTTTATGCAACGTCGTTGCAAATACAAGCAACCAATGTTAGCCTCGTTTTAAAAAAAAGTGATACAGATTCAGAAAACCTTAGTTCCTTTATCCCGCTTTCTGTATCAGATGGCCAGAAAACAGAGTTCAAACGTTGAAGCACGTATAGGTATATAATAAAGTACATTCTCATATGAGAGAGGAGACAACAATTGTCATAAATTGTGGAAGAAAATTAATGAGAATACCTCTTTCTCCATAGTTTTCTGTTCTATGATTTTGGCCACTTTTTCTTCATGGGTCACCTCCATGGTTTGTATTTTAAGAAGATAGTCTTCCGCAGATTTGAGAAGTTCTTGTTCCAAGCGTTTCCTCTCCTTCTCTGCTTCTTCTTGAAGCTTTCTAAGCTCCTCTGTTGACTTTGATTCATTGCTCATCATACTAGACTTGAGTGCTTCAATCTGTCATATAAATAAGCTAGTGTTCACCATAAATATTGACCAGATAGGCCCAGCCCCAAGGTTATAACACTTTTTTTATACTCAACTCAACTGAACATGAAATTTCAACTGGTGAAAAAAAATTATAACGCTGATAAATGATGACTTCTCGCTTTCAAACTCTCGGATGTTGTATTTATCGTGCTCATTAATGTTAAAATGCCAACAACTGTTGCAATTTTAACATTCATATGCATGAATAAAATTTGCACTCAGCTGAGTTGAGCATAAAAAAGTTTTATAACCTTGGGCCCAAATCAGTGTTAACCAAGATCAGACTGCTCCTAAAGGAGCAGTCTGATCAGGGTTAACACAGTTGGCAATTCCATCATTACATTTAAGGTAGTCAAACTGACTTGCTAAATCCTAAAAAGAATTTGTTAAGGACTATTATTTATTCATCATCATACAAGATCAGAGTTCATGACGTACTTCAATCTGACAAGTAAAGCTACCATGTTTCAAACTGTGTACAACAAGATCACAGGCCTCCAGATATTTATTTCTCATCCAAAAGATATGTTGTGGGTACTCAAAAGAACCATCCAAATGAGACAGTTCTTTTGAGCACCCAAAACACAGGTTTAAATTAATGGGTTAGAAAATAACAAAAATTTTACGCAAATAAAATTTCCTTATCTGGATCTATAAGATCAGACTGCTCCTGAAGTAAGGTTTACCCTGTTTTTCATTTCAGCTCTATATTTTTCACACCTTATGAAGCATACAATAAATGTGATGATGAAACTGTGTAGATACCCAGGTTGGTCTGCACCTTTCTTGTTCACACGGCGCTCCACCTTTCTTGTTCTCATGCAATAAAAGCAGTTTTTTTCAAGACATGGCCTATATCAAGACTATCACAGGAAGTACCTGTTCCCTTAATCCCCAAATGTTTGATCATGTTCCTTGTTCCCTCATTCCCTTCAAAATTTTGCCTTCCTTCCCTTGTTCCCCTGAAATAGATGTGCTTGAAGTTTTTCCCCTGGGAGGCCCCTCTTATCATGAGTTGCTGCTCAATATTTTATTGTGCCATGGAAAACATACTGATTGCTATACATTGAGGATCTAACATGAGTGCTCATATTTTATTGATTTTATTAAATGAGCTGGGGAAAAAGATAAAATGCGAGGCTTGCCAAGCATTTTATCGCTTTTACGCAACGGTTTAATAAATTCAATAATGCAGGAGCACGAATGTTATATTATATTTATCACCTGACATCAAAATTACTTAAAAATCACATTTTGGGCTAAAAAGTCGAGATTTTGCCATCATTAACACAATGTTATAATTATAATGGACATCATTACGTTACATGACGAAATCTTACACCCAAGAAACACAATTTTGAACAGGACCAAATGACCAAACTTTTCGAGCATAATTTCTTATCCATTATCCTAAACATGCTGTGGGTACTTTCAGCTTAATAGATATGAAGATCAATTTTAATGACCCCTCCGAACACTGAGAACATACCAAAGTCAAAGCATTGTTGTTCAATGCTGTTTGTTGAGCTTATAAGCTAAAATGGCTTTGTTGCTAAACTGAATGCAAATGGTTTTCACCTCCATAATGCAATGTTTCTTGGACTATACTCAAAAATAAACCAATTTTAAAAACTATTAATTAGAGGCCAAAGTTGGTAATTTACTTAGCACGATGTGGACCGGTTAGTTAGAAAACAAAATATGACAAAGTCTGAGTATGCTAAAACTGAGTTTTCTCGCAATGAGGTTAATTTAATAAGGTCAATTAAAAAATATATGTGTGTTTCAGGTAACAGGTCTGAAAATTTTAGGTAGGGTAGGCACACATATTTTTTTTTAATTTTCTTTTTCCGGAAAAAAAATATAATTTTATGCATTTTGAAAGGCACTTTGCCTTTCAAAAAGCATAAAAAAATTTTTTTCCAGAAAACCTGAAATAATTCTAGGTTTCACCAATAAATATAGGTAGGGTCGGGTTACCCTAAGCACAGGCATTTTTTTATTTGGCCTAAATTCTATGATTACCTGTTTCATTAAATCGTCCACTTTATTTTCCCAGCCGGCTCTAGTTGCAGCAATCTCATTATCCTTCAGACTAGACAACTGCTGTAATGCTGCCCTCATTTCATTCTCTTTCTGTTCTGAGATCTCCTGCCGTAACTTGTTACATTCAGTCCTAGAAACACACAGATACGCATCAATCCTGTGGATCTGTTTTAACCCTTTATTCTACAGGCTAATTTTAGATCATGACATCATTTTCTATTTTTAGACAACATTGAAAAAATGAAAAAAAAAGATTTGAATACTTTTGAAAATAATCTGGAAAATGTAGCATTTGCTCCAAAGGAGCAAATGCTCCATTTTCCATAATATTTTCAAACACATGATATTTCAAAGGCGTCAAAAGGCGTTAATATGGAGTAAAGGGTTAATACTGCATTTACCCTAAATGTATACGGAAATCTCTTTTAATTTATTGTTGGACCCCATTTATAAGCGAATTCAAGTCTGAAGTTATTTTTGCTCAGAAGTGGGTACTAACAACACATTTTAAAAAATGACTATTTAAATTTTAAATTACGCATATTAGTACTGGGCCGATGATCGAATATAGTCGAAAGTCAGTTGGTTTGGGCATCGGATTGCAACAATCAATTTTAAAATGATGCAATCGATTTAGTCGCGGATACCAGTCTATTCAGTAAGCCACATTGGTTCTTGTTACCAAGTTTTAACGAAGTAAATAAATGACTACATCTACTGAGGGCTACAATCGATTGTAATCGGTTTCCAACATTAGTCAAATCTGCCTGTTACAATCTCTATATAAAACCAATTTATTTTGGGTGAAAACAAAGTCCTTTTCGTTGTTTATAAAGCAGTTTTCGCACATGTCAAATGTGAATGTATACTGAAATCGTTTAAGCAACATGATAACCTATGAAAGTTCCAAATGGTTATTGCACCTGCGTATTAAAAGCTGAGTTGTACCGATGTCAAACAGAAAGAATACTACAAACAAAAAAGTTTAGCAAGTAAAACCATTTATTTAAGATAAAAAAGCCTGGAGCTTTTGATTTAATGACAGTGGCTATTTTATGTTATGGCGGTGTATTTATCAGAAATGTTGTACTTCAATGGGCGTAGACGCCCGACGGTATAGAAGAACTAACATTTGTCTTATGCGAGAAATACATCTTTTCTAAAGCTTAATTAAGAAATATATTGGCAAAGTCAGCTCAAAATGGAGCACAGAGGATGACTCAAAACTAGCTGGGGCATGTGTAAAGTGCTAAGGCTACATGATATAATGGGCTTCAAAGCTTAAAAAGGAGATAATTGTAAGGATCAAAGCTATGGTATTTGAAGTGGAGGTCAGAAAAGGAAATTTAACCATCTGTGTTGTCCCTGCAGTGTGAGCTTCTAGCAGGAATTTGCTGAATGAAAAAAAGTAACAGGTATTCCCTGGGTGTGGGAATGAGGCATGACTACAGATGTGTTGCATTGTCATAAAATACAAGCAAAATGCCCAGTATAGTAGGCAAAAAAGCTAATTACAGCCATCAATACTAACCTTAAAGTGTCTTGCCACTTGGTATCTAGCTCATTCTGGAGATTCGTGAGTTTTGTCTCTAGCTCTAGTCTCCATTCCTTCAGCTTACTCTCATGTAACAGTTTCAGTTTATCCAGCTCAGACTGTTTATAGAAAATATAGGAGCCAGTTAATGAGAATTTGCTATGTACAGACTAAAACGGCAACTCCAAAATAGACAACACAATGGTCTTAATGACAACTGGTAGCTTAATGCAGGTCGAAAGTATTGCAAAATGCTCCACAATACTTTTGACCTGCATTAAGCAATAATTAGTCTCGAAAATAAATTTTTGGTCTTTTTGAGAGTGGCTGTTTGACACAGGTTTTTTCTGTACTATTCAAAGTTTGACACTGTCAACTATCACTGCAGCAGATAAACAAACCGAAATACTAGACTCAACATAAAGTTATAAGATGCTCCATGAAATGTGGGTCATTTGTTGATTTGAAGCTTTACATCCCAGTCAACTGTTGAGATGTGTTCCTGGGATGAACCAGTGACTAACAGTCACTGTAGCATGAATTGTAGATCAAGGATCATCATAGCATGTGCTTGAAGAATTCACTTAGGATGTATGCACGGTTTGACACTCACCTCTATCAATTTTTAAAAAAAATAGTCTTTCAGGAACACTATCCGAGTGTAAAACAGTTTGGATCCAGATCAGGACTGATGTTATGTCAGTCCTGATCTGGGTCCAAATTGTTTGCAAAGTTTATAAGCAGACAACAAAAATCACCGCTAGCAAGAAAAGTGTTAATTTACCTGCAATGCTGCTGATTTGGTTTTCTCTTCCTTGTAATCAGCTCTCGCCTTCTCCAGCTGTTGTTGGAGACTCTGGGACTGTTGCTTCAAGTTGTTGATTACCCCTGTCGCTGATCCCAGACCCGCCTCAGAGTCCTGCACAATCCTGTCAAGTCTTGCAACCTAGCAATGAAGAAATTATCTCATCTAAGATATGCAGTAAAACCTGTCTAAAATGGCCACTCTCAAAAAGACCGAAAATTGTTTTTCACAACCAATTATTGCTTAATGCAGGTCAAAAGTATTGAAGAATGCTCCAAGAGGAGCATTCTGCAATAGCTTTAACCTTCATTAAGTTACCATTTGTCATTAAGATCTTTGTTTTGTCTATTTTTGAGTGGCCATTTTACACAGGTTTTACTGTGGTATATATAAAGTATTTGAGAAAACCTGTACACCAAAAAGCATGGAGCTTGCAATTTAGCATAAAATTATGCCATCAACCTTTTTAAGGATAGGGTTGATTGCATTAAGTGCAAAATACAGAAAATTGAACGTGTGTAATTGAAGACAAATACTTTTTGAATGAGCCTCACTCCTAAAAAACAACAATTATGTCTTATGAGTTGATACCACAGAGTAGGGTCTTGTAACGACTAGGCTCCTAGGATTATGAGCTGACTAAAATTTACAAGAAACCAGAAAGAAGCTTCCAAAGTATGAAAAAAGTGTAAAATTTCCTCTTTATAAAAACCTTTTCCTACCCTTTAGGCCTTATCTTGGAAGTGCAGTCAACCAAATGAGCCTGTTCTAAATTGCTAAGTGCAAAAGATGCATGCGTGGAAGGACAAAATGTATAGAGTAAAGAAAAAAGACAAGAGGCAAAGAAGGAAAATGCTTTTTTTAAGTTGGTGCACATTATTTTTCCTTTTGCACTTTTTGAACAAAAAGATTAATCCCGTAAACTTTACTGTGATGGTATACATCGTAAAAACATGCTATCTCCACTTTTGTTTTTTAAGGGTGTTAAAATATTACCCACCTCGTCCTCTGCTGCCTTAAGTCGACTAGATAACTCAGACTTCACTCTCTCATACTCTGCCTGTATGCTGTCTTTCTCTTTCTGTAGTGCCTCAAGCTCTGCATTGTGTTTGTTAGTTAGCTCCTGGATAACAGGAATTACATGCAAACAATCTTTATAACAAGTTACTGGAAAAAGTCCCCCATCTGTTAAAAGCAGGCCCCCAGATAAGAATGCGTAACTGAAAATTATTTTTCTTATTTCTCAATCAAAACATATGTTGTGGGTACTCAAAAGAACCGTCTCAATGAGACGGCTCTTTTAAGCACCCAAAACACATGTTTTAACTGTTGGATAAGAAAATAATCACAAATTTTACGGAAATTTATTTTGCTTAACTGGCCCTGTCTAAAAGCTTTCAAAGTTTCAGTTGAGTTACTATCCTAGTATTATAAAAGTTTGGTTACCATACAAACTAATATATATGTCTGTCTGACAATATAAACCATGAGTATTGTGTAATGATTGGCATCTATCTATTAACCAGCTTTCATGGTCCTAGATCAAATATTTATGGATTTATTCTGGGGGGAAAAATTGCATAGTATTTTAGAACTATTTCTATACCACATTTGAGCCCGACATGATTTCCAACAATGTGGCATTTTGACAAGTGTAGACTCAGACAAGCTTTAGTAGCCTCCTTTTAAGCTTAGAAACTCCAAATATTAGCTAAATATTCATAGAATATTCAAGCCGCAAGCAAAGGCTCTGATCAGACTGCGTGTATACACAGGCTGGTCTGAGCCTTTGCTCGTCGCAAAACCACATTGTTGGAATCCTCATGTCGAGGCTCATTTTTGTTCAAAAGACAAAATAATTGCATGCTTTTTCTCTACTACTATCCATACTTAAAGTTTTATGAACCAAACTATCATACTTATCGAGTTATCACATGATCAAGATTTGATCCAAATATTTTCTTAGTTTTAGTTGCCATAGCAACCATGATTTTTGCCTGACAAACAAAAATGGGTTAATGGAATATTTCAAGCAATGCAAAAGTCCTATACCAGATAAGCACAGTGCTGACCATGTTTGAGTCAATGTTGTGACCTTGACCTTGAGAGTTGGTGGCAAAGTGTTGTGTGCGACACACCTCAATGCTATCAGTAATAATTCTATGAAGTTATAATGAATTTGGCCAATCCTTACAGAAAATATGGCCTGCAAAAGAATTTCTGTGAGCAACAGTTTCTGACACAGTCTAAGTCAAATTTGTGACTTTGACCTAGAGAGTTGGTGGCAAAGTGTTGTGCACAATACTGCACATAACACCTCCATGCTCGGGTTAATAATTATTTAAAGTTAAAATGAATTTGATATATCTTACCCATCAGTTTTAACATCTGTTTTGGGTGCTCAAAATAACCATCTCATTGAGACAGTTCTTTTGAGTACCCACAACATATGTCTTGGTATAGAAATATGAAAGTTATTTCTTTGGTGCACACTCTTAACTAAAGGCCCTCTCTTTGGTAGTCTATATTACAAACACTATGGATCAGACTTCTCCCTTATGTGTCTGCAGGCTTCATAGTGACTTCTTCCATGATAAAGTTAGTCGGTTTCAAGCGCATTTAAATAAACTGGTCAAAATAAGTTAAGCCCCATGTCACTTTTTTCCATAGCCATAATGTTAAATTTCCAAAGTTTGGTTGTTTATTTCTAAAATATCCAAGATAGTTGAAAATTCTAACTCCACCCAAGTTAAACAACAATATCTTAGGTGTAATTACACAAAGTTTCAATTGAAAATGCCAATTTTCTTTGGGTATGTGCTAAATTTTCCAAGAATATCCAAATTTTTGCCAATTTTACTATAGGAATGATAGGGAATGAAACGGGACGTTTACTACTTTAAAGTGTGAAGCTATATGGAAAATTTATCAATACAAGTGAAATTGAGCACATGTTGAGTTGACTTGCTGAAAACTTAATGGAAAAATCTTTATTCAGTAAAATATTATGATAGATCAAACATAAATGTATTCACATTAAGTCTATGGGAAAATTCCCAGTGGGGCTTAATTTATTTTGACCAGTTTATATGCAGCAGACTTGATACGCAGACGACATTTTCAGGACAAAAGTTATTGGCAGGATAAGGGTTAACCCTTAAAGCGCCAAGAAAAAAAAATGCATCTGAAAATGTCGCCTGCTGAAGTTGTCTGCTGCAAATAATTGCCTAACACTACTGATGAATTAAGTATAGAAGCAAACAGGAGCAGTCTGATCTAGGTCCACCCTTTTGCCATAGAGGCTTCTTAACCATTTCAGCAGACGAGAAAAGCAGACGACTTTTGTTGCGATTGGCGCATTAAGGGTTAATACCAGTGTGATTTGTTCTAGATGTTCCTCTGATTGTTTCTTTTGTGCCGCAAGATCGTTCTGTGACTGCTGTCGTAGTTTGTTCAGTTCAGCCTCATGTTGTTGTTGTACTTCACCCTCCGTCTTATTGAACTTGCTTCTTAAATTCTCTAATTCTCGCTCATATCTCTCTTTCATTGTCTGCTTTTCAATGGATAAATCTTCCAAGGACTAGAATGAAAGGTGAACCATGATAATATCTTTATATCCTACCCAATAATAACAGTAAAACCTGTGTTTGTTTGTTTGGTTCTTTACGACCCAGTCAACAGCTATGGTCATGTTGGAACGGTCAGTTCACCTAACCACACTTTTTTCCTAAGCAAGCTTGACTAAGCAGTTAACCAGTACTTTGTGCACATACTTTTGCTTGTAACTGACAAAAACCCTTATCAAAACCTGTGTAAAACGGCCACTCAAAAATAGACAAAACGAAGATCTTGATAACAATTGGTAGCTTAATGAAGGTCGAAAGTATTGCAGAATGCTCCAAATTGAGCATTCTGCAATACTTTTGACCTACAGTAAGCGATAATTGGTCTTGAAAAACAATTTTTGGTCTTTTTGAGAGTGGTTGTTTTAAACAGGTTTTACTGTACTGCTGAATTGCCATACTTCTGATGACTCAAAACGAAAACCCCGGTAATGATACTCTGAGTGCCAAGGACCAGTTCAAAGTTAACATAATGCCATTTGAAGTTAAAAACTTTCATGAACATCTAAAAATTTGCCCTTTAAGTTAACCTCTGATTTCCAGTCATAGAATCAAGTGGTGTAAATTCCTTATTTAATCTGGATTCGGCATGTGGATTCTGATGGTCTTCAGAAGCCAGCTGATCTGAATCTGTTTTCAAAAAAAGGAATAAATTTAAAAAAAAAAAAAAGTTATGTTCAAAGTGCCCTTAATAGATTGCATTATGGCAAGCCCCTTATCTGAATCCCTAAGCTTAAAAAACTCTGACTGCTTGGTAATTTTTCATGCTTTCCCTTTCATCAGCTGATTTTTTTCAAAATTAACTTTTTTCAAAAAAGTGTTTCACTAACACTATAGTGTCAAGTTTGGATCCAGATAAGGACCAAAGTTCTGTTGGTCCTGATCTGGGTAGAAGGCCTTCAGATTTATGGTGGGCTCGGCTCGTTGTCCCATTATTTCAAAATATGGCCCATCACTTTCCAAGGCAGTGGGCCCAGTGGACCTATCCTTTTTAGTTGTGAAAATATCTGACTTGTCCTAAGCAGCCACTAAAAAAGACAAAAAAATACCTTAATAACAAATGGTAGCTTAATGGAGGTCAAAAGGATTGCAGAATGCTCCACTTGGAGCATTCTGCAATACTTTTGACCTGCATTAAGCGATAATTGGTCTTCTTTTTTGAGTGTCCACTTAAGACAGGTTTTACTGTATAATCAGCAGTCAATAGACATATATGCATACAAGTGTCTGTGTCAGTGTGTAGGTAAACTATACTACCCTAATGTCAACTGTGGTTAGTTTGATATGCTTGGGCCCATCATTTCAGAAAATGACCCACCACTTTTTGCTCCATGGGTCACTTCGGCCCACCAATCATGATAAAAATTGGAAGCCCTGCGTTAGCAAAGAAAGAGTTAAAATTCAGGATGATCCCTAGTATCCCTACCTTTTCAAGGGTTTTGAGCTGTGATTGTTGATTCTGAGAAAGTGAAGATTTCTGCTTTTCTAGATTGTTTCTCTCACTCTCCAACCAGGCTAACTTGTCCTTCATTTTGTTCAGTGCTGCCTCTAACTCACTGATTGTGGACTCATTCTGTAGTTTTGTGGCTTCTAGCTGTCCTATCAAAGCTGTCAACATAGAAATTAAATTTTACGGTAACCATTATCCTGCCAATATTTTTTTCTGTCATGAAATAGTTTGCAATATAGTTAGGCTAAGTACATAAGCCCCTAGATTAGAGTGGGTATCTGAAAATTATTTTCTTTATTTCTCAACCAAAACATATGTTGTGGGTACTCAAAAGAACCGTCTCAATGAGACGGTTCTTTTGAGCACCCAATACACATGTTTAAACTGATGGATAAGAAAAAAACAACTATTTTTATGCAAAAAAAGGCTTAACTAGCCCTATAGCGGATGAAGGAGCAGACCATAAACATCATCATCAGGTTTTGATTAATGTGCAGGTGCAGGAGCATCTTCAACATCAGTGGGCCCCTCTCCAGGGAACTGGCTAGCTGCACACAGAGCAGATCTTACTTTAGGTAAGACTGCCATGTGTATATTTGTAGCAATGTTTTATGACAGGATGCCCTTCCTTTCACCAACTCACGACACTTTTGGCAGTCCAAGAGCTCCGCCTGTACCCTATTGACTTAGACTGTGTGCTCCACCATTGGCACCATGAATAAGTAGTGCTTTTTGACTGGACCATTGCTACAACACCAGGACGTCAGTCTTTTGACTCCCGCTGTGAAGCTACTGTCATCCAGGTTGTGACAGGCTGGTTTCTGGCATAGCTGCCACTTTCTAGTTTTGTGTAAAGGCCTAGAAAAAACTCCTAGATGGGTCGCCCTCCCGGGTTAATGAGCCCCATCTACCCACAAGTTACAAGTGGTACTGGCTTACATGGTTACCAGTAGTCCGAGTTTTCTCTGACGTTTTAGTGGCTTTTCTTTATTTTGATATTTGCCACTACCGTCAGAGCAACTTAGCTATTGAAAATACAGAATTCTCCCAGCCAGTCGTGGCTAGGCACTTTCAATGAAAAATATTGTAATTGTATGAAAGATCGGTGACATAAAAAGTTAAAATAGGGTCGAGTTATGATTTATCTCTAAAATAAAATGATATTTTTCAGTTAAATCTAACAAAGATGGAAATTATCCACACCTATTGTAGCCACCCTCTGTACACATATAGTTGGTGATTAAGCTATATTCAATACCCATCATTTCCCAATAATCACATAAAAAGTGAAACTACTTTTATTTTTCAGTTGTATGTTCAATAGTTTTATCATTTTAAGCAGTTATCTAATGAATACATTATTCATCGGTCAACATTTTTGGTAAAAATACCCAATTTTTGATAGGTGAAGAAAATTCTGGATTTTCGTTATAGGAGTTACTCAGATGTTAGTGGCAAATATCAAATATGGAAAAGCCACTTAAACATCAGAGAAGGCTCGGATTAGGTTACCAGTAGCATGATCAATCTTGAGAAAGGCCAATCTGGTCCTGACCGCAAGGACAATCTGGACCTGACGTAATCTCGAGAAAAAGACCAATCTGGTCCTGACAGCAAGACCATCTACATATCACACTACATATTCTACTAGACAGGACTGAGCAGTGTAGACCCAGATTAGACTGCTCATTGTTTTCCATACAGGATCAACATTTTAGACACCCCATCAGGATGTCACTTTGTTCAAATTTTATGATATATATTGAGGGAGCTAAGATGACATAGTATTTAGAGAATATATAGCAGCCCTTTATTTGAGTAAACACATTTTCAGTCTCTTTATAACGCTATATTTGGGTCCCTAGGAATGGACTGTGTTGTAAGTGAACCATGTTATAAAGGAAAAATTTTACAAAGGAATTATAGGAAAATAATCATTTTGTAAAATTCCACAGCCAAAAATTTGGGAGCCGTAACATGACCGTGATATATCCAAATCGGTGTTAGACAAGGTGTGTTATAAGGATCTCACTATACCACTAAAAGGAAATGTTATGTTTATACTTCAAATATTTCTTAGAAAAAGTTTCTAGCAGACTAGCAAGGCAGCAACATGCATGGTTCTAGGACTTTAGTTAAGAGTGCGTATTGAAATACTAATTTTCTTATTTCTCAACCAAAACATATGTTGTGGGTACTCAAAAGAACCAACGCGGTGAGACGGTTCTTTTGAGCACCCAAAACATATGTTAAAATTGATGGGTAAGAAAATTTTTACAATTTCACGCTCAAAAATTTTGTTTATCTAAACAGGTGATGGTTCTACTACTTATTTCATTTTTAATACCACACAATGCATTGATTATTGCAAACAAAGCATTGTATAAACTGTTTAACCTCTTTATGCCTAATGGATTTTCCCACCCTAAAGGGTTGTTTGGTGTTTATAATTTTTCTTCAAATTTTGATAGAAAGTTCCGTAAGGGAACAGTGAAAATTATGATTAGACACATCATGGGAAAAAGTTTTTAAATGATACATGATATAAAAAATGGAGCCACAACTTGACACTGTTATATGCAAATCTGTGTTATAATGAAATGTGTTTGAAGAGAACGAACTAATGTTTTCATACAACTTTTACAAAAACTTTGTCAATTTTTTTGGTTGAAAAAAGCTGCTTAGGCCAAATAAAA